>JAJHPC010000012.1:9441751-10124251 GCA_024447665.1 Juncus inflexus | reverse complement strand
TTAACTAGACTTGTTCTTGTGTAAATAAATTATTTTTATATTTATTCTTGATAAATTATTTATTATTTAATTTATATATATATATATATATATATATATATATATATATATATATATTTAATTATTTGGTTTATTTATGAAATTTATCTAACAAAGTTGTCAGTCGTTTTTTAGCTGAATTTTTCAATTTTTCTCAAATAGCTCATTTATCACATGATAAATATATTATCAATTTATTAAATATGTAAGTTTCACTATTGTTTCAACAAAACTATGTACTAGGTAGACATATAAATAGTGTTAAATGTAAAAGTACATATTTCCTATGATCATGCTATTTCTAATGAATGATTCAATTAACCAAAAAACACACAAATAGTGCCATGTCTTACTAAATAATATATTTATTGATAAAAAAATGAGATTAAACTCTTTTATTGAGTTTATATAATATTATTATGGAGATTAATGATTTTTGTTCAAACTCTAGTCAAAATCATGTCAGACTTTTGCATTATATAGAAGAATGGCGGATGTAAAAGAACAATTAATTAATCACAAATACCCTGATTTTGAGTATTACGGGATATTTCAGTGTATGTTTCTATTAAATCTGATCAAAATTTGTTTCATTTGATCTGTTTTGATTTGAGAAAAGAAAAAAATATGGGAATTATAATGAAAAAAAGAGCTAAGTATAGTCTAAGAACAACAATTAACAAAACACTAGCAAAATCCTCATGCTTTGCACGAGATGTTAGAATTCTTATCATATTTTATATATTATACAAAAAGATAGTTACTACAATTTATTATAAACTTTATATGAAAATACCACAAACAAATCATACCCCAACTGCAAAACTTGATTACAATTTAGAAAATCAATTATCGAATTTAACTCGAAATATTTTTCAAGTAGACATATATATGATATATCGAATTTAACCGAAATATTTATCAAGTTGACATAATATCTCAAAAATTCAATTAACCTTACTTGGATATATAATATGGATAGATCCCAAAAATTTCTCTTTGAAGAACATGGACTAAACATGCATAACAAGAGAAACGATGCATATATCCCAAAAAATATTTATTATATAAAAGAACTTATATTTACGGCAAGCCATATTGTCATATATATATATATATATATATATATATATATATATATATATATATATATATATAAAATGCAAATGAATTATTATCACGCCATATCGCCATGTAAAAACTTTATTTTATGTAAAGATGTGTTATTTTTATAAAAATGATATGATTGATGTATCATGATATACTAATAAATAATAACATTCTAAATATAGACTTTTAAGAAATACTTGATTGATATCCGTCAGTGGGAATTATTACGTATTTTGAAGTATAAATATGCAGAACACGTATTTTAATATTTAATCACTTGAAAAAATAATTTTTAAATAAAATTTATTTTTTAGAAATATATTTTTCTTTCCAGAAAATGTTTTTATTTTATAGACATTCTTTAACAAATTTTTTGTACGGCAATTCTTTTGTATTTGTTTGAAAAAGTACATTTAAAAGAAGATAAAAGAATATTTTTCTTAAGAAAATATTTCAATAAAAAATATTTATCTTAATGAGTATTTTTCTAAGAAACTACTTTTTTAACAACTATTTACTGACAAAAATTATGAAAAATATTTTTCTTCGTAAAAAAATTCTGAAAAAAATTCAAAATAGTTTTTGCCCCCAAATATTCTTAAGGGAAATAATTTTCACACAAATATTCCGTTAGAAAATTAGTTTTCAAAAGATGATTTTTTAAGAAAAATATTTTTCTGATACAGAAATGTTAGTTAGCATTTAAAAAATAATTTTGAAGGGATTCAACTGTTTAAACTAAGAGACCTGATACGCACCGCAGTCTTATTTGTCGTCCAACATCGCCGGAATTTAGAAAGGTATAACAGACTTACAAAAAGATATATTGGTGAACGAAAAAAAGTAGAATGAACATATATAAAGATATATCTATATACAAACGATATTATTTTTCAATTAGCTCTGCACAAACTTAATGGTTTACAGCTAAAAATGTATAAATGTATGGCTGCGTTGTTAAAGCGAGTGATGCGAATATTTTCTCTAATGGTGCTAATTCCTATATAACATTAGTTTTTTTTTTTTGTTGCACTTTTAGAAATAATATAGGGGATTATTTGTAATTTAATATTAAAAAATAATTTTCAAGTTATTAAGTTATTAATACTAATGATGCAAACTTCAATCTAACAGTAAGGGCTTGTTTTTGCAATTTTGGAAATAAGGGGTTCTTTGTAATTTTCAATAATGCAAGGTTTCTTTTACAATTAAAAAAAATGACGGTACAATCTAATGATAGGGTCTTTTTTTGTAATTTTAAAAATGAGGAGTTCTTTGTAATTTTCAATAATGCATGGTCTCTTTTGCAATTAAAAAAATTGTTCCATAAGCATTTTTTAAACGAAGTTTTGTTATGAAAAATTCGAAAATATTTTTTTTCAATTTTTTTCTTAGAGGAAAAATAATTTCTTAAATAATAATATTGTGTTGGATCTCTTGTGTGCAAATGGGTGATCTTTAGTATATCTATGAGTATAATTTGATGAATTAGAACTATTAGATTATAATTTGATGGTGGGGATTTAAAAAGTCTATGTGGCTGAATGTGGTGGTTAGAAATTTTTAAGAATTATATACTATTGTAAATATGTATAACAATTTAAATATTCAAAAGTACATGCTAAACTAGTTCATCTTCGACACATGCATTATTAACGAAACTTTTTAATAAATACATTATCTTGATTTAACACTTAAATTTATTTAGAATGTTTAATTCAAAACTCGTCATTCTTTGTTGTATCAACTTTTGATTTTGATTGGTCATATGAATCTTCTTTTAGCTTAACTCACTCAAGGACTCATAATTTCTATTAAACATAATTGAAACATTTTATTTGCAAATATTATTAATATATACGTATTGATAGTAAAGTAATTCAGTTTATCAATTTTCTCAAATATCCCATTTATCACATGATAAATAAATTATCAATTTACTGAGTATATAAGTTTTCACAATTATCTTAACAAAAACTATGTATTCGCTACACATATAAATAGTGTTAAATTCAAAAAGCACATACTTTCTATGATCATGATGCTTCTAATGAATGATTCAACTAACCAAGAAACACACACATAGTGCCTGGTCGAACATCTTACTAAATATTATATTTCTCTTTTATTTGATCAAAAATATATGTTTATATAATATTATGTAGAGTAATGATTTTCTTGAAGGACGTTTTTGTTATTACATGAGTTATCTTTGTAGACAATTTAATGTCAGATTTTATTTTATATAGAAAAATGGCAGATGAACTAAAAAACACTTATTAGTATAATTGGAGATATTGTTCTTATTTTGTAGGAGTATAATAGGTATTTTACAACTACACTTTATTTATTTTTTATTTTTTTTGTACATGCGAGAAAATGTATGTAATTATTTTTCTTTCTTTCAATTTTGCAGATATATATTGGAAATTTGGACCCTAATATAACTGAAGATGAACTGAGGATAATATACTCACATATTGGGGAAATTAATTATGTAAAAATTCCACTAAATAAAGGATGCGGTTTTGTACATTTCAGCAATAGGTAGTTTTTCTTTCACTTGTATTTTACTTGGAAATTTTCAAAAACCCCCCTTACATTTTCTAAAACTAATAAAAAGCTCCTAATGTTTGAAATATTAACAAAAAGCCCTATTTTTTAAGTTTTCATTTTCAAAAACCCTTACTTTTACTCTAAAGAATAAAACTGAACAACTTTAATTTTGAAAATAAAAAGTTAACATTGGGCTTTTTTATTTTGAAAATGGAAAGCTGAAAGTAGTTTTTTTTTAATATTCCAATAGTCATGATTTTTGTTATAAATACCAAAAAATATAGGTTTTCATGGAATATTTTCCTTTTAACTTCATCTTTATCCCAATAAAACATCAAAATACCATTTTTAATGTTTCCACATGATACTAATTTCTCCTCATGGGTCACTTATTACATGAGTGATCCGACAGCCTTTTTACCTCGTGGGTCCCACATGTCAGCCATGACATCTTTCTCACATGAATCGATTTATTTCTCCCCTATACAGGTAGACTTTGTATACATTTTACCCAATTTCATGGATACGGTGATAAGATAAATTTCAAAAAATTTAGAATATGAATACGGCTATATATATTATTTTTTAATTATATTTATAAAATATAATAATAAAAATAAATTAATTAATAATAAATAATTAATATTTCAAATTTAATACTAAAATATGTGAATGAAATTAAACACATACTTGATACTTAACGTTCGTAAAATTTAAATTTTGATTGAAGAAAAATCAATGATTTTTGGCTTTCTCGGGAATTGATTTTTTTATTTTTTTAGTTATATGAGTTATAGACAAAATAAAAAATGTGAGTTATAAAATGTAAATAATTATTCTATTAGTTTGAATGTGGATCAAAATTTGATTTAAGAAAAAAATGGCTAAAAAAAATATAACGGATCAAAATATATAGTGAAAGCATCCTCGACGTATTCTAGAAGTATCCGGAATATATCCGAAATTTTTTATTATTAAAATAATCGGATACATCACGTGGCGTATCTGATGCATATTAGAGTTGTATCATAGCCGTATCCGTATCGAATAGTATTCTTAGAATACTTCTTCAATTTTTAGAGTATCCACGTAACATAGCATTTTAGTTAATTCATAGTTTGAAATATACTCAAAATAGTATCAGTAGTTATTTGTAATGATGGCAGGTCAACCTCTAACTAATATTTTCTAAATTTATCGCACAAGACAGGAGGGGATTCTATTATAACATGGACGATCTTAGGATTCATTTTAAGGGGTATTCTATTTCGTGAATTTCTCACCGACAAACTCGACATCCTAATTAGAGCTGCAATATTTTTCTATCAAGACATATTTTCTTGAACTTTCTTATTATGATGCCATCACACAAATTGTTGATTCTCCTGGTTTTTGATATAGTGAAGGAACTAATTGCAGGTAGATTTTGCTGAACAAAGTAAAAGACGATTTAAACTTATCATCTTAATTATTTTTCTCTATTATACGATATTTCTTTCATTTTCATAAAATATAAGATACATATTTTGTACGAAGCAAAGCACCTACATTCAGGTTTGAATGCAGCTTTGAGGTGTAGGTAATAGAGCACCCCAGTCACCGTCTTGGGTACAGGTTTGGATGATCAGTGATGGAAGTAAGGGCGATTGTTGCGAGATTTCTTAGAGGGGTAAGTGTTATGAGACATATTCAATGAAGTGGAGTAGAAAGGTCTAGATGGGAGAGAGAGTGAGTGTGGTTGAAGGAAGAGGAGAGAATGAATTTGAACTGCCTAGGGGCAAGGGTTATACCATCCGTCAGTTCTTTGTGAAAATCGCCTCTTTTCGCATTTGTATCGCCCTTCAGTCACCAGGTGTTTCCCGCTTCGACACCCTCATGACTTTTAAGACGTGACATTGTTTTGAGTAAAACTATATTGTGTTTGTTTTTCAAATCTTGAGTAAAATTTTCTTCCTTTTATTTCTTTTTGTTGGTCCGATGATTATATATAAATATGAACGTTTTGTTTAATATAAACAATAATAGACGATCGTCTATTGCGTATTCTAAAAAAAAACGAAGTAGAGAGAGAGAGAGAGAGAGTGTGGTTGAAGGGATAGAAGGAGAGAATGGATTTCAAATGCCTAGGGGCAGGGTTATGCTATCTGTCAGTTCCTTGTGAAAATCGCCTCCTTTTTGCATTTGTAGTGTCCTCCAGTCGCCAAATGTTTCTTGCTTCGAAACCTTCATGACTTTTAAGACATGACATTGTTTTGAGTAAAATAATATTGATTCTTTTTTCTGGATATATTATACTATTTTGTTTTTCAAATTGTAAAACAATACATTACCTTTTTTTTCCTGGAAATTTGTTTTGAGTAAAACAATATGGTATCAAATTATGCTTTTTTATTTAATCTTGCAGTGTGCTTCTTTAGTACAGAGGGGCGAAGGAGAGAATGTCAACAAGCTGATGACAACACTTGGGATGATAGTCACTTCCAAGGACACTATGTGCAGGTAAATTCTAACCCTAAATCCTAATTCATCTAAAATTAAGAGTATTTTTCTTTAGGTCTTAAAATTTAAATTCGCTTTCACATGCTTCAATTACAGGAAACTTTGATAACTCCTTGGTCCGATCTTCCAGAAGATAATCTAGATGAGATATTGAATAAAATAGATTTGCCTCAAGATTACCTAAATTTCACAACTGTCTGCAAATCATGGCGTTCTATTTCACAAAAAAATAATTATTATAGCCGTTACAATCTACCGTTATGTCATTTCTTGCCCAAGGAAAACGCCATTCCCCTTCTCCTCCAACCTTATGAAGAAGGGGGTGACATACATTATTTATATAGTGTTACAGAACAGAAGGTCTATGACGGGCTTTCTCTACCAGAGTTAAGTAATAAGTGGATAATTGGATCTAGCAATGGTTGGTTGGTGACTGTTGATTTCAGTAATTTACAAATGTGTTTATTGAATCCTCTTACAAGGGTGCAGATATATGTGCCATCTGTATCTGCTATTCATAAACCATTCTCGCATCATTATGATGACACGAAAGATTTTATGTTTGTGAAAAGGGTTTTTTTGTCTTCCAATCCAGAGGTTGACAAAGGTAAATGTTTACTTGTCGCATCAGTTTCATGTCAAAGAACGTTGTCTTTTTGTAATATTGGAGATAATAAGTGGAGAAAGCTTGAGCCTTCAATTTTTGCCATTGATGATGTCATAATCTATAAAGGTTTATTATATGCAGTGGATAGCTTTGGCAATCTTTTCTTCATTGAAACCACCCTGTGTATGAAAGTCACTATTGTTGCAAAGTTCAAAGGAACCACCAGAAAGGCAGTTCCTTGTAGAATCGCCAGATGGCATATTACTAGTGGTCAGAAGAAAAAAAGATGTAGATATTGAACACCCAAAAACTATCTCCTTCCAGGTCTATAGATTAGTAGGGACTCAATCAGGATATCATCATCAATCTTTTAAGACGGCGGATAGAGTTATACATTACCAAGAGGAAATTGTTTGGAACACATGAGACGAAATTGAACATCTCAATGGCCAAATGTTGTTTGTCGGTTATAATCGAGGCTTATACTTGGACCCGTGCTTATACCCGGGAAGCAAGGCAAATAGCATATACTTTGCAGATATGAACATCGAGTGTGATATTGTCAGGGTCAAAGGTTCACAGCAGTATCCTCATGATATTGGTGTTTATGACATGGAAAATCGAAGTATAAAATTATTTTCTGGCTTAAGTAAATCATCCTCTCGACTGCCTGCAATTTGGCTTTCTCCCAACCCATGATAGGGATCATCATTTGTTCCAGTCCACCCAATCCAGATCCCACTCTCTCCCAAAATAACTCTCTTCTTCGACAACAATCACAATCACAATCCAATTAACATCTAAATAAAAAATAACTCCTACTATACAACTTCCGGACAAATCCTCTATACAAAACCCCTTCTTCACGTCACCACGATTGTTCTTCTTCCTCTACCGTGCAAGCCCGGAACCATTTTCTATTTTTAACATTACAATCTTCAGGGTAAATTTAATAGGGAGTTAATACTGTGCGACGATACTGTAACGACCCTGTAGCGACGGTATATAAAAACTGAAAACAATATATAAAAACATATAAACTGAAAGCAAACAGTATATAAAAAATTCATTTGGTAAAACAATATATATTTAAAAAAATGAAAACAGCATATAAAAACATATAAACTCAAAACAAACAGTATATAAAAATTCATTCGCTAAACAATATATATTTTAAAAAACGAAAATAGTATATAGCATATATAGAAATGTGAGAAAATAGCATATAATTTCAATTCGTTGCTACAGGATCACTACAGTATCCCGTCATGATTTCCCGGTTCCCAATTTAATATTATAGATTTTGGTAAGTACATATACCAAATTTCTCTTTTTCTATTTTTAACAAAATTCCTGTTGGCCCAGCCCAATCCAAATCTCCAAAAATAACTCTATTCTTTAACAACAACAATCACAATCCAATTAAACTCAAAACATAAAACCCTCCTCCTCCTTCTTCTTCTTCTTCTTCTTTCTATACCATGCAAGGCCAGAACCACCAGCTATGGAGCGCCCCCGTCGCCGCCGGCGCAGCCGCCCCGGCTGCGGCGCCGCCGTACCACCAGCCTTCGACGCTGGAGGAGGTGAAGACGCTGTGGATCGGGGATCTACAGTACTGGATGGACGAGAACTATCTCTACGCCTGTTTCGCCCAAACCGGCGAGGTACATTGAAAAATCCCTCGTTGTTTCTATTAATTCAGTCGATGATTATCTCTCAATTTCTGTGAATCAATTTGTGATATTTAAGTTCGTGAGTATGAAAATTATCACAAAATTACCTCTCAATTACTCCTCAATCGAAACAATTACCTCTCAATTTCACCTCAATTTTTCAATTCAACACCCAAAAAAACCCAAAACCTTACAGATTCTCTCCAAAATCCTCATATTTTCTACTAATTCAGTCAATTACCTCTGAATCTCCCCTCAATTTGACGAATTATCTCTGAATTTCAACTTTCTTCACAGTAATTTGTAATATTTTAGGCCGTGAGTGTGAAGATAATCAGAATATTAACTCTCAATTTCTCATCAGTTTCTTTATTCACTCATTCTTTCAATCAATCCACTCAATTACCTCTCAAGTTCTCCTCAAATTTTCAATTCAACACCAAAAA
Organism: Juncus inflexus; assembly: GCA_024447665.1. NCBI lineage: Eukaryota > Viridiplantae > Streptophyta > Magnoliopsida > Poales > Juncaceae > Juncus > Juncus inflexus. Next base: position 10,115,321 of record JAJHPC010000012.1, on the reverse strand, counting down.
ACCACACAAACCCTCTCCAAATTCCAACCCTCTTTCTCACATTTCAGGTCATGAGCGTCAAAATCATCAGAAACAAGCTGACAGGCCTGCCGGACGGGTACGGATTCATCGAGTTCATCTCGCACGAGGCCGCCGAGCGAATTTTACTAAACTACAACGGGCTGCAGATGATGCCCAACACAGAGCACCCTTTTAGATTGAACTGGGCCTCGTTCAGCTCGGGTGATAAGAGGAGCGAGGTCGTGCCGGACCACTCGATCTTCGTCGGGGATTTGGCGCCCGATGTCACCGATTTCATATTACAGGTAAATTTTTCGATATTTCGCATGGGTGATCTTGTAAAATGTTGAAATATTGGATGAGTACGTACGAAATGTGAGAAGTATCATGCACAAGATACCCTTGCTTAGTCAGAATTTTGTGCTTTGAAAGAGGGCGGATTAGGTAATTCGAAAAAAATGTGATAAACTAGAGAAAATTGTATGGTTTAAAACACCTGAATATCATGTAATTTGCTTCAAGAGATGCCCGACATACTTACTTAAAGCCTAAATTTCGGTAATCTAGGCTTTAAGTAATTCAGAAAAACTAGAATACAACTACAATGAGTATTCATAATACTTCCTTTGCTTTACAACAGGTTGATATATTTTTTCACTTTAGTTTTTTTAATTTATAAAATTTTGATTACAAAATCAATTTAATGAATTCAACAGGAGACATTCAGGGTGAATTACCCGTCGGTTCGGGGCGCCAAAGTCGTGATCGACGTCGCGACGGGGCGGTCGAAGGGCTACGGCTTCGTGAAGTTCGCCGACGAGGCCGAGAAGAACCGCGCCATGGCCGAGATGAACGGCATGTTCTGTTCTACGAGGCAGATGCGGATCAGTAACGCAATTCCCAAGAGACCGACGCCTGTGACACAAGGAGGTACTGGAATGATAGGGTATTGGGGGTCTGATAATTTGGATTTATCATCCGTTGGACCTGCATCAAGATCCGTGCTATGCAATAAATGAGTCGTTTCTGCATCTTTGAATTGTGTGGAACTCATTTATTGCGTAGCACGGATCTCGATGCACATCCAGTGGATAAGGTGTTATATATATATATATATATATATATATATATATATATATATATATATATATATATATATATATATATAGTATTTCATTATTAAACTTATCATCCTTCAGATATGCGTAAAGAATGTTTGGTATGTAATTTCTCCTTGGAGTGTAACAGGTGTGGGTCTCTTAGTAATGGCGTTACTAATCCTCACCTGCCTCGTAGAACAGAACATGCCGTTCATCTCGGCCATGTCACGGTTCTTCTCTCTCTTATCATCCTAGAGAGAGAGAGAGAGAGAGAACCGCGCCATAGCCGAGATGAACGGCATGTTCTGCTCCACCAGGCAGATGCGGATTAGTAACGCTATTCCCAAACGACCGACGCCTGTTACTCAAGACGGTAGTTGTTTACTTTCTCTCTATACGTAGAAATACATATATTTCGAATTGTTTCTAGTCCTAGTAATATATACTGCTCTATCCAGAATCTAGAAGGTGAGGGCATTTTTAAGAAGAGTATTTGAGTTCTGATCCTTTGGACCTATCATCTGCTGGATGTGCATCGAGATCCATGCAATGGGTTAAATAATGGCCCGTTTGTTGCATAGCACGGATCTTGATGCACATCCAGTGGATGACAAGTCCAAAGATCGAGGGTGGTTTAGGGTTTAGGGTTTAGTGAAGTTCGTGGATGAGGGTGAGAAGAACCGCGCCGTAGTCTTATACTTTGTACTTATCTATGTTGGATGTGCATCGAGATTCGTGCAACACAATAAATGAGTCATTTGTCTCTCTTTGAATTGTGCGGGACTCGTTTATTGCGTAGCACGGATCTCGATGCGGATCGAACGGATGATAAGTCCGAAGTATGAGATCTCGAACACTCTCCCAAAGTATTTAGTCATCCCACTCTCTCTTTCGTAGAGAGAGGATGAATAGAATACTTAATTAAGTAATTTAGTTCTCATACTTAGAACTATCATCCATTGGATATGCATCAGGATCTGTGCTATGCATTTATATGAGGAGCTGCGCATATAATTAATTAAATATTTGATGTTTCATAATTAGGACTTATCATATATCGTCCATTAGATATGCATCGAGATTTTTTGTTATGTTATATATCTTCTTTTTCTTGAAATATGTGAAGGAAATTATTTATGTTATATTGTTAATTTTTATATATTTTTTTTATGTTGCAGCTGGAACTCTTCCACCCGTTGCACCAGACCCTGATGTCACAAATACGACTGTAAGTTTAATACTTTATTTTACTTTTCTCTAAGCAATTAAAAATACCATAATTAATTCCAAGTATCCTGATTTTGAGCATTAATGAATTGTAGTTTCTATTATAGTTTTGGTTGTGACCAAAATCTGGACATAATTTGTTTCAATTTCAATTGCTCTGTTATGATTTTTGTTCGAATGAGAAAAGAAAAAAAAAATGTGGCGATTGTATTGAAAAGATCAAAAAATTTATTTAAATAATGAGATAAAAATAGTCTCAGAATAACAATTGACAAAACTTGTGTGTAACAATTTAATATTCAAAAGTACGTATTAAACCAGTTTATCTTTTCTACACATGCATTATTAACTAAATCTGAATTTAGAAAAGTATATCGATTCATCATTCAACACCAAAATATACTTAACATGTTTGATTCTAAACCCTTCATTCATGTTATAGTAAGTTTAGCTCTTGATTGGTCGTATGAATCCACTTTCAGATTAACTCATGCAATTAGAGAATATTTGATAATATAAATTGAGCTCTGAGGAGATGTCATTTGTAAATATTATTGATTTGAGCTCATTTTTTCAATTTTCTCAAATATCTCTATTATCACATGATAAATAAATTATCAATTTATTAAATATGTAAGTTTTCACAATTGTTTTAGCAAAAACTATGTATTAGTTACACATTTAAACACACACATAGTGAAGGCAAAAGTTGTCGGTCTTTTTTTAGGTCAATTTCTCAATTTTTCTCAAATATCTCATTTATCACATGATAAATATATTATCAATTTATTAAATATGTAAATTTCACTATTGTTTCAACAAAACTATGTACTAGGTAGACATAAATAGTGTTAAATCTAAAAGCACATATTTTCTATGATCATGCTATTTCTAATGAATGATTCAACTAACCAAAAAACACACAAATAGTGCCATGTCTTACTAAATAATATATTTCTCTTTTATTGATAAAAAAAATGAGTTTAAACTCTTTTATTGAGTTTATATAATATTATGGAGATTAATGATTTTATGTTCAAACTCTAGTCAATTTCATGTCAGATTTTTGCATTATATAAAAGAATAGCGGATGTAAAAGAACACCTTAATTAATCACAAGTACCCTGATTTTGAGTATTATGGGATATTGCAGTGTATGTTTCTATTACATTTTTGGTCATGATCAAAATTTGTTTCATTTGATCTGTTTTGATTTGAGAAAAGAAAAAATGTGAGAATTATAATTAAAAAAAGAGCTAAGTATGGTCTAAGAACAACAATTAACAAAACATATGTGTAACAATTTAAATATTCAGAGTACATGCTAAACTAGTTCATCTTCGACACATTCATTATTAACGTATCTTTTAATAATCAAATTATCTTGATTTAACACTTAAATTTATTTAGAATGTTTGATTCAAAACTCATCATTCTTGTTGTATCAAGTTTTGATTTTGATTGGTCATATGAATCTTCTTTCAGCTTAACTCCCTCAACTACACACGGACTCATAATTTCTATTAGAAATAATTGAAACCTTTTTTTTGCAAATATTATTGATTTATACATATTGATAGTAAAGTCATTAGTCGTTTTCAGCTTAGTTTATCAATTTTCTCAAATATCTCATTTATCACATGATAAATAAATTATCAATTTATTGAGTCTATATAAGTTTTCACAATTATCTTAACAAAAACTACGTATTTGCTACACATATAAATAGTGTTAAATTCAAAAGCACATACTTTCCATGATCATGATGGTTTCTAATGAATGATTCAACTAACCAAGAAACACACACATAGTGCCTGGTCGATCCTCTTGCTAAATATTATATTTCTCTTTTATTTGATCATATATGTTTATATAATATAATGTAGAGTAATGATTTTCTTGAAGGACGCCTTGTTATTACACGAGTTATGTTTGTAGTCAATTTCATGTCAGATTTTGTTTTATATAGAAAAATGGCAGATGAACTAAAAACACTTATTAGTATAATTGGAGATATTGTTCCTATTTTGTAGGAGTATAATAGCTATTTTACCACTATACTTTATAGTTTTTTTTCTACATGCCAGAAAATGTATGTAATTATTTTTCTTTCTTTCAATTTTGCAGATATATATTGGAAATTTGGACCCTAATATAACTGAAGATGAGCTGAGGATAATATGCTCGCATATTGGGGAAATTAATTATGTAAAAATTCCACTAAATAAAGGATGTGGTTTTGTACAGTTCAGCAATAGGTAGTTATTTTCATTTGTATTTTTGTTTTGGGAAAATTTTGAGAAAACTCCCCTATATTGTCTAAAATTAATAAAACAACCCTTACGTTTGCAATATTAACAAAAAACCCTATTTTTTATGTTTTCATTTTTCGAAAAAGCCGAACTTTTTGTTCTTAAAAAAAACTGAACTTTGATTTTGAAAATTAAATGTAAACATTAGGGTTTTTTTTTTAAATAGAAAGTTTAAAGTAGGGTTTATTGTAATATTCTAGGGGATTTTCACAAATACTGAGAAATATAGGGGTTTTCTGAAAAATTCCCTTTTTACTTTCATCTAATTTCATGTTGACATTAAACATCGAAATATCTATTAATCATGAGAAATATCTTCTTTAATTCTTCTCATAATTTTTTTTTCAAAAAAAAAAGGCTGATAATAAAAATAAATTAGTGGTGACAATTCAGAATTTTTCTTAAATTACCCCTCATTTTTAAAAAAATATTTATTTAAATTTTATTTTTTCAGGGCAAGTGCTGAAGAAGCGACTCAAAGGCTTCACGGAACGGTCATAGGTCAACAAATCGTTCGTCTTTCTTGGGGCAGAACTCCAGCAAATCGACAGGTATAAATATAAAAATAAAAACCCTAATTTTTTAACCTAAAACAAAAGTAATTGCAACCAAAGTTGAAAGAAAAGAAAGTTCATACAAACACAATAATTCACACAGATATAAACCCTTAGCAAGAGCAAATTGGACATGTGGTGTAAACTAAGCAACGCAAATGATTAATAGTTCCACTTTTTGTTTTTCGTCTTTTTGAATTATTTTTATTTATTTAATTAAAAGGAGAACGTTCATCTAATCACAACAACTCACACAGTAATAAGTACCAATCCGACATGTGTTCTAAAGTTTTCATTCATTTTTTCTCTTTTCGAATTAAATTTACCTTTATTCCTTTATTCCTTCATTATTTCTTTCTTTATTTATTTATTTACTTACTATTTATTCATTATTTCTTTCTTTCTGTACTTATTTACTATTTATTTATTATTTCTTTCTTTCCTTCATTTATTTATTTATTATTTAATTTCTTATTAAGGATCCGAGTGCAATATGGGCGCAAGTCGACCCGAACCAATGGGCAGCAGCAGCAAGCGGCTATTACGGCTACAATTACGACCCATCATCATATGCAGCAGCATCTTATGCAACAACAGCGACAGCTCAAGATCCTTACGCGGCTAGTTATGCCGCGTATAACCAATATCCTCAACAGGTTAAATTATATATATTTTAGTTTTGTTTTTTTTTGGAAATTTGCAAAATAGACCCTATGTTGTGTGTAAATTCGCAAAATAGACCCTATGTTGTGTGTAGAATTAGCTATAATTAAAATAACAATATACATTTAACCTTACGCGGCTACTTATGCTGCGTACAACCAATACCCTCAGCAAGTTAAATGATATTTTATCTTTTTTTTTTTTGGAAATTCGCAAAATAGCCCTATGTTGTGTAAATCGCAAGAAAGTCCTTATATCTGTTAAAATTAGCTATAACTAAAAAAACAATATACATTTGACCTTACGCGATTATGCTGCATCTAACCAATATCCTCACCAGGTTAAATAATATTTTATTTCTTGTCTGTGGAAATCTACAAAAGTGCCCTTGCTTTAATGCGTGAATTGTGATGAAGTCCTGAAATGGAGGGATTTGTTTGTTTTTTATTTCACAATTTAGGAATGATGCAGGGGCTTTTTCGCGATTTTTTCCTTGCAATTTTCTAAATTTGAGATTATTTGTCTTTTTAGGTGGATATAACCAATATCCTCGATAGGCAAATAATTCGTGTAGTTATATCTCTTTATGCCTAAATTGCAACTTGCAAAATTTTCTTTTAAATTTTTTACCTTGCAGGACTTTTGTATTTTTTCTATTTTCAATTAGTGTAGGGGCCCATTTGCGATTTAGGAATAGTGCACGGGCTTTTATGGAATTTTTTTTTTTGTAATTTTCTGAAAATTTTATGTTTTGTGTTTAGGTGGAAGGCGCAACAGAAATGGCTGGTACGGTACCAGTAGTGGAGCAAAAGGACGAAGTATACGACCCATTAAACATTCCAAGTGTTGAAAAGTTAGTTTATTGTAATTTTTAGAATGAAATAAGATGGATTTACATATTTCCTCTTAGTTCATATATAATCTATACTTTTATCTAGCATGGTATATAATTTATTGTAATTTTTTTACCAGGTTAAATTCTGCATATGTATCGGTTCATGGAAATGCAATGCTTGGGAGATCCATGTGGCTAAAGACCTCTTCTATGTCTCAACTGGCTTGAAAAAAAAAAGAAAAATTAAATTGTGTTAATTTAGTTTTCAGGATAATAATTCCCTATTTTAGTTAATCTTGGTTTCATCATTTTATGGCTTAGAATTAGATTTGATGTGTAATATTATTCTCTTTTTGTGCTGTTTTTGTTTGTACAATGTTCTTATATTTCGCGTTAGTTTAAATTTTAGTTTATGAAACTTATGCTTGAGTTATGAAAAAATTTCGCATTATTGAGAATTACAGTAAAGCTCTTGTGTTAATAAATTAAAAAAAAATACTTTCTGCCTTAATTATAACACTGTTGATTAATTCATCAAACTCAAACTGAAACTCTAATTTGCAACTTTAGTTGACTTAATTTGAAAATTTCCCGTACCTGGTGCCAATCATGCTTTATAGCTCCTCAAATTTAATGATTTAATTAATAGCACATCTTTTTTTTTAATTATGCATTTATTGAGTGTATCAAAATATCAATCGGATCTGTAATTCCAATTGTACGGATCCAGTTTTTTGATCCAACACCAAATAATCTATCCTCTATGTGTATCCTGCAACAATATCTGTATATCTCTTTGTGTTTCTACAATTTAGATGATATATTTTCAAACAAAATATAAAGTATTTATAAAAAATGGAAGCTGAATTTTTTCATTAAAATATAATAACAATAAACTACGACAAACTAATATATTACTATAAACTTTGAGTTTATTTTTCTTTTTAATAAATAAACAGAGAGACAAATAAATTCATTTTCTGATTGGCAATATAATGAGAAAATACTGTAAAGCCACAGAAGAACTTTTCTTAGTCAACGTTAGACCTCTTCAAAGCTCTAACGGTCGAATTTCACCAGTGGCAATGCTGTAAATCCTCTCCTCAGATTCTCTACAACATTTACTCTATAAACAAAACGAAACAATTAACTTGCAAAGTACTCTTTGACCCGCTACACAAATAGATGCACAGTTAATTCACTCGAAATTCTAATTCTGAAGTAACGGCTCACTTTGAGGAGAGCCTTCATTCTCATTTTCCTTGTTCATCTCACTTCTAACGTCTCTCTTTCTCTCTATAGAAATCATCTCTGTAGAGCTCCTCTCTCTCCAACAGCTCTTTTTTTTTCTCTCTGAGAACACTCTTTCTCTCTGTAGAACTTCTCCATCTTCTCCATTCCCTCTCCATCAGCTCTTTTTTTCTCTCTTAAGAGCACTTCTTCTCTCTGTAACAGTTCTTTTTTGCTCTCTTAAGAGCACTTCTTCTCTCTGTAACAGCTCTTTTTTTCCTCTCTTAAGAGCACTTCTTCTCTCTGTAACAGCTCTCTTTTTGCTCTCTGAGAACACTCTTTCTCTCTGTAACAGCTCTTTTTTTTTGCTCTCTGAGAACACTCTTTCTCTCTGTAATAGCTCTTTTTTTTTCTTTCTTTAACAATGGAGCCGGCTGATATAGATTGGAAGAATGTGGTATCGAGCTACGTGAGAGACGAGGCATTTGAGAATATCGACGCGCCGAAATGGGTCGATTTGACGGATCTCAATGCGAGTTTCTCTGCTACTGACGATGCTTGGTTCTGCCGACCAGGTAAGATTTTCAATTGGTTATGTTAATTTTGTTAGCTGAATTCTTTCTTTTGTGGGTTTGTTTGAGGATTGATTGATTGATTAATTGTGATCTGGGTTTTGTTTTTCTTGGTTCAGATTGTAAACATGCGAAGATTGGCGATGGTTTGTTGACTACTCCGAGTCCCAAGGTTTGAATCTATAAGATTGGTTTATCGTTTTTGAGCTGATTTGGTGATTTGGGTTTTGTATAATTTTGGTTCGTTTTTTTGGTTCAATAGGGAAAGCTGACGAGATCCAGAACAGAGATTCTTCCATTTGGGGAAAGAAATGGCAACAACATCAGGTTGGTTTAGTTTTGTTTAATAGATCTAAATTTTACATTTTTGGTCTCTTGAATTTCTTTCTTGTTTTGAATTTCCTTCAAAATTGTTCATTTCTTTCATTAATGCCTTCCAAAAAGCTGAATTTAGATTTTTGGTCTCTTGAATTTCTTTCTTTTTTGAATTTCTGTTTTTCAACTAAACCCTTAAAACCTGAAATTCCCCTCAAATATCCTTCACAACGATTCTTTTTTCCATTCATGCCATCCAAATGCTGAAATTCGTTATAAGAACGTAAATCTATCAAAACACTTCTTTAAATCTATGCTCACAAATTGTATTATTAAATCCCACAGAGAAAATAACAACAATTTGAAGAGAAGAGGCGGAATTGGAGCTTTACTTCCCTCTTCATCTCCTTTCAAGCCCAAAAAGACAAATAACAATTCGGAGAACCAAGATCCGAACTTGCCTCCATTAGCGGCCAAGAAATGGAAGGACCCAATCAAATCGAGCTGTGAGAAACAGAGAGATGAAGAGAGAGAACAGTTGTTGTTTCAAATGGAGAAGAATGGAAATGGAAATCAGCAGAAGTTGAGGAGCACTTTGTCGGCGAGGAATTTATTTTCAGGGAGAGATATTTTGGGGCAGATTTCGGAGTTTTGTAGCGAGATTAAGAAGATCGCTGTGAATATTGGAAACAGAACTGTGAATATTGAAGAAGACGAGAGACAGGAAGAAGAAAGGGAAGAGAAGAAAGAAGGGATTAAAGAGAATTTGGTTCCTACTGAAAGTCCAAGGTAAATTGCCTGAAAAATAGAGAAAAATAGAAAATAAATAAATAAAAGATAATTTTCAAAAAGATAATAAATTGAAAAAAGTAATTTTTTGGCATATATGTAACTATGGATTTGTTTTTTACATTCTGAGTTTCAGTGAATTGGGTAGAAAAGAAGATTTCGGTGCCAAAAATTAACAATTTCAAAAAACAAATCTTTAAAATGAACCTCAAAATATAATACTTTTTATAATTGTAAGCTCTAAATAAAATCTAACATTTATTTTATTTTTTATTTTTTTGCAGTGAATCGGGGAAGAAAAAGAAGAAGCTTAATACTAAAATGAATCTCAAAATCGAAATAGAAAATAATGAAAATGGGGAGAATATAGGAACTCCTAGTCCAAGCAAGAAACTCAAAAGAGGAATTTTGAAGGAGGTGAGAGAAAATCCGCCGACTCCTCAGCGCTTTCTCTCTCCTTCTCCTCTCAAGAAACCGCCCAAATCAACTCCTGTAAGTCTCTCTATCTCTAAAACTTGAAGTTAATTTGTTAAAAATTATAAGCAATTAAGAAGAATGTTTACAGAATAATTACGGACAATTACATGATAATTTGATTAGTTTGGGACATTTTAATTATCTAAAAGATTAATTGATTGATTTGTTCAGACTATAATCAATTAAGAATATTTAAAGGATTAATTGATTAATTTGGACTGGTTAAAGAATAATTTATGGACATTTTAATTTATCTCTTTGATGATTTTGATTAATTCGGGACATTTTAATTTATTTCTTTGATTTTAGGAGAGATAAATACCGATTAATTGAAAAATAATTGATGAATTTGGGATGTTTAAAGAATAATTAATAACAATTGAATGATAAACAATTCAATTAATTTTGGGATAATTCTAATTTTATTTTTTAATTTAGGAGAGAAAAATACTGAGAGAAATAATGATGGAGCAGAGCAGTGAGGATCAACAGAAGCTGCTGACGTCAGCATCAAAGGAAAATAAGTGCACTGGACCTTCCAGTTCTGCTTTCACTGGAGGAAATGCAACAAGCATGTTTTGGTTTCTGAAGCCCTGCACATATCTGGTGGAATAAATGTAGGAATAATAATAAATCTGCTGATGGAGTTTTTCTTTTTGCTTTTTTTTTGGTGATATATTCGTGTTATTTTTGTTTATTTTTATAATTTTTTGGTGTTTTTATATAGTTATAGTTGATTCATTTATTGTTTGATGGATGCGGTTTGAATTGGATCCGTCGTGTGAAGAAATAAAACGATTTGTGGAATTGGAAATTTTTGTTTTTTAAATTGTTTCATAGAGAGATTTAGCCGAAGTGAAAATGTTTTCTTTTCCTTTTTCTATTTCCTGTTCATTCATTAAGTTCAGTTGATCGGTTAGAATTGACTTATTATTTGGGTATTTATTTATTTGTTTGTTTGTTTTGTGTGTAATCATGTAGAAAATTGTCTTTGTCGAAGAAAACCGTAACTGCAATATTAGATATGCTATATGACTAAAATATCTCTGACCAAATCCAACTTTTTCAGTGTAAATTTCCAAAAATCCAAATCAATTGGAGTATAATAAAGAACAGAATAAACTAGCTAACAACCAAACTGGAACACAATTTTATTTCAACCAAATCGAATGGAAAGATACAATGCAAGCACACATAAAAATAAAATTAAAACCATGTGGTACAATATTAAACAAGCTTTACACAAACAACAAATGTCAATTTACCAAAGAAATAAAAATCGGAAGAAATAAGAAATGAAACAGAACTCCTTTGGTGAAATTTCACCTACGCATTAACATTATCACAACTCCGCTCAGAACTCCGGTCACAACTCCGCACACACATAATAATAGGTAAAATTTGAGTAAAAGAGTATTCTTCTCTTCTTTTTCTTTCTTCAAAAGGTCTTCATGTCTGAGTTTAAGACTATTTTTCTCATCTTTTTCATTCTTTAGAAGGCCTTCATGTTTGAGTGTAAGAGCATCCTTCTCTTCTTTTGCTTTCTTGAGAAGGTCTTCAAATTTGAGTGTAAGACTATTCTTCTCCTTTTTTTCTTTCTCAAAAAGTTCTTCTGTATCCTTGATGTTTTGCTCATTTTTCTTTATTTCTTCAGTCTGCAAGAAATCAAGTCCAGGAAATTATATACAAATACAATTTTGAATGACCCACTATCACAGGATTAGACCTTTAAATGTCGGGGACTGGTATACTCTTAACATACCAGAAAATAATTGAAAGTTTTTTTTTAATTTAGTAATTCAAAGTTTAAAAACAAACTATATTGTTAGATCTAAAATCTAATAATGCAATCAACTATATTGTATTATTTCAGTAATCTTGATGGTGTGCGAAATAGTTTCTTAGAAATTATCTTGTATAGTGATTACTGATCTTTTGCAGAAAATTAGCATCATTACCATTGAAAGCACTTTTTGTTCGAGAGCCTCGCATTTAATAGTCTCCTCATGAGCTTTCTTCTTAAAATCCTCAGCTTCCAGAGTGACCTTTTCAAGATCAGGATCAAAACCATACGTCCTAGAAGAAAAAAGAACAGCTAGTTCGGATTATTGCAATAATGTTTTTTTTTTTTTTGAATATTTGGAGTAGGCTTATAAGTCCTGCGTCCATTTTTTTATTAAAATAAAAATTATTTAAAAATATTTACAAAAGGAGAAAAGAAAAAAGAACTGTACATAACAACATAAGAACTACCAAAAAGAATAAAAGAAAAAAGGGAAAGAAAGAAAGAAATAGAATGAAGAAAGAAAATTAAGCAGAAGAAGCTTCATTTTGGGCAATGCTTGATTTGAGGGATTTCATGTTTCATGTATATCTCAAATGCATCATCATGATAAAACATCATTTTGAGAATACACATGAGTTATTTGATTTGGTGTATTTTCAATTAATATGTTATTTTATATTTTTTATGTTAAATTATTTAATATTTAATTTTATATAATTTATTTTATTTTAATTTAATGTTTTTTATGTTAAATTATTTAATATTTAATATTTAATATTTAATTTAATTTAATTTAATTATATTTTATTTTATATAATCTATTTTATTTTAATTTAATATTTTTTATGTTAAATTATTTAATATTTTATTTTATATAATTTATTTTATTTTTAAATTAATGTTTTTTATGTTGAATTATTTAATATCTAATTTAATGAATATTTTACTTTATATAATTTATTTTATTTTAATTTAATATTTTTATGTTAAATTATTTAATATTTTATTTAATTAATATTTTATTTAATATAATTTATTTTATTTTAATTTAATGTTTTCATGTTAAATTATTTAATATTTAATGTAATATTTTATTTTATATAATTTATTTAATTTTAATATAATATTTTTTATTTTAAGTTATTTAATATTTAATTTAATTAATATTTTAAATTTTATTTTAATTTGTATTATTTTTTATTTTTTTAATTTGTTTAATATTTGATGATTTTCGTAAGAGAGAGCCAACTCTTCTTGCATTTTTGTTATACTGCATTCTTGAGTGTATAACAAGATGTAGTATTGTAATTCTTAAATTCAGTATTCTATGAAAAACAAAACAAAGGATTTTGCTCCAAATGAAGTATTTAGACTTACAATCCCTCAAAATGGTCTAAAAAATGGTTAACACTCCAGAAAAATGGGATTATAACTACACTTTGAGAAATGGAGGACGTGTAACAACAAAGTTTTGTGATTATTGTTGCATATGTGGCAATTAATTTGGTCCTAAACAAAACATGTAAAGAAATATAATTTAGTGTACGACTTGAAGGAGAGAGGAAAAAATGGCTGGAACATTAAAAATTATTGAGGTCAAATCCGTATCCAGTTGGCAACTAGCATAGATAAAATTATGCTGAAAGTTCCAACATTATTCAATTCACATAATAGAAAAACAATGTTTAACTTGAGAAATTAAAATGTTGTAGTCACCTTTGGAAGATCAATTTTCTACCAGCATCATGATGAACAAGCCATATCTTGCATGAAAGATATCCATCTCGCATCTCGTCGAACATATACGAAACTACACTGCAACTTGAAAGTAGGAATGAAAAGTTACATAAATTACTCATTTTTATTTTATGGCATAGTATAGACAGAGTATATATGAATGACAATATAACAATTTATATTTTCTATAAATTATATATATAGCTGTTTTGTGACTTTGTCCTATATTTCCGCTCATTTGTGCCGTAAAATTCAAAAAATAACAATTTATGTATTTATTTATTGCCAAAAAACCCTCCCTTTACCCAGAATATCATGTGTCTCCACATTTACTAATTAATTTGAAGAAGAAATATAATGATAAATGAAAGTCAAACATCTTCTGATCATGATTCGGGTTAGTACCTTCTCCATTTTGCATCTAGAACAAAATATTTCATTCCACATCTCTTAATTAGATCCACAACTGAAGTTCTAAGATGATCTTCTTGAGTCAATGTATCTTTCGAAGGAAGGGGCGCCACTATCTCAGCTTCGAACTGAATACAACGCAAAAAGAAGAAAATTTTCACTTAGACATCATCCAATATCCTTTTTGAAAATCTTTATAGGGACGGGGGAGGACATGTAATGTCTCCCAAGTAATATTTGTTGTGTTAATTTTTGAAATATATGTATTTCTAATTATATAACTCTCAGTGAATACAAGATTAATCAATAATGAAAAGATTGACCCAAACAGATGCGTTAAGATCCTTCGCCGTTTAAAAGAAAATATATTCCATCTAAGAGCAAAATTCTTTTTTGAAGCAAATGATCTATAGTCTAGTTGGTTAAGACATTTGCATTTTAAACCAGCGATTATGAGTTCAATTTTCGTCAAAAGCAATTTAATACATATTTAGTAAAGTCTCTCAACCAAATGGGTTGAACATTAAAAAATTTTTTTTTTTGAAACAAAAGATCAAACACATATCTAAGAATAGAATTAGTTTTCCAAATATTCTACTTTTTTAATAGAATTATTTTTGGAAGAAAAGACGGTGAATGTATGTTAGAATTATTTTATTTTTCCAAAGAAAAGACATGACACCTTTTTTTCTTTGCATCTTGGGCGGTAGTGCCTTTCTGCTAAATCCATGAAGTCCTGAATATGTTCATGACCTACAAAGCAACATAGATTTAATATCTATCTTTTATATATAATGATCATTTATCAATATGGACCTGATATATCATGACGGGATTTTCATAGTGATATCACGGCAGTATATAACGATAATAAAAAGTATATAGAAAACAAAATATAAATAAAAAATGAAAATAATATATATGTGAAAAATAAAAATAATTTATACATAAAAATGAAAATAGTATATAGAAAACAAAAAATATGTAGAAACGTGAAAGAAACAATATACAGTCACAACGGGATTGTGCTCAACCCTGTCGTAATTTCAGATTTTCCTTAACAATAATACTACATAATATGATGAAAAAGCCTCACGAGAGTCAAACATGGTTTATTATACAAATATTACAGCACACTTCAGAAACAATATTTGCATTGAAGATCCTATATTTATGTCGTTGAACTTTTCTGTCATGTACGTAGCATTTTTTATCATTTCACCATTTACATAATATCATTATATATGAAAATATACTCGGTTATTCAAAAAAGAGATTAATAGAGAAAATAAAGAAAAATACCATCAACAAAGGTAAGGATGAGCTTAGTTTTATCATGTTGAAAGGTATCAAAAACCGAATCAAGAACGGGCATTCCATTTTGAAGAACATGCGACAATGCAACGTAAACCGTCTTCATTGTTCTTCCTTTTGATAAATAACCTCTTTTTTTCCTCTATGAACAATACTGCAGCGATTAGGTTAATCGTTTATTGTTGAGATCTCTTTGTGGAGAAAGAGGAGAATATATAATACATGGACACACCAAAGGGTTTGACCTCTCAAATTTTGTGTTATCCAAAGTATGTTGGCTATATTTGTAAATTAACCAAATTAATTAATTAAATGAAATTAAAAATTAAGAATTAAATTAAGTTAGTTTGTATAGCTCTACTGCGATCGAGTCGCGATTATCTCAAAAACAGATTGATGCTCCTTTATGTAGGTTTTATCGTTTATATGTCCATATGAGGCTCTGCATCCCAGGCCACCTCATGAAGACAAAAAGAAATTTGATTTCCTCGAGACAAGATGAATGCGCAAAAGCTACTGCTAGTTGTGTCTGTACCGATGACAAATTAGCAGAATGGAAGCCTTCAATTAAAAGAAATAAATTCATGTGCACTCACTTTCTCGACCAAGTATATTTGAAAGAATATATATTTGATGACCTGAATAATGTATCACGACTATGGGTGTCAACTGTTCGGATACTGGGCACCCTATATTTGTATCCATTTTATTCTCCCTGTTACAGATACAGAAATATATAGCTTTTGATACGGATTCCGCTCCGATATTATACGGATACAAATACGGTTCAAATATTATTGGATATGGATATACAATGATTTCGGATATTTAAACAATTATATCAACATATAATACGATTACATTTTTTTAGACATTTAACTATTTGTGATGTGAAAAGTTCATAAACTATAACAATTTATAAAGATCCAAAAGAAATAACAAGAAAATATTAATACTGGTACGGATTAAGGATCGGTGTGGATTACAGGTCGGTCAGATATAATGCGATCAATTAATTTACACACCTATTGCAACCAATTGTGTGGATATGTTGTTAATCATCTTTTTACTGGTTTTCAGAAAAGGAATTTTTAATTATATATTTCTTTTTTCTTTTTATATATAATATCATGTTTCTTTTCTTTGGTTATTACGCCTTAATGTATGACTTTGTTTAAAGAAATTATATTGTACGATTATAATAAATTTATTTTCTCTATCTCTCTCTTTTAACAGGTTATCCCCCGTGGACCCTTGAAAAATACAAAACTTGTAAGATGCAATTACCTTGTACCCAGCTCATCAATTTAATCATACAAAATATATTTTGTTGATGTCAAGGATAGTAAGGAGAGTTTATTGTGTTGCTGTCAAGAATATAGTATAATGAGAGAATTTCTTGACATGTTCAATTTTTACTTCCAATTGAAATGGAGAAAGAAGAAAATATTCGAGATCTATTGGATTATTAGACTTCTTTCATGGATAATGTGAAATCACCCCTTCACTCTTTCATGGATAAACTTTTTTTCTAGATCAAATTTTTATGGATAAACTTAAAATAGATAAAAATTTAACTCTTCGCCCCTTTATTTCCCTCTCGTCCTCCATTCGGCGAAATTAGAATATTATTTCATTTTTTTTCCTCAAAAGTAAAAAAAAAATGGAATTGGAATTTAGTTATGATAGCCCACCACATACTTAAGTGCCTCATGCTTACAATGATATTTAAAAATACCAAAAATTTCAAAAAATTAATATATATTAACCACACAACTTACACCCTTTTTTTCATTTTAATCAAATATTGGCGGACCCTACAAAAATTACAATACTTTATGTTGGGAACCATAGTTAGTCATTCGTAATACGTGAATAATACGATTCGCGATACGTTCGTGTATAATTCGTATTGAATGTTTTCTAAGCCGGTCAAATATTCGGTCAAATAAAATTGAGACGGTAATAATTCATCAATTCGGCTAATTGTTCGGAAAAATTCAGTATATAAATTATGTAAATACAAACTTTTTATTTAGAAATAATTGGAAAATTATTATTATTTGGTAAAAATTCGTAAAATCAGGCTCGAATTTTTCTCTTGTCAAAAATTCGTGAATGAATACGAATTATTGGAATGGAGACGCGAATTTAGTGTTTTTTTAATTATTGGGAAAATACGTGTTTAATACGTGAATTATTCATGAATTGACCAACTATGTTGGGAACAAACTAGCCGAGTCAAATAAAAAATAATATTACACCGAAGTTGTAAAAAGAGACCTCATGCGTTTTGGGCCAAGGGAGTTTTGGGCCAAATGCTGAGAGATAGTTAAAGGAGACCTCATGCGTTTTGTAAAAGATTTTTTTCAAGATAAAGCCAACCTCGAACATCAATCGAGCCAACATATTTCTTTTACCTAAAAAGGATACTCCAACCGGGTCAAGTGACTACAGGCCAATAAGCATTATCAACGGCCCAATAAAAATAATTTTGAAGGCATTGGCAAATCAGTTGGGCCAAAAAATGCAGGACCTTGTTTCTCCTTTCCAATCGGGTTTCATCCAATCCAGATCTATCGCCGATTCGTTCACGGCCGTTAGAGAAGTGCTTCACCACCTCACCTCCTCTGCTACCCCGTCCTTCCTCTTTAAGGCTGACTTCTCTAAGGCCTTCGATACTTTGAGTTGGAAATTTGTACTTAAGATGCTAAGCTCCCGTGGCTTTCCGCAAAAATGGCTTAATTGGGTGAATTCTTTATTCATTAGTTCAAAATCTTCAGTGATGATCAATGGAACTCGCTCTAGACCGTTCAATCACAAACGAGAGGTTCGGCAAGGCGACCCTTTATCGCCTCTCCTCTTTGTCCTAGAGGCCGATTCTTTGCAGAGAATGATGAACAATGTCTTCCCTTTCGGACAAAATTTACTTGTGTCAAATGCGCTGACGTTTCAGTATGCAGATGATACAAGTTTTCTGCTAAGATTGATAGCTCGGGGATTAACCGATTCAAAATTCTCCTTTAAGATTTCTCAATTATCACGGGTCTTCAGATTAACTGGGGTAAAAGCGAGATAATTCCAATAAATCTATCGGTAGAAGCTCAGGAGAATGTCTTAAACTCTTTTCATTGCTCTCTTTCGGAGTTCCTAATTCTGTACCTTGGGTTGCCTTTGTCGTTCAAGCAGCCCCCAAAAGCTAGTTTTGAACCGCTGATAGAGAAAGTTAATAAGTGCTTGGCAGGATGAAAAAATATCTTCCTTTCCAAGGCAGGTAAAATAACGTTGGTAAGATCAGTGCTCTCGGCTTTACCTACGTATTATATGCAATGTTTCAAGCTTCCGGTGTGGGTTACAAATGAGATGGAAAAAATTCAAAGACACTTTATTTGGAAGGGGAATAATCAATCTGTACGCACTTAGTAAATTGGGATCTGATGACTACCCCAAAGCTTAACGGTGGATTGGGGATTAGAAACTTAAAATTGCACAATATCAGTTTGTTGCTCAAATGGTGGTGGAAATTTTATTCCTCTGAAGATTCAATCTGAACGATGGTTACCAGAGACAAATACGGCCCGCCTATTTTTCCTCCGACAAGAAGGAATCGTCAAACCAGTTCTTTCTTTTGGAGGGACCTAATGGGGATCTTAAACCTATCCAACTAGTACACTCAAAGGTGGACAATGGAACGAAAACTAATTTTTGGTATCAAGCTTGGCTTGGCGAGATTCCTCTCGCCAAAGACTTTCCAACTCTTTTCTCACTTGTGGAGTCTAAAAATCTTTCTGTTGCGGAGGCGAATATTCAAGGCAATTGGGAGTTATTTCTTAGAGAGGACCTTTCCTCAAGAGCCGAAGGAGAGCTGGCCTTGCAAGAAGTGGCTCTTGCCGATTTCAGCCTCAACTCAGACGACGATTTGTGGGAAATTTTGGGCATAAAATCGGATAAATTTCCGGTCTCCAGGGTGTATCACTGTTGGTTGAGCGAGGAATCAAAGCAATGGGAACTTCTAGTATTTGGAGGTGCAGATTACCAGTTTGAATCATTACCGCTTATTTAAAGACGCTATTATATTTCTAGTTTAATTTTTATATTAATTTATGGAAATTGATGCAGAACTATCAGTTTCCCAGTTAGGGCCTGTTTGCTAGCGTAGTTTTGAGCAGGTTTAGGAAGCCATGATTGCAGGAAGCTAATGTGTGAACATCAGGAAGCCATGAGTGCAGGAAGTTACGTAAAACTGTATGAAAATATCAAAAAGAAGTATTTGATCAAAACATAGGAAGTTATGATGGATGTAATTATTTTTTTGACAAAGTGAGCCATGCAATGTTATATAATTGTAAATATGTAAAATTATTAGTTTTATTATTAAAAATATCCTTATAAAATATAAATAATCAAATTTAAAGTATATCACATATATTCTATTAAAATAAAAATGTGATATATACTTTCTTATAGATTAAAAATGTCAAATCTAAAGCTTGCATTTCAAAAAATTTAATCCATATTTCTCTTAGTCTAGTTAGCAAAATAATAATATTCTAAGAAATATTTTTTTAATACTTCGAGCCAAAGGGCATTTTTACGCCAAAAAAAAATTAGGGCCTGTGCGGATGCTCAGTTTTGAGTCACGGTTTCGATAGAAAATCAAGGTTTGCCTGGGACACAAAAACTGATGTTCGCTCATCATTTTTGAATCCTAACCAAGACAGTCATTCCGAGCGAAACCATGCAAAACGGACCATTTTTCTTTGGTTTTGAAAACTTAGCTCATACTTGATTTTTGGGTAGGATACGTGAGAGAAATGTATAAAATATGGCATGGGTCCCGCTCACATGCCTACTCTCACCACAAAACAAATTTTTTTATAATTTTTATTCTTTCTTCTCCAAAGTTCTTTCCAGAAAATATAGAACAAGCATATTTTCAGAAATCAATGATGGACAAAAAATGGAAAAATAAACCGAAAGAAATTAAAAATACATCTTTATTTCAGAAATGTTTAACAAGTTTCATATTTTAATTGTAGGCTCAACAACAAACATGTACTCTCAAATAGAATAAAGAAAGAGATCATACATTTGGATCAAATCCTCTCAAATAAAATAAAAATTTGATGATCACCTTGTGATATTGGACTTGATAATATTGCTGCCTTAGTTTTATTTGTATTTGTCCAAGTACAATTAATATGATATTCGGAGATATAGCATTTCAACCAAATTTATAATGGAAACGAGATACCAATGATAATGACTGATAAAAAATATTTTAAAATAAGTTTTACTCTTGTGAAAGAAAAACATATACTCATAATATATTTGAGATTATTTTTTTGACATGTGTCATTTTGGCTATAAATAGAATTGCTATAACTTTAGTTGGCGATGCATGCATGAGCATTGAGCATTATTAAAAAAACTAATTTTGTATAATTGAATAGGAACATAATTAAAGCAATTAACTTTTTTTCAATTTGATATGTGCATTATTAAAAAGTATTACATAATTAATTTTACTTAAAATAGTTTCTCCAATAACTATTTTTTTTAAGCAACAATGACTATTGTTTTAAATATCAATATTATATTCATAGCTTCCTGTGATTTGATCAAACACCTCTTTGATATTTTCATACAGCTTTACGTAGCTTCCTGCACCCATGGCTTCCTGATGTTCACACATTAGATTCCTGCAACCATCTCTTCCTAATCCTGCTCAAAAGTAGGCTAGCAAGCAGGCCCTCAATGCTTCTAAATTTCCTCATTAAATACACTTTTTCTCATAAGAAGGGACATGACATCACATTAATCCTGCCAATGCTCTAGCAGTAAACTCATATAGCCTTTTCTATTGCAGGTCATGTAATGCATACATACGTTGTAATGTATATTGTTACAATTTGTTTTTAATTTATGAATAAAGTTATAATAAGCAATATAAATAAAATAAAATAAAATAAACAGTATAAAATAAAAACTAAAAGTAGATAATTGATAATAACAACGACAACGTATATAGTTATAACAAAACAATATATAAAATAATAGTACATAATGATATCTTAAACAATATATACCAAATAACAAAAAAAAATCTATAGTAGTATATAATGATATGTAAAACAATATATACAAAATTTATGCGGAATAAATATATCATATATGTTTTTTATTAACCGGCCCATCTTGCTAGGACTAACTCAGCCTAATGTAATTAACAAGTTGAATATGGACCTGTTGTTAGCCTTTTTTATATTTTGCTTTCCAGCCCATATGATCTTATTCTTTCGGGTTTGGATCTATTAACCCGACCCGAATTCGATCCATCTACACCTTTGTTAAAAATAAAAATAAAATTAAAATTGAAACTTAAAAGTAAAAAGAAGAGAAAAGTTTAATTTTGTCCCCTCAACTATTCAAATAGCTCATTTTTCGCTCCTCAATTTTTTATTGATCAAATTTTAGTCGCTCAACTATTCAATAAATATATTTTTAGTTCTTCTATCCGTTAACTGCTTACGCGCAAGTAATACGTGGTAATTATGACATGACAAATATTCAAAAAAAATAAATTTTTCTTAATTTATGTATTTTATTATATATATTTATAGTACATATTTATTTAAAAAATATGTTATTATTTATGTATCAAGAATATATATTATGTCATCGCTTACATATCAAGTTTAATTGATACGTAAGCATTTAGCGGATGGAAGGATAAAAAATAGATTTATTAAATTGTGAAAGATTAAAATTCAACCAACAATTAAAAAAAAAAAAAAAGCGAGGGGATGGGGTCAAATTTGAACTTCTACGAAAAGAACTAAAAACTAAATGGTTGTTGACCTCATTAAATTCTGATTGCAGTTTGACTTTGTCGCTTGTTACTACTACAGCAGTTCGGCCTCAAACTTTTCCCTCTTCTGCCCGACAGCCCTCACTTCTTCTTCTTCTTCTTCTTCTTCTCACTGAATCAATTTCCTCCATTTTATTCTACCACTCTTCTCTTCTCCCTCGATTGAGTATTCTACTGATTCAAAGGTTAAACCTTAGTTAGTTTCTGTCGTTGGTTGAAATCCGCACGAAGTCAGTTGATCCATTTCTTCTTCTTCTTCTTCTTCTCGCTGAATTTACTTCATTTTTAAATCTCCATTTTATTCTGCCACTCTTCTCCCTCAATTTCATTATTCTGCTGATTTGTTAAAATCTTAGACGTTAATTTCTGTCGTGGGTTGAAATCAGCACGAAGTCGATTGATTCAATTCCATTGGAAATTGGAAGGTACTGCACTTCCTTCTCTATTTCACGAGCTAGATTGTTTCTCTTTATTCTCTCTTTAATACAGCAATTGAGTTCTCTAACAGACCCAACAAGAAAAAATGATAACATGCATGTGAAATTTCAGCTGCAAGTTACCAATAAGGATCAAAACGTCGGTACCAAGATCTGATACGAACATCTTTCTCTAAAACCATGGTTTTTTCAATCAATTAAGACGTTATTTCATTCAAATTAAGCTTCAATTGAATGGAATTCAATATTCAATCTGCTTAATTAGGCGGGTTTATATGAGAAATATATACAAATGCGAAATTTGAGATCTTGGGCTTGTTCATGGCCATTCATACTCTCAATCATCTCCTTCACAATACTCATTTCTGCCATTCATCTCTTTCTCACACCTCTGTTTCCATCCCCAATTGATTTCTTCACCCAATCAAATCCAAAGGCTGAGTCTTTGGATTTTGATTACGTATTGGATTCGGATTTGAAATCCCGGTTTCCGCCCGATTCGCATGGAGCGGTCATTTACAGAAACGCCCCATGGAAAAGTGAAATTGGAAGATGGCTATCTGGATGCGATTCAAATTCAACTGCAATTGATATAATTGAGGTATTTACATAATTATTAGATGAAATAAATAGAATTGTGTATTTATTTGTCAAAATTTGTGTAAAAATTATATGAATTTGTGCAGGTTTTGAGTAGCAAGAGTTGTGAGAATAATTGCAGTGGGCAGGGAATTTGCAATCATGATTTGGGAGAATGCAGATGCTTTCATGGTTTTGATGGTTAGTAAATTAAAACATTATTTAATTTAATTTAATTATATTTAGGTTATTTTGGAAAAAGGATTAAACCAGCGAAATTTACAAATAAGCCCCTGCATTTATGACAATTGCTAAAAAGCCCTTGCATTATTTACGAAATCGAAAATACTCCCTACCATTTGTAAGAAGCTAACACCATTAGTTTATTTTTCTAATTATTTGAAAAAAAACATTTAATTAAGTTTAATTACCATCTCTCTCTCTGTCTTCAAAATCGTTGTTTTAATTAGAGATTAAAAAAATAAGACATTTGTATTTCAAATGAAATCACTGGAATTAATTCGTATGTGATGTTTTTCAATTTCGGCAATAATACATGAACTTTCTTTTTTCCATTTTCTAATAATGCAAGGAATTTTAATTTTCAATAACACAGGGTCCTTTTCCCAAATTCCTTTATTTTACCAAGATTTACTCCTTTATTTTTACACAGCTAAAGGGTGTGAAAAGGCACTAAATTCAGAATGCAACATACCACTAAATATGAAGAAAGAGATATGTAATTAATCTTTTTCAAATAATTAAGAAACAAAGCCTGCAACAACATTTTTCACAATTTCCAATAAAAAAAGGGTCCTTTGCACAAATTCCCCTTTCCCATTTCACCAATAATTATCCCTTTATAATAATTTAGACAGGAAAAGGATGCAAAAAGGCACTGAATGGAATGCAACTTACCATTAAATTTAAAGAGAGAGAGAGATGTTAATTAATCTTAAAAAAATACTTCTTCAAATAATTAGAAAAATAAAACCCGCATGGACGTTTCTGCAATTATCAATAATGCAGGGGCTTTTCTGCAAGTTTTGATTAATATTTATTTATTCACACAGGAAAAGGGTGCGAGAAGGCACTGAATCTTGAATGCAACTTACCAGGCTCCGAAATCCGTCCGTTCGGGCCGTGGATCGTCTCGATCTGCCCTGCGCATTGCGATACGACCAGAGCGCTTTGTTTCTGCGGACAGGGCAGCAAGTATCCGCATCGGCCTGTGCCCGAATCTTGCGGGTTCAAAATCATGTAAGTCACAAATAGATCACAGAAACTGAGAATAGTTCAAAATGTTTAAGACCAGCTGTAATGATGGTTTAATTAGAATTATTTAGGTTCCAGCCAGCATTTCAAAATGCTCAAGGCAAGCTGTAATGGTAGTATACTAGTGTAGTTCTATAAGTATTCAAATTGTGTTCATAATATTTAGTGGGAATTTTGTATTTACTCTTCCAAAAACTCAAAATATCACATTTACCCTTTCATAAACTCAAAATGTCATATTTATCCTTCCAAAAACTTGCCGGGCTCTGAACTCTGTCCGTTCGGGCCGTGGATCGTCTCGATCTGCCCTGCGCATTGTGATACGTCCAGAGCGCTTTGTTTCTGCGGACAGGGCAGTAAGTATCCGGATCGCCCTGCGCCTGAGTCCTGCGGGTTCAAAATCATGTAAGTACAGAGACTGTATTACAATCTGAGTGATACACTGGTTTAGTATAGTTATTGGGGTTTAAGTAATGGATGGAATTCTTTAAGCCATGTTACAACGGTATATTAATTAATGGATGGAATTGTTTAAGCCATGTTACAATGGTATATTAGGAGTTAAAACAGGCCTGATTTGTTACAACAGAGATGCAAATTAAGATAGTTTCTTGCATATTTTCCTTGCAATTCCTCCTTTTTCATTTCCATTTCTCTACATTTATTTATTTATTCATCATCCATTGATTTATTTTTTATTTATTTATTTATTTATTCATTTACTTATTTATTTATTCATTTATTATTTATATATGTATATGAATTTATTTATTAGTTATTATGTATTATTTATCATGTATTATTTATTATTATTATTATTATTATTATTATTATTATTATTATTATGACATTGATTATTTGTTTATTTATCATCTATTCATTTATTTATTTATTTATTCATTCATTTATTTATGTATTATTTATTGTGTTAATTATTTAATTATTTATTCTTACCCAGACCGCCACAAAAAGGCAAGCCGAAACTAACAGACTGGTACCAAGCCGACAAAAACATATTCACCGCCAACACATCCGAGCCCGGGTGGTGCAACGTGGACCCCACAGATGCATATTCTTCCAGAGTTAAATTCAAGGAGGAGTGTGACTGTAAATACGACTGTTTGTGGGGGCGTTTCTGCGAAGTTCCAACTGTATGTAGCTGTCTCAATCAGTGCAGTGGGAATGGACTCTGTCGTGGCGGATTCTGCCAGGTAGTTTTTTAAGGGATTATTTGGGGATTTAATTGATTAATGTCATTTTGAGGATTTTGTCGGGTAATTTGTATTTTTGCTGATTATTTGTAGTTTAATTAATTAATTGATGTTGTTTTGAGGATTTTGTCAGGTAATTTTATTTTTGCGGATTATTAGTAGTTTAATTAATTAATTAATTAATCTCATTTTGTGGATTTTGTCAGGTGATTTACTTTCATACATATACCCTTACTAAAATGCTAAATGATACCTTCCAAAGATCCAAATATCAAGATTCAGCCTATTTTTGACCTAAAGAATCAAAATTAGAACTGCTCTCCTAAATTATTTACATTTTACACTCCAACCAATCAACATTAGAACGAAAATTAAAAAAACTCAAACCCTTGATTTCTCTACTGACTCCACATTATTATTAATTATTATTTCCTCATTAATTTATTATTTATTTATTTGCAGTGTGAGAGTGGATATTACGGCATAGATTGCAGCATCCCAACTTCAGAGTCCCTCTTACAATCCTGGCCGAGCTTCCTTCGGCCCTCTCAAACTACTCCAGTTCGAAATTCAACTGGAGATGATATAAATATCACTGGAGATGATAATAGTGTTGATGGTAATATTAAAGTGGTGGTTAGGAAAAGACGGCCGCTTGTTTATGTGTATGATCTGCCGCCTGAGTTTAATAGCCATCTTATGGAAGTAACTCTCTATTTTTTGTTTATTATTATTATTTTATTTATTTTTCTTGAAGTAATTCTTTTTTATTTTTGTTTATTATTATTATTATTATTATTATTATTATTATTATTATTATTTTTCTTGAAGTAATTATTTTTTATGTTTGTTTTTTATTATTATTTTATTTATTTTTCTTGAAGTAATTCTTTTCTTTTTTCTTTTTTCTTTTTCTTTTTTCTTTTTTGTTTTTTGTTTTTTTGTTTTTATTATGATTTTTATATTTACTTTTAATAAAAGAATAATAGTTCTTTTATTAATAAAATAATAATAAAAAATATTATTATTATTTGTTTTTGCATTTTTTATTATTTTTATTTTGTTATATCATATTGTATTATATTATTTATGTCGTTTATTCTTTTTTTATTGGTTCAAGTAGCACTATCTTTATGTTACGATGGTACGCAGTACACACAAATCATATAATTTTCCCACTATATATTATAAGTAAACATATTGTTTAAATGATATAATAATTTCATACTCTTCTTATTTGTTTAGGGTCGCCATTACAAGCTAGAGTGCGTAAATAGAATATACAACGAAAATAACCGAACTCTTTGGACTCCAATGTTATATGGTGCACAGGTACTCCAATTTTTCACTTATACCCCTAAAAACCTGTAAACTCACATTTATACCCTTATAAAACATAAAATATTAAATCTATACCCCTCCTAGATTGCAGTTCTTTCTCACTAATTCATGTAAAATTACAAAAATATTGTAGTCATGCACATGATTTTTTATTCTTTAAATTGCCCCTTTGCTATGTGAAATATAAAATATCAAACATTTTGTTTACTTATTCTATTTTTTGTAGGTGGCTCTTTATGAGAGCATTCTAGCGAGTCCTCACCGAACATTAAATGCTGACGAGGCGGATTATTTCTACGTGCCGGTACTTGATTCGTGTCTCATCACTCGAGCTGACGATGCGCCACATCTCAGAATGAGGGTATAATATTTTATAATTTAAAATTTCATATATACCCTTGAAAAATCAAAATGCTTAATTTGCCCTTCCAAAACCGCAAGTATTAAACTTGCGTTTCATAAATGGAGAGTGTTCAAATTTTATCCAATTAGGATTGAAAAATATCATGTTTATTGAATCTAGCTGTGTTTGAAAGGGCAAATTTGATACTTTGGAAGAGTAAATTTGTTATAGTTTGTGTTTTGGAAGCATGAATTTCATAAATACCCTTGCGAAAACTCAAAATATCGAATTTGCCCTCCTAATTGAAACACTATCTAATTTACCCTTCTCTCGTCTTTTTCACCCCTTTCAAGTTTAAAAATTAAATCATTTCTCATTTTTCGTGTGAAATTAGCAACACGGGCATTTAAGGAGCCACATGACTTTGGATTACTACAAAATGGCGTATGATCATATCGTCGAAAAGTATCCTTTTTGGAACCGGTCTTCCGGACGAGACCATATTTGGGTAAATTTCAAATATAACCCCATACTTTCCTAAAATTATAGAATCATTTCTTATTAGTCTCATGTTGAGTATCAGTTTTTCTCGTGGGACGAAGGAGCCTGCTACGCCCCTAAAGAAATCCGGCCTGGAATCATGCTTTCCCATTGGGGCAACACCAACTCCAAACACCCCAACTCCACCACCGCCTACTGGGCCGACGTCTGGGACTCGATTCCCTCATCCAAAAGAGGGTTTCATCCTTGCTTCGATCCTACCAAGGATTTGGTTCTGCCGGCCTGGAAACCGCCAAATCCCGGTGCCCTTTGGTTGAAGTTATGGGAGAGGTAATTAAATTTTAATGTATTATATTGTATTGTATTGTATTGTATTGTATTGTATTGTATTAGGAGGTTGCGCCGGGATTAGGAGGCTTCCAGGCGGGCAAAACCAAATATTTTGAAGGATCAAAGCAGATATGGCCCAGCATGATGCAATCCCACTTGGGCGACATAAACATGAAGCACATGAACTCCACCACCGCCTACTGGGCTGATGTGTGGGACTCGATCCCCTCATACAAAAGAGGGTTTCGTCCTTGTTTCGATCCAAGTAAGGATTTGGTTTTGCCGGCCTGGAAACCTCCTAATGCAGCTGCGCTCGGGCTGAAGTTTTGGGACAGATATTTAATGTTTAGAAATAATGATATGATGTTAATGTTAGAAAGATGTGAAGAGTCGTCGTGTGGCTAAAAGTGCGCCGGGATTAATGAGGAGACTTCCAGGCTGGCAAAACCAAATGTTTAGAAGGATCAAAACAGGGGTGGGCCCCTCTTTTGGATAGATAAGGGGATTGAGTCCCAACGTTAATTTGGGGTGGGAAATTAAGGGAAAGTTTAAAAATATATAATGTTATGTAATTGTGATACGCAAAAAAATTTGTTTAAATTGGAATGATTAAAACGAGTTAAAATAGCGGAGTTAGATCTTAACAAATGAGGGTTTATCTGCAATTTCCTAAATAAATAGGGTGTTTTCTTTTTCTTTTTCTTTTTTGCAACTTCCAATTATGGAGGGGCTTTTTTTTGCATTTTAAGAACAAAACAGGGGCCCTTTTGCAAATTCTCCTATTTATAATGTAACATTAATTAATTATTTCAGGCCAAGAAAGGAGCGAACAACACTATTCTATTTCAATGGAAATCTTGGGCCAGCGTATGAAAATGGTCGGCCTGAAGACACGTGTGTATATCTTTTTTTCATAAATTAATTCTTTCTTTTATATCTTTTATTTATTTAATAATTTGTATAAACACAAAATAAGACATTGTATAAAAAAATCTCAAATAATCACAAGAAACCAAACAACCAAATAAGAAACATAATTAAACACACAACCAAGCATTCATCCTTTTTTATTCTATCAATTTATAAAACACTAAAATTACCATTTACACCCTTTCTATTTACTTCATTACATATACAGCATTGAATTAGGCAAAAATTAGTAGACAAGTTCGGTTCCACTTATAAAAAAAAATATTAAATAATCAAAAAAACAAAGGGCCAAATGGCCAACCAACTTAATTTATTATTCACACGCACATTACCATTTACACCCTTCCTTTTTCACCAATCGCAGATACAGCATGGGAATCAGGCAGAAACTCGCCGCCCAATTCGGCTCCACCCCAAACAAGCAAGGCAAACTAGGAAAACAACACACAGCAAATATTACAGTCACGCCACTGAGAGCTCAGAATTATTACGAGGAAATTTCGCACGCGGTTTTCTGCGGAGTTTTGCCGGGCGATGGATGGAGCGGCAGAATGGAGGATAGTGTGATGAATGGGTGTATTCCTGTTATAATCCAGGTGATAAGACAAAAATAAAAAACTTAAAAAACCTAGTTTTCTAAATTTTTAATTTTTTTTTCTTATTACCTGAATTATAACAGGAATACATCCATTGAAGACACTACCCTCCATTCTCCCGTTCCATCCATCGCCCTGTAAAACTCCGCAAAAAACCAAGCGCGAAATTCTCTCATAGTATTTTTAAGCTCTTAATGGTGTGACCGTAATATTTTTCATGTGTTGTTTTCCTTATTTACCCTATTTGTTCGGTTCCACGCCAAACAAAGAGGGCCAATCGGGAAAGCAACACACAACAAATAATACAGTCACGCCACTGAGAGCTCAGAATTATAACGAGGAAATTTCGCGCTCGGTTTTCTGCGGAGTTTTGCCGGGCGATGGATGGAGCGGCAGAATGGAGGATAGTGTGATGAATGGATGCATTCCTGTCATAATTCAGGTGATTAGAAAAATAAAAAAAATTAAAAAAAAAACTTAACTTTTTTAATATCTATGCCTCTAAAATTGCAAATACCAAATGAATGCTTTCAAAATTTGTTATGCTTTAGAATTTGGAAGGATAAATTTAATACTATATTTTAGAATTTGTTAAATTTTGAAATTTTAGAATTTGTTAAATTTTAAAGAGGTAAATATGGTATTTTGAAGTTTTTGAAATGTTAATATGAAATTCCTCCATTCTTTTTCTAATTTCTTATCACCTGAATTATAACAGGAATAAATCCATTCAAGACACTATTCCTCCATTCTCCTGCTCCATCCGTCGCCCGTCAAAACTCCGCAAAAAAAAAAAAAAAAAAAAAGCGGAATTTCCTCACAATAATATTTTTCATGTGTTGTTTTCTGTATTTACCCTTTTTGTTCGGTTCAATGCTAACAAGAAAGGCAAACTAGGAAAACACACATAACAAATATTACAATCACTCCATTAAGAGCTCAGAATTATCACGAGAAGATTTTGCGCGCGGTTTTCTGCAGAGTTCTGCCGGGCGATGGATGGAGCGGCAGAATGGAGGATAGTGTGATAAATGGGTGCATTCCTGTTATAATTCAGCTGGTAAAAATATATTATATTTAACCTCTAAGAATACAAATACCAAATTTACACTTCAAAGCGTAATATATATTGTATTTACCCCTCTAAAATTGCAAATACCAAATTTTTGCTTCCAAAATTTATAATTCAGGTGATAAGAAAAAAAAAAAAAAAGTAACCATAACTGTTTTAGTAAGGATTGATGATGATTATAATAATGAAAATAGTAATAAAGTTCTATTTTTTTTGTTTTTGAAGGATAATAAAGTTATTTTACTAGTACTTTTTTTATATTTTGATTTTTTTGTAGTGTATTAAATTGAGATTTTTAAAATTTATAATGAATGCATTCATATATTAATTCAGCTATTAAAAAACAAAAACAAAAACAAAAAACGGTTTTTTAGTAAGGATTTAATAAATAAGTTGTCTTAGTGGTATTTTTCAACTTTTTAATTTTTAAATTAAGATTTGAATTTACGTTATGAATTTTAATTCAGTGCATGTTGTTTTTTGCAGGACGGGATTTTTCTTCCTTACGAGAATGTATTGAACTACGAGAGTTTCGCGGTTCGAATACTTGAAGATGATATACCAAAATTAATCACTATTCTTAAGGTATTTATTGTTGTATTAAAATTCAAATTATGGTCTAATTAATGTGCTAAAATTTTGAGTTAATGATTAAATTGTGGCCTATTTGTTCTTCTAATTTCATCAATCACAAAATATGATTTTTGTTGTCAATTTTGAAGGGATATAATGAGACGGAAATAGAACACATGTTGAGTAACGTAAGAAAAATTTGGCCGAGATTTTTGTACAAAGACTCAATTTTACTCGAAGCGAAAAGACAACGGAAATTATTTTCGCAAGATGAAGATTGGGCGGTCGAGTTCTCCAAACTTGGTGGTGATGATGATGTTTTTGCTACATTCATACAGGTAATTATATATATATTGGTAGAATGACGTTATTATTTATTAGAAAATATATATGCTAGTTATATTGCTAGAGAATGAAGTTATCTATTAAAAACATATATGGTATTAATTAGATAATTATATGTTATTTATGTTGCCAGAATCAAATTTTTTTTGTTATTAAGAGAAAAATATTTGTTACTTATATTGCTAGAATCACGTTATGTATTTGTTTATTATAATTAGATTGGCGAGTATCATAATTTTTTTTGTTCGGTAGTTAATTCTACTTTTGTGTGAACAGGTATTACATTACAAGTTGCACAACGACCCTTGGAGGAAAAATTTATTACGAAAATATGATTCTGGTTTGCCAAAGACATGCTCATGAACTTACTGAAGCATCTGTAAATTTGATTGACATAAACATTTCTTTTTTCAACTTGCCACATATTTTTTTATTTATACATCCAAATAGTTTCTGGATTGTAATTTAACATTATCTTAGAAACATTAGGGGTTGTCAAAATGTTTTTTTTGGGTTAAATTTTGATGCATCTGAACAGCAATGAATCATAAATAGAGAGAAATTTTTGACAATTATTATATGTATTTAGGATTTTCGTATAGTGTATTAGTATAGAAAAATAAACTCGTGTATTTAGGAGTTTAGTCATGCAAATAATGTATTCTCTCTAATTCATGTGGTCTAAGAGAGTTTAGGAGTTTAGTCATGCAGGTGATGTGCTTCTAACTCACCTGCTTATCAATTTTTGTTCACAATGCAAGTGTGAGACTATATTTATATATGTACCACAATTCAGGTAAATAAAACAGATTACCTATTCTTTTCTTGAGTAAGCTATTTGGAAGAAATTATAACTATAATATAGTTTCGGTAAGTTTGGAAAAAAAAAATCAAAATAAGATAAAATTTGTAAACACGCACAAGAATAATTTATTAAGCAAAATAGAATTATTTTGTGTTTAACAGGTATTACACTACAAATTGCACAATGACCCTTGGAGGAAAACTTTATTCTCAAAATACGATTCTGGTTTGCCAAAGACAGCTCAAGAACTCACTGAAGTATCTCTAAATTAGACTGATTATAAAACAAAAAGAATTTAGATAGTTTTTATTAAATCAACTTGAAGCATTTTTTTGTTTATTTTGTTTTTTACTGGGTTGGGGTTGGGGTTTATACTTTTTTCTTCAAGCTTTGGAGGTATGGGCAAACTGTTAGGATTTAGTGTCCTTATCATTATCTTGGAAAAATTAGGGGATTGACAAAATGTTTTTTTTTAATTAAATTTTGATGATGTTAGCAGCGATATATTTGAATAGGGACAAATTTTCAACAGATTTTACATGTATTTTATGTGTATTTAGGATTCTAGTGCGTAGAACAATAGAACTCTTTGTTTGGGGGTTTATTCATGCATGCAATGTATGCTCTGACTCGTTTATTTAGAGGACTTTAATCATGCAGGTGGTGTGTTGTAACTCATGTGATTATTGTTTTCTTGTTCACAATGCTAGTGATATATATATATATATATATATATATATATATATATATAACACAATACGATTCTGGCTTGCCAAAGACATGCTCAAGAACTAAGTGACGTATCTGTAAATTAGACTGATTATAAAACACAATGAATTTAGATAGTTCTTTCTTAAATCAACTTGCCGCATTCTTTTTGTTTATTTTGTTTTTTGTGGGTTGGAGTTTATACTTTCTTTTTCTTGAAGTTTTGGAGGTAGAAGAGAAACTGTTAGGATTAAATGTGTTTTAACATTATCTTTACAAAATTAGGGTCTTGACAAAATAATGTTTTTTTGCTAAATTTTGATGCGAGTAGCAGTGTATCTCAACAGAGACAAATTTTGGACAAATATTATGCGTTGCGTATTTTGGATTTTAGTGCATACAGAACAATAGAACTCTGTATTTGGGGGTTTAGTCATGCAGGTAATGTATGCTCTAGCCTCTAACTCGTGTATTTAGGAGTTTAGTCATGCAAGTGGTGTGTCGTAACTCATGTGGTGTGAGACTACAAACTTATATATACAACACATCAAGTAAACTTAAATTATCTATTCTTTTTCTTGAAAATAAATAAGGACATTATTACATCCAATCAAAAAATAAGGACATTACATTTTCAAAATAAGCTAGAAAGCGATAGGAAAATACTCACTTCCCAAACTAGTACGGACATGAAATAAAAAATACTCTCATTCCAAACTAGTATGGACTTGAAATACCGGAGGAAATCAGAACTTTGCTATTATGTGCCAATGAGAATCATTTGGGCTCCATTTTGGATTTAAGGAAGCTCTAGTAGATGAATGATTCTTACTACTGTAGTATTGAATGTAGTTTCAGAATTAACAATGTGTGAGGACAAAGATTTTGTGCCAAATTATAAATTAGAATAAATGCTTTTAGAGTTTTCAACAACTCCAAATTAAGAGACCACCTACAAGAAGGAACTATCTCCTCACAGTAGAAGATTGTATCAAGTTCTTTTGAATGGGAAGATACTATCTCCTCACAGTAGAAGATTGTATCAAGTTCTTTTGAATGGGAAGATTGTATCAAGTTCGACATTTAAGAACTACTATTTCATTTTAGTGGCACGAATGTGATATTCTTGTAAAACTGTTGCTATTGAAGTAATCTTCATATGATGTGATATTCTTGACAAAGTTTTTTATTTAACTTTTTCCTAAAAGAAAACGGAATCTTATTATTGAAGTATAGATCAAATAATTTTATTGGAACAAATTTTGAATGAAACTTAATCATTATATGAAGAATTTCAAGAATTTTTAATCTGGATGCCCATGGAATTGATGATATGAAGTATGCAAAAGCATATATAAATTAGAATTCGGTGTAATATATGCTCTGAGTGCCCTGTGGTATTTAATTATAATTTTGTCTAAACATGTATTACATTACAAATTGCCCAATACCCCTCAGTGAGTTTAGTCATGCAGGTGGTGCGTTCTCTAACTCATGTGATTACCATTTTTTTGTTCACAATGCAAGTGTGACTAGATTTATATATATCCCACACTTCAGATAAACAAACAAATCTATTCATTTTCATGATAATAAAACAACATTATATTTTTCAAAATATGCTAGAACAAGACCAAAAAAAAAAATTCATTCCAATTACAATGGCCATGAAAAACCAGAGAATATAAAAGTTTTTGTATTATGTTACAATGAAAACCGTTTATTTTATGGTTTGGATTATAGGAAGCTCATAAATGCATGACAATTATTAACATCATAGTGAATTCATGTTCATCATTAAACTTACAATTCTTCGATCTTAAGGATTGGTGCAACGAAAACATAAAACTAATTATACGGTTATATTATTGTTTCATTTTAGTGGTAATGAAATTTTTTAGTTTTTTTCTGTAGTTCTATGTAAATTGTGATGTGATGTGATGTGATGTGCTGTTTTTAAAACATTAATAATTGTTAATAATGGAATCATTTGAGTATGTTATTCTCCTAAATGAGTTAAAAAAATATAACTACAATCTACTTTTGCTAACTTTGAAAAAACAAAAACAAAATACAAATATCATTTATAATCAAAAAAATGAATGTAATTTTTGTAATTATATAAGTGAATTTATATATGACGTTTTTTTTTCATAAATAGCTGGGCTCAAAATAAAGAATTAAAGAGACCTAATGTTGCATGATGGGTTTTTTTTTATCGTGCAACATAACTTTGTTTGCAAAAGAATAATATATATAGACAATAAATAGTATATAAAAAAAAACAGTACATAAGATTTTTTTTTGTAAACAATATATAGAATTATATGTAAAACAATGAGAATAGACAGTATATAGAAAATTAGTATATTGAAAAGCGAAAAAAATAATATATACAAAATTCAGTCATGTTTTGAGTGTGCTCTATCCCATCGCGCTTGCAGAAATTAAATACAACAAATTTATAATGAAACTTGATCATTTGTCTAACCAACATGACAAATTTGCTGCAAAAATTAAGCACTTAATATTTTACAACAAATTTAAATATTCATACATCTTAAATTTTGTAAGGGTAGTAATGAACTAGTAAACTTTGCATCTTTATAAATAAAATTTAACATGCCAAACTTTTCTCAAGCAAGTATTAAAAAAAAACACGTCAAACTTTTGAGTGAGTACATAAATAACTAAGAGAGCTTGATACTGCGTGACGGTTATTGTAGCGACCCTGTAGCGGCGGTATATAAAAATTGAAAAAACAAATAACTGAAAACAAACAGTATATAAAAAATTCATTCGGTAAAATAGTAGATATTTAAAAAAATAAAAACAGTATATAAAAACATATAACTTGAAAACAAATAGTATATAAAAATTCATTCGGTAAACAGTATATATTTAAAAAAATAAAAACAAGTATATAAAAACATATAAATTGAAAACAAACAAGTATATAAAAATTCATTCGGTAAACAGTATATATTTTAAAAAATAAAAACAGTATATAAAAACATATAACTTGAAAACAAACAATATATAAAAACTCATTCGGTAAACAATATATATTTAAAAAAATAAAAATAGTATATAACGTATATAGAAACACAAGAAAACATTATATAATTTCAATCCGTCGCTATAATACCCCCATCTTAGATTTCCCATTTCCCCATAACTAATTTACCCCAACCCTTTATTTTTCACATACTTTTGAGCCTCCTGAAAATGCCACATCATCACTTTTATCTAGTCCGTTCGATCAATTTTTTTGTCGAATCTTAGCCATTCATTTTCTCAAATTTATTGATATTTTATGGCAATATTTATGTGGTTATTAAAACATAAGCATATGATTGGTTGAATTGTTATTTTATGTTCCATACCTGATTTAGTGAGAAATGTTGTAAATTTGTTTCTGACCATCAAATCTTAATCAGATGGTTTCAATGAATCATGGTGCAAAGTTATGTTCAATTATTAATACCAATAGTTAATGAAGAATTCACTCATTAAAATATAAATAATTTTTCTTTTCTTCTTTAAAAAATTATAATTCTTAATGAAATATTTTATTTCTAATGTTAAAATCATCAAATATAAATTTGTTGGAATTTTCTCTTTGTTTTGAGATCCATATTGTTATGGTTCCAATTTTTTTTTTTTTTTTTGCTAAAATATGTGAATATAAACTATATAAAAGTAGATGTACAAAAATGATATGCTCATTAATTTATACCTTATATCTTATTTTTCATCTCTCTTTGAGCATTCTCACTAGACCTATTGTCAATTTTATCTCGGCCGTTGGATCAATTTTTTTTTTAAATCTTAGTTTTTCATTTAAA
Source organism: Juncus inflexus (assembly GCA_024447665.1). Classification (NCBI taxonomy): domain Eukaryota; kingdom Viridiplantae; phylum Streptophyta; class Magnoliopsida; order Poales; family Juncaceae; genus Juncus; species Juncus inflexus. Next base: position 10,078,234 of record JAJHPC010000012.1, on the reverse strand, counting down.
TTATTACCACAATATCACATGCACCAATAGTTAATTAAAATATAAATAATTTCTTTTCTTCTTTAAAAAATTATAATTCTTAATGAAATATTTTATTTTTCATCTTAAAATCATCAAATATAAATTTGTTGGAATTTTCTCTTTATTTTGAGTTCCATATTTTTATGGTTTCAATTTTTTTTTCTTGCTAAAATATGTGAATATAGACTATATAAATGAAGATGTACTAAAATGATATACTAATTAACTTATATCTTATACCTTATTTTCCATCTCTCTTTAAGCATTCTCAAGAAACATATTGTTAATTTTATCTCGGTTGCTGGATCAATTTTTTTTTTAAATCTTAGCTTTTTATTTAAATTATTACCATAATATCACATAATAACATATTGTTATGATTTCAATTTTATTTTTTTTAATAAAATATGTGAATACAGACTATATAAAAAAACATGTAATAAAATGATAAGCTCATTTACTCTTATTATATTCTTTTACCCTCTTTGAAAATTCTCAAGAGAACTATTATCAATTTTCTTTCCGCCGTTGAATCAAAGAATTTATCAAACCTTAGCTTTTAATTTAAATTATTATCATAATATCACATGATTAGTTAGATTAATGTTCAGTGTTATATCTCCGTTATGTGAGAACTATCATCTCAAATAAAATTTTAGAATATTGAAAACTATATTATATTACTTAATGTATTATGGATTTCATCTAAAAAAAGAAAAATAGCGGTCAACTTTTTGAAAAAAATGAGTAATGTTATATTTTTCTATGTAGTATACATATTTTTCCCATATATAATATTAAATGTAATTATTATTATTTTTTTAAGTTAATCATCTATAATTTAATCTCATTCAATGCAACTAAAATTTTCAAAATAAATTATCTTACATTTTATTTTTTTCTGATCTCATTTATCTAAGCCAGATTAATATTTAATTTATTTTTCTAATATAAAAAAATAATGACGTAAGAAAATAAAAAATAATAATTTTGAATTCTCATATATTATTTATGTACCGCAGATTCACAAATTTTAATTTTTAATTATAAGTTATATATTATTTGGAAATAATTATTAAAATTGAAATACTCGTCCCCCGTAGTTATATATCAAATTCACCCCTTAAAAACCAAAACTCGAAACTGATGAGATTAAGCAAATTAACAACAATGCGTCGATGCATGGCAGCAGCTCTCTTCCTCCCTCTTCCAAAACCCTCCTTCTCACTTCCCTCTTCGTCTTCCTCTCCATCCTTCCTCTCTCCCTCTCCTCTTCTCGCTTCGCAATTTCGATCACTACCCATTTCTGCCCCGCCAGTACTGAACAATGCCGTCGAGTTTGATTTACGGCCGTACCTCTCGTGCTGCATGCCCGGCGGAAGGAGGTTGAAAGTGGCGGTGCTGCTCAGCGGAGGCGTTGATAGTAGTGTTTCACTTCGGTTACTTCATGCTTCCGGGCATGAGTGTACGGCCTTCTACCTCAAGATCTGGTTCCAGGTGATTTTAGAGCGAGAGAGAAAGAGAGGTTTTTGTGTGTTTGGAGTGGGAAGTTTGGATTTGAGTTGGGTTTTTATTTGTGTGATTTGTAGGAGGATTTTGAGAATTTCTGGACTGAGTGCCCGTGGGATGATGATATGAAGTATGCAAAAGCTGTTTGTGACTCGGTATGATTTGATTTAATGCAAGAGCTGAGTTTATTTATATTTGTGCAATTGAACCCAAAATAGTAAAAAATAAAAGATAAAAGGGATACAAAGTGGTGATTTGTAATTTAATTTCTTAGTTTGTTCATCCAATTTAACCCAAGTTTGATCTAAGTTTATATTCATTTTGTGCAATTAAACCCCCCAAAAAATGATATAAAGTGGCTATACATAAATTTTAATTTAATAGCAGATATTATTAATTCTTAATTAGTTCTCATTTTAATTCTTCTGCTTAATTTTGCATAATTTCTAGCCTTTTAGTTCTGCTTTCAGTATTAAAAAATATCGGTAATAGGTCTATTAGGCGTTTTTTTTATATTTTCTATTATTTTGTGCTGATAAATTGAATTACGTTTTATTAACAAATTGTAGATAAATGTGCCTTTGGAGGTTGTCCATTTATCAGACGAATATTGGAATAATGTGGTATTAATATAATTCCTTGATTTTTCAAAATATAAACATTAAATGAATATCTTGTTCTAATATTCTATTTCTTTACTTTAAAAATAATTATTTTATCCATTTAGGTATCTCACATTATTAATGAATATCGCAATGGAAGGACTCCAAATCCTGATGTGCTTTGCAACACAAGAATAAAATTTGGTAACTAAATTTTTATTATTTGATTATATAATTTTATTATACTTACATTAATTCTAAAAATTTGATAATTTTCTTTTTTTAATCAATTTAGGGGCATTTTTGGAAGCGATTCAAAAAATGGAATTTGAATACATTGCATCAGGACATTATGCAAATGTTGTACATTCTTCATCGGAGCAAGAAAATGAGTCATCTATTCTTAAATTATCAAGCGATGTGGTATATAATAAATAATATATGCAATTTTATCATTTTTATTTTTTTTATTTTAGTTTTGGCTCAATTTTATTTAAGATATTCTTGAAAAGAAATTCAAAGTATCAATATTTATCTCTCTGAAACTGTGTATGTCAATTTTACCTCTCTAAAACTCAACATATATTAAATAATTTGCATTTTCTTTAAACATTATTTTTGTAAGTTTAGAAAGCATATTTTTTGGAAAGCTGATTTTCTGCTTTAACATTATTAATTAATTCATTTACTTCAGGTGAAGGATCAGACATATTTCCTTTCACATTTATCACAATCTCAACTCAAAAAGCTTCTTTTCCCATTAGGCTGCATACAAAAGGTAAATCCAGCCCTAATTATCTTAATAAGCATATTAATTTTGGTATTATATACAATTTAATATTATATTTAATTTAATATTTTTAGGATGAAGTACGTAAATTGGCTAATATAATGGATTTACCGAACAAAGACAGAAAAGATTCTCAAGGAATTTGCTTTCTTGGAAAGGTATTTTATAGGGAAATTTGCAAAAAAGCCCCTGCATTATGCCTTAATTGCAAAAAAGCCCCTGCCTTATTGGAATTGCAAAAAAGCCCCTACATTATTGCTTAAATTGCAAAAAAAACCCTACCGTTAGATTGAAATTAACACCATTAGTTTCAGTTGTTTAATCACTTCAAAAAAAAAAAATTTAATAGTAATTAACATTTTATCTAAAAATTATATTTCTTAAAAAATATTTTTAAATCTATTTTTAACAAAAAAAGCGAAATTTTTTTTGTTATTGAAATTTTTTTTGTTTCAGATATACCCTTCCAGGTTCTTATAATATCAAATTCGCCCTTCAAAAAGGAATAAACTCAGAAACGTTTAAACTCAGAAATATTCATTCAAACATAAATACATTTCTACAAATTCAATACTTGAAATTATAAATGAATAAAACTTTGCTTTATTACGCATTTTGTATATATATTTAAACCTAGTTCTAATCTCAAAACCTCATCTCAGCTCAAATTAAATCAATTTTTATTTTATTAATTTATTAATTTGAATATATTTTTAGGTGAAATTCAGTGAGTTTGTGGAGAGACACATAGGCGAAAAAGAAGGCGTGATATTAGAAGCAGAAACGGGCGATTATTTGGGAAATCACAGAGGCTTTTGGTTTTATACTATAGGACAGAGACAAGGCCTTCGCTTACCTGGCGGGCCCTGGTAATATAATATATAAATAAATAAATAAATGATCATGTTGTTTATGGAAAATTGCAGAAAAGACCCTGCATTAATTGGAGTAGTTTTGGTTTTGAACTATTGGGAGATGAAATAGGGGATTGTTTAGGAAATATAGAGGGTTTTTGGTTTTATACAGTGCTTACCTGGCGGGCCATGGTAATTAATTAATAAATAAATAAATGATCATGTTGTTTGTGGAAAATTGCAAAAAGACCCTGCATTGTCAGAAATTACCATACATAATTTTGTAAAGGTTTTTGGTTTTTATACAATCGGTCAAAGACAAGGTCTTCGTTTTCCTGGCGGGCCCTGGTAATAAATAAATAAATAAATAAGTAAATAATGAATAAATAAATAAATAATAAGTAATTAAATAAGTAAATAAAGAACTAAATCATCATATTGTTTATGGAAATTTGCAAAAAAGGCCTTTATTATACCTAGATTGCAGAAAATTCCCTGGATTATAAGAAGTATACCTCAATTTGGACATATTAGAGGTTTTTTCTTGCAATTAATTATATATTTTTCATGCAGGTATGTTGTGGAAAAAGACACGGAAAATAATGTGATTTTCGTATCGAGAAAATATTTCTCGCCAGAAAAGACGAGACGGACTTTTCGCGTCAGTTCGTTAAAATGGTTCAATAATATTCCGCCTCAAAATAATGAAAATCTCCTATGCAAGGTATTAAATTAATCATGGTCTTATACTTTTGGTTGCAAGTTTAATATTAGTACCGTAATTATACCCCAATGTTTCTAAATCATGACCAAACAATAATAAGAGTAAAAATAGGTGGTAAAAACCCTTAATGAGATGAAATCCAGTAATTTCTTTCGACTCGTACTTTTTAATTTCTATAACTCGATTGTATTTGATTAGTAAAATAATTATAAATTGATAAGATTCTCAAAATAACACAAAACGATTTGAAACTCAAAGTAGACTTTGAAAAGTCCGGCAGAAAAAAATTCAAAAATTATGAAATTTCAAAGTCTGGTGAATAAAAATAAAATATATACTACTTATAACTTTGGACATAGTACCACGTGGTGACACGTGTCCACTATGTCTGGATTTTTTGTGACATCTTCATTATAATTTTGCATGTAGTGAGTTGTATAATTATAATTTTTTTTTAATTCATTACATATTATATTATAGTTATTAAAATTAGTATGTCCCATTTTCATATGCTCATCTAGATTAAAATTACATCATATAAATAATTTCAGATATATACTATATTATACGTACGTCTGGATTTTCTGTGGCATTTATATTATAATTTTGCATGTGATGAGTTATATTATTATATTTTTTTTAATTTACTCGATATTATATTATAGTATTTCAAATGAGTAATGTCTAATTTTCATATATTTACGCAAACTAAATTATATCAATTAAATAAATTCAGATATATACTATATAATACAAAAAATATAAACCGAAACGGAGCGAGGTAAGCTCTAGTATTATTTAATTTCAATGCCTCGTAACTTTCTAACACATTAATTTTTTTTCTTAGGTACGACACGGTCCGGGTTTCTACAAATGCAGTATAAAATACGAAGCAAAAGATAATAACAAAAATGAAGATATTTTATCTGTAAACTTAAATGAAGATGACCAGGGTTTAGCAGCAGGTCAATTTACCGCCTTTTATAGTAATAATATTTGCTTAGGATCAGGAATAATTTTGGATTCTTGCGATTCGAAGAGTTTTCTTGTTTGTGATAAGGCTTTAGAGCTCGCGAAATTAGAGGATAAATCGAAGTTAGGGAAACCAGTTAGGATAATGAATTTGTAGAGAGAGAGAGAGCGTTGTATTTAATTGAATCAAGGAGATAAATTGTCTATTTAGTTAAATTAAGGAAATAAGTTATTTCAATTAATATTGGAGTCTTGGGATTTAAAGTTTTGGAGGCATAGAGAAACCGTTAGATGAAGTGTGTCTGTCATTATCTTGAAAACAATAGGGGCTTGGCAAATTGTTATTTTGTTTTGCTTAATTTTGGTTCATATGAGCAGTGATTTCTAGTGTAATACATAAGAATAGAACTCGTGTATTTACGAGTTTAGTCATGCATGTGGTGTATATTCTAACTCATGTGTGTTTAGGAAATTAGTCATTCAGGTGGTATTATCCAACTATTTTTTGTTCATAATGTAAGTGTGAGACTCCATTTACATATATATCACACTTACGGTAAGTAAACATAAATCATCTATTCTTCTTGAAAATAAATAACGACAATTATATTTTCAAAATAAGCTACAAATGACAAGAAATTACACTCAATTCCAAATTAGTATGGCCAATGACTATGAAATATCAGAGAGAATCAAAGCTTTTGTATTATGTGATAATAATAAACTTTTGAATTACATTTTGGATTGAATAAAGCTCAGGTAAATGGTACAATTAATATGGTGAATGAAATTTGTTTCCTGGACTTGTGTGAGAATAATGATTTTTTGTCAAATTATAAATCAGAAAAAAAATAGTGCTTTTAACAAAAAATTAATTAAGGGGTCGGCAAGCAACTATTTTTCTTGGAGAGGAAGAATGTATCAAGTTTGGCATTAACAAATAACAACTATTATTTCATTTCAAAGACACGATAAAGTTTTTAATTTTTTTTTTGTAGTTCGATCTGATGTGATATTGTATAACTTCTAATACTTTTATTATTAATGAAAGAATCTGAGTGAGTTATTCGCTTGCATTAGTTTCCAAAAAAAACTAACAATGATCAGCCTTGGGCATCTTTGATTCTTTGAAACAAAAAAGTTGTAGCAAGAAATTGATGGTGTTAGATAGTAGAATGGCAGAAGATACATAGCTGGACATTGGGCCAATTCCTTTGTTTGGAAATGCAGTCAAGGAGATAAATTTTTACTTCCATGGGTACTTTCATTTTCTTGTTGCGCCAAGGTACAATTATGCCAGTGTTATTTAGCACTCTAAATGTTGGCATCCTTGCGCGAGTATAATTATCCAACTTAACTTTTTAGAGTTCAGATTATCCAACATAATTTGTTGCTTACCACTTAATTAATTCTAAGCAGGTGTCTCACGTCACTTTATTCTTTATATATGTATTTCATTTAGTACTTACCGCCTTGTTCCTACAATTAACAATATCATAATAAAATCTTCACAATAAATTACATTTCACAATTAAATTTTCGAACCAAAAAATCCACTAATACAAGAAGATTGGAGCACTGCTAATATTTATTGACAAATAATTTATGTTACAAATTTAAGAAAATTTAATTATATATTTTGAGGTTTTGTTTATTATATAAGATTCTTTTTTTCGTTTTGATTTAAAAACAAAAATTAGGAAAAATTGTATATTATATTTTGAATTTTTTTTACTATATAAGATGAATATTTTCTAATGCATTTGGAAACTTTCAAACGAACCATACTATACTGGGTCTCATTAATTGCTTGTTATGAGTCATGCCAATTGCATTTGTCCTTATATTCTGCTCTAAAGTTGTCTTAGTAGCATATTCCTATTCCTATAAATAATGAAATATACAGGGAATTGTAAGTAATTTGTGGATTCATACTGATTATTTTTATTTGCTCTATTCTGTTATGAATATTGTCTTATAATGTTAAATATTTATTAATTGACAATATCAAGATTTAAAAGAGAAATATATATTAAAATGTTGGAGAATACTGATGAAAATTGCAATCATAATAGGTTTCCCAGGTAAAACTCTCTTAAACTTTTGATTTGTACTTTTATAAATAGAAATGGGATAAGCATCTCCCTAATTTGTTGGACTTTATTTTTTTATTTCTTAAATTTTATATATATTTATGCATTCATCGTTTGATTATGAAGAAAACAAATTCTTCTCCCATGAGAACCTCATCCGCCATCATACACTGTCGCACAAAAATATCAAGCAAGTGACCAACCTATTGTGTGAACTACTTTAAGACAGAGGCACATTTGGAGAATCATCTCTGCGTCCCTCCAAAGCTGGTGCCGGCCGGGCTTGCAAAGGTTATAGGAGAAGATCCCGTCGATCTGACAGTGGCAGAACCCTCCGGCGACGGCGTTGTTGAAAATGATTGGGGGGGGGGGGGAGCAAGAAGACCCACCTGGAAAGCCTGAGGAGGAAATACGTTGTTTGCCTCAAAAGTGACAATTTTATTAGTATGTTTTGAGTTTATTGTTATATGTTTTATGGTTTTAAAACACTAATTCAGTGCACGAGTGAGACACTCGAATTGTTGGTTTTAATAAATAATTATAGACTTGGTTATAAAATCCTCAACTATTATTATTTATTCTTTTTTCTTTGTGGATGAATTATTGTGTTTGTGATGTGCTGGTAAATTTATTTAGCTTGTTTGTGTTGTGCTGGATGAATTATTGTGTTTGTGATGGGCTGGTAAATTTATTCAATTTTATATTTTAGCCTTTTAATTCTCTTCATTGTGATATTTTATTTTTTTTGTCCCAAAATTCTGAATTGTTTGGTTAATTTCAGATTTTGACAGTAAGTATGGTTAGCTTGTAAGGAAAAATTATTAATAAATGGTAAGATAATTAGTTTGATATGTTAGAATTTTGTGGTAATGTATTATTTTTTGGAAATTTATTGTTTTTCAGGGTCAAATAAGGTAAATTTTGATTTTTTTTCTTAGGAAAATAAGGGTAAATTCTGAATTTTTAATCATCAAAATTCAAAAGTGCTTCTTTTCAATTTTATGGTGAAATTAATATTGGTGGTAATTACTGGTATTGATGGTAAGTATCTAATAATTGCAAATTTGCCACTGTACAATTATCATTTACGGGTTATATATTTTGGGACATTTTTTCCGTTAATGGTAATTTGTTTGATTTTTTAATTCTAATTTGTTTGATTGATTAATTTTCTATCTATGATAAGTTCAATTACATAAACGTTAATTAGAAATAATATAGGGGCTTTTCTGCAAATTACCCTTACATTACATATCTAAACCATGCATATCTAAAGCACAAAAATCGAGCAAGGGACCAACCTGTTGTGTGAACAATGCTTCAACTACTTTAAGACGGAGGCACATTGGGAGAATCATCTCTGCGTCCCTCCAAAGCTGGTGCCGGCCAGGCTTGCAGAGGTTATAGGAGAAGATTCCGTCGATCTAACAGTGATGAACCCTCCGGCGATGGCGTTGTTGAAAATGGGGGGGGAAGAGGACCCACCTTGAAAGTTTGAGGAGGAAAAATGTTGTTTGCCTCAAAAGTGACAATTTTATTAGTATGTTTTGAGTTTATTGTTACTATGTTTTGTGGTTTTATAACATTAATGGTTAGTGCTCATATTTTATGCGTTTATTCGTTCGTTTCATATAAAAATAACACGGTAAGATTTTTCGTAAAGAATGATAGCAAATACTAAATTATTCTAATGCAAACAAAACTTTGTATTTGTTTTGAAATATTTCCTCACAATCTTTGTTTACACCGAAAACTCATGTTTCAAGCGTTTGTTTGCTCATTTCTTTCAATAAAAACTCGGCTAGATTTTTCGTAAAGAATATAGTAAATTATTCAAACACAAACGAAAATTTGTTTTCATTTTAAAATCTTTCGTCACAATCTTTGTTTAACAATAAACTCTTGTTTCATACGTTTGTTCGCTCGTTTCATGTAATAAAAACTCGGCTAGATTTTTCGTAAAGAATATACTAAATTATTCAAACGCAATCCAAAACTGTTTTCATTTTAAAATATTTCCCCACAATTATTGTTTGCACAACAAACTCTTGTGTCATACGTTTGTTCGCTCGTTTCATGCAATAAAAACTCGGCTAGATTTTTCGTAAAGAATATACTAAATTATTCAAACGCAAACAAAAATTTGTTTTCATTTTAAAATATTTCTCCACAATCTTTTTTTGCATCTAAAACTCATGTTTTCATGCGATTGTTTGCTCGTTTTATCCAAAAAAAACTCGGATTGATTTTTTGTAAAGAATGATAATAAATACTAAATTATTCAAATGCAAACTCAACTAAAACTTTCTTAAACTTTTGATTTGTACTTTTATAAATAGAAATGGGGTAGGCATCTCACTAATTTGAATCGTTAGACTTTATTTTTTTTATTTCTTAAATTTTTTATTTATATATTTATGCATTCATCGTTTGATTATGAAGAAAACAAACAGCAGAGGTCACATGAGAATACTCATATTCTCATACTAATATGATAAATGAAAAAGAGAAAATCTACATGGGCAAGCACCCTTATATTGGGACCCAACGTGACCGAACAAATTGGAGTAAAAATTAAAAATTATAATTGAGGTCTCTATAATTAATCTAATAGAAAAAAGTTATATGGTCAAAAAATATTAGTAAAAGAAAATTAAAATATGTAAAGCAACTTAAGAAAGATTTACATTTCTGGCAAGTCAAAGATATATTTGATTTTTTTTTTTTTAGGACTCAACAAACTTTTAATTAATTAAACAAAAAAAAATCATAAATTTCTGAACCTTGACTTCCCACAACACAATCCAAATTCAACATTAATGACTCAATAATCTAAACAATAAATTAATGACTCAAATCCATAAAAAGATATGAGTGATATGGGTTGGGTTTGAAGATAAGACTATAAATTTTCTACTTTTATACAATATTTGACATACATTAGAAGAGACAAATCAAGAGGTCCTACCAATATGGAGGCTTTGACAGCCACCTCTATTTGCTAAGAGGAAGGTCGCCCCTGTGCCTGGTAGGCTTCACGATCATCCCTTCCAACCGACCCATACCAAATGGTGATCAACAAGAGAAAAGCATGAGAGGAGTGGATGGTGTCTTGGAACCTGCTGACCTTTAATCATATTGTTGACATATTTTTTTTTATAAATATTTTAGCTTTACAACTTGGCCGGTTGTGGGAACTCCGGCTCGTCCGGTTGTGGCAGCTTCAACTTGGCTGGTTGTTACGGTGTCTCGATCAGGTGATCAAGCGATTTTGGTGAGACTCCAAGTAATTCGAAAGAATAGTGATGTTTACAGAATAAAATATAAAAAAAGTCTAATGAGCGCTCCGCTGTGTTGAGTTTGAGAGATTGTGAAACTTGTTATGGCATTCATAGAGTAGAAAAAATTGAAAACGCGACGGATTTGAGTATGCCCAAAATGCGAAAGTATAATATTTTTTTCTGTTTTTCAATATCCTTATTGTTTTATATATAATATTTTCATTATTTTACGTATATATGGTTTATTGTCTCTAAAATATTGAATTTTATATATTTTTTGTTTAGTTTTATATATTGTTTATTGTCTCTATTTATTATTTTTCGCGTTGTGTTGCATAGAGTAATATGTTTTTTTTATGTTCTGCATAGAGTAATATGAGTTGATATAAGATGACAAATTTAGAAAAAAAAATTGATTTGTATAATATAATGTATTAACATTTTCCTCATTTCATTAATCACATCTAAATTAGCCACTGGCATTATTAAAAATAATGTAATTATTTTTTTGTTGAGTTTTTCATGTAGACCATATCTATTGAAAGAAAGAGAGGAAATGCAACTCATAGAGTATACTGTATTGAATCGAATTAAGTAATTTCATTTAATTTTCTTGTAATTGATACTTCTTATTTATATAAATAATAATAAGCGATCTTATATTTAAGCATTTCTCCAAAAAAAAAAAGATGAAATTATGTATCTATTTTTTTTCTTCTTTTGAGCAAGATGAGTTATATTAATATAACTCATTGTTAAGAGGCTTCAAATTGGGCCCCAATATTTAAGAGGCTTTTGGGTTGAGATATATCAACTTTTTTTTTATATATACCACAATTTTAAAAAATATTTCAGGAAAATATCACTTATTTCAAAATAATGGGGTATCTACCATTACAGATGTTGTTCCGCCACTAGTAGTGGCGGAACATGTAGATTTTCAGTTCAAAAATTTCTCATTGGCTGGCTAAACATGGTTAATTAGTGTAAAAAAATGTTATTCCGCCACTACCACATGAAAAAAATTATTTCTTTTCCATTTTTTCGCTGAGAAAATATTAATTTTTTTCTGAGAAAAAATTAATTTTTTCTTGTTCCGCCAATAACAGTGGCGGAACACATTTTTTTCACTAATTAACTCTTTTTTTGAAAAATTATAGAATTTATATGTTTCGTCACTACTAGTGATGAAATAATATTATTCTATCATTTAATAGTGGCGGAAATGGCGGAAATGACAGATATCTCATTTTTTTGAAATGAATGGTATTTGCTGATTTATTTTTGAATAGAGCAGTAAAAAAAAATCAGATATATCTTCAGATATGTTTGAGCCCTATCTTCGGTTAGAAGAACAAAGAATACCTTCGTGCCTTGCTCTACAGCCACGTCTCTCCTACAATGACACGTATACACATACACCATCCCTTGCTTCTCCAATTTAACTCCCAAAAAAAGTAAAAGGAAAGAAAAGAAAATGGCAAAAACACTAATCAATATCTATTGTTTCACTTGCGTGGTACTTCTTTTTCTTATGTTTCTCTCACATAGTAAGGATTTCGATATACATACAAAACCCGGAAAAAATGGTGTAGAAATGGCATATGAAACTGCGAAGGAAAATGAGAATGAAGCATATAAAAAGGCGAAAGAGAAGATGACTGAAAGTGCGAAAATAGATTATGAGAAAGCTAAGGAAAAGGCATCTAAATCGACAGGAGATCTTGGAGCCATGATGAGAGAAAGAACAGAAGTATTGTAATTTGTAAGATGTGGTTTTTTTAATACAGATGTGTTAGTATCTTTTATATGATGTGATTGGTTTATATTTGGTGTTTTTGTTGCAGCAGTAAACTACTGAAGAATTGTAAAATTAATGTTTAATTTCACATTAATCTGATGATTTTCTTTCTTTAATTAGACTAATTGAAAACTAATGGGTAGGACGTTCTAAGTGAAATGTATGACTAGAATATTTTTCCAAATGATGCTTCAAATAATTTATATGCCTGTTACTTTGTATATTTAATTTTTCTTAATCAATAAGCTAAATCTCTGCAATGACATAGGCTAAATCTTTGATTTGTAGCGAATTCAAACAAAAGCAGTGTAATGAGGAACTTCTCTTAGTTGTATTTTAATACAAAATCCAAGTTATGTAACAAAGCAAATCGAATTATTTTTTGAAGGAAATCAGGTATACAATGTTAGTTTTTGGGTTACTGGTGTTGTTAATATCAGAAAGATATACTACTAATATTTGAAAAGTTCCAATGAACAAATTAAAATATACTGGAGGGAGATAAAAATATATATTGTTGTTTAGAATTTCATTTATAATGCTTTATTATGTATTCAAAGCTTATTTAAGTCATCTGCAAATAATCCTAACCACCGCTTGAGTTGTTATCAGCTGTTATTATCATAATAAAACTGCAAATTGCTATCAGCTGTTATTATCACATTGATACTATAAGATATCTTATAATTAGAAAATTAGTATCAAGATGCAAAAAAGAAATAACAATTGACCAAACAAGTTGGTTAGAATAATGAATTTGTAAAAGCCGTTATGACATCTGCAAATTTATGTCTTTTTAGTTCACATTCTTTTGTAATAGTGAGACAAAAACATGAAAATCACAAGCTCTTGTATATTATGGGAAATTGAATTGATAAGAATTTCAAAAATATTATTAAGCTGTGAATAAAAGACAAATTGAAGATTCAGATAAAATTTTCCAAATCAAATTGATACAAAAATTGCAAATTTATTTGAACAGAATATTTATTATTTTCAGTAGTTACCAGCTGTGAATAAAGGGCTATTTCAAATTTCCCAAATCAAATTGATACAAAAATTGCAAATTTATTTGAACAGAATATTTATTATTTTCAGTATTTAACAGCTGTGAACAAAGGGCTATTTCAAATTTCCCAAATCAAATTGATACACAAATTGCAAATTTATTTGAACAGAATATTCAATATTTTCAGTATTTACCAGCTGTGAACAAAGGGCTATTTCAAATTCAGATCAAATTTCATCAAATCCCTCGACAAAATCAAACTGATACACAAATTGCAAATCACAAACTGAATTAAACATCAAATTCACATTCCTTTCTAAAATTGTACAAGCCCTGCACATTTTATTCCCTCCTCAAACTCAAACCCTCACAAAACCAAAACCAAAAAGCCAAAAAAAAATAAAAAAAAAACAGTTAAAAATATCTACTCAAACCCTACCTCTCTCTCTCTCTCTCTTTTACCTGAAGGCACGCGAAAGGCGAGCGAAGATCCGGCGGATGCCCAGCCGGAACCGGACCACGGCCCGGCGCGAGTACGGCTCGGACTCCCTCACGAAGCTTTCCACCGAGTGCACGAAGAGATTGAGGTTCCGCACCGGCGGCACGTACAGCGTCAACGGCGCCGCCGAGAACGCCATCGCGAACAGCAGCTGCAACATCCCGGCTCCTCCCGCCGATGATCCGGTAATTATCGTAACGAAATTGATGATTTTGATTCGATTTTTAGCCAATTGATTGATCGATTGATTGATTGATTCTGGAGAGTTTCGAATTGGGAATCGATTTAGGGAATTGATTTGGTATTAAAGTTTTAATAGGTTTGGTGTGGGGGCATGGAAGGATAATGATAAATTATCATCATTATTATTATTAGGGAAAAGTCCATTTTTCTATCTTCAACTATTGAACTTACTCATTTTTGACACGTAAGTAATGACGTTACATTAGTAATGTGACAAATGTTTGAAAAAAATAAAGAATTCATTAATTCTCCTATTTTCTTAAAACATTATTTTTATTAAAAAAAATATATATTTTTTATCCATGTTTATTTGTTAAATAAAAGTTAATACGTTATTGTGTATGTGTTAAGAATATATATACCACGTCATTGCTTACGTATCATATTTAACGGATACTTAAGTACTTAACGGATGGAAGGACAAAAAAATCCACCTATTAAATAGTTGAGTGACTAAAATTGCACCATAAAAAAATTGAGGAACTAAAAATAAACTAATTCAATAGTTAAGAGGGCAAAATTAGACTTTTCTCTTTTCTCTTATTATTATTATTATTATTATTGAAGGATGGGGTTACGGAAGTGCCAAGTGGTTGGTGCCTAAGTTTAGAGACTAGTCGGCGGAGAAAGAAAGGGATGGGTTTTATATTGAGCTTATTGGATCCAATTTCAAACTCCATTTTAAACTATGTTACATCGACACTGACACGATACGGACACGAAGACGCTACAGTTTTAAAAATGATAGAGGGCACAACAGTGTATATATATATATATATATATATATATATATATATATATATATATATATATATATATATATATATATATATATTTATGAATAAAAATATATAATTTAATTATTTATATATTATTTATGTCAACTTTAGTTTATTTTAAAAGATTGTATTTAATATTTTTATGTTTCAATTAGAAAATTTATATGTAATGTTTTGTAATGGATATAATATACATGATATTCGAAGTTGCACTTTTACACGTGCATAGATGATACTTGACGTTTTTACATAGTTGTTTAAAGTAAATATTTGTTTAAAATGTTTGTTTTGAAGTTGATTATCTAAGATATTTATGGTAAACAAATATTTATTTTAAAGAATATTTTATTTTATTATTATTATTTATTTATTTATTTTGAGAAGAAAGGGATATGTTGTATGGTGTGCTTATCGGATCCAAGCCCGCTTTAAATAATTTTTTTTTTTTTTTTTGGAAAATTTAGAATAAGCGTTAAATATTTTTTAATATATTTTTTTTAACTTGATTATTTAAAATATTTATTTTAAATAATATTTTATATTTTCCTTATTGGATCCAAGCCTGCTTTAAATAATAGTGTTTTTTGGGTAATTTAGAAGTAAGAATTAAATATTTTATTTAAAATGTTAATTTTGAATTAAAATATTTATTTGAAATGAATTTTTTTTTTTTTGGTGAAGAAAGGGACGGGCTTTATATTGTGCATATCAGAGCCAAACCCGCTTTTAAATAATAATGTTTTTTTTAATTCAGAATAAGAATTAAATATTTATTTAAAATGTTTTTTTTATACTAAACTATTTATTTAAATATTATTCTTTTAGAAGAAAGGGACGGGTTTTATATTGTTTTTATCGCATCCAAACCCGCTTGGAAAATATAGAATAATAATTAAATATTTATTTAAAAATATTTGTTTTAACGAAAATATTTATTCTAAGTAAGTGTTTTTTTGTATACAGTATAGGAATTTCGAATAATAATTAAATATTGATTTAAATAATAGTGCTTTTTGGAAAATTTGAGAAACTTTTGTTATATGTTAATGAGAAACTGTCTTTAGTTTACTAAAAAGGAAAATAGTCTTTGTTAGTATGTTAATCCATCCTTATCGAGTTTGCTTTGCACCAATCATTGGCAGCATTGAAAGGGCATTCAAAGAAAAGAAACCCCTAAAATTTTCGAATTTCCAGACTATTTCTGATTATTTATTATTTAAAATGAAAGAAATATCTAATATAGAAAAGTAATTCATGAGAATATTTTTAAAAAGATTGAAGGAGTATCGAAGTTAATCCTTATAATCAATTATTTTTATTTCATAGGTACTCAAAGAGAATCTGAAAACAAAAGTTTTCTTTTATAAATATCCAACAAAGTTGGGGGATATTTGTCTTAAAGATACGGATCAATATATATGATGCAGAGCATTAGCTACCAACATTATTTCAAGAAAATAATAAATAAATTCAGTGCATATTTAATTCGTTAAGATGGTCACAAAGCCGTTTATGATCTATTCAACTCCACTAAAAGCATTCTTATACTAACCCCTAAAAAGATTGGATTAGGATTAAGACTTGGCGTGCCTAATTAAAAGGCTTTTTTTATGGAAAAATATTATAATCGTTTCTATCAATTATTATCCCTAAAAAGTCCACTTGTGAATTATTCTAGTCCTCTTTTAACTATCATTAGGAATCTATGCACGTCAAATCCTTATAAACATATGACGTATACAATGAATAAATACTAATTATGTTCCCATTTTTAAGTTACAAAAATATTAGAAATTATTTTCATATTTTTATAAACATTTGGTTTTTCCTTTTCCATTTTTCATATTTTTTTCTCTCTTCTAAATATTGTACATTTTTGTAAATGTATAGATAAATATATTTGTTTTTGGAAGAGGGACAATCAAGCCCTCTCCAAAATTTCTCCAAAAAAAAATATATATATGAGATATTAAGGAACCAGTCGCCAAATCAACATAAAAAAAAAGAGAAAGTAAGAAAGGTCACTTACTTTAGTTTTGGAATTGATTCTAGTTTATTTTTTTTAGTTCTTAAAATTATCGTTTAAATAATGACAAAAGATTGAATTTAAAACAAAGAAATTCATTTTTTGTATTTGCTGTGTTAATGTAGTTATAATTTACAAAAACCAAAAGAGTGATGCACATTTAACAAAATTAAACCGATCAGACAGTAATCAATTTTATTATTATTTTTTTCATAAAAGATAATTTCAGAATTGCTTATATAAAGAGTGGAAACAACAAAGAATGAAATATGTTTTATTTTTACTTTGTTTTGAATAAAATAAAACTGAGGGAAATCAATAAACAAAAAAGTACAAACTAAACCAACTCACCCTCATTCAAACACAGGAACTTCATGCATTTGAAATAAAGTAAAAAATCATTATTCCAACAAAAAAACAGCATTCATTAAAAATAAACTATCATTCAAAGACCATATTATCAAGAGAAATTTGCAAAAAAGACCCTGCATTATAACTTAATTGCAAAAAAACCCTGCCTTATTGGAAATGGCAAAAAAGCCCCTACATTATTGCTTAAATTGCAAAAAAAAAACCCTACCGTTAGATTGAAGTTACCACCGTTAGTTTCAGTTGTTTAATCACTTCAAAATTATTTTTTTTAAATATTAATTAACATTTTATCTAAAAATTATATTTTTTAAAAAATATTTTTAAATCTATTTTTAAGAAAATAATCGAAATTTTTTTTGTTATTGAAAAATTTTTTGTTTTAGAAAAACTTTTGTTTCGGGAACATATATTTTTAATAAAACAATTTACTGAAATATAATATTTATTTTTTTAAATATTAAAAAAAATACTTTTTCATAATTATTTTTAAAATATTTTTTCTACAAGAATGTTAATTATCATTTAAAAAATAAATTACTGAAGTGATTAAACTACTGAAACTAACGGCGTTAGCTTCAATATAACAGTAGGGGCTTTCTTGCAATTTTAGCAATAATACAGGGGCTTTTTTGTAATTTCCAATAAGGCAGGGGCTTTTTGCAATTAAGGCATAACATAGGGGGCTTTTTTGCAAATTTTCCTATTATCAAAACTTCTTACAGCCCAACCAAACCACAATTAAACACCAACAAATCCTACTCACTCAGCAAAATTTACACAAAACCCCTCCAAAAACCAATTAATTATCTCATTTATCTACTTGAAGAAAGCATTAAAGCCCTAACGGCCCCAGCCGGCAAAGCAAGAGCAAAAGGAGGGACAGCAATTTTGCGGTTCAGTCCAACATTTTTTCAACTAGTCCAGGGTTTCTATTAAATAAAAAAGCCACAATCATAAAACAAATCGTTATTCCAATAAAAAAAAACATTCATAAAAAATAAACTACCATTCAAAGACCATATTATCAAAAGTTCTTACAGCCAACCAACCAAACCAAAATTAAACACCAACAAATCCTACTCACCCACTCACTCAACCATCGCAAAATTTACACAAAACCCCTCCAAAACCCACCAAATTAATTCTTAATCTCGCCCTTCAAATTCCTGCAGAAAGCATTAAAGCCCTCAATGGCTCCGGCTGGCAAAGCAAGAGTAAAAGGAGGAAGGACTGCAATTTTGCGGTTTAGTCCCTCATTTTTGTCGAATTGAAAAGCGGCCATTGCTGGCTGCTGTTTGTTTAAACCTTCCATTATGCATGAAAAGGCTCCGAATGTGAGACAGCTTTGTAATAATTGCTGTGGCGCCCCTGGTTAAATTTAAAATAACAAACAAAATAAATGTCAAAAGATCGCACTAAAGTCTAAGATTTGATGAAGTGATACTCGTGTTGGGATCTTTTGAAACAAATATGAAATGATTTGTATCAATGATATTAGTTTATATTTTTATGGATATATCTGATATTTTATTTTTAATATATTTTAGGGATAAGATTCTCAAATTAACCAAGAATTTTTTTAAAATTCCAAAATTTATTCTCAAACTAACCCAAAAGGGATTTTGAAAGTTTGACAGTACAAAAATACTGAAAATTTTAAATCTGATGAAAAGGAAAAAAAAAAAAAAAGTCTTGCGTTTGGGGGTACAAAATGATATTTCTCATTTTGTAAGGGTACAAATGCAATTATCCCAAAAAAAACTTAATTTATTTCTTAATTTACCTGGAAAACTCAAAGCCACACCAGTACAACAACCAGCTATTCCTGCATTATAAACTACAAAACCAAAAAAAAATTAAGAAATTTAATACATTGATTTAATAAATTGGTCTTACAAATTTGAAAAATAATAAAATGAAAAAATGAAAAAAATACCATCATCTTTTCCTCGCATTTGCCTCAAGAAACAGAGCACGAAACTCTGTATGCCTGACAGAACCGCAAATGTCTGAAATATTAAAATAAAAATAAAGATATGAGGATACAAAAAAAAGTATACTTATAAAATGTATAGAAGTTGTTAATTTAGATGAATAAACATATTTAAAATGGTTAAAAATTTATATTTTATGTACCTTTGCAGAAGAACCGGCTTCACCAAAAGAACCTCTAAATCCTTTTTTGCTAATCAATCCTCTTCCTGAAAAGATAAAACTCATTAAAACCCTAAACCCTATTACAATTGAAAACAAGAAAAGACGATTATATCCTTCTAAATTAAAAAAGAAAAAAAAATTCTCAAATATACTTCTTCACTGATTAAAATTGTAAAATAAAAAGAAAATAATGAATAGGAAAAGAGAGAGAAATTGAGAAATTTGAAAAAACTAACCATGTGAATTAAAAAAGATAAAACTTCCAAACATACTTCTCCACTGATTAAAATTGCGCAATAAAAAAAGGAAAAATGGATAAAAAAAAGAGAAAGAAAATTGATAAATTTGGAAATGAGACATGTAAATTAAAACGATAAAAAAACTTCGCAAATATACTTCTTCACTGATTAATTTTGTTTTATTTTATTTTAATCACTGATAAAAATGGAACACTAAAAAAGAAAAAACGGATTAAAAAAGAGAGTGAAAATGATAAAATTGAAAACGAACCATGTAATTTTACAAAGATGAAAAACTCTCAGACATACTTCTCACTGATTAATTTTATACTTAAATCACTGATTAGAATTGCACAATAAAAAAGGTTAAAATGGATAAAAGAGAGAGAGAGAGAGAGAGAGAGAAATTGATAAATTTGAAACGAACCATGTAAATTAAAAAAAGATAAAAAAAAAATACTCTCAAACATATTTATTCATTAATAATTTTTTTTTACTTCAATCATTGATTAAAATTGTAAAATAAAAAGAAAAAAATGGATAAAATATGAGAGAAATTTGAAAACGAACCATGTGAATTAGAAAAGATAAAAAAAAACATCTCAAATAATATACTTCTTCACCAATTAATTTTTGTTTTATTTTTTAATCTCTGATTAAAACTGCCCAGTAAAAAGAACAAAAACAGATAAAAAAGAGAGCTATTGAGAAATCTGGAAACGAACCATGTAAACTTAAAAAGATAAAAAAAACTTCTCAAAATATACTTCTTCACTGATTATTTTTTCTCTTATTCTAATCACTGATTAAAAAAAATTCCATCCTTGTAAATTAAAAAAAAGATCAAAAAATTTCTCAAATATACTTCTTCACTGATAATTTGTTCTAGACTAATCACTGATCAAAATTGTAAAGTAAAAAGAAAAAATGAATAAAAAAAGAGAGAAATTTGGAACCCTAAACCCTAATTCATTTAAAAGTGTAAATTAAATAAGATTAAAAAAAACTTCTCAAATATACTTCTTCACTGATTAAAATTACAAACTAAAAGAAAAAAATGGATAAAAAAATAAAGAAATTGAGAAATTTGAAAACCACCCATGTAAAAAGATAAAAAAATTCTCAAATATACTTCTTCACCCATTAATTTTTGTTCTATTTCAATCACCGATTAAAATCGCACAATATAAACAACAAAAACAAACAAAAATCTCAACACAAATCAACAAACTCGGCAAAAATCTCACCGTAACCAAAAATGGAGCCCAAAACGGCGCCCCCGAACGCGTCGGCGGCGAACCTCGTGAGGCAGACCAACGGCGCCGGCGCCGGCACCACAACGCCGTTAGGGTTAGGGTTCGCCTTCCTGGAACCCGTTCCGCTGAGCTCCTCCTCGTCTTCCTCCTCCTCCTTCTCCGGCTTCCTCGACGCCATTACAGCCCCCCCTCTGCCTTATCCTCTCAACTCCGCCGCACAACAAGAAGAAGAAGAAGAAGAAGAGTTTTTCTCTGGTTTTGAGAAGGGATAAAATGAGAGAGGTAAGATAGAATAAAATTGGGCCGAGCTTTGAAGTTTTGTATAATTTGCTTGTTTTGTTTGCTGTTTTATGTCAAGAGATGATATAATAATATGAGAGAGTGAGTGAGTGACTGAGAATTAATTGGGCCGAAAAGATTTTATATATTTTCTTTCTTTGCTATTTTATGTTTTAAAAAGGAGGATAAGAGAGAGCGGTTTGGTAATATGTAGCGTTTATTTTCTCTCGTTTTGTGAATATGAGGGGGGGGGGTATGTTCTAAGAGCAGATTTGTTATTCTGAGAGCATATTCTCAGTTGGAGAATGTTTAGTTCTTGTTCTCTCAGCTCTAAGAATAAGAAATCTGCTCTCAAACTATCATTGCCCATATGAGAGTAAGATAGAAGTAATTGGGCAGAGAAGTTTCGTATCTTCTCTTTGTTTTCTATTTTGTGAAGAGATAATATGAGAGAGTAAGATAGAATTAATTGGGCCGAAAAGTTGTATATCCTTCTTCATCTTTTCTATTTTAAGGTCTTTCAGAAAAAAAAAAAATTGGAGAGGGCTTTTTTATCCTTTCCAAGTGTATACTGTTAAAGCGTGTCATGCACATTATTTTAGACCGTCTCAAATGCTACTGGAGGTATCCTTTCTGTGTGAATATTGGAGGTCTCGATTTAGGTTTTGTTGTACTGGTTTAGTGAGGTGTCATATCAAATAAATATAGAGTATGAGGTGTCATACAGGTGATTAGTTAAGCTGATGTGGCCTTAAAATAACGATTAGGGTTAGATTAGACATAGATTATATATAGAAGTGTAAATCATTTTGTAAATATGTAATCTGAGATACAGAAATAATACATTCATTTGCTTAAATATGGTATCAGACAGCAATTAAGCCTCTGTTTCTTTCTCTCTCTACTACTATTCCGCCCCCTTTTTCTCTTTGTTTCTTTACTTTCTCCGCCTCTCTCATTCTCATCCATGGCTCTCACCAATCCCTCAATCCCCGATCCCATCTATGATTGGGCCCTCTCCCTATCAAACTTGACCGGGACAATTACCTTTTGTGGAAGACTCAAGTCTTGCCCGTGATTCACGGACACAACCTCCATGGCCTTCTAACTGGTTATGATCCGGTTCCCCCAAAAACAAAAGAAGAGACGACCGGTGAAAATCACCTCTCATGTCCCTAATCCCGACTATGTCGTGTGGCGCTGATAGGATTCGCTCCTCCTTGGATGGCTCCTTGCCTCCATATGCGAGAATGTTCTTCCGCAATTTGTCAATTGTGAGACAGCGGCAGCTGTGTGGTCCGTGGTTCAGCGGCTGTATGCCTCACCAGCCATGGCCTCGATTTTGGACCTCAAGCGGCAACTTCAATCCACCAAAGGTGCCCTCTCATGCACGGATTTCGTGCACAAACTGCAATCGGTCACCGACCGATTAGCCTCCATCGGGAGCTCCGGTGAATGAGCCCGATCTTGTCCTCTATATCTTGAATGGTCTTAGACCCAAATACGACTCATTTGTAGTCTCGATTACTACTCGAACCGAACCAGTTGGGGTTCTTGAACTCCTCGGTTTTCTCCGAAGTCATGAACGCCGCTTGGAGCAACATGCTCTCCTTGCCGCTCAGTCTACAGCCCACTTTACTTCTTTCAAACCCTCAGGTTCTGCCGCGTTTGGCAGTCTGAATCAAGACAATGAGAATAATGGCAATCGCCTACCCTTTCATGCTGTTAATGGCGGTCCTCACAATAATCGTGGTTGTGGTAATGGAAATCGCGGTCGTGGCAATCGACCTCGTGGCAATCTTCAATGTCAGATTTGCGGCAAGTCTGGTCATAATATTTTACGGTGTTGGTTTCATTTTGATCACACTCTTCAGCTCCCACCATCTCCTCAAGCTCAGGCGGTGGTAACACAACCCGTGGTAGCCGCTCCTCCCACCTGTGTTCCAACTGAAGGATGGTTTCTCGACACAGGGGCTACCAACCATGTCACCTCTTGTTGGGAATGTAGGTCTGAACTTTTCTGACGTGCAACCTTCTCCTTCCTGAAGCTTGACTTCGCGAACCTTTTTGCTTCTCCTAGGGATGAAGAACTGATTGCTTGCTTATCTCCAAAGTAGGAGATCTCTACTCGTATTCATGCGAATTTCAGACAGATGGAATTACCGGACTCGTCTAGACTAGTCCGGAAATACTTTCCGAAATAACTCTCAAGAAGACTCTCTCTCTCTCTCTCTCTTAGTATTACGGCTGCCTCTAGAGCTACTAATTGTGTGTCTAACAGAGGGGGCATGCCCCTCTATTTATACTAGAGAGAGTGGTGAAAGAATGAGAAGTTTTGATAAGGAAACCCTTCCAGCTGCCAGAGTTTCGGTCGGCCGGATCCTGTGTTCCGGTTGGCCGGAAGAATTTCAGCATATGTAAAATTTAGTTCCGGTCGACCGGAACTTGTGTTCCGGTTGGCCGGAATAATTTCAGCATATGTAAAATTTCAGCATCCAATGCTTTATTCTTTCACCAATTTATACATCACATGTATAACTATTTCTAAGGTATTTTCTTCCCGTATGAATGGAGTTCATTGTGTGACCGTGTAGGTTAAATTTAACGCTGACAACGATCTTCTAAAGATCGTAAGTCATGAGTAACCTCTAGACTGATGTCATGACTACCCATGTTAAATGAAATGATCAGTGATCATAAACCTATCTGAATAGACGTTTGTTTATTCCTTTTGTTCTGCGATATATGTCTTGATCACAAGGCACGGTAATATGTCATCCTTGAGTTTGATCAAAGTCTCTTTCCTGATCGAGAATTAGACTGAGTAAATACAAAATGATATTAACAACACATGTTAATCCATTTTGAGCATGACCTTGCATTTTCTTCAGTCCTAGTTCATCAGGGGGCCCAGAGATATCTCCCTCTTAACGAGAGGAACAAATCCCATCTTGGTCACTCACATTCCTCGTCATGATTCAGTGCATACCTAATGATGACCCTAATGATCATCTCATTACGGATGACGTAAGATCATATTAAAGTATGCAGTTCCACATACAGGAATTCATGGTGACCTCAGGTCATAGGAACAAGCACACTATTCATATGAGAATCACTAATGACATATACCATGCATATTCTCATAGTGTGGTCAGTCCAGTACGTGCTCTCTAACACGCACCTATATTTCAGGATTGACATCTCTATGTCCACGATCAGCAGAACATGATCATCCA
The DNA here is from genome assembly GCA_024447665.1 of Juncus inflexus. Lineage (NCBI taxonomy): Eukaryota > Viridiplantae > Streptophyta > Magnoliopsida > Poales > Juncaceae > Juncus > Juncus inflexus. Next base: position 10,053,489 of record JAJHPC010000012.1, on the reverse strand, counting down.
GCCTGCGAATATGCTAGTGTGGATATATAGCTTCTTATCTGAAGTATGTTTATCTCTATAAACATCCTACATATCACTAGGAATGGTTTAGAATGTCATTTGTTGATTCACGATTCTACTATCAAGAATCACGTATTCTGATGACGTGAATCCGAAGTGTCATTCATGGTCGATCTAATATATATAAACATATTAGTCACCCAAACACCCATTCATATATGAACTGAATAAACGTGTTTCTCATAATCTAATATCTAGTCCAACACTTTGACCTAGGGCATAATTCCTTCACCTCTGACTTCAATGCCCTTTCCTCTCCAACTGTCTGCACTGGGCCTGACCAAGTGAGGGTCGGCAACGGTGAAGGTTTGGCTATTACTCATCTTGATTCTTCCTCTTTACCAACTTCTACTCTTCCTTTATCTCTCAATAATATTCTTCATGTTCCTAACATCACAAAAAACCTTATCAGTGTGCAACAATTTCACTCATGATAATAATATATTTATTGAATTCCATCCATTCTTTTGTGTAATTAAGGACCGCCGCACGCATCGGGTTCTCCTTCAGGCCACGCTCCATGATGGGCTTTACCACCTCCCATCTTCAAAACTATTTTCCCCTTTTGCACAAATAATACAACGGTTATCCGTTGACCTTTGGCACCGCCGGTTTGGTCATGCCTCCTCTTCTTCTATTTCCTTCTTGTTCAATAAGCTCGATATATCGGCCTCGCCCAAATCCGATCTTTGTGGTGATTGTTGCATGACGAAAGCTCGACGCCTTCCCTTTCCTTCCTCAGACTCCGCGCCACAACATCTTTTGGACGTCATTCATTCGGATTTATGGGGGCCCTCACCAGTTTTGTCAACAAATGGGTCCCGTTGCCATGTGGTGTTTGTTGATGAATTTTCCAATTTAGTTGGATTTATTTTTTTACAAACTAGAGATCAAGTCTGTAATATATTTTCTAAGTTTAAAGTTATGGTTGAAAATTTGTTTAATCGCAAAATTAAGACTTTACAAACCGATGGAGGGAGTGAATTTTGGCCGATCTTTTGGTCTTTTCCCGAATTACTACACCAAATGTCATGTCCCTATACCCCGCAAACATCGCCATATCGTTGAACTAAGCCTTTCTTGCATGACAATCGAATCTATTCCCGGTTTGTATTGGGAGGATATTTTTTCTAGTGTATTTTTTATAATAAACCGCCTTCCATCTCAATCCACTCCCCGCTTATCACCCTATGAGAAACTCTTTTCCACACCACCTGATTATTCCTTCTTTTGTGTACTCGGTTGTTTATGCTACCCTAACCTTCGACCATATGCATCTCACAAACTTGAACCCCGCTCCTTACCATGCATTTTTCTTGGTTATTCCACTACTTACAAAGGCTATCAGTGCCTTCATTTACCTACAAATCGCATCTATATAAGCCGTGACATTTGGTTTGCTGAAGACACTTTTCCATTCGCCAATCCACCTCCTCCGGCTGCCCATCCAACCCAAGTCTCTACTCCCTCCACTCCTCCAATCTTGTTTCCTTCTTTTTGCAGATCATTGGACTTGGCAGATGGGTTTCACCCTATACGAGCTGCACAACCTTCAGTTGGGCCTCTTCTTCTTTCCTCTTCTCGGCCCACTACTCAAGGCTTGCCCACTCCTTCTCCTCACGTGCCTCCCTCTGCCACTTCCCCACATGGCGCCGCCCCAACTCTCTCTTCTCTTGGCACGGTCTCCTCTCCCACCGCCTCGGCTGAACCTCTCGATGCTCCTCCCTCCTCTCCTTCCGATGATCTCTCTTACTCGAACCCGGAATAACACGCGCAAACCGAGGTTATTTCCCAATCATCACCTCTACCTCACAATGGCCAATCCCTCTTCGGTGGACTCCTCCTCTTCCTCCTTCCCCTCGGACTCTTCCAACTCGAACCTACTTGCTTCTCGACAGCCTCCAAATCTCTGGCATGGCGTCAGGCGATGGCTCAGGAGTTAGATGCGCTTATTCAAAACCAAACATGGGTTCTTGTTCCCCCGCCTACGGACCAACGCGTCATTGGCTGTAAGTGGGTTTATAAAATCAAATGCAAATCGGATGGAACCGTTGACCGATTCAAAGCTCGATTGGTGGCTAAGGGCTATAATCAGATGGAAGACATTGATTACACCGAGACGTTTAGCCCGGTGGTTAAACCGACCACCGTTCGTGTCGTTTTATCTCTTGCGGTTTCTAAAAATTGGCCTATTCGTCAGCTTGATGTCAATAGCGCTTTCCTTCATGGCGACTTGAGTGAGGATGTGTATATGACTCAACAGCCTGGTTTTCAACATTCGGAATTTCCGAATCATATTTGTCATCTTAAGAAGGCGCTCTATGGTTTAAAACAAGCCCTAAGGGCGTGGTTTCATAAACTTCGCTTTTGTCTCATAAGTCTCGGTTTTTCTAGTTCCTCTTCTGACTCTTCACTCTTTGTTCAACAGCGCGATTTGGATATTCTCATTCTTCTCGTCTACGTTGATGACATTATACTTACGGACAGCAATCCGACTCTTCTCATCAAACTCATCACAGCTCTTAGCTCTCGATTTTCTCTCAAAGACCTCGGCTCCCTCGCGTATTTCTTGCGAATTCATGCAATTTCCACGGATTCGGGTCTTCATCTTAATCAAACTCGTTATGCCCAATCCATTCTTATTAAGGCCAAAATGGAACATGCAAAACCCTCGGCTACTCCCTTTGTTGCCGGCTCATCTCTTTCTCAGCTTAACGGCTCCCCCTTTTCTGATTCTCAACTCTATCGTAGCATTGTTGGGGCACTTCAATATCTCACTATTACACGGTCGGATCTTTCTTTTGGGGTCAATAAAACCTCTCAATTTATGCATTCTCCCACCGAGGAACATTGGATTGCGGTGAAACACATCTTGCGCTATATCAAGGGTACCCTCTCCGTTGGTCTTCAAATCCGTAAATCCTCCTCTCTATCCCTTCATGCGTATTCCGACGCGGATTGGGCGGGCTGCCCGGATGACCGCCGTTCGACTACTGGTTTTTGTGTTTATTTGGGTCCCAATCTTATTTCCTGGAGCTCCAAGAAGCAACATACGGTGGCTCGGTCTAGTACCGAAGCGGAATATCGAAGTTTAGCGATGGCTACGGCCAAATTGATTTGGGTTCAAATGCTCTTGCGCGAACTTTGTATTATGTTACATTCTCATCCAATTTTATGGTGTGACAATCCCGGTGCCACGTTTCTTGCCTCCAATCCGGTTTTTCATGCTCGCACGAAACATATTGAGATTGATTACTATTTTGTGTGTGAACGAGTTAATGGCAAATTATTTCAAGTTCGTTTCATATGCTCCGCTGATCAAATTGCGGATATTTTGACAAAAGGTCTCTCTTCCAATCGTTTTAAACACATTCGACCCAAGCTTTCCCTCACGGAATCTCCGGTTGCGCTTGCGGGGGGATGTTAAAGCATGTCATGCACATTATTTTAGACCGTCTCAAATGCTACTAGAGGTATCCCTTCTGTGTGAATACTGGAGGTCTCGGTTTAGGGTTTGTTGTACTGATTTAGTGAGGTGTCGTATCAAACAAATATAGAGTGTGAGGTGTCATGCAGAAACATGTGATTAGTTAAGCTGATGTGACCTTAAGATAACGATTAGGATTATATTAGACATAGATTATATATAGGAGTGTAAATCATTTTGTAATGAGACATAGAAATAATGCATTCATTAGCTTAAACATATACCACTCTATATATTTTCTCCTAAAATTTACATGAGTTTTTCTATGCAAAAGCTGAATATAACCAAAGGAAAAGAAAATCTAATCTACTTATTTGCTAATTTTCGGCCCATATAATTTTTGGGCCTATTTGAAGAAGGCCTTAAAAGCCTGAAAGGAGAATCTGACCGTTGAGGGAAGATCGGACGGTTATTATAATTCTTCGTTTTGTATAAATTGCCTCTCTTCCCCCTTTGTTTCATTCAGCCGCAAATCGCCATTAGAGCTCTGTAAACCCTAATTTTAAGCCCTTTTAGTGTTAGGATTTTCTTCGTTGTTAAACCCTAAGATCTCACTTCGCTTGATTGCCATTGATGAAATTATGGGTAGCCTTAAATTTCATTAGTTTCGTGCTTTTTTGACCCAATTGATTGATTTTTTGGTTTGTGGTTTTGGTGTTTGTTTTGAAGAATTAATTGATTGGTCTATGAAGATAACTCAATCATTCATACCATCTTTCGGGACTGATTGGCGATTTATTGCCATGCTGTTAATCTGCAATTCTGAGGCCAATAAAAGATTTTTTTTCACTTGAATTCGATTCTCTCCTCAATTGATTATGGTCAAATGAGCTTCCTTTCGTTGCTGATTACTTGTGAAATTTCTTGTTCTATAATTTTACTTTGTAAGATAGACTAATAGAATCAGAAAATTTCATAAAAAAAAAAGTGAAATTACCATATTGTGCATTTTTTGTTTAAACTAGTTTATTCTTTTGTAAATGCCTATGATGATATCAGATTTAAAAGAACACCATCTTTCGGGACTGATTGGTTTAATTACCATGCTGTCATTCTGCAATTCTGAGGCTTTACTAGTAATTTATTTGCTCAATCTTTGAAAAAATCGACTTCAATCAAATTTATTATCTCTAGTTTGATTATTTATTTTCATTTTTACTTTATTATGTCGGTATGATTCGTTTTAAATTGAACACGGACAGACTAAAATTGTATTTGAACCGAATTGAATTTCTAAGAACCAAACTAAAAAATTAATCAGAAAAATCAATTTTCAATTGCTGAAAATATATTTTGAATTAATTGGTGAAAGGTGAAAGAACTACAAATGCTAGTTTTCTTAGTCATATTGTTGCCAATAACAATCTTAAAATAATGCAAATTATACCACTGTTGAATGAATTTTATTTTAATATAAATGATTAGCAAATTAGAAATGCCAACTTCCTAAAGGCATAATATTCTCTAAATTAAAATTATTGTGGATGTAAACCACAAATTTTGTCTCGTCCAAATTATACTAGAATCGAGTACAAGCATGGTTCAAACTGTTCGTATTTTCTCATGGAACGTATTTCTGAATTTTTTTTTGAATATCATTATTTTCCAAAATAAATCAATACTTGCCACTATTTTGAAAATAATGTGGTAACTACCATTTCCACCACTATTAGTGGCGGAATAATCTCTGTTCTTTACCCTCACTTAAAGATTAACATGCCTCATGAATGGGCAATTAGCCTAAAAATTGAAGAATTACTATGTTCCGCCACTAGTAGTGGCGGAACAGGCCAAATGAACTTTTTAAATCTGACTTAAAAAACACAGAAAAAACTACCTGTTCCGTCACTATAAGTGACAGAACAGGTGAAACTACCCTCTGTTCCGCCAATAGTAGTGGCGGAACAGGTCCGTTTTTCCACTCACTCGCCCCTGACCTGTTCCGCCACTACTGAGTGGCGGAACAGGCTATTAAACCAAAAAATTTCACTTTTTATTGCTCTTTCTCTCTCCACTCCCCCCATTAAAACATTCAACCCGACGGGAAAAAAAAATCGATTTTTTGGGCGATTTGTGAGCGGAAAAATTCCAAAAAAAGTAAAAATTGGAGGAGAAAAGAAGAATTAGAAAGAAGAAAAAAAGAAAGGTAATTGATTTTATTTTATTTTGAGTTATTTTGAGGTTAGGTTTCGGTTTAGGTGTTGGTTTTGGTATTTTTTGAATTGATTGAAATTAAGATGAAATAAGTTTGAATTAATTGAAGTTAGATTAATTTGTTAGAGTAATTTGTTTGATTGATTTGAAATAATTTATTTGAAATTATTGTTTAAAATTAATAATTATTTTTTCAAATATGTGAAATATGAATAAAGAAGGTGAAGGTTAAGGAGAAGAAGAAGGTGAATGTGAAGGTGAAGGTGAAGGAAGAAGATATTAGATTTATTTGGTATGTATAATTTATATAGTATTTTTTTAAATTATGAAAATATTTAATAGGGGAAAAAAATATTTAGTAGGGAAAAAATATTCTAGAAAAATGTTTTAGGGGAAAAAAATATTTTGTAGATAGGGGTAAAAAATATTTTTAGAGGAAAAAATATTTTTAGGGGTAAAAAATACTTTTAGAGGAAAAAATATTTTTAGGGGTAAAAAATACTTTTAGAGGAAAAAATATTTTAGAAAATTTTTCTAGGGGAAAAAATATTCTAGAAAATTGTTTGAGGGGAAAAAAATATTTTTAGAGGAAAAAATATTTTAGAAAATTTTTTTAGGGGAAAAAAATATTTAGTACGGAAAAAATATTCTAGAAAAATTTTTTAGGGGAAAAAAAATATTTTTACAAACATATAAGAATTTTTTATTTTAATTTCAAGAAAATAGTTTTTTCGGAAAAAGATGTCATCTGGAGCCGGTTCAAGTCGGGGCGGGCATAATCGGGTGAACAAATGGAAGGCTCCGATGGTTGAGCCCCAACGTCCGACATATCGTCCACTAAACGTATTACAAGACAGACACAGAACGAGAAATTTCGAGGAAAAATCGCCGAGTACATTGCCGGGGGGTTATCGGTTTAGGCAACATCACACATCGGTAATGTATTTAAATATGATTCTATATATGTATTTATTTGATTACGTAAAAATATTTTACTTATATTTTTCATTAATGCAGGTACCATGGAACTATCAATACGAGCCATATTTTTTGAATGCATGTTTGTTCTAAACACAGAAAATCGGTCATATTCCTATCGAGGCTACTATGATAAGTGCTCTGCAGGAGCGGTGGAGACCGGAGACACATACGTTTCATATGCCACACAAGGAAATGACCATCACCTTGGATGATGTTTCATGTTTGTTGGGGATGCGGGTTGATGGTACGCGTTGTGTTTGAATACTGGAGATATTAGTTGGGTAGATAAAGCGACGGAACTGCTCGGAAAAACCCCACCGGTAAATATGTTCAGAGGTGACAAAAGAAAAAGCAAGATTTTAGTTTATAAGAAATGGTTTATGGAAATTTTTTCCGATTTGGAAAATGACGCCCCACTCTTAAGGATGCAACAATATTGTCGAGCTTATATCATAGCATTCTTCACCGATGTTTTATTTACCGACTCAAATGGAGATTCATATTCCCTCATGCCATTAGTGTTTATTGAAGATATGAAAAATTTGCACGAGTGGGCATTTGGGAGTGCGGTTCTCGGTTATCTGTATCGAGAGCTGTGTAAAAGCACCGGCCCAAGTCGGAAAAATATGGGGGGTTGCGTGTTATTATTACAAATATGGGCGTGGATGCATTTTCCTGCTCTTCGACCGGATGTTCCGTTGACCCCCGAAAGAGTGAATATGTACGAAAATCCGGATTATAATGATACGGTTGGAATGCTGTTTATTGGTGCTACTAGGAGAGACGATAGGATGTACACTCATTTGCTTTGTCACGTTGGGACTTGTTCGACGCCGCCGGCGAGATGAGGTGGATTGGGCACCGTACGAAGAAATTCGCCCGAGACTCGCCACCCATTTGTGGTGAAGAAAGAGTTACATGCTTACTCTCTTTGCCGTTGATTTATATGTGGATTGTCGAGCGTGTCCGCCCTCAGAGGGTGATGCGACAGTTCGGGTATCGGCAGAAAATCCCACCCCAAAAAGAGGCTCCCGTATATGATGAAGAATTACATGACTGGAAACAAGGCCGCGGAGATAATTGGCCGGAGATTCACAAGAAGTGGATTTATCTTTGGGAGGGTAAATGGTTACGAGCCCCAAAACGTAAGCTGCCACCGTACGATTCCAGCCAAACCGACGCATACTTGAGGTGGTATTACAGTGAGTCCGATCTGATAGTGCAGTCTCAGGTTCCACACGGATCGAGAACATACCGCCCTATTGTTCCAGACAAAAGAGCCGCGGTAAATATTTTTCCATAAAGTTTTTAAGTTTAATAATAATTTTTTGTGTTTTGTAATATTTTTCATAATTTGTTACGTTTAAAATAATAAATATTTTTCGAAAGGCAAAAAGCATGAGGGATGGAGCTGCCATAGGATTCAAGATGTTCAGAGAGATTGGTTCGACGAGTTTAACGAAAAATAAAAGCCGGCATAAAAAAATGGTTAGGATGCACGAAAATGTCATTGGAGCAGCTTTAATGAATTTAACAGGGGAGATGAATGGGATATTCTGAATACGCTAGAGGGAGGAGAAGAAGGAGGAGGAGAAGAGGAAGGCGGAGAAGACTTTAGTCAACTCACTCAGAATCAAACTCAGACTCCTAAGATGATGACTCGAGCAGCGCTAAAGAGGAGAGCAGCCGGCAGAGGATGTTAGGGTGTTATCATGTTAGAGTTTTTTATTTTAGGATTTATTATTTTCTCGGTTTGTTATTTTAGGATTTGTTCTCGTTATGATTTGTTATGTTACGCTTTATTATTTTAGGTTTATTATGTTATGGCTTGTTAGAAAAAAATCAAACACCAACATATATAACACAAGCTATTAAAGAAAAACAAATATCAAACTACAAGTTCTTAAATAAAAACAACAATTTAAAACACAAGTTCGCAAATAAAACAACATAATACAAGCCGTAAATAAAACAACATAACCAGTTTAAGATTCCGTTCTATATTGGCCTCCACCCCTTTGCGTGCACCTTGGTGCAAGTGTGTCCGGGTAATTTGCAAACACCGCAATTTTTCCCACGACTCTCTTTGTTCATGGTGTCCATACTATTGTGGAATCGTTTCTCCCGTCTTCTACCGCGCCGTATTCTTCCGTTCGAGTCTTTCCGTACAAGTTTATCACCAGGAACTAACGTAATATCACAAACTTCTGCGCGTGGCCTCCAATGCGATTTGTCCTTTACAGGATAGAAACTCATATTGTATGTACACCTCAGATTATCTAGTGAATAACATTTATTAATGAACGGCTCGTGCGAAACCCGTTTGTGCATGCAAACTGCTATGATATGTGAACACGGATAATGATATATCTGAGGCTTCTGGCCGCAACTACCTTCATTGAAATTGACTTCCCAAAGCTTTCCTCCTCTTCCGATACCACTAATCGTACGCCGAGGCATTGTCGGTATCTGATAGATTCCTCTATTAAAATTATAACAAGTGACTGTATGGGAAGCAGCTTTATTGATCCTTCTCTCCAATTTTTCCATGAAAACAACATCGGGCCACCTATTTTGTGTGTTAGTAGCATTCTCTCCATATCTCACGTGATAAGAATTGAGCTTGTAAAAAGTCGCCATCACAATTGCCGTAACAGGCAGTTTTCTTATTCCTTTGAAAACAAAATTCATTATTTCAGCATTATTACTAGTTATTTCGCCCCACCGACGCCCGTTCTCATCGTATGAAAGAGCCCATTTGCTTTTCGCCAACGGCGCTAACCATTCTGTCGCCTTGTTTTTACTTTGCTTCTCAATTTTTTTCCATATTTTTTCAAATTTATATATATTGTGCGCTCGAGCTAATGGTGTTAACAACTGAGATACTGATTTGTTTTTTATGTGGGTACTCAAATTTGCTTCCAAATGACGCGAGCAATAACGATGAAATCCGTAAGGTTCCATCCATTTGTCGCCCCTCATTGCATTTATTATTTTCCCGCGTGCCTATCCGAAATAATACACAAGCCATTGCGATTACCGAGTACGTTATCCAAATACTCAAAAAACCACTCCCAAGTCTCATTTTTCTCCCTCTCAACCAAAGCAAATGCTACAGGAAATAATTGACCATTTGGGTCTTTACCGATTGGCATTAGTAAGGTTCCTAGGTATTTTCCGGTTAGAAATGTTCCATCTACTGTTAAAACGGGTTTGAAAAACTTGAAACCACTAAGTGACGGGGCAAATGCCCAAAACAGCCCTTTAAACTCAGTCTCACCGTTACTATTTATAGCACCAAGTCTAAAAGAGTAACGAGTACCGACATTTGCTGTTTTTATTGCCGCCATATATTCAGGTAGCAAATTATAAGCCTCTTTCCAACCTCCGAATAAGAATCTAAGCGCGTGTTGCTTCGCATGCCAAGCCTTCCAATACGATATGCTATATTCATACTTCATTTTAACGGTTTCTATTATTGTTACGGGTTTAATTGCTAAATCTGCTCTAACAATATCTAGAACTAAACCCCCAACAAGCGCACTGGTTAATTGTTTGTGATCTTTTATAGGTGTTTGATGGTTGCATATGTGTGATTGCATAAATGTTTTAATCTGCCATAATTCTTGTTTATTTATTGATGCATGCAACCTCCAATTACACATGTCGGCTTCATGTTTAAGCTTGCAGCGCACAATATATCTCTCTTTGTCTGAACTAACGACTTCAATTTCTCGGTGCCACATCACACTATATAATCTTATAGCCGATTGTAACTCTGATTTCGTTTCAAATGTCTGACCCTTATATAACATTCCATCCCCTTCATGCATACTACTTCCCGATAGAACATCATTTCTCGCAAATTTCCACATTGAAGTATCTTCGAACTCCGCTGCCGGCGGATTGCCGAAAGTCCCCACATTACCCATTTGACCATCTTCTGTATAAATAAATCCCGTCTGATGGTTCATTCCCTCCCTTTCTGCTTCGCCATCTCCATATATTTCTTCTTCATCTTCTGGACCCACTTCTGGTTCCTCATCTAATTCATCTTCATCATCTTCATCTTCTAATATCAAATATCGGAAATTGACCCTGACAATCTCCAATATTCATTTCATTCTCATCCACATTTGCAACTACAGTTGTTCTACTACTAGTTCCTATATGGGATTTTTTATTTGGTTCTCGATCAACATATATTTCTAATTCTAGACCAACACTTCTGACGCGCTCAACAAATTGAATTAGTTGTCTGTCATTGGTAATTTTTACGGTCTAAAATGTCATTCGTTGCCGCTAAGATAAGGGTATTTACCTCGAATTAAAAGAGTGTCATTGGACGACCAACCAATATTTTCATAAATTTCATAACGCAATTGGACATAATTTCTATTTGAAGCTGTACTTTCCGGTAAGACAGCAGGCTCAGATGGCTCGTAGAATCGCACTTGTTGTTGTTCTCGAACAATCCGACCATCGTAATATAGAAATATTACTGAGTTTTGCGCCATCGTCTTTCAAATATCTATTCTTTTTCCTAATTACAATAATATTTCAACAAGTCAAAAAAATATATATTAAATTGAACTAATTAATAAGTTTAAAAAATAATTCTTTACTAAATTACCTACTTTCTTCTTCCTTTTCTTTAACTTGCTTTTGCCTTCTCTAATTTTCCTCTTCTTCTAAAATATCTAATATCTAATATCTTCTTGCTTCACCTTCACCTTCTTCTTTTCCTTAACCTTCACCTTCCTTATTCATATTTCACCATATTTGAAAAAATAATTATTAATTTTAATCAATAATTTCAAATAAATTATTTTAAATAAATCAAACAAGTTAATCTAACAAATCAAACCAATTAATCTAACAAATCAAACAAATTAATCTAACTTCAATTAATTCAAACTTATTTTATCCTAATTTCAATCAATTCAAAAAAATACCAAAACTAACACCTAAACCTAAACTCAAAATAAAATAAAATCAATTACCTTTCTCTTTTTCTTCCTTCTAATTCTTCCTTTCTCCTTTAATTTTCACTTTTTTGGGAATTTTTTCACTCAAAAATCGCCCAAATTTTCGCCCCTTTTTGTGTTCCGTCGGGTATGGAGAGTGAATGGGGGAAGTGGAGAGAGAAAGAGCAATAAAAATGGGATTTTTTGGATTTAATAGCCTGTTCTGCTACTACTAGTGGCGGAACAAGTCTTTTTTTTTTTTTGCGTTTCCAGGTGGCTAGTGAGTGGAAAAACGGACCTGTTCCGCCACTACAAGTGGCGGAACAGGTGAAATATGCACCTGTTCCGCCACTACTACTGGCGGAACAGAGGGTATTTTCACCTGTTCCGCCACTTATAGTGGCGGAACAGGTGGTTTTTTCTGCGTTTTTTAAGTCAGATTTAAAAAGTTCATTTGGCCTGTTCCGCCACTACTAGTGGCGGAATGGGTGAAATATGCACTTGTTCCGCCACTAATAGTGGCGGAACATAGTAATTCTTCAATTTTTAGGCTAATTGCCCATTCATGAGCCATGTTAATCTTTAAGTGGGGGTAAAGAAATATTTTAACATGTTCCGCCACTACTAGTGACGGAATAAGATTTTTAATACTAATTAACCACGTTTAGTGCGTCAAATGGACCGTTGTTGGCAGACCTGAAAATCTATCTGTTCCGCCACTACTAATGGCGGAACAGAGGTTGTTCCGCCACTAATAGTGGCGGAAATGGTAGTTACCACATTATTTTCAAAATAGTGGCAAGTATTGATTTATTTTGGGAAACAATGGTATAAAAAAAAAGTCCGTATTTCCTCATGGAACACGTAATATTATTTGGGCCTTGGTCTTAAATTTATTCAATTTTGTGAAAGGAAGAAATTGGAGATCCAGACTTTTTTTTTTATACATCTAAAGCTATTCAAAAATAATTTAGTAAATACCATTCATTTCAAAATAATAGAGTATCTAATATTTCCGTCGCTATTAGTGACGGAATAGATGAATTTTTAGTTTTTTCAAAAATTCTCCATTTGGTTGGTTAAACAGGGTTAATTAGTATAAAAAAACACTGTTTTGCCACAGGTAATGGCGGAACTGGAAAAAAAAATTGCGGTTTTTTCTTGAGATTTTTTTTGTTCCTTCAGTGACAGTGGCGGAACACATTTTTTTCACTAATTAACCCCATATTTGAAAAATTATAAAATTCACATATTCTATCACTAGTAGTGGCGGAAATGGTAAATACTCTATTATTTTGAATTGATTGCTATTTGTTGATTTATTTTTTAATAGAGTGATAAAAAAGACTTGAGAGTGCCAAACACACATAAAACACATAAAGGCTCTAGAGGGCATTGTGAACGAACAAAAGGAAAAAGAAAGAGGAGAGAACGGAATGTGTTAGGAAAAAGAAAGAGGAGAGAAGTGAATGTGTTAATCTTCAGTTTGTTCAAGAGTCCAATGAAACATGATTCTGCATTATCCATTTGGGTTTTTTCTGTAGTATTGTTTCGAAAAATATGTCTGCAAATATGCTTTTTTAAAAATAATTTAGGAACATTTTCATCAGGTTCCTGACTGCCAAGGCTTCTGGCGGAATAATTTTTTATTTTATTTTCCTGCCTCCGGGCATTTAGTGGTCTTAAACACACTTACTTAGAAATAAAAATATTGTTTCACCAAACTCTTTCGTGATACAAGTAAAAAATATAATTTCTACTGTTAACTGCAAATTTAGCATGAAAATTAATAAAAAATAAATAAATAAATTATGGTCCTGCCAAGCTTTTTGGCGGAACAGCCTATTTTATATTTTTCTTACCTCTAAACAAAGCACTCAAAATTTTGCAAAATAAAAAAATACTGTTCCGCCACACTGTTGGGCGGAACGGTATTTTTTTTCTTTCTAAATTTCCGTACTAATTTAGGAATAGTCTAGCAGAAGGGCTAGTTTTGCAAATATTTTCAAACCAATACTATTTTCTTAATTATTTTTTTAAAGGGTGCTAGTTGAAAAAAATAGTCATCTATTTGGTGTCAAGACTTGCTAGTTCAAGTGAAGTCAATATAAAATGGAAGAAATTCAAGTTCGAGTCTTGATAAATATAATATTATGTAATATATATTTAGTAAAGTCTATCAACTTATAAATTGTGAGTTCGATCTAAGAAAAAAGTAAATTTTTTTATTGATTTGGTATAATCAGTACGGTGAAAGACATTATTGATGTTTTTCTTTAGCTAGCTTATCTCTTGCCTCTTTGAACATGTGATTGTAGTATATGATTGAGAAGATTTTTATTCTTTGTATGCGAATGTGATGAATGGTCGCTATTGAAGTTAATAATATAAAAACATTTTTCTTAATTTGTGTTTTATACCCTTGTATTGTGGTATTAACTAGATTATATTTGAGGTGTTATATTAAGTAATTGAGTTCACCAACAGACAATGCGTCCAACGAAAGTCTCAAGAAAGGAAATTGTTTTCGGAAAACTTTATTTTTCCTAACACAACTAACAATGTCAAATTACCTTGTACATTTAAAACTAGATTAGACAATCAAAACAAGGTCAAACACTTATTAAATCTCAATTTCAAAATCTAAAGTCCAAACTATCAAGCATGAAATGTCAAGCGAAAGTGAATTTGGAATTATATTTAATTTAATATTTTATATATAAGTGCGTCAACAAACTTTCGAGTTTATTGCTCCGTTAACTTCGAAAGAGATTTAATTTTGAGTCACGACAAATACATTTAACAAACTTAACGATTCATTAATTGTGAGTCCTCTAAGATACAAAAGGATATCACAAAAGGCTACGGGTTCAAAATGAATAGATGAAATTGTGACTTTAACTATTCAAGAATAAAGACAACACTGACATTTTCATGAAGACATAAATAAATGCTAATAGAATTATCTAGTTTGGATGAACAGAAAGTATATCAATTCTGAATAGATAACAAAAAACTATACAAAACAATTTTTTCAAAAAATAAATATTCGTAAATGATTTGTAACTTAGTTGATTAATGCATTTGCACATAAACAAATGATCATTGGTTCAATTACTGACAAACAAAATATAACACATATTTAACAAAAAAATCTCAATCCAATGGTCTTAACATAAAAAAAAAATCCAAATAAAACCTTTTTTTAGCTCTGTTTTCAAAATTATTTGAGCAGATGGCACTCGTTCCAAATTTTTTTGCCATCTAGCACTACCGCCAGAAAATCCTGACAGTAAAAACTATTTTTTCATTTTTTTTATCCGGGGTTCATAAAAAATGGGAAAATAGTCTTTACCGTCAGGATTTTGACGGTACAAGCTCTCTCTACCGTCAGAATAGCTGGCGATAGTGCTAGCTACTTAATTTTTTTCAAATACGTGCTATTTGCTCAAAATTTTTTTTCCTAACAGGTGCTAAAAAAAAGTCTCTAAAAAATTAAGGATATTTTGAAACATTCTCATTTCCTTCCTTCTCTTCTTTGGTGTGTTGTTCTGTCAATTACTGACTCACAATTACGCACACATTGTCGACAGCATATTTAATAAAATCTCTCGATCCAATGAGTTGAAAAAAAAAATATCCAAAAAAAAATTAAGGATGTTTTGAAACATTCCTATTTCCTTCATTTCCTTCTTTGGTGTGCTGTTCTGCCAATTACACAAACACTGTGGACAAGCCAGCACACATCAAACTGGCCCCAACCCAATTCACTCACCCGACGATATTCCGAGAGCATATTCGTTACCCCGAGAGCTGAGAGTACGAAGTAAAGATGCTCTCGTAATGTATCCCCGCTCTGGGATTAAAGAAATCGGCTCTCAAACTATCATTTCCCCGCCCTCTGTCATCCGGGTCCCACCCGTCAGTGAGTGAATCAATCTCCCGAGTGTTGAGTCAGTGAGTGAGAGAGAGAGGCTTGACTTGAGCCTCACTCGATTTCTTTCTTCTACACTGGAGAGAAGAGAGATTTGATAACCGAGCCTGTTGGTCCCCTTCTTCCTCTCCGATTCCACCGTCCTTCTTGGAAAATCGGCCTTGTTCTGAGTTTGGGTTGGAGGATCTGGTTGTGGGTCGGAGGAGTTGATGCGATTGGAGGCTTGAAGTTGGCTGAATCTCGGTTTTGGGTGGGTAAGTTTTGCTGAGATTTGTTTTGTGGGGATTTGTTGGGTGTTTTGGTTGATTTTGGGTGGTGATTTTTGTGGTTTGATGGGTTTTTTTGTAGGGTTTTCAGATGAGGGAGACGAGTAAGAGGAGGTCGCCGGAGCCGTTGGATTTCTTCATCTGGACTGTGGAGGTTTGTGTATTTCTTTTTTTTTTTCGTGGGTTTTGTTTGGAATTGATTTGTGGGTTAATTGTGCTTGTTGGTTTTGCAATTAGGGGAAAAAGGTTGGTCCTTTTGAATGAATCAGTTGGATTGATTTAACTTGATTTTTTGTCAAATTAGCTTAGATTTTGTCAATTTTACTACATTATAAGTAGGATATATTTCTCAAACTTGCCTGATTTTATTTAATTTCAGTCTGATTTTGTGGTCATCAACTGAGTCTAATCAACTAAAAAGAAAGTTTTTGTTACCCAATTCACCCCTTTTAATTTGTCAATTAATCCTCAATTGTTGTAATTAACCTTACTCCCAATCTGAAAAATGCAAGTATCAAATTTACCCTTCCAAAATTCATAATATTTCATATTTTCCCTTCCGAAATATTTTACTATAAAAAATTGAAGGACATTTTTGTGCATAAAAATATTTGGAAGTGTAAATATGATCTCTTTTGGAATTTGGAAGGATACATTTGATATTGGCATTTTCAGCGGGATAAATACTATATATTTTTGAGTTTGGTAGGATAATTTTGATATGTATATTTTTTGAATGCTTTATATGATATTTTGAAGTTTCCTCTTACAAAAAGCCCATCAAACCAAATCCTTATCACGACTCTTTGGCCAGTATTTTATTTTTTAATCATTTTCATTATTATTAGGATGTGGGGTTGTGGTTAGGACTTAGAAGATATAATTTTGGCAGATACCACCAACTATTTGTTACTAATTCCCCACTTTTATCAATTATTCCTCATTTATATTTATTGCCAGTAGCCTTAATTAACCACCACTTAACAAAAAACCATCAAACCAAATCTTTTATCACAACTTTTCATTCATTTCTTCACTTAAATTTTAAATAATTTTGAGCATATACGCCCAACTTTTCATTCATTTCTTTTATCATTTGGTTAGGTTTATGTTTAGACTGATTTTGGAAGTGATAAACTTGAGCATATACTCCCAAGTAATATAGTATTATAATGCTTAAGAAAGTTTT
Organism: Juncus inflexus; assembly: GCA_024447665.1. Lineage (NCBI taxonomy): Eukaryota > Viridiplantae > Streptophyta > Magnoliopsida > Poales > Juncaceae > Juncus > Juncus inflexus. The sequence continues at coordinate 10,036,451 of JAJHPC010000012.1, read as the reverse complement.
TGTTACCTAATTCACCTCATTTTTATCAATTACTCCTCAATTATTATAACCAACCTCAATTTGTCTCACTAAACCAAATTTTTCATCACAACCTTTTACCATTTCCATCATTCATCGGATGTGTGTTGTAGTTTGAAGAGATAAATTTTACCGCATACCACCAAGTAATATAGTGTTATATATGCTTAATTATTGTGATTAACCACCAAATTGAACAATATAGTATTATAACGCTTAAGCAAATTTCCGAAAACCTTGACAACTTTTTATTACTTTAACCGTTCACGGGATGTGGGGTTGGTTGTGGTTGGAGAATTCCATTAATAAACCAAATCTTTTCTCACAACTTTTCATTTGCTTCTTCACCTTTAGGATGTGGGATTACAATTAGAAGAGATAAAATTTTGAGCATATACCCCCAACAAATATAGCATTATAGTTCTTAAGCAACTTCTTCTCACAACTTTTCATTCATTTCTTCACCTTTAGGACGTGGGAATGTGTTTACAATATAGATCAACTTGACCATATCCACCCCCCCCCGCGCGACCCAAGTACTATAGTCCTCACCCCACTTAAAAAAAAAACCCATCAAACCAAATATATAACAACTTTTTTACCACTAATTCCCCCTATTTGACAGGATGTGGGTCTGTGGCTTGAGGAGATAAACCTGGGCCCCTACCGTGGGGCCTTCGAGGAGCACGGTGTGAACGGGGAGTACCTTGAGGGTTTATCCACTTTCACGACGGAGCAGATCCTGCGATTCATCCGCCGCTGCCACATGAAGTGGGGCGACTTCATCACCCTCTGCAAGGAGCTGCGGCGCATCAAAGGTGAGATAAGAGATGAGAGATGAGAAGAGTTAATCGGTCGATTGATCGGTCATTTGAATCTTGAAAGTTGAGTCGAGTCTTGATTTGATGATTGTGTGGTAGATTGTTCTTGATTTTCTTGTTTTTAGTTGATTTCGGCGCGGACGGAGAATCCGACCTCCGAGGGTTCTTGATTTTGTTGTACATCAAGAAGAACCATCTGAGGATGCACTCTATGTTCGCACCAAAACTGATTAAAAAATCAAGAACCATCTGAGGTTGAATTCTATGTTCGCACCAAAATTAATTAAAAAATCAAGAACCATCTGAGGTTGAATTCTATGTTCGCGCCAAAATTAATTAAAAAAATCAAGAAAATCAAGAACGCTCTACAGTTGATTTTCTTGCTTTGTTAATTGGTTTTGGCGCGGACGGTCAATTGGTGTGATGTATTTGGTTCTTGATTTTCTTGCTTTTTTAGTTGATTTTGGTGCGAACGTGGAGTCCAAGCTTAGGAGGTTATTGGTTTTCTTGATTTTTTTAGTTAGTTTTGGTAAGTAGAATCCAACGTTAGATGGTTCTTGATTTTTCGAAAATGCAAGAAAGCATGAGCAAAAAAAGCATGATGGCAATTTGATAGGGTCTATATTGAAAATATTCTTCTTTATTAGTTATACTGATCTGTAATATTTGCGCTATAGACCCTGTCATGTTATGCATTGCAATGAACTTTAAAGGTGTATCAAAGGTTCCAAATTCTCTGAATTTTGAGTTGAATATTGATTTTGTTACATATATTCGATAGATAAAAAGTGATGCACAACACGGCAATAAAGTATGATGGCAATATTTTAGCAAATTGAAGACGTAATATTTGCATTATAGTCATGTTTTTTTTGGTCATGTTGTGTATCATTTTTGTTTGATAATTCAGTTCATGATTTTTTTTTGGGTCATCTTTTTTGTCTAGTAGTGTTTGTTTTTTAAATCCTGGCCTCGTTTTAAATTCTTGATCTATATAAACTTACCTAGTTGGATTCAATGTTTGTTTTGTTTTTTCTTTATGCTTGAAGTAAACGGTCAACACATATGGCCATTTTGAGCTGGTTCCCATTTTATGTCAACGTTTTTCATGCACAATTTGACGGGATTCATATTCATTAAAGTTGATGCATAATGATATTTGTTAAAACACAAATGTTGATAATGTGCTATTATTTTTTGAAATATTATTTTCAGTTGCGTGTTTGAAAGGAGAGCAAGAAATAAGGAGGCCATGGTGGGCCCCAGCTTGTCTCTCAGTTGTTTTTGTAAAGGTGGCCAAGAAAAATAGACAATCGCGAGTCGTCTCCTTGAAGCTCGAACCCTAGTTTTCATAATATGTTTCAAAATATATAGGGTGTTTATCTTGTATTCCTTTTTTTTGTACCTTTTCTTGTGATGTTGTAACATTGTGTTTTTAGTGAATATCCTTCTTTGTGCTTGCTCAACCCTTTCTTTTTTTTCTTTTTTTCATATTTGTTTACCAAAGTGAGTTGTTGTATATTGTTAATTTGTTTTGTCATATAGTTTCCAATGTGGTTATGTGGGTATTTTTTATCTATTTCGAAATCTTGTTAGGAAAATCGTACTTTTTAAATTAGAGAAATTTCAGCTGAGATGTGAGTTGGCACTTTTTGAATTCTTATGCTGAGTTTAGTAATTAAGAATATCTGTAGTTTTCTACTGGAATAATGGAATTACAGAACAACGAGTAACTGGCTATTTTGTCGGAGTATATTAATGGGATAGTGATGAGATAAATTAGTGTTTTAATTGGGAAAGGAAAAAATGAGATAAAAAGATTTATTTAATTATCTTCTATTTAATCTATTATATTACATATTCAATTTTCATATTATTGAGAAATAAAGATTTTATTACATTATTCATTGCTACTCTCAAAGATAACTAAAATTATTTGTAACAGTAAAGATACAATTCCAAAAAATCAATAAGCAAAATTATTTGTAACAGTCCCAAGTACAAAAAACAAGCTTATCATGTACTAGCTAGCCTCCATATATAAATATATGGAATAGTGGTTTTTAGTTAGGGGATTTGATAGCGAATTGATGAGGCTGGCATGATTGAAAAATTGACTCGTCCAACTTTTTGAGCTGCCAATTATTATCTATTGGCTTCATTACTAGAAGTTTATTGATAGGTCCAAAGGGAAAAACGTTCTATCAAACATGTTATGTCACAATAATTGGCCGCATTATATATTCGCGACATTACTTGAAATTTTATTATAGATTGGGCGCAATAATTTACTAGGGTTTGTTTTATTGGCTTTGTCTTTTGGATCTTGGAGGTGTGTTAATAATATGCTGCTAAGTGAATTGTGACGTGTTCTAGGGAAATATGTTGCTAATAAGTGAAATTTTGATAATGATCTATCAAGTTGATTACTTTACTCACCTTTTTGTCGATGCAAAGCAGGCCAACTTATGCGAAATTCCACATTAGGCTGTGACCTTTTTGAAATTGGTTACTTGTCAAAAATGCAATCATTCATTATAATACATTTAGAAGCCTAATTATGTAAATCAAACTACATAAAGACACATGCTATACATATATGTCACTATATATATAATTTGTTTTTCATATACTCTATCACATAGTCAGTGCCGGTTCCAGATTTTCAAGGAACCTAGACCTATTTAGAAAAAAGACCCCCAAAATTAAAAAAAATTAAAATATTTAAATAAAAAATTCAATATATATATATATATATATATATATATCATTTTACTATAAAAATAATATAATATAAAAATTTTCATATTATATTTTGATTACAAATTTCAAATATCTAACTTTCTAATTTTACTAATAATCAACACAAGTAATTCAAATAAGTCCAATTCTCCAATAATACGAATTTTTAATAATTAACTCAAATCAATTAACCATAGTAACCAACAAAATATCATTTTCCACTGATTTTCAATAATCAATTGACAACTTAATTTCATATGTAAAAAATAAAAATATTTTCAATTAAAAAATAGTAAAATACCACTAAATTTTTTTAATCAACACCTCCAAATTAACTGAATTTGAGGAGAAGAAAAGAGGCGAAATATGACTGGTGATTGAACGGTGCGCCTGAATCAAGAAACCACTTGTCCGATGAACCACTAGGCGGTTCCGCAAGAAGAGCGGTTGACAGGATTTGGTTGAACCGTTTCCGGCAATGGAGCGCAATATGGTTACGCTTCTTGCAAGATTTGGCACTTGACACCTCCATAATTTGTAGTTTTCACATTATTTTCTTGACCGCATTTTTCTTTTTCGGTGCCCATAAAAAGTATTCGTCTTTTCAAATTGTGCCGCAAACATCTCAAAAAATAACTTCAAAAAATTATCTAGACCAGGACTGGAGCGTAAAACCGAGTCCAGTTGAGGATTAGTAGGATTGACCAATTGCCCGAAATGAAAACGTTCAAAATCGAAAGCCATTTTTGTCGGAAAAAAAAGGGATGGAGGAAAAAGGTAAAGAGAAGGAACGACCGGACACTCGTTGATTTCTTCAAGTTCTTGACCGATTCTTGATCGAGTCTTGATCGAGTCTTAATCGATTCTTGATGGAATCTTGACTGATTGTGAATAATTTAGTCAAAACACGCCTCACAACACCTCACACTTCCTCACTACTTCTTTGATTAACACGAACACCTCTGATAACCCTCTTCTTGATGAATTCTTAAAAGAATTCAGTCAAGATTTGAATTGAGAGGCGCAAATTGCTGCACTCTTGATGAAGAGAATTAGAAGAAAGAGAGAGGAAAATTGGGAGAGTTTGAAAAGCGGAAGCAATAATTTGCTCTTGATACCATGTTTAATGTGAAAGTATAGAGAGAGAAGAAAGAAGTGTTTGTTAATTATGATTGATTAGTATTGATTGAATTAAATGATTACAATAAGTTACTCTATTTATAGAGTTACAATCTAATCTACTTACAATACAATCTTTATTCTACAATTCAACTCCTATAATAATTATACAATAGATACATGAACTCTATTCTATATATACCTATTTTAACAGGGTCTATATTGACAAGATGAGTTTTATTAATGATAGGCAGATAAATATTTGAAATCCCCCCTATATACAATTCTCTTAATTTAGAGGAACTCCGACGCGTGTCATAAATTGTGAAATTTCATGTAAATTACTTTATGTAGCAAGTCATTTAATGAGGTAAATTAAATTTGTTAAGCCCGTTTGAAATTTCTATATCACGAGTGTCATAATCAATCTAATCAAATAAAGTGATATAGATGACCATGTATAATCTTTACTATGGTGGGTCATATTTTAGTAATAAATGACTCATTACATCCTTAAAGATATTGATGAGGGCGATATAACAAAATCATTTTTCTTTGTATGATTCTCATATTTTAGATTCAATTCAGCTTTATTGAGTTGAGAAACTTTGCTAAATATATGACAATAATTTTGTATTTTTTGGGACTTGAATTTATAATCTCTTGTTATATATGAAATATGTTCTATCAACTAGTTATGGGTCATTTGCATGATTTTCTTATTTTAGATCAAGTGCTTTAAAAAATATGTTTTAAAAACATATATAATGATCCAGCAAAAAAAAATAAAAACATATATAATGAAAGAAAAATTAATGGTTAAGCCAAAGCAAAGCGAAATTTTGTTTCATTTTTGCTCCTATAAGATCACAAAATATCATGATCCTATAAAAAAATGTTATGGTCAAGAAATATGCAATAAATATTTCAACATAGATTTTTTTCATATATGTACCCTGCAAAATTAAAATGTGAAATGCTATCCATAAATTTAACAAACATACTAGCCTTAATTTTTCAAGATCGCAATATATCATCTAAAGTAGGTTATGCCTAGAAAGGGAAAACACATAACTTTTTTATATATGTAGTCTAGAAAATTCAAAATCTCATATGTGTGACGAAAATATCGAAAAAAAATATATAACGTTAATTTTTTTTTGTAAAGAAATGATTTATCCGAAGCGGTGCAAGGTACCACTAGTGACATTTACTCGGAAAAAAAAAGACATACATATCTGATTGAGATATATAGATAATCATTCATTAAGACTAAAATTTATCATTATAAATGGTTTTTTTATATTGTAATAAAAAAATTCTTGTCAATATCATTGCCAGTTTGATTTTGACTGTTTAAGAGAATCAATAAACGCAAACTCTTTCATTACTTCAATTGTTTATTATAATATATAACACTATCACTAGCTTGGGAAGTTTCATCATCTTTAGACAAAACATTTCGACATATTCAATGCTAAATCCAGGCTTCTTCAATTCTAAAAATAGCATATTCAAATAAGTGGCTCATAATTAATATTATAATTATGTTTCACAGAAACGTTAGTATAAATGGCGGATCTTGACTTAGTTTCATCGAAATCCGAAATATATACTTATATTTCATTAAGCTCGATCAGTAAGTAGTTTGAGGAAACTAAGCACATAAATTTCAACATTATATAATGTATCATACTAAATTCTACATATATATTTTTGTGGAAAAACTTTAGGAGACTATGCCCCCTAAGTTTATATTAAAATCCCTTACTACCAAACCAATTAACACGAATTTAAGTTACCGCAAAGCATGTCGATAAAAACCTAGTAACTAAACAAACAAATCAATTACAATTACAGATGAAGCGACGTATCAACTTCCACATCACTACGACTTTTCAAATTATTCATTTTCGAATTATCAAACCAACGATCTACCGAAGCAGAACTGTTGCCGGCCTGACAAATGAAGTTCCCATTGTTGCTTTTAGGCTTTGAACTAGAATAATTATGCCTGATTAAATCCGGATGCAAAAACCATTTGGGCCGCTCTTCGACAGCTGGCTCTGTGCCGAGACCAAGACCCACCTTTTGAAGCTCTCTCATTTCCTTCATTCTTTCGAGCTTTCTGAATCTCTCTTGAAGGAGTTGAATAGAAGAACAAGAAGATGAAGATGATGAAGTGTGTTGCCTTTTGATCATGACTTAGAAAATGTTGTGAAGTTCTTCTGTTGTGTTGTTTTAGGTGAGAGATTGAGACTGATTGGTGTGTGTGGTTGAGTGTTTTGAGGGCTTATTTATAGGGAGGATTTAGTATGTCTTCATGCACTTATACTCATTTGCATGCTATTCTGTGCCCAAGAGATAGATTCTTGCATTATGTAAATAGTAAGGGACAAAGAAAAAAAATGTAAATAATTAAGACATGGCTATGAGAACTCAATTTGCACATTGGTGCCAAATGTGCCACCAAATATAGCATTACAAAATATTGAAAATGAAATCATAAGTTTTTTGATTCAATTTATTTAGCAATTTTTAGTATGGCACAAAATGTTTGACTTACAAAAATTATAATGCAAGCTAATATATAAATAAAACTTTTAAAGTTTCAAATATGTATTTTTTCAATGACATGATCAGTCGGGTACCCCCACTCAATAGACAACTTCCTTGAGTAAAAGAAGAATAATACAAAGTGTATTACTTTTATTATTTTGAGATAATAATTATTTGTAACTCTTTTTCATTATTTTTTATTTTGCATAATATCATGTATCAGTGTATTTTCTAAACAATACAGTTGCTCTCCTATAAAAAAAATATATCCTTCCAAGTTATTTTAAAAAAAAAATGATATAAATAAATATCACATTTGTGTTGCTGTTTTGACTTCTGCTATACATAGATGCAAGCTATTGGAGAATATATATAAAATATAACATATTTTATAATGAATATTTAAAATAATTAAGTTTGAGATGATAAGTATTACTAGCATGCATGTAATAGAAACAACGGTGGACAAGTCAAAACCCACATTATTTTTTCATGGAGAGAATCAAGGAGACGTTGGAATTCAAAATTCAATTATCTGCGGCCGCATGATTATGCGGCCTCAGAAGCTGACTAGACATAATCACATTTGTTAGTTACTGAAACTAGGATGTGTCTTACTCTGTTTTAGTGTTTATCTAACTGAAGATAATTAGACATAATCACATTTATTTGTATATCATACATATCTCACTTTGGAAAAGAAATAAGATTATGTATTGTTTTCTATGGTCTATATATAATATCTTATGTTTTACAATATATTTTATAATATTTCTTCTTTAGAGTTATGTGTGATGTTTTATGGTTATAACAAAGACATATATGGTACTTAGTACTATTTTGTAATGATAAAATAAAAAATTTCAAATGCTCATTTGTTTGCTCTACTTTTTATGATATAGTTAAAATTGACATAGTTCTGTACTTTCTGATTTAACATCTATTATAGATAGAGGGGACAAATCGAAATGCATTACATAATTTATAATTTACTGACTCGTTACATAAGTACATACAACACAAATCTTACAAAACACCTTGGTAATATGATTCATTACCATGGAGAAAGTAGGAGTTATTGGAGCTATTATCTGTGGAGAGGAGGGGTTGGGTGGGTGGATGTGAGCGAAGTAAAGGAAAAACAATGACAAAGCGGCTTTTAAAAGGGGGAGGAAAATGGTGTGGAGATAGTCCAAACAAAGGTGGAGTTTTGTGTTTGGAGGTAGTTTTTGTGAGGAATATGAGAGGGTCGTGTGATGGATTTGTCGTCTCTTTCTTGCCTTGAAGAGGGTGGGGTTAATGGGGCTCGTGTGTTTGTGTTATTGCCCTTTTTGGTGGACTATATATTTTAGAGAAAAAAAAAGTATATAAACCCTAAATTTTAATGTATATTATTTAAAACTAAAAAAATTGATTTTAAATTATGTTAGTTATGAGATCATTCACATGATTTCTTAGAACTCTTAAGGAATTTGCATTCAATTATTAATCATTGAGAATGAAAGATTGGCATTAAAATGGTTCAGGCAGTTGTGCTAGCAGTAAGTAACTTGTCTTGTCATTAAACTCTCATGATGGGGGCAAATCTGTACGTTACATGATTAACCCTGAAAATTAAATAGAAAAAAAAAGTGAAAAATATAAAGAATAGTTATTTTATATTTTAATTTTAGAATTGATTGTGGATCTTTCTTTTGTTTCATAGAAATCGTATCTGGTGACAGCTTTTTTTCTTTTAATGCAAGCTTGAGGTGGATATCTGGTGATAACTTTATCACCCATTACTTATATATAACTAATTTCATTATATATTACATAAAGTAAAAGGTAATTAATATATAAGCAATTGTTACATAATTAAATATTTAATATAATCAAAATTAATATAAAACAAGGAATACAATCACTTCATGCGACATTTAATAATCTTTTATTGAGTATATATGTTATTATCTATATTCAAAATAAATATTATTATCGATATTGTAAGCAACAACTCTAAAAAGAAAAAACCACATTTAAGTGAAATAACATTAACCGTTATGTATTACTCAAGGTCTAGATTTCAGTGACATACCATAATACTAAATAAGAATAATCTTAATAGAATCTCATCCCATAACAAAATTATAACTCTTATATGTCCCTTCTTTTGCTTCTTTTTACCTTTTTACATTTCTCCTTTCTCTTTTTCATTTGATTTAAAATAACATTTCCTAACAAAAGTAAAAGACGCCGCACTGTTATTAAAAAAAAGATAATAAAAGACAATATATGATGCAGTATGCCTAGAGAAAAATAAAATATGAAACACTAAGGAAATAATAGTGTCACGCCAATTATACACTCAAGACTCACAGTCTGCACTTAACATCAAGTTGTGTTAATTTTTGCTTTAATAGTTTACATTTTAGAAAATGGGGGCATGAAAGTATTTCATTTTACTCAAGTCTCAAATTAAAAAGTTACTTCAAATTTGACTTCGTAAAATAGAAAAACTTTTAAGCCTCCATTTTCTATAAGAATGAAAATACTCTTGAGTTGGATAAAGATATTTTGTGTGAATATTATTTGTTAAAATACGCTTAAATATATTTGTTTTGGACAGAGAGAGAGGGTAAGAGAGTATTTTTCAGGATGCGCCTTATCCTTCCTTTTCCAATCAACCCATGGGTCTCAGTAGCAATCCTCGCTTTTTCATGCAGTAATATTAGTGCCAATATACTATATTAGATACAATTACATCGTTCGGTATAATGTACTCGTTCAAATATTTTTTTTGTAATTTGTGATTATTGAACATAATTTGGGATTTGAATGAATATTATTTGTTAAAATACGCTTAAAATTTTCTTTATTTGATAATTATTTCATCAAATCAAATATGTTGTGGATCATATCAAAAAATAGAAGTAGACAAATGAAAAATAAAAAGAATAGTTATTTCATATTTTAATTTTGGAGTTAATTGTGGATCTTTTTTGTTTCATAGAATTCATGTATGATGATAACTTTAAGGATGAATCCGTTTTTCACATAATCAGTTTCTCACATAATCCGTTTCTTACATAATCATTCAAACAAGAGAGAGGGAAAAAGTTAAACACGTAGGGTTTTTAAGGATGGATCTGTTTTTCACTCCGGTGGTTTTGCTCTTTGGTTTCCACTCCGCCATTGCCATGCCATCATTTATTTATCTCTCCTCTCTTTCTCCTTCGTTTTTCTGCCAACTTTGCAATTTTATCAAAATTTTAGAAGAATTTCGTTGTTTAAAAGATTATTTTGAATTCTAATAATAATCTATTTATTTATATACAACAGATGCATCTATGAATATTGGAGATGGGCGGTGCACGAAAGATGACACTAATTATGTAATATGTAAAAATATCTTTTAATTAATGATATCTCAGAAAGTCTATTGCCTTTGAAGCTTCAAAAAAAAAAAAAGAATTGCTGGAGCTTCAACCACAAGCCTAATCTCTTTTTTGTTTATTTCTTGATCAGTATGGTTATTTTTATGATACTATTGGTCATGGATTTCAATGTTGTTATATGTGTTTTTCTTTTAGAATTTACTGATTTGTTTTCTATCATAATATTTGCCATTTGTTTAAGTTGATTCTAAGCAAATGCTAAGATTTTGTTTATCAATTTGTGTAATTCACAAAGAGATTAATTGAATGTGCCTACGAGTAGTTGGATATGATAAATTAATGATCGAGAAAAAGATTGTTTTTCTTTTTGCTTTCTAGCACGTATAATAGTTAATATCAGTAATGATTCTTCTATTTCAATATTTTCCTGTGGTAATTTGCCTTTAACATGTTCTTTTAATAAAATTCTTAGATTTAAAGTTATAATTTGTAACTATCATAAGAAGCCCAAGTAACATATTTAGTTATAACTTGTAACTATCATAAAAAGCCCGAGTAACAGCAACCAAAACAAGTTGATGGGTTCGTAGATCCAGCTTGTGAAATCAATGGCCACCCTCTAAGAGAACACTTCAGCGAAATGTAGGATAAGAGAGTTAGAAAGGTCGGCGAGGTTAGATATGACTACCACCACCGACAAACATTCCATTGACTAGATTTGAGTGAGTGGTCTATGGTACAGCAATGCATCCATTGGACTGACTAAGGCTGCCAGTTGTTCAAAGCACCATCATGTAACTGGTAGATTGATAAGGTCAAACCAGACCTTGTATTCTAGGGTTGCCTTGTTGGCATCAATGGTAATCCCCCATGTGTAAAACTAGTAATCTGTTTGTGCAAAGACTAGTGAAGTGTCTTGAAGTGCACAAGAGTATTATTGCTATTTTAGAAGTGAGTATTTTGGATATTACTTTTTTTAATAATTTGTTCCATCCATTATCCCTTCAATTTGGAGGGAGGTAAAATTAAAAAAAATTCTTCCTTGAATGAGAAAATTTATTCCCTCCCATCCCTCCTTGGAGGCTTGGAACAAGATAAAAATTTATCTTTCCTTATTTTCTCTTCTCCTTCCCTCCTTTATCCCATACTAGAGCACATCCTTAGAGTGTATATATTGTATCCCATGACTAATCTTGCATCAATTACTAGTGCATTTCGATATTTGTTGAGTTTAATTTTTTGTTTTTGTGTATAAGGGAAGCATACGTTAATGGCGTGCGGCCTATTTGGTGGAAGGCCGGTGATGCCCAGTGCACCACGTGGCTTGAGTAAGGAAAGATTAGAGAGGGAGATTTGCAGGGTTTTTTGTAAGGTGTATAACCCGTAAAGTCTTTGTACTGTATTTGGAACCATCCATTCCTCTTGGAATGGCGTGAGGTTTTTCATTGTATTTGTTTCTATTTTGTTTTTTGTGTGATTTCAAAATCGCTTCAATTTTAGTTCTCCGTCTATTGCTCCAAATTAGTTGTAGAACAAAGTAGTGATTCATGACTCATAATTTGGTTGGCAGAATATATTGCATTTGTAACAAAATATTATGGGTTAAAGTCTTAGCAAACATTGATTATAATCAATATGTAGTACATTTTAGCAAAATTTTTGAATCCATCAGATATGTGAGTTGAATCTGAAAAAACCTTTTTTTGCTGATTTCTTTTTTCTTTTGGAACAAAGATTGCAAAAATAAAAACATATTTCATTCTAGGAAATAACACCACTCTTGCTAACTAATCTTTTTACACATTCACATTTATCTGTCTATTTAATATTGCCAAAATTTATGAGGTTTGTACTCCAACGGAGAAAAACCCCTTTAAAAAATACCCTACATAAAATTTATCATAAGAGCAAATAAGAAATTCTTGGGCTGTGAAGATATTTATTTGATTCGATACACATTCGTAAGAATAATACAGTCTATAAGCATTTCCATGTGTGTACGCCACAAATGGAAAAGAGTTCATATTAATAATTAATATAAATAATTAATAAAAAATTCTCTCCTTTCATTAATCCACATAGACATTTAATATTGATCATTAGATTAAATTATCTAAAGGTGAAAATTTAATCATGTGTCATCTAAAAGTCAAGATTTTCTTAAAAAAAAAAATCATTAGATTGGCTGTCAAAATTAAAATTCTAAAAAACCTCTCATCTCATTAAGCAACATAATTAATATTAATAATTAATAACTCTGTCAAAAGATTTAATATAGGGGTGAAACGCATTTTCCATGTCTGTCAGGCTCCATTTCTTGCCTTCTAGTCTTAGAGAGCATCTATGGTGTTCCATTATTTTCCCACAAAAGTGTTATATGGATGACCATGATATCATAGAGGAGTAAATATAAAACCATAACATTATATGAGGATATAAATACAAAATCATGACATCATAAAGAGGTGTAAATATAAAAATCATGATATTATAAAATTCAATGATAATGTGTATAATGTTTTTATGGGGAAATGAAGGGGCAAGTTATAATTTTCCTTAGAAATTAAGACAAATGCTTCCTATAAATACCCACAGCTCTTCTCTTCTCACTCTAGTGCATCACCTTTCTCACACAAACATTCAAACACAAGAGTAGCGAAAAAGTAAAACCCTAGAAAAACCCCTAGGATTTTTAAAGATGAATCCATTTTTTACTCTGGTGGTTTTTCTCTTTTGTTTCCACTTTGCCTTTGCCATGCCGCCAGATCTTTCTATCTACTTGCAATTATGAAAATTCAAAATTAAAGTTTGTGAATCCATAATACATAAATAATACATGAGAATACAAAATTATTGTCTTTGATTTTCTTGTGTCATTATCTCTTGACATATTATATTAAAAAAATAAATTAAGTATTAATCGACTTAGATGAATGAGATCGAAAAAATAAAATTCATAATAATTTATTTCAAAGATTTTTGTTGAAACTACATAAGATTAAATTATAGATGATTAGCTTTAAAAATAATAATTATTATTATATTTAATATTATATATATGGGAAAAATATGTATACTAAATAGGAAAATATAACATGACTCATTTTCTTCAAAAATTTGTTAACGTTATTTTTCTAATTTTTTTATATGTTAAAATGATATGGATTACACATATGTTATTATGAAACATGTAATACATTAAGCAATATAATATAGTTTTCAATATTTTGAAATTTTATTTGAGATGATAGTTCTCACATAACGGAGATATAACACTGAATATTAATCTAACTAATCATATGATATTATGATAAAATTTTAAATTAAAAACTAAGTGTTATTCTTAGTTTGATGATATTTAAACATATTTCGAGCTACTAATATATTCTTGAGATTGATTTTCAAAGCTAAAAAAATTCACGTCAAGAAATCGGACATGACGTCTTAGCTCTCGAAAAGGCAAGAAGGCGACTCTCCTCTCAAGCTAATCAAGTATAGGAGCTCATCTTAAAATCTTTAATTTAATTAGGTTAAATTCCTTTCTAAGTGATATTATTTAAATAATAAATTGAGAGAAATAATATTGTTAAACATACAAAGCAGAGTCATTCTGTTTTGAACGAATTCATTCCGTTTCGAATGGAATAGTCCGTTCAGAACGGAATAATCCATTCAGAATGGAATCCCACTGTAACTTTTGTTGGCAAAATAAATTCATTTCATTCCGAATGAAATATTTCCGTTTGATACGGAATATTCCGTTCGGAACAGAATAAGATATGTTTCAGCCGTTTGAACTTGAAATTGTTCCGTTCTGAACGAAATAACTCTGTTTTGAATGGAATAGGTATGAATCTGTCATTCTTTATAAGGAAACTAATAGATTGATCCTCTCTCACTTTGATAAATTAAAAAGCAATATTCTATCTCTCTCTTTGTGTTTGATTAATTAATTCAAAATCTTGTGAGCCAAGAGAGGAATTAGTTGTGAGCAAATTTGCAAATCTTGTGTGTTATTATAGATTAAAAGAAATCATTGTAAGTGTTTGATTATCCGATTCGCTACGGGTTGTAAAGCGAACGGTGATTCGAGTCTTGTAATCAAACGCTATTTGGATTAGTGAAATCGGAGCCGCAAGGCAAGTCCCGGAGATTAGACCACTCAGTAAGGCTTGATAGTGAGTAAAAGAGAAGCTAAGGCTCACGATATTTCTCTGTTGAACTTCGTCAACAAGTTTGGGTGTTTTGGTATTCATCATCTTTATCTCTTGCTCTATTTATTTGTAATTATTATTATTACTTTGAATTATTACAACCATCATATTAAAAGTAAATCAATTAAAATTGTAAAAGAATTTTTAAATTCCACTTCCACACGTCTTAAGCCTATTTACCCCTCTCCCCCAACCAATAGGGCGTAATTAGACAATACTAAGATTTGATGAATTTTTTGATTCGACGGGTGAGAGAAAATTGATAATAGTTATATTGAGAATTTTCAAAGAGGAGTAAAAAAATATGATAAGAGTAAATGAGCTTAACATTTTATTATATATTCTTTTATATAGTCTATATCTACATTCTATCAAGAAAAAATAAAATTGGAATCATAACAATATATTTTTACGTGATGTTGTGGTAATAATTTAAATGAAAAACTAATATTTATTAAGAATGCTAAAAGAGAAATGAAAAATAAGGTATAAGATATAATTTAATGAGCATATTATTTTTGTACATTTTTTTATATAGTTAATATTCACATATTTAAAAAAAATTGGAACCATAACAATATGAAACTCAAAATAAAGAAAAAATTCCAACAAATTTATATTTGATGATTTTAATATTAGAAATATAATATCTCATTAAGGATTATAATTTTTTAAAGAAGAAAAGAAAAATTATTTATATTTTAATGAGTGAACTCTTTATTAAATATTGGTATTAATAATTCAACATAATTTTGCACCATGATTCATTGAAACCATCTGATTAATATCTGATGATCACAAATAAACTCACAATAGTTTTTACTAAATTGGGTATGAAACATAAAATACAAATTCAACCATTCATATGCTTATGTTCTAATAACCACATAAATATTGTCATAAAATATCAATAAATTTGAGAAAATGAATGGATAAAATTCGACAAAAAAATTGATCAAACGGTCAAGATAAAAGTGATGATGTGACCTTTTGAGTAAGCTCAAAAGTAGATGAAAAATAAAAGATTGGGATAAATTCTCTCTTTCTCCTTCATTTGTCTGTCAACTTTCGCATAATTGTCTATCAATATTTTTGAAGAATTTCCTTATTAAAAGATATTATTTTGAATTCTAATAATAATCTTTTTATTTGCATAAAACAGATGCATCTATGAATATTGGAGATAGGCAGTGCACGACAGGTGACATACGCATAGAAAGTTACCCAAACCTCGCCATTGCCGAACCACATACCAACCTACAGGGTCCAGGCACTAAATGTGTGCGTGAACATGAACTCGTCCTTTAAAGATATCCATCTGAAATGCAGCTGGTACAACTCAACGAGACTCGTAGACCCTAAAATATTTCGAAGGTTGAAGTTCGATGATTGTTTGTTGAATGATGGCCGGCCTATTCCGTCTGGTTTGTCTGTTTCATTTGAGTATGCGAACACGTATCCTTACCAGTTTTCCGTCTTGTCTGCTTCTCTCATGCCGGCCTAAACGGAATGTTATATGGTTTGGATTATTTTCTTAATTTGTCTGAGTGAAGATGTGATATTATTGTATGCACCTATTAATAAAGTCAAGTTGTATGGGAATTTTCATCTATGGTGGCTTGGATGTTGTGTTGTTCATTGTTTTGAAATATGCTATTTTTTTGTGGGACATAATTATTATGTGAAGAAAAAAAATATAAAGAAAATTGCTTACACTACAACAAAAGTTTGAATTGTCGGACCTTAAGAACATCAAACACAAAACTCTTAAAAAACTAAAAAAAGGGTTGGAACATTTGGAACATCAATCCATCATACAAAATATCTTACAAATATATCTAAATTCTAGGAAAAGATTTAAATCAAGGTTGAATCAGTCAAAGGTCCAATGAGGAGTTACTATATCTTCATAATCCGTGCCGTCATTTCCTTGATTTGAAGTACTAGACCGTTTCTTTGCCAGCCCTAATTAAAACCATATTTAAAGTTCAAAACTAAGGTTTTCTTTTCTTCCCTAGTCCCTCGAAACAGTAATTGTCTTACTGGACACTGCAATATAAAGTTGTTTCTAAAGAACTATAAAAACAAAAACAAGAAATCAATATTAAATATGGGAAACAAGAAGAAACTCACTCTTTCTTTTTGTAATTTTTTTTAGAGCTTCCTGGATTTGTTTTCTGTTATAATATTTGCCATTTGTTTAAGACTTTAAGTTGATTCTCAACAAATGCTAAGATTGTTTTTATCAGTAATGATTCTCATTTCAATCTCTTTTTGTTTAAGACTTTAAGTTGATTCTCAGAAAATGCTAAGATTGTGTTTATCAGTAATGATTCTCTCATTTCAAATCTTTTCCTGTTCTAATTTGCCTTTAACTGATGGTCACTCTCGACTTTTCTTTTGTACCACTCTATTCAAAAATAAATGATTAAATACCACTCATTTCAAAATAGTGAAGTATCCACTCATTTCAAAATAGTGGCGGAGCATGTGAATTTTATAATTTTTCAAAAATGGGGTTAATTAGTGAAAAAACGTGTTCTGCCACTGCCACTGATGGAACAGGAAAAAAATTAATTTTTTCTCAGGAAAAAACGCAAAAAAATTAATTTTTTTCATGTTCCACCACTACCTGTGGCAGAACAGTATTTTTTTACACTAATTAATCCTGTTTACCCAGCCAAATAAATTTTTTTTAAAAAAAACTGAAAATTCACATGTTCCGTCACTAGCCACTACTAGCTAGTGGCGGAACAATATCTGTTCCGCCACTAATAGTGGCGGTAGATATCCCATTCTTTTGAAATGAGTAGTATTTTCTGAGTGGCGGAACAACATCCGTTCCGCATGATAGATACCCCATTATTTTAAAATTAGTAATTTTTGCTGAATTATTTTTGAATATAGTGGTATATAAAAAAAAGAGTCTTAACTCTCTTAATCCTGCAAAGTTGGCCCATGTTCTTTTCCTCAAGGAAAACTCTTATATTCAAAGCTATATTTTGTAACTATCACAAAAGGCCCAATTAGAGCAACAAAAACAAGGAGAAGGTAGCAATTAGCAAAACTCAAAAACAGAGCACCAATGGTTGTGCTTTCACCTTCAAATTCTCTATCTTCTTCTTCTTCTTCTTCTTCTCACTCAAAACCAAGAAGTATTTCTTCTCCTCCTATTTTACTTCCAAATTCCAACTCTACAAGGCGAAATCTTCTTCTTCTCGCCTCTTCTTCGCTCCTTCTTCAGCTTCCTTCGCCATTTGCGAAAGCTCTGGAAATTTACGAACTTGAAGAGGATGAAAAGCGTGTTGTGCGCCTTTTTCAGGTTATTACATAATTTCATTCCTTTTATGTTCCATTAATGTCTTCTTAACTGGAGAAGCAATAAGCTGAAGTTTACAAATTGACCCTCAGAAAGTTGGCATTTATGATTTGGTCACAAAGTATTTCGGTTTAGCACATTAATTTTCCTTCAAATAACAGTATACTGAGCACCCGAAAAGCCAATTTTACATTTTGGGCTCAAATAATTTCCCTTTACAATTTGATTATTCTAAACTCAAAATTTTAAATTGGAATATAATTCCACCTTGAATACTTAGTACAAGCTTAAATTAAATAATTAGGAAACTTACTCCCCAATTTGACTTAAATCTTTCGCACATGATATTAATTTTCTTTTCATTTTAACTTGTGTAGGAAACCTCTCAATCTGTGGTATTCATTAAAGACTTGCAATTACAACCCAATGCAAAAAATACAAATATAGATTTAAATGAAGATGACTCAGCGGATTTAAAAGTTGAAGGAACTGGATCCGGTTTTGTTTGGGATAATTTTGGTCATATTGTAAGAACAATTTTCCAATTTATTATTTTTAATTCAGTAATGTTACAGACTTAGAATCCAATTCTAGAAATAATAGTAGTGAGAGTTATTATTTAATTGGGTCTTAATTAAGGAAATATGTAAAAAGGCCACTACATTATTGGAAATTGCATAAAAAATCTCTGCATTTTGCTATATCTACATATAAGTATAACGCAGAAGGAGAGAGAAAGTAAAATTAATTTTATTCAAAAAAATATTAATTGGAGTGATTAAGATGATTAAACTAACCATGTTAGATCTTAACAAGATGTAGGGACTTTTTTGCAATTTTATAAATAATAGAGAGGCGTTTTGCAATTTTCAATGCTGAAGGTTTTTTTGCAATTTAAGCATAATGCAAGGGCTTTTTTGCAAATTTCTCTTTTAATTATTATCATGGATTATTACATAATATGCTTCGAGATTCATTTCTTTAGCCGAGTTCTAGTCTCGTACATTATTTAATTCTTATGATTAAATTTTTTTATGTGAATGATTAAATTAGGTGACGAATTATCATGTTGTAGCTAAATTGGCGACTGATCAAGCTGCGTTTCATAAATGCAAAATTTATTTCAAAGATTCAAATGGAGGCTCATATGCTAAAGAAGGAAAGCTCGTTGGATTTGATCCAGCTTATGATCTAGCCGTTTTAAAGGTTATAATTAATTATTTATTTAGCTTTTGTTTCATTAAATAATTTGGTAATTTAATTTATGTTAATTGACCGCCTACTGAAATCAGACCCAAATTAAGGAAAATAAGCTTAAATTTAGTGTAATATTTCCTCAATTGACCTTCCATTGTACAAAAATGTCTCAATTTAGCCCAATTATACCTCAATTTAATTTCAATTTTGTAACTAAACACAAGAAAACTAATTACAAACCAAAAAAGTCCGACATTACATTCCTTAGATTAAGTCATTATTATTCTTTTTCTTCGTTTCTTAAAATTAATTTCGGTTGAAGTAGAGACGGATAATTCTTTCCTCAATTAACCCTCCATTTTACAAAAAACCCTCACTTTCTCTTCAATTAACTCTCCATCGTACAAAACATCTCAACTCAACCCTAATTCGCCTCAATCCGTCCTCAATTCCGCAACTGAACACAAGAATTAATAATAAACCGAATAAACATTTCTTGGATTTTTCTCTATTTGTAGGTCGAAATGGATGAAAAGAAGCTAAAACCATCCCAAATCGGCAGTTCGAAAAAGTTAAAAGTCGGGCAGAGTTGTTTCGCGATCGGAAACCCGTACGGATATGAGCAAACGTTAACTACGGGAGTGGTGAGCGGATTGGGGAGAGAGATTCCCTCACAAAATGGGAGAGCGATAAAAGGGGCCATTCAAACCGACGCATCAATTAATGCCGGTAAAATATAATATTTTGTAAATGATGCACAATATGACCAAAAAGCATGACGGTACTATGATAGGGTCTATAGTGCAAATAATACTTCCTTATTAAGCTATAGATACTATAGACCCTATCATATTTGCAATATAGACCCTATCATAATGCCGTCATGCTTTTTGGTCATGTTGTGTAGGATTCTTTCAGTTAGTTTTAGGTGGAATTACATAAATAGCCTTCTTAAAAAAGAAAAAACTTTTGAATCTAAAAAAAGTGAAAATAGAAGCTTCGAATTTTCCCTAAAAAAAAGTAAGAGTCGGGCAGAGTTGTTTCTGATCTGGAACCCATGCGGATTCGAGCAAACGTTAACTACAGGAGTGGTGAGCGGATTGGGGAGAGAGATTCCCTCGCAAAATGGGAGAGCGATAAAAGGGGCTATCCAAACCGACGCCTGCATTTATGCCGGTAAATTGATTGTTTGTTTGTTTTATAAAACATGCTGCACAACATGATCAAAAAGCATGATGTCAGCATGACATGGTACATAGTGCAAATATTATAGTAGGGTATAACTGAGTAAAAAAAGTAATATTTGCACTATAGACCATGTCATAGTGGTGAGCGGATTGGGGAGAGATTCCATTGCAAAATGGGAGAGCAATTCGAGGAGCTATTCAAACCAACGCATCCATTAATGCCGGTGGATTTATTATTTTTATTTTGAAAAATGATCCACAACATGACCAAAAAGCATGATGTCAGCATGGCATGGCAAGTTCTGTGATATAGATATTACAAGTGAATATTAGCTAATCAAAGAAGTAATATTTGCACTATAGACCTTGTTATGCTGTCATCATGTTTTTTGGTCATGTTGTGTAGCATTTTTTGGTTAGTTTTTGGCAAAATTACATATATACCCTTGTAAACAAAGAATTTGCCATTCAAAAAAATTAAGAGTCTGTCAAAGTTGTTTTGTGGTTGGAAACCCGTACGGGTACGAACAAACATTAACAACTGAAGTGGTGAGCGGATTGGGCCGAGAGATTCCCTCGCAAAATGGGAGAGCCATAAAAGGGGCTGGCTGTTCAAACCGACGCATCAATTAATGCCGGTAAAATATATTTAGTTTAAAAGGAAATGTTGCATAACGTGACCAAAAAACATGATGTCAGCATGATAGGGTCTGTAGTGCAAATATTACAATTGAATATGGCTAACTAAAGAAGTTATATTTATACTATAGAGTATAGACCCTGAGTTTAACTAATGAGAAAGTAATATTTGCACTATAGACCCAGTCATGCTGACATCATGCTATTTGGTAAACAACATGATTAAAAAGCATGATGGCAGCATGGCAGGGTCTATAATACAAATATTATAGTAGAGTATTATTGAGTAAAGAAGTAATATTTGCACTATACACCTTGTCATGTTGTCGTCATGCTTTTTTGGTCATGTTGTGTAGCATTTTTTATTTTTTTGCGGAACTAGCACATGTACCCTTCCAAAAAAGAAAAATATCGAAATTGCCCTACCAAAATATTAAGAGTCCTATTTCAAAAAATAAATAAGAGTCGGTCAAAGTTGTTTTGTGGTTGGAAACCCGTACGGATTCGAGCAAACATTAACAATTGGAGTAGTGAACGGATTTGAAAGAGAGATTCTCTCGCAAAATGGGAGAGCTATTCGTGGGGCTATTCAAACCAATGCCTCTATAAATTCCGGTAGAAAATATTTATTATTATTGATGCTGCATAGCATGATTAAAAACCATGATGTCAGCATGACATGGTGTATAGTGGAAATATTATAAGTGTGTATATTGCAAATATTTTAACAGAAGATTAGCTATTTAAGGAAGTAATATTTGCATTATAGACATTGTCAGGCTGCCTTCATGCTTTTTGGTCATGTTGTGTAGCATTTTCTCGGTTAGTTTTAGGTCGATTTACATATATACCTTTGTAAAAAAAGAAAAATGTCGAATTTACCCTTCAAAAAACTAAGAGTCGTTAGAGTTGTTTTGTGGTTGGAAACCCATATGGATACGAGCAATTGAGTGAGCATGATATGGTCTATACTGTAGTGCAAATAATACAATTGAGTAAGTGTCTATAGTGCAAATATACAATTGAGTGAGCTAATTAAAGAAGTAATATTTGAAGTATAGACTCAGTCATACAGTCATCATGCCTTTTGGTCATGTTGTATAGTATTTTTGGTTTTTTGGCATAATTTTAGTTGGAATTACATAAATAACCTTGTAAAAATAGAAAAGTATCAAATTTACCATTTAAAAAAATTAAAAAAGGGAGAGCGATTCAGGGGGCAATTCAAACTGGCACCTCTATTAACACCGGTGGGTTTTTATTTTTTATTTTTTTGAAAAAAATGCTGCACATCATGACCAAAAAGCATGGTGTCAAGCACAAATATTATAGTAGAGTATTATTGAGTAAAGAAGTAATATTTGCACTATAGGCTCTGTCATGCTGCCATCATGTTACATTTTTTTGGCTTAATTTACGCGGAATTACGTATGTAACATTCTAAAAAAAAGATACGTGTCGAATTTATAATTCAAAAAAATTAACATTCGGTCATTTATTTTCTATTGGAAATCCGTACAAATTCTAATGACGGGATCTCTCTTAATGTAGGTAATTTTATATTTGGTTAGTTTTAGGCAGAATTATATATATATACCCTTGTAAAATAGAGGCGCTATACAAACCGACGCAGCAATTAATGTTGATAATTTATTTTTACTATTGTTTGTTAGTTGTAGGCGGAATTACATATTTACCCCTGTAAAAAAGAGATATGTAGAATTAGTAACATTTACACTCTTTCACCCAAGGATTTGGATGAATTTGATTTTTTTTTGGTTAATTCCACATGTATAAATTTTTTATATGTTTCGAGTCTAAAAGCAGTTTTGGAAGGGTAATTTTGACATTTTTAGTTTTGATTTTCAGAGATAATTAATTTATCTACTATTCTTATTTATTTCCCATTATTACTGGACTCTAACTCTCTCTATTTATTCACATTAATATTGCATTATTCTGAAATTCTAAACTTGTTTATTTTGTCTTAAAATATATTAGGTAACTCAGGCGGACCTTTAATTGATTCATATGGCCATGTGATTGGTGTTAATACAGCCACGTTCACTCGCAAAGGTATATAAAAATTTTCTTTGTTAGCTAGTTAAATTCTTAAAGAAATTTGCAAAAAAAAAAAAAAACTCAAAAAAACTGCCTTATACTTAAATTGAAAAACTCTTTCATTCTTTAGGAAATTGTAAAAAAGAATGTACCCTTTGTTAAGATCTAATAGTGTGTGTTAGATCTTAACAAAGGGCATGGGATTTTTTGTAATTTCTTAAAAAATAGAGGGGCTTTTTTGCAATTTGAGCATAATATTGGGGCTGTTTTTGCAAATTTCCGAATTTTTATTTTGTTTATGTTTGTGGTTTTTGAAGTATTTGTCTAATGCCAACTTTTGGTTAAAAATCAAATGAAAAATTATGATCAATTAAATTGCAATTATGCTAAGTTTCTCCTCATTTTAATTTGTAATTACGATTTATGATATTTATTTGAATTTTGATGATTATATTTTATATTATTTTTAGGATCTGGAATGTCATCAGGAGTAAATTTCGCCATCCCAATCGATATTGTTGTGAGAATTGTTCCATATCTTATAGTTTATGGAACATCAGTTAATAATAGATTTTGAGTTTTGAATTCTTTATTTAATTGGTTTTTAGTATATTTTAGATTTGTTTCAAATTATGTACTATGAATTTGCTGATTATAAATAAATTCTTGACCTGTGCCTTTTTTCATATTGAAATTGTAAATTAAAGAAAGATAGAAAAATACAGAAACTAAAATTATGGAACCTTATTTCTAAACAAATATTATAACTGGCAATCTTAAAAGTAGACTCAAAATGCCCAATTTACCAATCTCTTGAAGAAGAGCACAAAATTGAGACAGTTGCGTCAACAGTGTTATTTTATTCTTGATTATGCTAATTTTGAACGTCAACATCAAACTTTGATTTTATTAGTACCAAATAGTATAATGCAAAATTGGTATGAAGCAATATATAATACAAAAATTCTAACGTATAATTATAACACACTCAAATTTCAAATATTGAATTTCCGGATGAAAAAATGTCAATAAATAAATTTTGAATACCTACAAATTACAAATAAAAAATAACAAATAAAACAATCTTTTTGTATCTCTAACTAATTCATAACATACTTCATAACTTATCCATTAATTCAACACATAAATCATGAAATCTCATTTATCTAATATGAATACATCAAACTAAAATTAATAAAAAGAATCAAATTTGTTCCAAAGTTACAACAATTGTGTTAGCAATGATTCATTATGTATTTGTAAGAAAAAAAAATAATAATAAATAAAAAGTTCCAGTTTACTACTTCAATTTCAAAAAATATCGAATTTCCGGATAAAAAATGTCAATAAATAAATTCTCAATATCTACAAATAAAAAAATAACAAAAACAACTATCTCTTTGTAGCTCTAACTAATTCATGACTAACTTCTCTACTCACTCTAAACCCTTTTTTATCCATTAATTCAAAAAATTCAACACATAAATCATTAGATCCATCATTTAATAATCCATCCATTAAAACAGTCCAAACAATTTCATCAGGATTAAAATCCTTTTCTAACATTTCATCAAACACTTTATGTGCATTATTTCGCCTCTTAACTTTACTCAAACCACAAATAATCGCTTTATATCCACTTAACCCTAATTCAAATCCTCTTTCAGACATTTCATCAAACACTTTCAGTGCAAGATCGAGCTGTAAATTATTAGAAAATGAAATTAATAAACAATTATATGTTTCTTCATCTGGAAAAATTCCTCTAAATATCATACTTTTAATCAACTCATTTGCCTCAAACCATTTTCCTTCTTTACATAAACCAATCACCAATGTTTTATACACGTCAAAATTACTCGCTTCAAACCCTAATTCTTCCAATTTATTCAACAAGCTAGAAATTAGGTCAATATTTATCACAACTTTATCCTCAAAATTATAATTCACATTACAATCAGGCAAAGCTATAATTTTCTCCTCCCTAAATTGCAAACCTTTCATTAAAACACGAAAAAATCTAAAATTAGGGTTACAGCCTGAAAAAACCATTTTTCGTAATAATTCAAAAGCTTGATTTAATTTACCCAAATTTATATATCCATCCATTAAAGAAGTATATGTAACTATATCAGGGATAAAACCCTCTTTTTCCAAATCGAAAAAAAATTCTTCTGCTTCTTTAATTCTCCCGTTTTGACATAAACCGTGTATTAAACAACTATATGTGTGTAAATTAGGTTTACTTTCTCTTTCCTTCATTTCATTCAATACTTTTAGGGCAAATGAAATCGATCCGTTTTTACACAAACCATCAATTAAAGCCGTATAAGTTACAACATTAGGAAAAACATTTCTTTCAACCATTTTTTCACATAAATTGTTTGCATCAATTAACCTATCATTCTTACAAAAACCATCAATTAGAGCATTAAATGTCAATTCATTTGGCTTTAATCCCTTTTTCTCCAAATTATTAAACAAATCAAACGCTTTATCCACATTTCCCTCTTTACAAAACCCATCAATTAATGCAGTATAAGTGACCAAATTAGGGTTCAAATCTCTCTCAAGCATTTCATCAAACACTTGATTTGCGAGTTTCATTTTATTCTTTTTACAAAGTCCATTAATTATTTCAGTAAAAGAAAATTCATCAGGTTTCAACCCTTTTTCCTTCATTAAATCCAACATTCTAACCGCATTATTCAAATTTCCTAAGTCACAATAACCCTTAATTATCGTATTATAAGTGACCTGATTTGGACAAATTGAATTTAGGGTTTGCATTTTACTGAATATTACCATTGCCTTTTCAACTTTGCCTGATAAACAAAACCCCTTTATAATCTCATTGTAAGTCACAATATTACGAAAAACCCCTCGATTTTCCATCAAATTAAAAATCCTCAAACCCATTTCCATTTTTCCTTTCTCACACAATCCATTAATCAAAGCATTATAACTCACAACATTAGGCCTCAAACCTCTTCTAATCATATCATTAAACAAACCAATCGAAACCCTAATCCAATCCGATTTACAAAGCCCACTAATCAAAGAAGTAAAACTCTGCACATTTGGCGAAATTTTACTCTTAATCATTTCATCAAACAGTTTGCATGCATCATTTTCACGACCAACTTTACAAAGCGCATTAATTGGCACAGTATATGTATAAACGTTCGGTTTAATATTTCTTTCCTTCATCTTTTTCATGAAATTCAAAGCTTCATTCACTCTATTCACATCACAAAGACCGTTTATTATTGTATTGTATGTAACCGAATTTGGTTCAGGACCAAATTCAAGCATTTTATTGAAGATCGAAATCCCGGAATCCAAATCCCGGTTTTTGCAAAAACCAAGAATCAAAGAAGTGTAAGTGAAAGAATCGGGCTTTAACTCTCTCTCTAACAGAATTTTGAGCACTTCTCTTGCCTTGACCAAATCGCCGTTTTTGCAAAGTGCGTTTATAACTTGATTAAAAGTTATTATATTCATTTCTATATTTTCACTAAGCATTTGGTGGTAAATCTCCATTAATTTGTCAAACATTTGGAAATGATTTAATTGGATTAAAAGCGCGCTGTAGCCATAAACCCCCATTTTAAATCCCTTTGCGCTTAATTGATTCAAAAAGTTAATTACTTGTATAATTTCGTCCTTTGAGCGGCACGATTTTATCATCTGAACCCTTAATTTTCCAGCACCAGTATTTGGGAGAGAAAAAAGTCGATTGAGTAAAACAAAATAATCCCTCAATTGATGCTTGTAGAAACGCTGATGAGAGACCCAATTGAAGAATTCCACTGCTCTATACGTACTGTAATGGGATTGAATGATTTGCGTGATTTGATGAGGATTAAGCAATGAAACGAGTTTCGTTAGTTCTTGGCTATCTCTCCATGTGGGCTCTGAAAGGATTTTATGGGCTCTCAAGATTAGAACCGAAGAAGAAGAAGGGGAGTAATTTCTGTCAGTGGAGAGAAAGAGGAGAAGATTGAAATTGGATTGAGAGTGTTTGAGTTTGGAGTTGAATTGGGATAGAAGCCTCAACATTGGAGCATAACTTGGTGAAGTGTTTCCTCCTTTTCATGATTTCATTTCATCTCCAATTCATTGAGAGCTTCACAGAGAAGAAGAAGAAGAAGAAATGAATTAGTTTTGTGGAGTACCAATTTAATTTTGTATGTACAAAGTTTGAGACACGTAATTAGAAATGGAAAGAGGGAATTGGATGAATTTGGGCTGTTGAATTTTATTTGGAACAATAATGGTTAAAAGCCCAAATTCATAGTGCTAACAAACTTGAAATCATCAATTATTGGAAGTGAAACTAGATCAATCAAAATTATTGTGCACTTTTCTGTACAAATAATATGGAAAAATAATTATTATGCACTTTTCTGTACAAATATTATGGAAAAATAATTATTATGTACTTTTCTGTACAAATAATATGGAAATTATGCACTTTTCTGTACAAATAATATGGAAAAATAATTATTGTGCACTTTTCTGTACAAATAATATGGAAAAATTTACTACTCTCTTTTCCCTTCTCTTGTACTTCCACAATGTACAAACTAACAACTCTCCACTTTGGCTCCTTGTTACTTCTTTGCTCTCATAGGCCACAATTACTGGTAAGTTAGTTACTTCACGTTAGCATTGTTTTTTCAAGTTATGATCTTTTGAAAAAAAAATGTAACTGTCTTGTCTTGAAATTTTATTTTTTGATGAATCCCTAAATTGTTGCTTGAATTTGCTTGTTTCCGCCTCCATCTCACCAGATAGATTTGGATGAACCAACTATTTCACTTGAGTTGGGGATTTGTAGATCAAATTTGCTAATATGACCCATCATTTACCCCTGTGTTATACATTTGAAGATACTATCATAGAGGAGAGGGCTCATTGCTACTCAAATTTATGTTTCTCCATTTAAATCAAATAATTGTATATTTAATTTTCTTAGTCTTATTTATCTAGATCCACCAAGATTAATATAAGAGATTGTCAACACCCGAGTTGGCCGCTACTTTATTTAGCTCAATTAGAGGGATTTGAGGGCGGATTTAATTTAGAACTTCAGTTGAAGAACTAGGGCTTGATCGATCCAATTAGGGTTTAGAATGTGGATTTAGGTATCATAATTTGTGTTTATGGTTTATAATTAGATACAAGCTCAAGAAAGCAACCATGGATAAATTGGAAGAGACAAACTCAAGAGAGCAAGTCTCAATTTAGTTTCATTCACCAAATTCAATTCAAATCCACAAACTCACAATATACTCTATAAAGAGTATTTAGAGGTGGCAAACTGGTTGGGCGGGGCGGTTGCGGATCTAGTCAATTTTGGCTCCGTTCGATTCGGATTGTAGGTCATTCGGGTCAAGGGTCCTTCGGGTTTCGGGTCAGTCAGATTCCATATCATTGGGATTCCAAATCATACGGATTTCGAATCATTTAGGTTTGGGTCGTTTGGGTTCGGGTTGTGGGTCAATTGAGTGCATGTCTCAAGTCGAATTCTGTTCAGATGTCATTTAGATCAGTAACGGCAAGTCATTTAGCTTGACATTACGGGTCAATTGGGCCATTACAGGTCAGTGTTTTCACTTTTTCAGATCAATTCTGTTAGGAAAGGCAATAAAATCCTCAATTTTATGATATTTCGAGTATTAAGATAAAAAAAAAATTAGGATATTTTTGGGTCATTGGCGAGTCATTCGGGTTTCAGGTTAAGATTCATTCAAGTTTGGATCATTTGGGTTATGGGCCGGGTCAGATTTTGCGAGCTCTAAGTATTTATGACCAATCTCTCAGGTGACTCAGTTATTAAACTTGTCCAATTTGCACCTACTTAATTCTTGTATTCCTGATAGGACTCCTAATTGACTCTTCTCAAGTATCTTAACATTTAATGCCATTTACTAAACCTATTACTACCCCTAATCGTTACATTAGAATATACACGAGTGGTTTCATTCCTAAGTGAACCATTTTCTTCTCTAAAAGATTGTAGCATCTAATATTGCCATGTTTGTTTTGCAGAGAACCTAGTGATGTCTGAAAGAGATGAAACCACCACTAACAGTGATGATGATTTTCTAAGCAATTTGTCTGATGATATTCTTCTAGCAATTTTATCTATTTTGGAGGCAAAGGAGTTAGTACAAACATGTGTTCTGTCAAAAAAAAAAAAATGGTGTAATCTGTGAGCCTTGGTGCCATGTTTAAACTTCTTCGATGATTTTGAGAATGAAGAAACAGATTCTGAGAGGAATGAGAAATTTGTTAGCTCATTTTTGCATTTGCAAGATGAGGCTACTGATTTGCACACATTCAGAGTCATGCACATTAATGCACCATTGCCACATATCATGTGGTGGGTCTTTTATGCATTGAACCATAACGTTAAGAAGCTCGAAATAGGCTTTTTTGAGTTCAATTCCATTGGATTAGCGGAGTCCCTTTTCACGTGTGAATCATTGAAGGATCTTTGTATGAGTGCGAATGTGAAGCAAATTGGAGAGATGATTGTACCTGATAATGTGTTCCTCCCTAATTTGAAAAAGGATGATGATATTTTGAGAGCCTCATTTTGCGCAATTTCAAATAAATTGTGATAATACCCATTATACCCTTAATAAATGAGTCAATCAATAAATATTCTCTCAATCTAAGTATGTTATCATATATCTCTTATCAAAATAGCAAAAGAAATTTTCGCACCAGTTGAGGTAGCATATAAGTTACATTTTTTTTTCCTTTCAACCAGAGCCTCTTGAGTCTTGACAGCGCGCGCGCACGCGCACACACACACGCATATATATATATATATATATATATATATATATATATATATATATATATATATATATATATATATATATATATTTATTTATTTAATTATGAAAATGCCACATAAATCATATTTATATTCAAGTTAAAAAAAATTAAAACATTCGTAAATAATATCAAATCAATACTTGAATTAATAATAAATCATAGAATCTTTGTTATAAAAAGAAACAATCACACAATCACAATTTGATAATCTAGCAAAAGAAATTAAATGACCCACATGCTACATATGACTAACAATCCAATTATTCTCAAATCTAATAAAAAAATAACATTAATATACCACATTATAATTTATCTCAAAAAATCACCACCTACTTGGAGTGGTGTTTAAATCAAACAAACTAGAAGTACTGCCATCTCCCATCATATTAGAATTTTGTTGATCCTCTTCTGGTTCACAGTACCACACATCTCCATGTGACTGGTTGGTTTGACCAACTGCATTCAAGAGTTGCGTGTTTGTAACCCTTGAACAATTTCAAAACTTGAAGGGTCTCGAGTTATTGAACTTAACGCTTTCTTCTTCTTCGCTTTTGACGGCCGACCTCTTGTAATATGAATGTTCCGCTCACTTACAAGTTTTGAGTTAATATCATTGACATAGGATGAGCAAAAAAAAAAGGGTTATATATCTATTTTCATCTTGTAAAGTATAATATGTAAAATCACCTTCGCCAAGTTTTTGTAAAGCTTGAATTAGCAAACGACCTCGTAAATTATTTCTCTGTATTTTTTCTTTCTCATTGTAGATCGTTCTTGAGGTTGTGGAATATCCGGATTTTTTTTCCGTAGAAAAGATATTATTTTCCTTGGTGGTATGCCAGATTTACTCATGTTTTCAATATCAATTATTTCTTCTTTCGAGAGTTGGCAGCATAAAGAATGTCCGGTTAATCAACCGAAGGGTCATGATTATGCGAATAGTTTTTAATTGCAATCACCCAAATATTGTCTTTCTGCTTTTCCCCCTAATTTTAAAAGGACAATTACTCAAGCAACTTGTTGTGGTTCTTTTCCGTTTCTCTAACGGAATATTGTGTGGATTTTGATAACAACCTCCTCTATCACAACCCAAAACTACATACTTATCACGCCTTGAACCACAAATAGATAAAGCATAACCCCGTTTGAGAAAAAATCTCTAACTTCGTTGAGAAATTCATCATAATAAGTAAATTTCAAGCTAACTAATTTTTGTTTCATTTTTTTCTTCGTCAATGTTTTGTTGGTTGTCTTGATTCATATGACAATCAAAAGTGTACAAAAAGGTCATTAAATTGAATATCAACAATTTATATCTTTATGTATTGTTGTACATATTTTACAAAGTGAAAAGAAAGAAATAAAAAAAAAACTACTTTACCTCCTTGTGCGTGATGTTTCTACTGAATCGATCAGCACAACAATGAAGCTTGTATTGTTTTAAGAGAAAATGAGAGAAGAATTACTTTGGTGAGAACTATAAATGGCAATAGTTTTTTAGAGGAATAAATCACTCATTATATGCTTCCTCCACGTGCTGATTATTTTGGAAAGAGAGATAAATATTAACATAATTGATTGAGAGAATATTTATTGATTCATTAATTAATTGAGGGGGTATAATGGGTATTATCATAATTTATTTGAAATTGCGCTCAACTGAGAAAATGAGGCTCTCAAAATATCATCCTTCGAAAAAACTAAAGCTCGATTGTGTATGCATGAAAGGAGAAAACTTGGAGAAGATTCTTAGTTGTGGGGTGTTCTGCCCTTGAGAGTTTGAGTTTGGGTGAGTGTGATCTGAATATGCAAAGCATTTCATTTCAGACTTTTAAGATGTAGATTTCATAATGAATTAGGACCACCAACTTTTTCTATTTCTGCTCCTAGCCTTCAATATTTGGAGATTTCCGAATATTTTGGGAAGGGTTGGCCTATCAATTTGAAAGATATATCTAAGGTAACTAGGGCAAAAATAGGGGGTGTTTTGTTAAACTCCAACTCGAACAAATCTTACAATTGCGAAATTCTCAGTGCCCTTCGAAGTGTGGAGCATCTCGAGATAAACAATATTGGTTATTTTTTGCAGGTATGCATCTAAAATTGTATGAAATCTAATTTTCGGCAAATTCAAACGTGATATAATGATACTATGAGCCTAGATAATGTTGGTTAACCATTTATTTTTAGATGCAGAGACCAAGTTAAATTTCTAATGAATTGTGTTACTTTTTTATTTGTTGCGATTTATTAAATATTGAAATTGCCTTTTATTCTTCACATAGGTAGCAGTCCAAAGAGAATTTTCGAAATGCCCAACATTTTACAGCTTGAAGGACCTGACTATTGGCAAATTCTGCATGCACTGTTATTTTGGTATGTTGCCTTCTTTCCTGAAGCATTGCCCTAATTTGGAGTATCTTACTTTACTTCACAACGAGTTTCTTTGTAGGAGTTCGGTACTTGATTTATGATTTATTTAATTGAAGTGTTTAATCTCTAATTATGCTTATATATTAACCAAAAATCTCCATTTTTCGATTGTAAATTTAACTGCAGAGATGGGTGCCAGCTAGAAGGTTTGATTGTGATAAAGGTTTGATTGTAATCGGCTTAAGGTTGTAAATGTTGTATCTGGAAGTAAAGATTTAGGCATGCTTCGGGTGTTAGAACTGCTCGAAGATAGTACAAACGAAATGGTTGTAGTCCAAATTCTCTTGAGAACGATCTAGAATGAATTTCTTCCCTATCTAAGACTAATTCCCTCATTCTCTCTCTTTTAATTTCTTTCTGTTAGCTTATGTGTTGGCCAATGATGTTTTTGTATTACATGTTTGGGATTTAACGCACTCTTTTTGTGTTAATGAAGGTGTTTGTATCTGTTAGATGTTATGTTAACCTTTCTGTGATGTAAGACTCGAGTTAACATAACACATCTATGTTGCGTTCGTGTAAAGGCTGGTTTCGTGATTGCATTGGGTTTTTTGGTTTGATCCACTTGAGTGGCCTTTTCAATAGGAGATTTGATTATTGGGTTATTTGGTTCGTGCTTTTTCTCTGGAAGTTTGTGCAATCTTTCTTCTTTTTCTTACTCTATAAACAATGTGACTGGTGAATTAATCATTATTGTGGCTCGATGTCATCTCAAGCTGTACATATTCATATTTTTTTTAATGGCATGTTCATATTACTGTCATGTTTTATTGTTTTGGTGCTGTTTATTTATCAAAAAGTAAAAATATTTATTGTTGATGTTTATTGGTTTTACTAGAAGGAGCCTGACCATTAGAGCATAACTTGGAGAAACGTCCCCTTTTCATGATGAGTTCATATATGTTGCCCGGCGATTCCCCCATCACTCATCGATTATGTCAGACCACATTAGAGTTAACAGCTGATAAATCTGGTCTTCTTTTGACCTGTGTGTTTTTTGAGGTAGATTAACACTGAGATTATGATGTGCCGATTTACCATTGAAATTCAAACGGACCATAATTATCATTGGCCTGTCAGGCTGAAATTAATAATGAGAATTTGCTATTGTCAAAACTTGCACCTGCATTAAATTATCCACCTATCATGTGTCAAATCATATTAATAGATAAGCTGACTGATTTCGAATTATTTTGAAATTTATGCTTATAAAAACTCCCGCCCAACATTAAACACACACTATATATACACCCCCTTACCACTTGAACCCCACCCCAAAAATTGAATCCATTTCTAAAACCGCGATAAATGATCAGAATTACCGCCATACCTGTATTTCCGCTAGATTGTCCTCCTAAAATGGAAAGGTTGTATGGAGACTTATTTAGGAGTGTTTATTTCTAGTTATATTGGAAATAGAGAATTTTTTTTTATATGGATAATACACTATTTTTCTATATTCGCTTTTTAAATTTTTTTTTTGGTCGATACTGGTAAGCTGTTTTATTTTTCTGCTGGTAATGTAGGACTTAATATTGCTTTCTTCATATTTCCTGTTAAAAAAAATTATTGTTTTTTTTATATTTCCTTTTGCAAAAATGTAGGACTTAATGTTGTTTTTTTAATATTTTCTTTTTTTTTTTTAAAAATGGATGATGTTGATAAGCTATTTTGTTTTTCTGCTTGTAATATAGGACTTAATGTTGTTTTTCCTTATATTTCATTTTTAAGAAAAAATTTTTGCCGATGCTACTAATATGTTTGTTTCTCTGCTAGTAATGTAGTTCTTAGTGTTGTTTTTTTATATTTTCTTTTTTTAAAAAAAATTGTTCTATGCTGGTAGGCTGTTTTATTTTTCAGCTGGTAACGTAGGACTTAGCCTTGTTTTTTTTATATTTTCTTTTGAAAAAACAAAATTAGTCGATGCTGGTAATCTGATTTATTTTCTGCTGGTAAGCACGAGTGCACTTCATTTATGTTAATGTAATATGTGTATTTTATTCCTTTTGTTAATTGCAATTATCAGTGTTGATGTTTGTTTTTTAAAGTGGTTGTTGTTGGTAATTAATCGTGATTTTTTTTTAAATTGGGGCCTTTGCTATTTGGGTTTGGAATCATGGAAAAGTGACAGTGAATTTAAATATGATAATAAATAATATTATTTTTACCATGCATCAATACCACAACTAAAAATATGTTGCTTTAATGAATTAATGCTCAACATTTGAATAGAACAAATTAACAAAATAAAAAAAATTCCTTGTAACCAATAAGCCAACACACAAAAAAATAACCACTACTACCTATAGGTCAGAAACAAGTAAATGCATTTTGTTTTGTACTCTTTCTTTATTTTGAATATTTGAAGATCAATTGTAGGTTTTAATTTAAGATGAAGATGTGGTGATTAAAACTAAAAGTGTAGTGGTAATTTCTAGGTGTATAAATAAATTGAAATTTGGTGTAAATGTAATTGATGACAATTTATATAATGATATTTGGGTGTATTGAAATATAAATATAAATGAAAATTCATTGGTGATTTATTGAAACTTTTTGTATTGTTTATATTTTTGCTAATCTTGATTTATTCTACTTACCAGTACCCACTTACCAGCAACAACTGCATTTTATTTTCAAAACAAATTCATTGTTTCTCATATATATATCAGCCAATAACCAAAATACATCAAAATTACTATTTCTCTTATAAAATAATATTTTTGTTACCGCTATTTACCACCCCAATAATATTTTGATTACCGCTGGTAAACATAATAATATGTCATCTTTTCTATAATTTGATTACCACTGGAAATTAAAAGAATAATATTCATTTCCTTAAAATATAAATTTCAATGTTGAAGATAAAATATAAATTGTTGTTACCAAATATAAGTATTTTATATATTTTTTTTCTTTATCTTCATAATGCTAACAATATTTTGCATGCATCAGTCAGCAAAAAGAGGTTAAAATGTCACCAAGTACATCTCATTTATGGCTAAAACACACAAAAAATATATGTGAACAAATACTACTGCATAAATTTGTTAAACATGTCATTAATGATAAATATATACTGTTGCCATCATTTTGGAATACTACTGCATAAATTTGTTAAACATGTACATAATATTGGTTTTATCCCGATGTTTCCTAGCAATTCAACCAATAAAAAATCCAAATATTTAGTAGGAAAAGATTAGTCATTTTCATCATTGTACTTGCTCCTGATTCATATTCTTGCACTTCGCTTCGTCCTCTACCGATAATCACACGAACAACCCCTTTGAACAGATAAAGAATGATATATGCTAGTATTCGTTCTTCATTTTTCTCACAGAAATAACAAGAGAATAATTTTCAGATTTTTCTCTCCTTTTGTCTCACAAAAGTTGGACGAAAGTAATATGCCTTCATCCATCATTTTGGGGTGTCTCTTTTGTTGGGTTTCGGACGTGCATAACGCAGCGAAAAACAAAAATTTCGTCCAAAACCAATCCGAGGATCCGTACTTATCAGTTAAATCAAAGAAATAAATCTTAATAATACCTTTCGGATTACGCTTAATCCGTGACGCTCAAACTATGCATATTGTCCATGCGCCCCTAAACCGGTTACCGTCCTAACCTATTTTACGTCCGTCTAGGTCGGATCGTGCGGAAGTCATCTACCGCACACACAATCGGTCTCCACCAAAACACTCAACAAACCGTTCTCATCTTCTTAGGCCGAATAGATCACAAGCGCCGAAAGTACGAACGCCTCTACCGGTTTCCACACGAGCAAACTTCTTAAAACGGGAAGAAGAACAATATATATGCTAGTAACTTGTTCTCCTCTTGCATAAGAAAACTCTTCTTATTTTATCTCACAAAAGATGTATATAATTCCTCTCATATAATCGCACTCTTTCATTTTTGTCATACAAAAAGGAAAGCACCATTTCATAATTTTGTCATACAAATTAGAAAGTATATTTTCTCTTTTTTTGTCTCACAAAAGAGAATGATAAATAATGAGAGAGAGAATGATCTGTTGTCTATTGAATTTGGAGTCTCTATGTCCTTATATAGAGGTGAAGAGTCATGTCTCCTCACACTAAAAGATATGTATGACATCACTCATCATTATCCATATGCCATCATCTAGACTCTTCTAGATTACATGATCTTTTGTGCTCATAGTCTTTATATACATGTATATCACATCTTATCACATAAGATGACAACATATTTTGTGACATTCTTATGCAACTCATCATATAAGTCGGCTAGGATTTTCTTCGCCCGTTTCAGTTTGTTCTTTGTGTGTGACCCTGTAGGTTCACTTAATGTTGGCAATAGACTTGACGGTCTATAAATCATGAGCGGACTCTAGCTAGCCATCATGACTACCCAATTTAATTGAATATCGGTGATCCGATTTACCTAATCAACAATCACGTATTTAGTCCCTTTGTCATGCGATATCTATATCGATCATAAGGCATATAGTACGCCATCCTTTTATTAATCGATTAATATTTCTTGATCCCAAATTAAACTAAACAAGAATAAATGACATTAATAACTCTTACTAATTCATTTGAGTATGGCCATACATTTCTTCAGTTCAATTCATCAAGAGGCCTAAAGATATCTCTCTCATTTATGAGAGGAACAAATCCCGTCTTGATTGCACTCATCTCTCTACATGATTCATTGTATACCTAATCATAACCGTTATGACCACCCGGTTAAAGGCAGTGTTAGATTATATTAAAGTATAAAATTACTCATGTTGGGAACCGAGACAATCACAGGTCAAAAGACTATAAATACTTTATGTTACAAGAATCGCTAATGACGTAAAACATGTAGCATTCTTATGGTGGGTCAGTCCAGTATATGGTCTCTAACATATACCTATGTTAATGACTTGATAACTATTTATCCATAATCAATAAAACATAATCATCAGTCAACTAATATACTGGTGTACATTTATAGCTTGTATATAAATATATATTTATATGTATCCGCAAGTATATTTGTCTCCACAAATATCCTATAAATGACCAGGGACGATTTAGAATAGCATTCATAACACTTTATAGTTTTACTATCAAAGTCACGCACTTTGATGACATAAAGCTGAATTGCATATTCATGGCCTATTTTAATTATATTAAAATAACCTATACGCACATATTATATGAAATATCTTAGAATAAATATTATGTTTGTTATTACAATCCATCATCTAGGTCACAAACACTTTGGCCTAGGGCATAACACCATCAATCTCCCACTTGCACTAGACCAAATCAACCAAGTATCTCATACTCATTGATCTATGTACTATCACATACCAGTTGACCTAACATAATCACCATCATTTAAGGATTAGGTTCTTAAATGGATTAACAAATATTGTCATATGCAAATACTTTACTATTTTTATGTCCACCATAATCTAAGAAGAATATTTTATCTTTCTCAAGTATATAATCATACTCTTGATTATTATTTAGTGACTTTCACTAAGATTAAACTTATGTGTGCTTATTACACTTAATTCACATCATATGTAATTATGCTCCCACTGAATTTCATGTCAACATAAGATTTATCTTTAATTTTTGATAAAACCAAACTGTTTGGTTATTTCATCAAATAATAAATATTCGCCTAGAGATATTTGCTTTAATTCATAAATGAATTTATGCAACTTGCAAACTCTTTTCAAAAAAAATTTAGGATAGACAAAACTCTCAAGTTTTATCATATACATACTTGATATGTTTCTATTAAGAAACAATATCTTGACATCTACTTGGCATCTTTTATAATCATACTATGAACATATGCCCAAGAAAATTCTGAAATACATAAGCATGATGACTTGGAAAAATATTATCATATTCTATACTATGAGTTTAACTTAACCACAAATCATGCATTATATATTTGCACATTATCCATGTCGGTCGTTCTTTTTAAACCGTATTTCCATCTGATGGATCAATCAAATTCAAAATTTAATTGTCTGACATGGATTACATCTCAACTTTCAAAGTCTCTAACAATTAAAGTCTTGACTCATTATAGTCTATTAGTAGAATGTGGACTCATCATCTATGAGTACGAAATTTTTATCATTAGAAACGAAAAATCTATATTTTTTGGGTCTGTGATAAATTCTAATAGATCTACATGAATACACTTATGTTATATACTCAGACTCTTCAACATCTTGAGAGTCTAGTTGATTAATTGCAGACTCAATCACTAGTTGAAATCTGAATTAATTTCCATCTGAGCATTACTGTCAGTATGTGGAATTTGAACTTTTCAAATTTACTCCCAATAATTCTTTTGGAAGCACTTCTTCCAAAGATATATAATTTTCGAGTAACAAACACTTTGTTCTCATATTAATTATAGAAGTAATATCCTTTACCTTTTTTTTTAGGATATTCCACAATAAACACTAATCCGATTAGATGCATGATGCTTCAATTAAGTATCATATCCTCAAATCTCCAGTCCATATCGCATATGGATTCTTTTAGAATTGCTTTAGATGGAATTATATTCAGTATGAACGCAATAAGAGCGTAACCCCGAAAGAAATAGAAGATATATTTGACTCATCATAATCGAACTATATCTAATAAAGTTCGATATCATTATCATGATGATCAAACACTTGGTTCTCGACTCCTCGATCTCATCAAAGAAATTTGATTTTTCGGAGCCAAGTTTTATTCTCTACTTCATTATTAGTAACTTTTGAACTTTTCAAAATATTCAAATTTATTGTTTCAATAAAGCGATGAAGTAGTTTTCTCTAGCACCTTCACTCATTGATGAACATACATCACTATGTATGAGAGCCAATAAGTAACTTACTTTCACCTTACTTTGTGAAGACGTATATGTCATCTTGTCTAATAAATAAGTTACACATGTTTCAAATGATTCAAAATCAAATGAATTTGAAAATCCATCTTAATGGATTTAATAAATGTTCATTTTATTTAAGTAGACCAAGCGACAATGCTAGATTTAAATTCTTAATATTAATGTTATAGATAGACTTATAATTATCTTGTTCGATATAACACATAAGGTAATTTTTCTATTGGAGCATTTTCAAAGAAAATTGACATTTGTGAATGGTAAAATTATTATTCTCAATAATAAATTAATAACCATTAATAGATAAACTCGAACTATAGATAATACAAAATTATTGTCGACATTAAATAACAATTATTTATGTCGGCAAGAAGTCCAAAAAGACAATGTAAATAAATGAGTTACTTGATAAAATGCGGCAACTTTTACTACATTTCTCACTCATCTGTTAACATCATATTTACTCAATAGTCTACAACTTAGTCGGCATATTTTCACAAATGTGTGATTCACATCGCGTATCTAATACACATGATGTGAAATAGACAAGTTAATTTCTATAACAAAAATACTTGAAGCGGTAGTCACACTATCATTTCATTTCCTTTTTCATATCTTCTTGAGAAATTATGGTTTCTTTCAATGAACCGATTCACTCCAAAAGATACTAATTACTTACCTAAGGCCGAAGCCTCGGCAACATCTTGCCCTTATCTTTGAGAGTATTTTTTACGTTCCTTTTAAGCACAAGAACATTATTGACAACACTTGTCCATGTAAATTTTAAAGATTATAAGCATCTTATGCGATCTGTCCTTCTCAAGGACCTATTGTGAGACATAAATAGATATACTATTTGAATTGAATAATATGCAAAGACTATTATTCTTTAAATATTTCATATAATAGCTCCCACTATTTTTAATCAAATCAATAACCCTCAATCGCATTGATTCAGAAGCTTTCAATGCATGAATTTTCATAGTGAGACAAGATCCATATTTCAATTAAGTCCTAAGTGAGCTTTGGCTCATCGCCCAGAACTTAACTTATTTAGGTAGGAATAATTCCAATTGTATCTCATAAAACTCTTGAACAACATAGGATAAGCATCATATATGCCCGACGTATATATCCTATCGTATGCCCCGAGCCCAAGTCTGACTTGATAGCCCAGTTAAATCAAATCATGTCTAATCATCAGCAAAATAGTACCCAACACATTCAGCTTTGGCATGACCTATGTTGGCTCCCATTTTCCGCATTCTCTCCTCCTAAGATTGTCCCTACATACCCAGCTTTGGCATGACCTGTTACACTCCGGAACCAAATAGTGGAAAAAGGGGGGCTAGTTGATTAGTTCCACCTTGAGTAGTGAATGAAAATTGGAGTTACTTAAATAGTCTAGTGCATTAACTACTAGCACCAACCAAGCTTAAGCCTTTTTCAGGACAATATGGTGTGGGCCTGAAGGTTGGGCTGGGCCAGTTAATGTACTAGGCTCTAACAAATGGTATCAGAGCAAAACGATCCACAATCTAAATTATAGATAAACGCGCGTGAGTGAGAGTGGGTTGGGTGAAGTAAAAAAAAAAAAAAAAAAAAAAAAAAAAGGAAATAAGGAAATTTAAGTAGCATATTCTAAGAGTGAGTGTCTCAATATAATTCAGGAAGATGTCTGACGGTTCTAACAGCGGTGACACTGGTGAAGCGATACCAGTCGCCACCATGACGCCTTCAGCGAATGACTTTTTGGCGCTCATGAGGCAACTAATTCAACAAGAATCCCGGGACAACGGACAGTCCTCTCGGGCTGGTCAAGGAAATGCTCAGGACCTCCTGAAGTCTTTCTTGAGTACGAAGCCGGATACCTTTTCAGGTTCGTCTAACCCGGATGATTCGTATGCATGGCTACAACACGTGCGCAAGAAGTTGGATGCGATGAAGTGTCCGGAGGAGGATAAGGTGCGGTTGGCTACGCACATGCTTTCTGGACGAGCAGATTCGTGGTGGAATTTACAGAAGGTGGGTTACGAAGAGAAACATCCTGGTGAGACTATACCGTGGAATTGGTTCGAGGAGGAATTCTTTAAGCATCATTTTCCGCAAAACCTTCGGCGCGCTCGCAAGCAGGAGTTCGAGAATCTGAAGCAGGGTAATATGAGCGTGCAGGAGTATTCTGAGGAGTGGCACCGACTTTCCATATTTGGAGGTAGTTCTGTGGTGGATGTGGAGGAGCGTGTGGCCAGATTCATTGATGGATTGCATCCGGAGTTGGCGATCATAGTGAGGCCACACAGTTAGGGAACGATATCGGAGGTGGTGAATGTGGCGATTGGTGTGGAGCGTGATAGGCGTCAGTCGTACAAGATGAGGATGGATAGGCACGAGCATCGCTCGAAGAAACCATCAAGACCGGCACCCTATAATTTTCGTGAAGCAGTGCAAACCCGTGGTTACGAAGGATCCGAATTACCACCTTGTTCGACATGTCATAGGAAGCACCGAGGAGAATGTTTTCTCAAGAACCGGAAGTGTTACAATTGTGATCAGACCGGTCATATAGCGAATCAGTGTCCGAACAAGGGGAAGTATGGAAGTCAGAGGCCACCTGTCTCTCGCCCTTCCCAGCAGCAAGTTGGAGGTTCCAGCAACCGGCCGAACAACCGTGCGACAATGTATGCAGTCCAGCGCAACAACGAGGCGGAGGTTACCAATGTCATCACAGGTACCGTTTATATTTCATCCGTCCTAGCTTATGTGCTCTTTGATACGGGTGCATCATTATCATTCGTAGCGTCATCATTTGTGCATGAGCATGGTTGGAAAACCGAGGTTAGTAGCGAGTCGATAGCAGTGGGAACACCAATAGGGGGCTCGGTTGTAGCAAACCGAGTGTGCAAGTCCAAAAACGTGAAGATTGGTGACCATAGATTGCCAATTGATCTTGTAGTGATGGACATGCGAGATTTTGAGGTTATTTTGGGCATGGATTGGCTCGTTCGACACAATGCAGTGATTGTTTGTCGACAACAAATGATGATCTTCCAACTGTCCAATGGCGAGGAGTTTAATTTTTCCAATCGACGATCGGAGTTCGGAGGTCTTCTTATCTCTATGAAGCATGGGAAGAAATTTGTGCGAGCTAAGTGTGCGGCGTTAGTAGCGTCCGTTCAGGTGACTTCACCTGCAGAGAAGAAATTGAAGGATATTCCAGTGGTGTGTGAGTTTCCTGGAGTATTTCCTGATGAACTTCCTGGTTTACCCCCATATTGAGTTGTAGAGTTTGCAATCGATCTAGCTCCGGGTACGGGACCTATTTCCCGAGCTCCTTATCGTATGGCACCGGTGGAGTTGAAAGAATTGAAAAGTCAGTTGGACGAGTTGTTGAAGTTGGGGTTTATTCGACCCAGTGTTTCACCGTGGGGAGCACCCGTGTTATTTGTGAAGAAGAAGGATGGTTCTATGCGGTTATGTATCGATTACTGCGAGCTCAATAAGGTTACAGTGAAGAACAAGTACCCTTTACCCCGGATCGATGACCTATTTGACCAATTACAAGGGGCTCAGGTTTTCTCGAAGATTGATTTACGTACCGATTATCATCAGCTGAAAATTAAACCGGAAGATATACCGAAGACAGCATTCCGCACGCGGTATGGACATTATGAGTTCCTAGTGATGTCGTTTGGATTGACCAATGCACCGGCAGCTTTTATGGACTTAATGAATCGAGTCTTCAAACCTTATCTCGGTTCTTTTGTAATCGTGTTTATCGATGATATTTTGATTTATTCGAAGAACGGGAAGGAACACGAGGAACATCTGAGAGTGGTGTTGCAAACCTTGTTGGATCACAAGTTGTATGCAAAGTTCAAGAAGTGCGAGTTTTGGCTTCCGAATGTGTCATTTTTAGGTCATGTGATTTCGAAGGATGGTTTATCGGTGGACCCAAAGAAGGTGGAAGCAGTGGTGAATTGGAAACCACCAATGAATGTAACGGAAGTGCGTAGTTTCTTGGGTTTAGCCGGGTATTATAGACGTTTTGTGGATGGATTCGCAAAGATTGCGTTACCGATGAGTAGGCTGATGAGAAAGGATGTAAAGTTTGTGTGGGATGAGAAGTGCCAGAAAAGTTTCGAAGAGTTGAAGAAGAAGTTAGTTTCTGCTCCTATCTTAGTGGTACCAGAACCGGGAAAGGAGTTCTCGGTTTACAGTGATGCCTCACTCCAAGGTCTCGGGTGTGTATTAATGCAAGGCAAGAATGTAATAGCGTATG
This sequence comes from Juncus inflexus, assembly GCA_024447665.1. Lineage (NCBI taxonomy): Eukaryota > Viridiplantae > Streptophyta > Magnoliopsida > Poales > Juncaceae > Juncus > Juncus inflexus. The sequence continues at coordinate 9,992,723 of JAJHPC010000012.1, read as the reverse complement.
CTTCGAGACAACTCAAACCGTACGAGGAGAATTATCCCACCCACGACTTGGAGTTAGCGGCGGTTGTGTTTGCTCTGAAAATTTGGAGGCACTATCTTTACGGCGAGCGGTGTAACATGTTTACGGATCACAAGAGTCTTAAATATATTTTCTCGCAAGAAGGAGTTAAATCTTCGGCAACGGAGGTGGTTGGAGTTGATGAAGGATTATGACATTAACATAGAGTATCACCCGGGAAAAGCGAATGTGGTAGCGGATGCTTTAAGTAGAAAGAGGTATGCGACAATGTCGGCTTGTATCGTTTACGATAGATGCATTTTGGATGACCTAAGAAAGATGGATATTGAGTTGGTATTACCAGGTGATGATGCCATTTTGGCGAGTCTTGTTATTAGGCCGAGCTTATTAGACGAGGTACGTGAGGCACAAGACAATGATCCGGGTTTTGTGAAGATTAAGGAGATGATGATAGAAGGAGTATATCGGGAATTTAGATGTGACTCTGAAGGGATATTACGAGTTGGTAATCGGCTGTGTGTTCCGAATATTCCGGATATTAAAGGGGCGATATTAGCGGAAGCACATTCCTCTCGGTATTCGGTTCATCCGGGAGAAACAAAGATGTATCGAGACCTCAAGAAAAGCTTTTGGTGGAGAAGAATGAAATGGGAGATAGCACAATATGTAGAGAAGTGTTTAGTGTGCCAGCAGGTTAAAGCGGAGAGGAAGAAGAAAGCAGGGCTATTACAACCATTACCCGTACCGAAAGGAAAGTGGCAAGAAATAACGATGGATTTCGTTACAGGTTTTCCAGCGACCCTAAGTAAGAATAATGCAATATGGGTAATAGTGGATCGCCTCACCAAGGCGGCTCACTTCATACCATTCAGATTAGGAACCCCACTAGAAAAGATGGCACAGATGTATATTGATTGTATAGTGTGCTTACATGGAATACCAGTTCGGATTGTATCGGATCGAGACCCGAGGTTTGTATCTCAGTATTGGGCTATTGGCATTCAGTGCATAAAGGCTTAGGTACGAAGCTGAATTTTTCTACGGCTTATCATCCGCAGACCGATGGTCAGTCAAGAACGGACGATTCAGACCCTCGAGGATATGTTAAGGGCGTGTGTTCTTGAGATGGGAGGTCATTGGGATCAACATTTGCCACTGATTGAATTCTCGTATAATAATAGTTATCACGCTAGTATTGGTATGTCGCCATTCGAGGCGTTGTATGGGGCGCGGTGTAGAACACCATTGTGTTGGGAACCAGTGGGTGTACAAGACCCGACAATTCCGGAATTAATTCAGGAAAGTGTAGAAAAGGTTGAATTAATTCAGAAGAAGATCGAAGCGACTCGGCAAAGGCAGCGACATTATGCCAATCCGAAACGAAGAGAAGTGGAGTTTGCAGTAGGAGATAAGGTATTTTTAAAGGTATCACCAACAAGAGGAACAGTGAGGTTTCACATGCGAGGAAAACTGAACCCTCGATTTATTGGACCTTTCGAGGTTCTCAAAAGAATTGGAGAAGTGGCGTATCAGTTGGCTCTACCCCCAACTTTATCAGGAGTACACGATGTATTTCATGTGTCGATGTTGAAGAAGTATGTCCATGACCCGAGTCATGTGGTGGATTATGGCTCCTTAACTATAGAGAAGAATTTGAGTTACGAGGAAGAACCAGTTCGTATTGTTGATCGGAAGGATCAGGTGCTTCGTACACAAACTATTCCTTACGTTAAAGTGCAGTGGAAAAATCACACAGAGCGCGAAGCGACTTGGGAGCTAGAGTCAGATATGCACGAGAATTATCCCAACCTCTTTAGTGACCCAAGTGCGTAGATCGTTTGGGGACAAACGATCTTGTTAGGTGGGGTAGTTGTTATAATAAAGAAATTTTAAATTTAATTTTTATTATGATAGTAGGGGTATTTTCATAATTTTAAAAATATTTTGGTATGTTGAGAAATAATAAATTTTAGTTCAATAAATTCTGCACATTAATTAAAGAATTTAGAAATTTGAATCATCAAATTCTGAGGTGTATAGTGAAAGATGTGATTATTTTAAGTTGGATGGTCTAAAGTGCAATTTCGGCAGCAGTACGTGGCTGTTCAGTTTTTTCTTTTGTAAGTTTAGAGAATCTCATGGGGAAGGCTGAATTTTCAGATTTTGCAGTTAGTGGGTAATTATGGTCGTTAATGAAAATAATTTGCATTTAATCAGAAGATACGGTGTATTTTTCCTTCCATTTTGGTTTAAATACCCTCTATTGAAGCAAAACGGGATCAATTTCCTTCCTTCCCCGCGAATCTCTCTCTCTCTCTCTCTCTCTCCTTTTTCCCTGTCACACCCCAACACCCCTCCTCCTCTCCATTTCTTCCCTCTCCCTCTCCCTGCCTTTCCTTCTCTTCTCCCTTTCACGCTCAGAACCGGACGGGTCCATTGGTGAGGAATTGGAGAGCTGAGTGGAGCTTCTGTCACTGTAGCACGTACATGGCACTGTAGCACGCGCTTGACACTGTAGCACACGGTTTCTCATTTTTAGCGTCCGTGAAACCGGTCCACGTAGACCAAAGGTAGAAGGCAATTTCGGCTCGTGAACACCGGGTTTATCCAGACTTCAACCCCAATTTTATTCTCTGCAATCTTCTGGAATTTTGTGAGTTTGTAATTTCTTATTTAGTTAATTAGTAGTTAGTGTTAATTTGTATTATTAGGCCATGTTGCATGTGTATATAAATAAAATAAATATTTTTGTGGTTATGGATCTGTTGTTTAATTAATATAACTATATTTTTCAAAACTAAATTGGAGAAGGATAAATATTTTAATAAGTAAATTATTATATTAAACGGTCAAATATGTTGGAAAAGAGAATTTTGATATTATTTTATTATATCATATGGGCTATATTTTAAATAACGATAATCATTAGTATAGGGTATAACTAAATAAATGTTATAATTTTTAAGTAAAATGATTGTGGTATATGATAATATGATATTAATATTTTCCTATAATTTATATTATGAGTAAATAATATTACAAAATATCTGATTTTATTAAATCTGAAAATGGGGTATTTTCTGAACTGGAACTGGGTTCTGGATTTTCGGACAGATTCAAGAGTCTGGATTTTAAAAGTTGGAATTTGGAAATACTGTTTTTAAGAGAATCTGGAATTTATAGAACTGGAATTTGGAAATACTGTTTTTAAGAGAATCTGGAATTTATAGAACTGGAATTTGGAAATACTGTTTTTAAGAGAATCTGGAATTTATAGAACTGGGATTTGGAAATACTGTTTTGAGAAAATCTGGAATTTCGTGTACTTTTTAAAAGCTAGAATTTCAAATCCTATTTATTAAGGAAAATTGTTTTAATTATATCTTTTTAACCATAACTCCAATTTTCAAAAATAAATAGTCGATCTGTATGTTTTTGGGCATTCCGGGATCATTGGTAAGGTTAGTCTCTGCATTTAAGGTCCAGAAAATATTTTTCGGGAGTAATCAGATTTAAGTCGGTACAAATTTCGACATCGAATAGTAATTAGTATTAATTAAATAATTAGATTCGCGTGAGAAGGAGTTCGTATTAGAAGAAGACCAAGAAGTTGAAAGAGTTGCGAAGGAAGCTCCAGAGTTTGTGAAAGCCGGAGATTTCGCGTGAGAGTTGCTAGTTGTTGCATTTATTCAAGTAAGGTTTTGCCCGCATATGCTTTTCCTTTTGGCTGTATTTGTTCTTCCGTATGAATAGTATTTATATTATAAGTATTCATAATGATAATACCGAATATTGAATATACAACTTTTATTTATGAAATAGAGCTTACATGGCTCAAATTAATATTTTAGTAATAAAAGAAATTAAAGATAATATTTAAAGACATTTTAAGATACGGGGTATAGTGAGATGTGTGAAAAAGCAGAGGTAATACAGCCGTACTTGGTAGAGCGAAACCAGGGCCGCTGATTCACCTAGGTGAGAAACCGTACTTAGTAGAGCGAAACTAGGGCCGCTGATCACCTAATAACGAGCTCGGAAAGACTTGTATCTGTGCGCGTACTCGATGCCACGGAGCATGATCTAGTGTGTGTTGTGTGTGGAAAGTGAAATGAGTTAATATCCCGAAGTGACAATTTTTATAACTACTATATTATTACTATTATAAATTATGCAATCGACTCTTCGTTACTTTATTTTTTTATATAAACTATATTTATATACATCATATTTTTGTGTATGCGGCTGGGCCTCTTTTCTTACCTTACTGAGTCAGTACTCACCCTTACTTTTATGTTGTGCCCAGGTTTTGATCTTTAGCTTGGGAATTTCGGGTGGAGTGGCGTCTTAAGCAAATTAAATTCAGTTTAATAATTACTTTAAATAAATGAGAACTTATTAGTCTCAATTTTAGAATTTTAGGATGTTGTTAAGTTTAATAATTGTAATTTAGAGATTATGTGGATACTTGTTTAAATGCCTTTTGGCGGTTGTTACATTTTAGTCATTTATTTGGATCAGGAGTGTAACAACTTTAATGGTATCAAGAGCAGTTCGATCCTGGGGGTACTATCGTGCGGCTGGAAACGTACCATACTGTTATCATGCCCAGAGAACCTGAGGATCTTATATGCCTCAGTGGGGATACATGTATGGGGTGAAGGCTCGCACGGATGTGTACTAGGACGAGACTAGGAACCATATGTCAGTTCTGACGGGGACGTCAGAAATTTAAGTGGGGGAGTTTGTTACACTCCAGAACCAAATAGTGGAAAAAGGGGGGGCTAGTTGATTAGTCCCACCTTGAGTAGTGAATGAAAATTGGAGTTACTTAAATAGGCTAGTGCATTAACTACTAGCACCAACCAAGCTTAAGCCGTTTTCAGGACAATATGGTGTGGGCCCGAAGGTTGGGCTGGGCCAGTTAATGTACTACTAACATGACCTATGCAGGGTTGATCAGAGTATCGAGAGATTTAGACTTATGGAAGGCACTTCATGACTTAACATTGTTTTGAGGGATTTTATTTAATATTATATGTTATTATGCAATATTCAAAGAACATCACATGTACGAATAGAATAAAAATAATAACGATGATATATCATAGCCTTGATCTTTATGAACTAACATAAAGATTTCCTAATATATATTTCATCTCCATGAAATTTTTCTTAGATTGTATATGAAAATCTTATCTCCATGTATAGAAATCGATAAACCCTTTCATCGTCATGATGTGTGGTTAAAAATGAACTTGTCATCTTAATGATGTATTTATGATAGATGATGAACTCCTTCATCTCCATGATGGATGTGTTATGCCTAATGAACTCTTTCATTATATCAACACGTATTAACAAATATATCAAATATAAACATAATCATATTATGTTTCGATTATTTAACCATTTATAATATATATATATATATATATATATATATATATATATATATATATATATATAAGGCTTATGAATGCGAATTTGGGGCACGGTCATCATTGTCAACATTTGACAAGTCAAAAACCAATATTTGATTTGGTCAACATTTGACTCGGTCAACGATCAACATTTGATAAGGTCAACAGTCAATGGTCAATATTTTGACCAGGTCATGATCAACTTTTGACCAATTTAATGGTCAACAATCAAGAGGTAAATTAGTGTAGTCAATTGTCAACAATTAACAGTCAATACAGTCAACAATCAACACAGTGGGTCAACAGTCAATTGTCAACATGATCAACATGGTCAACACCTGGTCAACTTTGTCAACACACATTTTTCTACACATTAATACATCATAGGCATCTTTTCATGAATTCAATACATCACATGCAACTTTTTGTTAGTAGTATGCCCTATGCCAATGTATTTGAGACCTAGATATATGGATTGTGTTAAACAAACATTATTTTTATTTAGAGATATTTTATATAATAAATGCGTATTGGTTATTTTATTCTTATTACTAAAATGAACCTTGAATATGATATTCAGCTTTATATCATCAAAGTATGTGACTTTGATAGTAAAACTATAAAGTTTTATGAATGATATTCTAAACTGTCCCTGATCATTCATAGGATGTTTGTGAGACAAACATTCTTTATGATAAGCTATAAATGTACATCAGTATGTTAGTTGACTGATGGTCACGTTTTACTGATCATGAATAAGAGTTATTAAGTCATTAACATAAGTATATGTTAGAATCCATATACTGGATTGACCCACCGTGAGAATACTACATGGTTCGTGTCATTAGTTATTCTCGGTAAAGAATGTATCTCGTAATCCTTAGACTTGAGATTATCTCGGTTTCCTACATGAGAAATTTTATACTTTAATATAATCTAACATCGTCTTTAACCGGGCGGTCATAAAGATTATAATTAGGTATATAATGAATTATGCGGAGGAAAGAGTTTAATTAAGATAGGATTTGTTCCTCTCATAAATTGAGAGAGATATCTTTAGGCCTCTTGATGATTTGATTGAAGAAATGCACGGCCGTGCTCAAGTGAATTAATAAAGAGTTATTAATGTCATTTCATGTTCAATCAAATTCGGTGTCAAGAAATATTTATCGACCAACATAAGGTTGACACATACCATGCCTTATGGACGATATAGATATCGTGTAACAAAGGGATACAATGCATGACATAACTTAGGTTTGATCGAATCATCTATATTTGCTTAATTTGGGTAATCATGATGTCTTGCTAGAGGCCGCTCATGATTTATAATCCATTGTGATTGTTGCCAACATTAAGTAAACCTACAGGGTCACACACAAAGAACAACTATTGAGACGTACACAGAAAAAATCATAACTTATGTGATAAGTTGTATGGAGAGCTACATAGTCAAGTGACACATCCAATCCTACATCTTATATGATAAGGTGTGTTGCATATATGGTTACATAGTTACCATGCACATAGGATATGAAACGAATGGACTATGTAGGCACAAGAGACACCCCAAAATCATTATAAGAATCATAATATTTTCGTCCATCTTTTGTGAGACAAAGAAGAGAGAAAAATCCGAAAATTATTCTCTTGTTATTTTTGTGAGAGAAATGAAGAACGGATACTAGCATATATCGTTCTTTATCCGTTCAAAGGGGTTGTTCGTGTGGATACCGGTAGAGGACGAAGCGAAGTGCGGCGTCTTTGTGATTTGGGTTGAAACCGTGATTTTGTTTGGAGAATCGGTTTATTCGGAGATCGGTTTGTGAGACGACCGGTTAGGCGAATCATTCAAAGGATCGGTTTGGAAACCGGTTTGGAATCGGGCAAAGAGAAGCGTCAACCATATTCGCTTTTGATCATCACGGATTAAGCGTAATCCGAAGGTACAAAGTTATGAACACTTTTCTTTGATTTAATTGTAATTCACGGATCCTTCTTTTGGGTTTCGAAATTCGATTTTGTTTCATTTTGTATTTTTCCGCTGCGTTATGAACGGTAGAAACCCAACACTTTTCATGAAATAATGCATCACATGCACCATTTCTAAAAGGCAATTCATGGTATGCACCCTGTCATGAAGACACAACTATTCAAGAGGTCGCAACTCTTGCGATTGCACCTTTTCGGTCATACCTCTTAGTTGCGCATGTCGATTATACCCGTTGGTCGCACCTCTTGGTCGCAACCGTTAGTCACAACCTATTGGACGTGATATTTGGATCATATCCATTGGTCACACCCTTTAGTTGCACCCTTTGGTCGCACTCATTCATCGCAACCTTATGGACGTGACATTTGGATCGCATCCGTTGGTCACACCCTTTGGTCGCACCTTTTGGTCGCACCCATTTGTCGCAACCTTATGGACGTGACATTTGGATCGCATCCGTTGGTCACACCTTTAGTCGCACCCTTTGATCGTAATCTTTAGTCGTGTCTTTTGGATGTGACATTTGAATCGCATCCCTTGATCACACCCGTTAGTCGCACCTTTTGGTCGCACTCATTCGTCGCAACCTTATGGACGTGACATTTGGATCGTATCCGTTGGTCACACCCTTTGGTCGCACCCTTTGGTCGCAACCTTTCGTCGCGTCTTTTGGATGTGACATTTGAATCGCATCCCTTGGTCACACCCATTAGTTGCACCTTTTGGTCGCACCTTTTAGACACAATCATTGGTCGTGACATTTGGATCATATTTCTTGGTCGCAACTATTGGATGCAATACTTTGATGCAACCTTTGGATCGTATCCCTTGGCGGCAACTTTTGGACGCATCCTTTGGTCATATCCATTGGTCGCATTCTTTGGATGCAACTCTTGGATCATATCCATTAATCGCATCTTTTCTATTAAGAATATTCAACACTTAAATACTCTATATGCAAGCCTTATAATTATAAATAGTATCTAAATAGTATATATCACATATATACCGACTTAATTTAATCGAAACACGAACCTGGCTCTGATAACACTGTTGGGTTTCGGACGTGCATAACGCAGAGAAAAACAAAAATTTCGTCCAAAACCAATCCGAGGATCCATGCGTATCGGTTAAATCAAAGAAATAAATCTTAATAATACCTTTCGGATTACGCTTAACCCGTGACGCTCAAACCATGCATATTGTCCATGCGCCTCTAAACCGGTTACCGTCCTAACCGATTTTACGTCCGTCTAGGCCGTCTAGGTCGGATCGTGCGGAAGTCATCTACCGCACACACAATCGGTCTCCACCAAAACTCTCAACAAACCGTTCTCATCTTCTTAGGCCGAATAGATCACAAGCGCCGAAAGTACGAACGCCTCTACCGGTTTCCACACGAACAAACTTCTTAAAACGGGAAGAAGAACAATATATATGCTAGTAGCTTATTCTCCTCTTGTATAAAAAAACTCTTCTTATTTTATCTCACAAAAGATGTATATAATTCCTCTCATATAATCGCACTCTTTCATTTTTGTCATACAAAAAGGAAAGCACCCTTTCATAATTTTGTCATACAAATTAGAAAGTATATTTTTATACACATTTTTAGGGTTTTTATCATGAAAAATTCGTCAATAAATCACATAAATTGTATGAAAAATATTTAAAATTAATAAAAATTATTTGTGAAACTCTTAATACAGTTTTGTGTGATTTTTCAGGTAAAAAGACCGATAAAATGATATTTGGAGACCTCGGCAAAAAGTCAACTTCAAATGACGGACCGATTTGCAAATCATGGGCCAAAGATGGCCGAATTTTCGACAAATCTCAGAGAAAACCCTACACATGATTCTCCAAAATTCTTATAACCCTTATCCGTCAACTATCCAAGCCGAAACCTACAAAATCCACAAAAAGACGAAAAGTCAAACCCGGGAAATCGCCGAGTTGACCAAAAGTCAACTTTTCAAAAATGGGTCAAATCGTAGAGCGCAACGATATGAATCCAACGGTACAAACCTTGCGAAAAAAGACCTTCTAGAACTCCTAGAAATCGCGATACAAGATTTGGCCTATCTTAGTCAAAGTCAACCTTTGGCCTGGTTAAACAATTTTCAACCAAACAGAGTCTGACACGTGGCAACTTCCGTTGGAAATCAGCGAATTAAGAGGCGATACGTGGCAGAGTCTGTTATTATCAACAACAAGAGGGACACGTGGCAATTTCTTATTGGGGAGCATCTCTGACGCGTCAGTACGAGATTCTTTTACCCGCCAATCAGATCACGCCACATGGCATACATGTAAGAAGATTACGCGTTATCTTCAGATTCCAAGCATTTCATCTCCGTTTCCTTTCGGACTGGACACCTCCGTTTCTTTATTAACACGCAAAACAGAGAGCACTGGACCGTCCGGTGAAGAGAAATGAAGAAGGAACGAGACGCGTTTTCTGCGGATATCAAAAGCGCAGTACGAGATTCTCTTCTCAGCCAATCAATCGTCGCCACGTGGCCAAAACGCGTTTGTACAGAAGTTGGCTTGGACACGTGGCAAAATCTGGTTCATTGGATTATATTTCCGAATTTAGTGTGGCCAATCAGATAACGCCACGTGGCCTGCCCGTTGAGTTGGATGAAAATGAAGAGAAATGATAAATGCACCCAGAAAATTGCACCCAAGCAGAATTTGAACAGAAATAAAGGAAATAAATGTTAAAGATCCCCCAAATTGCTACCCAAAACAGAATCCGGATCAAGTTAAAGTTTTAGTCCCACAAGCTTATTTCCAAATAATTCTAGGTCATTTTCATCTATAAAAATGCACCTTTTTCTCTCTCTACATTACCATTCACACAATCATTCAATCATCCATTCTTACATCACCATACACCATTTTTCATTCATCTCTTCCACCATTTTCAACTCTATTGTTTTTCTTTTTTCCACCATTAATGTCCATAAACTTCAAAACTCCAATTTTTGAGAATTGAGAGAGAGGATAGAACTTACAAAAGAGAGAAGTGCGTGAACTAGAAGGGGAAGTGGTAAATCAATCAAAAAGGGGAGAGGTCGAGAACGATTCACTTCTTTAGGGTTTGATTTAATTTTTCTTTTCTTTTTCTATTCTCTTATTTGGATTTTAATTTTGTTGCAAATATGATTTATTTAGTGGACATGAGTGAGTAATTTTAAGAGTAGGGAAAGACTTTTTGTGTAGCCTTGATGATGAAATCTTAAGTGAACTTTGCAATGATTATAGTATTTTAATGTTAAATCTTGAAATATTTTTATGAGATTTAAAGTTAAGTTATTTAGAAGAATGATTTGACGTTAAATATTTATAAAGATTTTTAGAGATTTGCTTGAATAATATTGACTTGGAAAAGTTTTCCTTATTCAAATAAGGGTTGAATCAATTATAAGAGCACTTAAAAATAGAAGTTTTTAAATGGATCTGAAGGTTGATGAGTTTATTAATTAATTTTTGGAAAGAAATTAATCAAACCTTTCTTTAAATACTCTATAATTAATTTGTTATCTTTTGTGATTAGTGATTCTCAAAGTTACACAAATCGTCATTATTTCCCTACTATTTCTCTTTATTCCTAAAAATATAATAAAATAAAAAGGAAATTTGTCTCTATTTACTTTATTTTATCGTTCTTCTTGAATCCAATTTTTTTTTAAACAACAACAATTTATTTTTAACCATTACACTAATAAAAAAGTGAGATTAAAAAGTTAACAATTTAAGGCCTTGCTTCTTGTGTTCGACCCCTAAAACTTAATACCACATATACACTAAATATTGAAATTAGGGAAAATATAAATTATTTTGTTAACACGTGATTACACCACGACAAGTTTTCACGTTGTTACAGCGGGTTAAATCCATAGGTTCCGCTGCGCATGTAACGTACATGGCTATGGATTTCCTAACAAGTATATCATTTCTAGTGTAATATAATATTTTAGTGTGAATATAAAGATTTTAGTATTAATAAATCATGTTTTCAGTTATTATATTATTTTCAATTCTAACTTACTTTTTTTACTGCAATATAAGTTTTAGGGTCCTTACCATTTTTAGTGTGATATAAATTTTATCAAAATTAATTTTTAACGTGAATATATCATTTTAGTGTCAATTTACATTTTTTAGCGTAACATAATGTTTCAACATTAATATTCTTTTTTTAGTGCTAACATATTATTTTTGTGTGGTAAACATTTATTGGTTTTGCAATAAAAAACAGAAATAAGAAACAATTTTTTCTCATTTTCAAAATCAATGTGATATACAACTCCCATTTGTGCATATTAGCCCTCAGTTTCTATTCTGATCAAGTATATAGTATATTTTTTAACATTTATGATTTTGACTTGTTATTTTTTTATTAGGATTTGATAGTATATAGGAAATTGCAGTTGTTGAGAGAAGTGCTATATTTTTTTTAATTATCAAATTGTTTACAAGTACTTGATTGGTTAGTTATAGCTAATGCTTCTAACTTATTGTTTAAATTTGGCCCCGTGCATGCATTTGCATGCTCATGTTGGCTTGCCATTTACGAGTCAATCTGTATCATTTTCCCACAAAAAAAGTATACTTTGTAATAGAAAAAATATATATACAATTTCTCATACAAAATGTGATATACAGCTCCTATTTGTGCACCAAAGCATTATTGGTCCCGAGTTTTGTTAGGTTAACCAGCTAATTGTTATTTTGCTCGTCTTTATTTAGTTAAACTTTATAGCTAATAGATAAATTAAAAAAAATACAAAAAAAATTACTCAAATAATAATTAAAATGTTATGAGACCAAATAACTTTCAATTATGATTTGAATATATCAGGAGATAGAAATATATTCGGTCAGTTATCATCAAATATCAGAGAAATATAGAGGCAGGGGCAGATCATCAAATTATAAAAGGGATTTTTCAGAGGATTTATTAAAGATTTAGTGTCAGCATGAGCGATGAATGATGATCATCAGGCTATGCGTAGAAATCCATATAAACAATGTCCAAGAAATAGTTTATTTTTGCCTAATTTTTGTCGTTTTTTTAAGATAATTTTTGTCGTTAAATGGGTGCAACAACACTATTTACTTGCATGTTAATTTAGTGCAATATCACATCGCAACTTCAACATCACACAATAGTAGATGTACCCACACCTTCCCCGAGGGGAAATTTGAAAAAAAATAAATAAAAACCCCTACACTTATGCCTAAATAGCAAAACAAAACTCTGCATTCTTGAAGAATACAAAAAAACAGCTTATATTATTGGAAACTACAACAAAAGTTCCTTCATTTTCAATAATTCAAAAAATGATTGATATGGCTAAATTTTATTTAAAAATGTTAGATCAATCAATATAACAAAATCTTTACTTATCATTTTTTCAACCTTAGTTGCAACCATTTAGAGATGCGGTACAGCCCGAAGATTAATTATAACCTTAGCAATGCAAGAATACACACACTGACAGTTGAAAAACACAACGACAAACGCGAGCTAAACAATTTGATCTAGCTTTAGAGTGTGGAGAGCACCTCTAGTGACGCTCACTCCTTTGTACTTTTCTTTTTTTTTTCTTTTCATTTTGTGATTTGATTTATTTTATTCCACAACTTTTAAGTTAATTGTAAAGCTACTGATGCAACATGCGTGTAGGATTTCATGCCTACCGCATTTTATCAATTTTTTTTTTTGCTTAATCATGTTAAATGTTTAAATCTATCCATTAATGTTATTTAGCACATTTAAACTTATCAATTGTACTTCATTTTTTAACAAGCTCTCATTAGAATACATTGGGGGGGGGGGGTGAACAATCCCTCTCCAAATTTTCCTCAAAAATAAAATAAGAAAACAAGCTCTCATTAGCTTATATTACTAATTAATATACTATACTATTAATACATTTGCTTATATGAATGTAAATATTGAGCAACGCGTAACTTGTATATATATATATATATATATATTATTCATGTACATGGATGGAGGTAAATAAGGACTGGAAGAGGTCTTGGTCCTTCCAAATTTTCAACGGAGTAATATATATTAGTAGTATTTTAGCTGAAAAACAATTTTAGATACATATATTTTTGTATATAAGCTCGTGTATAATTCCGGTATAGATGAGTTATTACTTTTTTTTTATGAAAATGCGAATTCAATAATATTAACATCAAACTTTTAGATATCTGATTTTTTTTTGTTAATATAAGAATTAGATGTATTGCGTATGTTAAACATACTTTTTTGAAATTTTGAAGAACAAAGGTATATTTTTTTTTTCAATTTTAGATACCAAATGCTTTTTGCATTTTACCAAACTAAAAGGGCCTCTTTGCAAAATTCACTAAAAATGATGACAAAACATCAATCTATATAGTACAAGTTGACGTGGCTTTCATGTAAGCACCCATTGCCATTATTTAATTAGCTTCTAAGTTTAGCATCATTTCACCCTAGGGCTATTTAAGAAAAAACAATTAGCATCATTTTTGTTTTGTTGTCCCAAATGGAAGAAAAAAAAATTATATCTCAAAATTGACTTGTGACTAAAGTGTTGGCATGTCATACTTTTTGTCTTTTCTCCGTGATTTAGATATTAGAGTCTAGTACTGATTCACTCTAATATTTAGACCCATACTATATTATATCGAAAAAGATTTAATTTTGATTGATGCTGCTAGTTAATACACTAACATATTCAAATAAGTACACTTTTTATTCACTAATTAAAGTGAGACTAATTAATTAATCAGTCTTCATTTTCACTATTTAGTTCTGGGATGTAATAAACTCTCTCACTTAAATTTTTGACATTTCCGTCAGAACTAGCATCTGGCCCCAATCTCGTCCTAGTACACATCTGTACGCACTTTCACCCCATACATGTATCCCTACTGAGGTATATACGATCCTCGGGTTCTCTGGGTATGATGACGGTACGGTACGTTTCTGGCCGCACGATAGGAACTTAAGGATTTTGCTCTGATATCATTTGTTAAAGTCTAATACATTAACTGACACAACTCAACCTTCAGGTCCATGCCATATTGTACTGAAAAAGACTTAATTTTAGTTGGTGCTAATAGTTAATACAATATTTTATTTAGGAAAAATGGAAATCACGCCTTGTTTGGGAACTCCCTGGATGCGACATGTAGTTGCGTGCGATAGATCTGGGGGCTAAAATTTGTGATTTTTCATTTTTCCGTCGCTCTAACGCGCCACCTTTGCTATATACTGTTTTGGTCAGAGATATATTTCGTCATATATATAATGTTTTGTTTGAGTAATAACATATATATATATATATATATATATATATATATATATATATATATATATATATATACACACTGTTTAGTACTATATATAATTATATAGTATTATAGCACCATCTATATTCTGTTTTAGTCCGAATTATATATACTTGTTTTATCGAACGAATACCGATATATATACCGTTTGTCTAAATTATATTTTTGCTATATATTTATATACCATTTATCCGAATTATATATTGTTTTGATCTTAAGTATATATATTGTTTTTATGAAAATAGTATATCGACTATATACTATTTTGATCCGAATTATGCATACTTGTTTTGCTTGTCTAAACTATATACCTTGTTTGTTTGAATTATACACCATCTATATACCGTTTGTGTCGCTGGGTATATATACTGTTTTATCAAAATGGTATACCAGCTATATATTGTTTTGATATGAATTATACATATTATTTTGTTTGTTTGAACTATATATTGTTTGATTGAATTATACATCATCTATATACCGTTTGTGTCGCTGGGTATATATACACTATTTTATCAAAATTGTATACCAATTATATATTGTTTTGATCTGAATTATACATATTGTTTTTCTTGTATATATTGTTTATTTGAATTATACACCATCTATATACCGTTTGTATCATTAGGCGCTGTTTTCAGATCTGAGCTTACAGCAGCCATGGTATCGTGCTCCAGACGCTGCGGGCTCATATGGGAGGCGCCGAGACTGGAGTCTGTCGTTCTCCCGTCGTCCTCTGGCTGACGTGGCGTATGTTACGTCAGCAGTCGTGCACGGGGCGTCCCCAAACAGAACGCGCAATATAAATACTATTTTATTCAAATAACTCTAATTTTTATTTATTAATAAAGATAAGTCTAATTAACTAGTCCTCATTTTCAATGCTTAATTCTGGGTGTAACATTAGATTCATTTTGATTCAAAGCAATTACTTCTACTTTTCCTTGAAATAACAAAATGAAATGAACTTGAAAAAACAATGCTTCGCTTGATATTGTAAAACAATAATTTTCAGTTCAGATTTCAAGTTCTGAAAGTTCCATATTAAATTTTCTGCCTTATTTCCTTGATTTGATATGAACAATATATATTTTGAATTTCCAAACTTTAAAATAGAAAAATAAAAAGATAACGAATCTTTTTTGCAAAACGAAAACACATTATTTTACAAAATTTTATTTATTACAAGGTTATTTACACATTATTTCTTAGTTGCTCTCTCCGATTGGACCTACTGTTACCTAAATACGGATAGCTGAAAAATCTGAGCTGTATATGAGCGGCCTGGCATTAAGATACTTAATGCGTCTCTGTCTATTTCACCGCCTCTCAAAAAGAAGAGAGAGAGAGAGAGAGAGAGAGAGAGAGATTCTTACTTTAATGACAGTTTTTTTGGGGAAAAATGTGCATTTTTTTTTGAGGAAATAAAATGTGCATTTTATACTTTAATAATACCAAAAGTATATTAATAATTTAATATAGACCAGAGAAAATGATTAGTTAATGCTACAAAATAAAACTAGAATATCTACACAAATCACAAATGATATATTGTAGATATTTTTGTATTTTATTTATTCATTTAATTTCCAAAATCAGTGAAAATGACTGAATGTGAGGATCACTTTCATTTTCCAAAAAAGCAAAAGAAACATATGAGACTGAAAATATGCAGGTTGAGGTAAAAAATAATAATAAATTAAATTAAATTAAAAACATATGATACGTTACATTTTTTACCATACAGACTATTGCTGTAATTTTCACTTCATTTACTATTCATTTCCTTTCTTGGAATCTTGTGCATGGTTCTTAAGTAGAATCAAATAAGAACCATCTTAAAATAATCATCACTAAAAACGTGACACGTAACATCCAAACAGTGAGAGGCATGTGGCAGATACACTTTATGACGCGTTTTGGACAAAAAAAAAAATGTATTTTGACATAAAAAATGCATATTTGAACCACCTCACGTGCACAAACAAAATTTTAAAAGATTGAATTCTGTATGTTAAAAGAGTAAATTCTTATACAGGAAATGATATATTCTAGTATTATTACTTCAAAAATACTTAGAAAAAAATTTATTACTTCAAAAAATGGGTAAATTCTTATACATGAAATGGTATATTCTGATATTACCAACTATATATTCAACAAATGATGTCAGCGGCGTTTTATGATTCTCGGATCGGATTCTCCTTAGAATTTTCCTTGTGCAGAGTTAAGAAAAGTTAGGAATTTTTTCCAAAACCTCCCCTAATATTTTTGAATATTTGAAAAATTAAATGCATTTTGTATTTATTTATGTTAAATGATAATATTTTACAATATTATTTTACGGTGTGGTGTTTTGTTTACCAAAATTATCTTCATTTTTTTTGAATAAATAAAATCTTTACTTGAGAAGTAGGTTCTTCATTTATTGTGAACAATTGTGAAAACTTGCAAAAATATCTTTTCATTCTTCAATAATTTACTCAGGTATTTGATTTATTATGTAACTAAACATTTATTTGTTCATATCATTATGTATTTGTTCTTGTTTAATGTATTCTTTCCTTCATGTTATGGCATATTTTTATAAATTTTTTGATACATCATTGTTTCTTCATAAGAATATATAGTTTAAACATATTAGAATATACTCTTTTGAAGGGAATAAACACTGAGATAACCCAAGGGATTTAGAGAGTAAATTCTTAGTTTTAATATTTTTTTTAGTTTTGTGTTCTTGACATTTTTATATGGATGTAGGGAACAATCCATCAATGAGGACTAGGTAAGCTAACAATTGAGGCCCCACAAGATGATGAGAAAATGATTCACCTAAACATCAATAAAATAGCCAAGTCCATATAGACCTGATAGATTAGGATATAGAGAAGAATCTAACTTACTCCAATTTAAACAAGTTTTATATTATGAAAAAAAAAAGAAAAAAAAATACATTATGAATTTTTTTTTGAAAGTCACTAACATTTGCCAATTGCCATGCTTTCATATCACTTTTATCACTTTCTAATTCTCAAAATAATTTGATTTCCAACTTATTTATCTCACTAATGTAATTCGGAGTTTCAAATTTCATTTCGAATAAAAATGAGGTTTCAAATACTAATATATTAAAAACAATAACTTGGTTGCATAAAATATGAAAAATGGTTTGAAATCCTGTTTTTGTTATTTGAGATAGGATTTGAATATCAGAATTAGATTAGTCAGAGAACTAATATAAGGGTTAAATACCAAATCTTGTCTTATATTTGAAACAACTTCATTGGGACCCTACATACCTGAAAGTCTTATATATAGCCCTTCATCTTACAAATAAAAAAGTCCCTCTCATGTATCTGGCCAGCATTGTTACATGGAAACTGCATGAAGTATAATATGCTTATTGATACTTGTCTGGTAGTTCAAAATATTATTATATTCTGTTATGTGATGTTTATATATGACTGAGTACATGCACATTTATAAACATTCTTTTTATAAATAAGCATATACCAATACCATGCAAATAAAAGTAAAGATATAAATTAGCTCGTAAGTGCACACCATTACCAATGAGACTAAGTAGTTAAGAGTTTAAATCTGATTTGCATCAATTAATGAATAAAATATTTTATACTTAACTGTTATAAAAATTCTGCATATAAGAAAGGTTAAAAATTTCTTTTTATTATCATCATGATTCATGAACACATGCTGAATTTGCTTAACTTTATGTATCAACTGTGGGGGAGCTTGACCGTATCTATTAATGAGCCAACTTTTTTTCCCCTGCTGATTAACAAGTAAAAATTTCCAAAGAGAACCAAATACATATATTTAAGAATTATATTAACTAAAATACTATTTATATATATTACTTTACCAAAATCTAATATTTATATATATTACTTTACCAAAATCTTGATTGGTGATATGCCCCTCAATCCCTAAAAGTTTCCGCCCAAACAAATACATGATAAAATAAAATATGCTAATTGAAGAATGAAGAAGAAAACATAAACTAAAATGCTAATTTTCTTTTTATGAAATTGTAGCAATGAACATATTAAGTTTATTTGGAGCAGAGGAAAGCAAATATATAAATTTTAATAATACCCGACAATATGATATATTAAATCACAAATTATTTCTCCCTCAAAAATCGGGAAATTAGAAATTACACCGGAGATACTGTAGCGATTCTGTAAAGACGGATTAAAATTATATATTGTTTTCTCACATTTCTATATACGTTATATGCCGTTTTCATTTTTTTTAAATATATAGTGTTTATCGAATGAATTTTTATATATTGCTTATTTTCAGTTTATATGTTTTGTATATACTGTTTTCATTTTTTTTAAATATATACCGTTATATAGAATAATTTTTTATATACTATTTAAGTTCATATATTTTTATATATACTGTTTTAAATTTTTGTATACTGTCACCGTAATAATATCGTGATGTCTGAGCTCTCTCAAATTATTTTTTCCTTCTCAAATAGGGGCCATTAAGTTTTTGTTTTTAATACCATTTTTAACTACTCAACAACAACAATAGAACATCCAACTTCCAATGTACTTGTGTTGTATACTGTTTTTCCTTTTTACTTCATTTGTCTTCCAACCCACTTTCAGAAAACATACGAACTGTCGAGCTCTCATTTCTCTCCTCATATCCCTCTCAGCTTTTTTTTTTCTTCTTTGAGGAGAGAAAAATGGTATGCTCTTGATTGGTTTTGGTTAAGTTCAGAGATAAGCAAGAACAAATGTAGAAAAAGGCACTGTTCAGTTCAGTCTGTGCTTCTTCTCTCGAGTCACGTCTTATTGGTTGTTTTAAAGAAGGATTCCCTGTGTGGCTTTGAGAAAACTGAACTGGGTTTTTGTCAAAATTGAAGTCTCATGAGTTATTTATCCCCATAAGAAATCTTTTTTCGTCGATTTGGGAGGTATTCCTTTCTGGGTTTTTGAAAGGAGAACTGGGCTTGTCGTAAAATTGAACTTTACGATACATTTTTTGGGGGGCGAAATTTTGTTATTTTTTTCTCCTCATTGGTGAATGAGGCCTCGCGTTAAGACAATACAAGAACGCTTTGCGAAAGCTTCGAAGTTTGGTAGGATAACAATGGCGGAGAGAGAGGAGTTTGAATGCGAGGGCTGCAGGAGATGGAAAACTAGGGCTTTGTTTATGTGCATTTTGGTTGGATTTGTTGGGTTTGTTTTGGGATTGGAGGGGTGTAATGGGGTTTTGAGGAGAGAGAGGGAAGAAGGAGAGAGAGTTGAATGGGAGAGGAAAGCTCAAGTAATGGTGGAAAATTTCAATTTGAGTAAAACCCAACTTCAATCTTTGGTTCTGTTTCTATCTTCTTCACCTGAGGTATTGATTTTTTTGATTTTTTTTTATCAAATGTTTTCTGATTTTATTATTACTTCTCCTTTTTGCAAGAGTTTGTTTTCTTTGTGCCAACAAGTGGAAATGTGAAATATGGGATAATTGTCTATTTCATTTAAGTCTAAACATGTTCAAATTAGTGGAACAATGAGATAAATTAGTATACTGGGAAGAGAGAGAATATGTTAAGTTTATTCCCATTTTATTCCACCATTCCATGTCTCATGTGGAATGGACTGATTTTTCATCCTTTAAACTACTTCATTCCAGTATTTCCATTCTTGTTCAGGTTCAGGATAATAAAAAATGTTATTCCACTCTATTCCACTATTCTTCTCCATTCTTGGTTTTATTTCAGCGTAAATGTTTTATGACCAATAGTGTCTTAATATGCATTTTAAATCTTCAATCTTTATTTAACTGAGAAAAACACCTTGCATGACTTGATGTGGTATGAGTTATAATTTTGATATATTGACCTTTTTATTTATTTTTTGTTAAACAGAGAGAAATATTTGAAAAGGAGGAATCAGAGAAGAATCATGATAATGTGTTACATAAGGTTCCTTCATGTGTTAATGGATTCGAAGTAGAGGGTAACAAATCTGTTGTCTCTTCTGTAACACAAAATGTTGAGACTCGTATGAAGGTATATTATTATATTTACTTTCCATTTTTTTATTTGATAAAAATAAAAAAAAGCAATTAAAATATCAGTCATTGTGTAAGTTGTTCAGTTTATTATTTATCTTTTTTATCATGCTAAGTTTATAGACTTGGAACATAATTTCAATTTCCAAATATACCCTTCTTACTTAATTTTTTATTATTTCAAATTATTAAATTCCACTAATTTAAAATATTATTCTTTCTTTTTCAGGAGTGTGAAACTATCTTAAATTGCGAAAAATTAGCTAAGAGCACCGAAGAGTTTCTAAGCCAAGTCACAGAAAACAAGCTCTATATTTTCATTCTACTCTCTGTTTTACTCGCAACAATTCTATCTTTCAAACTTTTAACCCACGTAAAAAACTTAAACCCCACAAACCAAATCCAGCACAAAAAGCAAAGTTTCCAACAACCGATTTCTAAAAGCGGTGGGAAAAGGAAGAAACTCTTATTCTTGGGTGTATTTTTGGGGATTTCGGTCTCGGTCTGGTTATTCTTCAGCATGAACGAGAATATAATCGCTAGGCAAATGGAAACCCTAGTTAATATGTGTGATGAAAGAGCTCGCATGCTTCAAGACCAATTTAATGTGAGTATGAATCACGTTCAAGCTTTGGCTATTTTGGTTTCAACATTTCATCATGAGAAAAATCCGTCTGCAATTGATCAGGTTAGCATTTTAGGAAAATTTGTGAGAGAACCTCATGCGTTTTGCGTAAATTGCAAAAAAAATCCTCATTATTGGAAATTGAAAAAAAAAAATTAAAAAACCCTCTATTATTTAGGAAATTGCAAAAGGGACCCTACCATTTGTTAGAATATAATCTTTTAGTTACGTTGTCATAATCACTCTAAGTAATATTTTTTTGAATAAATTGATTTTATTGTGCGACCCTTGTTGCAATGTCCTAAAGAACATTTTGTTTTGTGCAATTTCCAATAATGGAGCATTCTTTTTTTCAATTTAATCATAATGTAAGGGTTCCTATGCAATTTTCTCTAGTTTTTATTTTTTTTATCAAGGATTACATATTACTGTTACATCCCAGGTGACATACTTACCGATACAAATTACGATCATTCAGGCCCAACTAACACTTCAAAAAATGATTAAACCAAGTCATAAATATATTAGCCTTGTAGGTCGCTCTATCTATATAAATACTCCAACTAATCCCATTATAACCTGAAACCCAACAATTATTTATGTATTCATTCATTTATTAATTAATTTATCTATTTATACTATAGTCAACAATATATTTATTTACTTTCAGAAATAATCCCATTATTTATTCATTTGTTTATTCAACTAATCCAAATTAAAACCCAAAGCGTAACAATTGTCATTCATCGATCACACCACAATCAACAATCTAATCAATTACTTACCAACAAATTTATTTACCTCAGAAAACATTCGAAGAGTACACGGCTCGAACAGCCTTCGAGCGACCCCTAACAAGCGGGGTCGCGTATGCCTTAAAAGTCACTCATTCAGAAAGAGAACTATTCGAAATTGAGAGAGGGTGGAAAATCAAGAAGATGGAGAGAGGAGGCGACCAAAAGGAGGAGTACAGTCCGGAGAAGCTGGACCCGTCGCCGGAGAAAGAGGAGTACGCGCCGGTGATATTCTCGCAGGACACGGTCTCACATATCGTGTCGGTCGATATGATGTCAGGCAAAGTGAGTTTGTTTGTTACGTTATTGTTTGTAAATTGTAATTGATTTTAATGATATACAGGTCCAACATAACTATTTAGGGTTTAGTTTTTTGGAGTTAAAACTAGACTTTTTAGCTATGTTAGTATTTATACACCTGTACTTATTACTTGGTTAAAAGACTAGTCTAGTTATAATATAAAGTAGTTTAATCTCTTATGTAATTCTCCGCTTTAAAAGTCCTTTTGTTACGACGTAACTTGCTGTTCTACGTTTGTTTATTTATTTGTTATTTGTATTGAAATATATTATTTTCTCTCTTGGGATTAGGATGATAGGGACAATATAATAAGATCTAGATCGACCGGTAAAGGGGCTTTGACCGCTCCATTTAATCTTCTTAAATACAACCATCTTGGAGTCGTTCTCACATTTGCCGTATATAAATATGAGCTTCCTCAAAACGCGACTCCACAAGAGAGAATAGACGCCACAATAGGGTAATGAATCTCAATTTTCAAATACTTAATATTTACCCAATTAAAAAAGAATTATAAAATCACTTTTATTTTGTTGTGAAGGTATTTGGGAGCTTCGTTTGACGTTCCATCATTGGTTGAGAAACTCCTGCAGCAGCTCGCTAGCAAGCAAAAAATTATCGTAAATGTTTATGACACGACGAATTCTTCTTCTCCTATTAAAATGTACGGCCCTGATTTAACGGGTTTTGATGATGGTGATAACTATGTTAGTCATGTGGATTTCGGCGATCCGACCCGCAAACATGAGATGCGGTGCAGGTACAATGCAATTTTTCCTTTTTTATTTATTTACATATATTTAGTGATTTTTGAGGCATACATTTAAATGGATAGTTAGGAGTACGATGGAATTTCATGTACCCTTTCAAGAATTCAAAATGCCAAATTTACTATTCAAGAAATGCCGATATTAAATATATCCATGTAAAATTGAAAATTTATTACTTTTACCTTTCTGAAATTCTAGATATCAAATTTGTCCTTTCAAAACCTGTAATCTTTAAAATTTACCCATCTCATTTTAAAAAAGCAAAATCATATTCACTCAACTCTTAAGAGGGTAACATTGATATTTGGAACTTTTTAAGGTGGTAAATTTGATATTTTAACTTATTTTAGAAATAAAATATTTACCTAGCTCAATTACAAAACCCCGAATATACAAACCAAACAGCATTAAATAACTCTGTATGCTTCATTTATTAATTCTTTTTAACATGATTTCAGATTCAAGAACAAAGCTGCCTTTCAATCTCAATTACCTTTTCTATGCGACATATATTAGTTCTTTTGAAAGGCAAACACTTCCCTCGTTCAATTACAAAACCCCAAAAAATTCAAATCCTACCACACCAAATTACTCCCCTAAATATTGATCAAAATACTCCTCCACACAATTAATTCTCTCATTCAATTTATTTTTTTAAATGTGATTTTAGGTTCAAGGACAAAGCAGCGTTCCCATGGTCAGCGATGATGGCGTCGGGCGGGGTGGCGGTGATTGTGTTGCTCGTCGGCCACATTTTCTATCAGGCTCTGAATCGGATTGAGAAGGTGGAGGATGATTACAGAGAGATGAGCGAGTTGAAAGGCCGGGCTGAGGCCGCTGATGTGGCCAAATCTCAGGTTTCATCTCTCTCTCTCTCTCTCTCTCTCTCTCTCACATCACACACACAATGTCACATGGAACTTCTCTCTATCTCTTGCTCTCTCACACACACAAACACACTATCACAAACATTTCTCTCTCACTCTCACAACGTCCTAAACGCTATATTTTATCTTCTATTTGTTCGATTTGATAACATATATAGCGTTATAGCATACGATTTTAGAGTTATAGAATAGTATTGCAGAGTATGGGATAGAATTCTATCATATACAATATATTTATCTACAATACTATTCTATAATGTACAATCTTAGCCTGTAATGCTATATATCAATATATGTTATCACCATCTACTGATTTTTTTGAAAATTTTCTTAACAACCTATTCATTTTTGTTTAAAATCTTGTTTTAAGTTATCCAAATTTTGTTCATCTTTGAGACTCTATAATTTATCAATCTAGTTCTTTTAAACTAACTAAGATTATTTCATCATATAGTTTCTCGCAACCGTTTCGCATGAAATCCGAACTCCAATGAATGGCGTCTTAGGTAAATAAACTCATCAATAAACACTAAACCGTAAATTCATTTCACCAAATTTCCAATTCACACCCAAATTTCATTCCTATTTCAATTTTTTACCCAGGCATGCTACAAATGTTAACGGACACGGATCTCGATGCGACTCAGCAGGATTTCGTAATGACAGCTCAGGAGAGCGGAAAGGCTTTAATCATGCTAATAAATGAGGTTCTTGACCAGGCCAGAATTGAATCGGGGCGACTCGAGCTTGAAACGGTTCCATTTGATGTGAGAGATATTTTGGATAATGTGCTCTCTTTGTTTTCTGACAAGTCACAAGCCAAAGGCATTGAGGTATATATAATTAATAATAATAATAATAAATAGTTTAAATTTGCTGTAAGATTGTCTCAAAAAAAAAAAAAAAATTTTAAATTTGTTAATATTTTTGCTTGGGAAATTCAATACATATATGATTCCGAAAACTTTAAATATCAAATTAAACTCCATACCGCAAATATAAAACTCCGCCTTTTTGAAAATAATATTCTAGTGTCTTTACTTTTCTTTTTCTAATTTTTTGTTTTTTATGATGATAGCTTGCTGTATATGTATCTAGTCAAGTCCCTGAAGTGCTTGTTGGCGATCCATGCCGATTCAGACAAATCATCACTAATCTTGTTGGAAACTCTATGAAGGTTCATTTTAATATCATGACAATCCTTACGCCTTTTATTTTCTCTCATAACAAAATATATTTTTCTCTTCATGTAGTTCACAGAACATGGCCATATTTTTGTCTCAGTCCATCTTTTGGATGAAATTAAAAAATCGTCCGATCCAACCAACCAACCCTCGCTCAAAACCCCTGAATCAGAGTTCACCAACAACACATTAAGCGGACGGCCAATAATAGACCGCCAAGAAATCATACACAAGTTTAGAACCCACGAATCACCTAAAAACCCTAACAAGCCCGTGAATCTGTTCGTGACGGTTGAGGACACAGGAGTCGGGATCCCAGAAGAAGCGCAAGACCGCATTTTCACCCCCTTTATGCAGGCCGACAGCTCGACATCCAGAAATTATGGCGGGACTGGAATCGGATTGAGCATAAGCAAATGCTTGGTGGAGTTAATGGGGGGAGAAATCGGGTTCGTTAGCAAACCGCTAATTGGAAGTACATTTTCATTTAATGCGGTTTTTGAGAAAAGTGGGGTGGAATTAGTGGGGGACGTAAAGCGATATTGTGGGGAGATTGTTTCGAGCGATTTTCAAGGGATGAGAGCTCTCGTGGTGGATGGGAGTGAGATTAGAGCGGAAATTACGAGGTATCATTTGCAAAGATTGGGGGTTCATGCTGATTTGGCGACAGATAAGGAGTCGGCTTTTAGTGCGCTTCTAGAAGCTTGTAGTTTGAGGTATGGCCATGTACACTAAAAAAAAACCTTACGTTGACAAAAATGTAACAAAGATATATAAAATATGAAAAGCTAAACAAACTATTTGGTTCATTACTTATTTATTTATTTATTTCAAACAAACTAAAACCATTATGTTTTTTACGCAAACAAGCTAAAGCCATTTATCAATGTTTCAACTCAACCTAACAATAATACCTTTAACTCTCTAACTAATTAACTTGTAAATCAATCTTTTTTCTTTCTTAATTACAAAGTGGGAGGGGAAGTCTAGACATGGTCTTAGTTGACAAAGAAGCGTGGGGCCCTGATTCCACCGGCCTCTCATTCCCTCTCCCATTAATAAACCTTCAGAAGAATGGAACTTTAATGGAGCATTGGCAAAGAATACCAAAACTATTCCTTCTTGCCACCTCACTCAACTCGAGCGAAATAGAAGAGTTAAAGTCAAACGGATATGTGGACAGCATAATGAAACCTCTTAGACTTAGCATGTTGGCCGCTTGTTTGAGGAAAGTGCTTGGGATTGCGGACAAGAGACAGGTCCAAGCTAAAAGCGACTCTTTGGCTTTAAAAGGTAGTTGATACATAATTGTTTATGAATTATTATTTGATTGATGTTGCGTTTTTATTAATACGAGACGCTTTATTTTTCTTTCTTTTGGGTTGACATGAATACTAAAATTGAATCGTATCATATTTATATAATCAAGTTATTTATGTTTGTAACAATAATTCATTGAACCTTGACATATACACCATTTTTTTAACTACCGAAATATTCATTTATATTAAATCATTAATAATATTAATATAAACATGGCACAATAACATTATCAAGTACATTTTTTGACTACCCAACTATCAATTTATCAAGTTAAATATTTCTAACTACCAATCTTATTCTCTCTCTCTCTCTAGAGCTCTTGAAAGGCAAGAACATTTTGGTGGTGGACGATAACGCGATCAACAGGAAAGTTGCGGAGGGCGCTTTGAGGAAGTATGGAGCAGTGGTGACGTGTGTGGACAGCGGAAAGGATGCGATCCGGATTCTGAGTCCGCCGCACGAAATAGACGCTTGTTTCATGGACGTTCAAATGCCCGAAATGGACGGGTAAATTTGTCTTTTCATTTCTCGTTTTTTGTTCATTTTGTTTTTTTTTCTTAGTCTTTTCCTAATTTCATGAGCTGCCATTGTAGCTTAATTGACATTGCTCAAGTGGTTGATTTGTCCAATGCTATAGTTTGCTCATAACTAACTAGTCAAATCAAGACTTCTAACTTTCATAAAGTGCTATGTTTTGCTCATTGTTTTTACAATTATTTGTATGTTGACATTATTATGCTCTATTTTTTTAATTCCGTAGATTTGAGGCTACAAGGCTCGTAAGAAGTGCCGAAAAAGAATTCAATATGCCGACTGGAAAAGGAGAGATGCAAAATTATTGGCATGTGCCAATACTTGCCATGACAGCTGATGTGATACAAGCTACCTATGAAGAATGCCTAAGGTTGGGCATTTTAGTAATTTTGCTCAACTTTCAATTTTTAGTTTTTGTAAAATCAGTATTCTATCAGATTCTGCATAAGCAAGGATTTAGAAATTAGATCATTGAATTTGGCAATTTATGAATCTAATGAAGTGCTGGTATGATATTGTAGAAACTGATTTAAGAATTAGGGATTAATTTTTTTTTACAAAACTTGAATTTATTTATTGCGGTAATTAATTTGGATGTTTTGAAACAGGTGTGGAATGGATGGATATGTCTCAAAACCATTTGAAGAGCAACAGTTGTACACAGCAGTCGCTCAATTCTTGGAATCAAATTCTATTTTTGATTCTTGAAGAAATTAGGGTTTGTTTTGTACAATGTTTTTGTCGAAGAATTAGCTTAATGATCTGGTAAGTGTTTTGCAAACCTTTTATTTTTATAAGTAAAAAAAAGTGAAATTGCGGGCAATAATCATCTAAGCACCATCATTAAGACCCCCAACTTGAATGAATGGGCCATATTTGTGTCCTTTTTACAATAACAATTTTCAAGTTTATTGGAGATAAAATGAATTCATTTTAAAATTGCAGGTAGAAAGGTGAAGTAATAGTAGGATTGATTGTTCATGCATGTGCTGCTGTGTGTGATTTATAGTAAGTTTAGAGTAGGATTAGCCAAATTGATTTGTTGTGTTGAAATATTGTACATATGTAGGTTGTAGTCTAATCAAGTTTGGTAACTCGTTTATGCTTGTATGATAGAAGAGTTGATGCAAATGAGTCCTTGTCTTCTTTCCCTTTTGTTGTACAAATGACTCTTTTTGTACTCTTAGATGAACTCCTTTCATACCGTACATTTTTTCATTTCTGCACTTTTACATAATCCTTTTGGACCCACATGCTTTTGCACATATTTGTTTTTACATATACTCATTTTCTCCTACTATGTATAATTTTTTATACTTCTATATGCTCTTTACCTAGCAATTAGCATATGTACGTACTCTTTGTATCTATTTGCATGAGACTGAGAATTGTTACGAGGCATGGGAGAACGAAGGAATTGAATGATAAATATGAGAGCAAAAATGGAGGCAGAGTCTGGTTTAGAGGCTGCCGCCTGAGGCAATGAGCAAAGTTAGTCAAGGAGACAAAAGAGAGAGCGTACGATGACTGAGTCGAGCTAAGCGGGTGTCAAGAGACTCATAAACTGAAACGCCTTAAAAAATTATATTTAACTTGGGATATGACAGGATGCAACTGAAAAATTTCAAGTTGAGCGTCTAGAGATATGGAAGTAGATGGAGAAAACAGGTTTTTTGCGAAAAAAACTGAAGTGGGAAAATAGGAAATTAGATAAATCAAGAATATAGATGACAACTCCTGTTTTTTTTTTTCTTGACTAATTTGCTGCAAATGGGTTATTAGAAGCCTAACTAAAGCCTAGGCGGCCGAAATTAGTTGTTAAGGAACCACTGGATCCTAGGCTTGGCCTAAGCGCATATAATTCCTTACCTCTCTATACTCTTTTTATATCCTACATGGTGTCATTGAACAAATACTACAATATATCACTTATATAATGTTTAATCGATAGCGTCGTTCAAGCACAAATTCATGTGTGGCGTGGCGTCTATGCGCCAGAAGGATCTCTTCATTTCGTTCAATTGCATCACTCCACCTTGTATCCCACAGTTTCTATCAAGATCCATTCTTGTCTATGTGCATTTATGAAAGAAAGATGAAGAAGGTGATGTTGATATACACTCACTCCACAAGTTTTCTTCTTCTTTTAATAGCATTCTTAAATACTCAACCTACAAAAATAGATTGATAACTCCCAGCCTTAATTAGCTCGTGCAACAAACATCACACACTTCATGACTTCAAAATAGTATGTTAGTTTACTCTTGGCTTCAGATCCGCTGGAGAAAAGCAAATATATTACTGTATAGTGACTTTAATTAATCGTTGTTTAATTATTTGGGTGGATCGAAATACGGCTATTTACATTTTACAATCAGGGAGCCAATTTGAAGGTGACAAAAATTAAGAGAGCTATATAATATAATATAATATAATATGTTTTGAGATTTTTTATATCATATAAAATCTTAGAACTTTTTATACATATTCTGAGAGCTAAAATTACTTGTACATAGGCCCCAACACATTCTTAAATGCTCGACCTACATATCTATATATCCTTGATAAAATTAAATCCCAGCCTCATGCTGAAGAAACCTACTTTTTGGTTTGCTTTTAGACTTAATTGCTTCTTGTCTTAGCTTTTTGGAAGGGAGGGAATTATCAAAATCAAACATGGCTTCATGTTATGAGGAGGAGAAAATGAGAGCAATGGAGAGAAAGGTTAAGTTGGGAGAAATTACCCTTCGATGCGCAGCTTTTGTGTTTGGAGTTATTGCAGTTTGTCTGATCGGATCGGATTCAGAAGTTCGAGAGATTTTCTCTATTGACAAGAAGGCAAGGTTCACCGACATGAAGGCCCTTGTGTGAGTGAGATTTTCGCCATATACCTCATTAGTGTTTTTTCATGGTTGTTTTTATTAAAAAAAAACTTTTTAATGGTTTCCAAATAAATCTAATTAAATTTTTTCGAATGAAAGTATTTAAGTTGATCTAGAAACATGAATTCTTTTGGCTAATTAATCGAATTCATGATTTGTCACTAGCATCATTTCACTAAAACATTGGTGCAATCCCTTCAAGTTCAACTAGTACCCTCTAAAAAGTATATATGCATAAAAAATATATATGTATATATACATAATATTTAAGAAAAAAAACATATATTGGTTAAAATAATATTAGGGTGTACATAGTTAATATCAAGAGAAGATTGATTCTGTCGACTAGTTCATTAAAGATGCAATTAGAAGTGCTCTAAAACAAGAGTGTGCAATTGATTTTCTAATTAGAAATTATAATTTCATCTCTTAAATTATCAATTTTGACTCTTGTGTCCTATAACCTATGTTGCACGGACATGGACACGGATGTCGTGTCCGACACGATACGGACACGACGACACGACAATCTTGAAAATACCTCAGGACATGATACGTTTGTATATATATAATATTTTATTATTTCATTAATAATAATTTATTTCTTAAATTATTTTTAATATGTTATGCATCATAAAAGATCACATATATGTGATATAGCAGATCCTGTGCAAGAAAATATGCACATTTTGTCTTTTACAAATAATTTGTTGCATAAAGTATTTATTTGAGAGGACACAGAAGATCACCACACTCATAACATAGCCAAACAGCTGCCTCAAAAGAAAACACATCGCCAAACAACAAACTCCGGAAAGAATAGGCAATTGTTAAATCCCACTCAACCTATGTGAATTCAGTACTTTGTCTATTACTAGCTGCTGGAGCTGTAGAAGTATACCGTTTGAGTTGCTTCTTGAATGAGGCTGCCGTGTCCAATGGTCCAGTGGGCCGTGTCTACTGCCGAGTCCAATAATATTTTACCATGACACGCCAGCTGGCGAGTCCCACATGTGTCGGCCGCGTGTCCGTATCTGACACGTGTCAGACACTCCAATATTTCTTTA
Organism: Juncus inflexus; assembly: GCA_024447665.1. Lineage (NCBI taxonomy): Eukaryota > Viridiplantae > Streptophyta > Magnoliopsida > Poales > Juncaceae > Juncus > Juncus inflexus. The sequence goes on along the minus strand of JAJHPC010000012.1, from coordinate 9,961,512 downwards.
GCATATAGTACGCCAGCTGGCGAGTCCGACATGTGTCGGCCGCGTGTCCGTGTCTGACACGTGTCATATACTCCAATATTTTTTAGCATATTTTACTATGACACGCCAGCTGGCGAGTCCGACATGTGTCGGCCGCGTGTCGTACGCGTGTCCGTGTCAGACACTCTAATATTTTTTTAGCATATTTTATTATGACACGCCAACTGGCGAGTCCGACATGTGTTAGCCGCATGTCGTACGCGTGTCTGTGTCTGACAAACATACGGCTGAAATTCTGGCGTGTCCGTGCAACACAGCCTATAACGAACTGTTAAGTCAAATATCATTTTAACACTTTATTTGTTAAATCAGATATTTTTTAACATGTGTCATAAATAAGCACAATGGTTAAAGTGGGAGAAATTTTGATAGAAATATTTTTTCTCACTTACAGAGAGAGAGAGATAAAATACAGACTTCACATTTAAACCCAAAGAAAAATCACAAAAGCCAATTGGAAACCCTTGACTGTCAAATAGTCTCTGACTATAAAAGACACGCCCATTCCACAGAAGTAAGTACATACGGTACTTAATTGGGTACCAGCCAAAAAGCTGGAAACCTGCAAGTATGAATCCACTATTTATGAATAATAATACATATTATGCTAATGTCCCCACAAACTCACCTAATTATATAGTTGGATGTCATGATAAAATATCAGAGTAGAACAAATAAATGAATATGATTGGTTAATTATTACTTATTAGGTACATAATGATTCTGATATGTGGTGTCAATTGTAGGTTTTTGTTGATTGCGAACGGGTTAGCTGCTGGACATAGTTTGGTACACGGAATAAGGTGTTTCATTGACATTTCAAACGGAATCAGGCTCCGCAACAAAATTGTATCATGGGCTATATTCTCCTGCGATCAAGTACGTTTTCTCAATCTGCATGATCAAACTTAGACGACTTTGTTTCATATGCATATATTTTTTTTGTAGAAAATAATCTATAATATCATTCTTTCTACTTTTTTCCTTTTTTTTTTTTGATAAATTTTCCTTCCTTAATAATATTGCAAGAGTAATTTGAAGAAGGGACTTACCTCTTTTTTCTTTTATATTTGTAAGATAAATGTAACATACATAACGGAGTTTGACCGTATTATTTGGGGGGAGGACATTTAGCAAAATTTTTAGCGGACTAAATATATAGAAATACATATATTTAAATTTTTTTCAGTAAAACACTACTAATATATACTATTCTGTCAAAATCTTGTGTGAGCCATGACCCTTCCCAGTCTCTATTAAACCTCATCCCTGATAACATATGAGGCCTGATATATCATACCGCTTGCCCTGATTTAACTTGTATAATGTCTGATTTCCATACTTGAGATGAATAAGAAACCTTCATAGACAAATTAGTTGCATAATCTATCAAACTCTTGTGGTTTTTCACTTACAACACAAAATTGGGATACTCTATGCTGCATACGAAAGAGAGCTTATGCTAATATTGATTTGCTCATTATGAGTTCATTATGATATTAATTAACCTGACTTTTTAGAAGATTTTAGAATTCTATGCATACTATTATTAATTTAATTTTTTTTTATCAATTAGAACATTTACAATTAACATATTAGAATTCTTAGAGAGATAAAGATGTTAGTTGAGTCGTTAATAATCAGTACTACTCAATATATCATTTTTGCTGAATAGTTATGTTAGATGGGTTTGAAAAAATGGTATATAAAAACATGACAATATATGAGGCATGATACATCATATCCATCCAACAGCTCTACTACTAGGCTAAATTCATTTCACATCAGGACTTATAACTTGGCGCAGGTCGGCGGTCCTACCCCATGTTCTCTCAGGTCGAGAAGGGGACGCCATCCTTCGTGAGGGCGCAAATTAAATAATTCTCTTTTTGGTCATTGACTCGTTATAAATTCACAGATCAATTAATAATTTGCTTATAAGAATTCATTTATATGCAGGTAATCACATATGTAACTTTATCGGCTTTGGGGGCTGCATCAGAAACCGCAGTTCTTGTTGAGTATGGCCAGCCAGAATTACAATGGATGAAGACATGCAACTTCTTCAAAAAGTTTTGCTTTCAGTCAGCAGAAGGAGCCGCAATGGCTTTCTTGGTTTTCCTTTCAAGTGCTTTGGTATCCTGCATATCAGCCTTCAACTTGTTTCGGTTATACGATAATAGTTCTTAGTCTATAGTTGGATTGATGCATTAGATAAGATGCAAAAGAATAATAGATCCAATTTTATTAGCAAAAAGTAATGAAGTGATAATTTTAGCATAGCGTATAGTTTGAACTGTCTTTCTTGATTTTTCTTTTTAATACCATCATTTATTGCATTTTTTTTTTGATATTCAAAGAGGCGAATTGCCTCTCATAGATTCCATTAAAAAAAAAAATGTTCAGTTACAAATAGTTAACAAATATATACATAACATGAGCCTAGACAAAGAGAGAAGCTAAGCTCCTTAAAATTACATATCGGGACCGTTCGACAAAGCATTGAATAAAATAATAGGAGAATATAGAATAACCGACTATTATATTTTATTACAATAACGTTCGCTAGATAGATGAATTAAACATTCAGTTTAAATTATATAATAATGAATTATGACCGCACAAAATAGAAAATGAGAAAATTTAATTATCACGTAAGATGAAATTTAGAATAAAAGAGGGTATGTGTTTTCTAAATTCAACCCTATTTCATGTGTGCCGAACGGCTACATCAGGACCAACTACATAGAAGAGAAATACGACTAAGAGGGATGCGCAGCTGATTGGGCATTGGTAGGAGAGTTCTTCAACAATGCTCCATCCAGCATCTCATTTGTCTGTTTAATTCTTCCAAAAGAATTACAAGATTTGGTGTCTTGTTTTTAAAGATTGCCCCGTTACGAGCATTCTATATCGTCCAACACATACTTATCCAGTCAGTGTCCCATTCCTTCCTTGCGACCTTTCTCATTGGCGCTCCCACTCGCTGCCATATGTGTTCGATTGATGTTGCGTCTAATGGATTTAACCCCTTCCATATCATTCATTATATATCAGACTTTTAGTCGCTTCATTCAGTACATAACAAATGAGCAGTTTATTTTTATTTCAAAGAAATCTGTAAGAATTCCAGTATATAGATTATGCGATTGTGTCGAATGGAAGTCAAAATAGATAGAGAAGTTTGAGAATTTGAATTGAATTTCTTTGCTTCTAACTCTATTTTTTTATGGGAAAATTTGGGGAGAGCTTACAAATCCCCCTTCCAAATTTGCATTTTCAAATATTTTTTATGTTATCTATTTATTTACAAAAAGAGAAAAAGAAGCTATACAAAAACAAAAGGAAGATAAATCAACCCATTTCATCCACAGCCCAAAAGAGAGAATTATGCAATTCAGCCCATTGGGGGAAAAACTTGGACCAAAAACTCAGTATTTTTGTTCTTCTTTTTATTTTACATAATAACATTAATCCTTCTTTAATAACATTATTCTTAAGAATGTATCTCCCAACAATTACATTCTCATCTCTTGACAATATTTACTAAATTTTGTCTTCATTAGAAAATAATATTTACATATTAGGAAATATCAATTTGATCTATATAACAAATTAAAGAAGAAATTCCTTAAAAAACAATTAAGGAAGAAATAAAGATTGTATTTTAAACAAAAATTTAATAACTTTAAATGAGCGTGTAAATCTGAGTTTTCATTTTTTTCAATGGAGATTATTTTCCCACTGATTTCTTCACCCTTTATTTTTCAACTTTTAGGACCTCTCAAAAGGCCGCATCATAGTAATTATTTTCTCCATTGGATCAAATAATACGGTCGATATATACACCATTGAATATTTTACATATTCTAATTTTTTATGACATTATTTATATCTTATACTAATACGTATAACAATTATTGGTGATTTTTGTGTTTACTATTCTATTTCCCAATTATGTGAGAATGTCTAAAGTTATTTCGATCGTTAGATTTTAATCAAATGATTTTAAAGAATCATGATACATAATTATATTCAATTAATTCAAAGAGAATATGAAGAGTTCATTTTGAAAATATATTCAGTTTTTTCTTTTCTTCTTTAAAAAATAGTAATTCATAATAAACGTTGTATTTCTCACGTTAAAATCTTCAAAACTAAATTTGTTTGAATTTTCTCTTTATTTTGAATTTCTATATTGCTATGGTTCCAATTTAATTTTTTTCGTTGAAGTATTCAAAGATACACTATATAAGAAAATATGTTCATATGAGAAAAATATCGTTACATATTAGATTTAAACAATTAGACATTTGAAATGTAATGCATAAATAATTTTTTGTATTATCAATAGTTATAAATTCAAACATTTAGATAAATTAACTTCACCTCATTATTTTTCACCTTCTTTTGTGCCTTCTTATTGAATCATGTCCTCAATTTTCTCTGGGTCATCGATCAAAAAAATTCTCAAATTTTATTATTTAATTTCTCAAGTTTCTTGATATTTTATAGTGATATGTGAAAGGAAACACATAGTATCAGATGCACAGCCGAATAAATTTTTTACCCATTTCCTAATCGAGGATCCATGTAATATCAATCAAATCAGAAAAATAAATATTATTTATACCTCGGTTTCGGCTAATTCGGTTTGTAGGGCTTCGCTATTCGAATCCAAAAGATGTCCCTGCATCTCTTGCGGATCTGAACACGAAAGGTGCTACAACTCCGGCACCATTCTCTACACGTATCCACACATGAACTGCTCTTGTTGGCGGAGAAATCGATATTACTAGATCCGGTTTCTCTTTCTCTCTTTGTCAAAAGGCGGCTAGGGTGTGGTCTGAATCTTCTGACCTAATCAGACTAACCCTTCATCTATTTATAGCATCTCATGCTTACATCTCTTCACCTTACTTTTGATTTTCTGTATCCAACCGAGTTAGTTCTCTTTGTGTGTGACCATGTAGGTTCATTTAATATTGGTAATAAACTTCAAGTTTATAAATCATAAGTAGCCTTTAGTACGATGTTATGATTACCCAAATAAAATGAATGATACGTGATCATAACCAATACATCAATTATGTATTTAGTCCCTTTGTTAAATGATATTTATATTGATCATAATGCATGATTTTGATGGTGTTATGTCATAGACCAAAGTGTTTGTGACCTAGATGATGGATTGTAATAACAAACATAATATTTATTCTAAGATATTTCATATAATATGTGCGTATAGATTATTTTATTATAATTAAAATAGACCATGAATATGCAATTCAGCTTTATGTCATCAAAGTGCGTGACTTTGTGTTATAAATGCTATTCTAAATCGCCCCTGGTCATTTATAAGATATTTGTGGAGACAAATATACTTGCGGATACATATAAATATATATTTATATACAAGCTATAAATGTACACCAGTATATTAGTTGACTGATGATCATGCTTTACTGATCATGGATAAATAGTTATCAAGTCATTAACATAGGTGTATGTTAGAGACCATATACTGGACTGACCCGCCATAAGAACGCTACATATTTTACGTCATTAGTGATTCTTGTAACATAAAATATTTATGGTCCTTTGACCTGAGATTGTCTCGGTTCCCAACATTAGTAATTTTATACTTTAATATAATCTAACACTGCCTTTAACCGGGTGGTCATAATGGTTATGATTAAGTATATAATGAATCATGTAGAGGGATGAGTGCAATCAAGACGGGATTTGTTCCTCTCATAAATGAGAGAGATATCTTTAGGCCTCTTGATGAATTGAACTGAAGAAATGTATGGCCATACTCAAATGAATTAATAAGAGTTATTAATGTCATTTGTTCTTGTTCAGTTTAATTTGGGATCAAGAAATATTAATCGATTAATATAAGGATGGCGTATTACATGCCTTATGATCGATATAGATATCGCGCGACAAAGGGACTAAATACGTGATTGTTGATTAGGTAAATCGAATCACCGATATTCACTTAAATTGGGTAGTCATGATGGCTTGCTAGAGTCCGCTCATGATTTACAGACTGTCAGGTCTATTGCCAGCATTAAGTGAACCTATAGGGTCACATACAAAGAACAAACTAAAACGGGCGCAGAAAATCTTAGCGACTTATATGATGAGTTGCATAAGAATGTCACAAAAAATATTGTCATCTTATGTGATAAGATGTAATATATATGTATATATAAAGACTATGAGCACAAAAGATCATGTAATCTAGAAGAGTCTAGATGATGTCATATGGATAATAATGAGTGATGTCATACACATCTTTTAGTGTGAAGAGATATAACTCTTCACCTCTATATAAGGATATGGAGGGTTCCAAAATTCAATTTAACACATCATTCTCTCTGTCATTTTTTCACATTCTCTTTTGTGAGACAAAAGATAGAAAATATACTTCTAATTTGTATGACAAAATTATGAAAGGGTGCTTTCCTTTTGTATGACAAAAATGAAAGAGTGCGATTATATGGGAGAAATTATATACATCTTTTGTGAGATAAAATAAGAAGAAGAAAAAGTATTTTCTTGTGCAAGAGGAGAATAAGTTACTAGCATATATATTGTTCTTCTTTCCGTTTCATGGACAATACGCATGGTTTGAGCGTCACGGATTAAGCGTAATCCGAAAGGTATCTTTAAGATTTATTTTTTTGATTTAACTAATACGCACAGATCCTCGGATTGGTTTTGGAAGAAATTGTTGTTTTCCGCTGCGTTAGGCACGTCCGAAACCCAACAGTGGAATCAGAGCGACGTACGTATTTCGGTTAAATTGAGACGGTATATAAGAGATATATACTATTTAGATACTATTTATAATTTGGATTTAAAATTGTAAGGCTTGCATATTAAGTATTTATGTGTTGAATATTCTTAATTAAAAGCATGCGAATGTTTAGAGATTCATGAAGAGGCGCATGTGATGCATTAATTAATGAAAAGATACATGCCGTATACCAAATTAGATGTCATTTAATAAAATGATACATGTAGTTTAATAAAAGGGTGTGATCCTCAAATCTGACATATAAATCGTGGTTGAATATATATTTGACTCAACTGATCATACATCTTTATATATGCATTTGATGCATGACCAAGTAACCCAATACGTGACAATAAACTTGATGTTATTTTTTGAGTCTAATATATGCGGAATCAGAAACATCTTTTGAAGTTGCACGGGTTATATGGTTAAAATAACTACATAGATTTTTTCGTATCAAAACTGGCGAAAGAGTCATTCTGTTCATAAAAGGGCACGTGTTTCAGTCAACCAACCAAAAAGTCAGTTTGTACAACTATATATTTGATATAGAGTTGATGCTGCACTTATTTATAATTTGAAGTTTGTTTACATTCAAAGTACAAATGGTCTTATGTATTATAATTTATATTGATAAATATAATTTGGAACACAAGTGACGAGTCAAAAAGGAATGCATGGGATGGTAAATCCGAGATAACATGTGTTATATTTGAACTCGTATAATATTTGAGTATAAAGCACTCACATGAATTCGTTAGTCTAAGTTTTCATCCAAAATGATGGTCAAGTTATTTAAAAATTAGGCAGTCATGTGATTCAAAGGTTGAGTCAAAAGATTACGACCAAAAGATGTAAGAAAGAGTTACGACCATCGGGTGCGATCAAGATGTACGACCAAAAAGTGCGCCAAGTGATGCGATTCAAATGTTATGTCCAAGAGTTGCGACCAAGAGATATGATCCAAAAGTTACAACCAAATGATGCGTCCAAGAGATATGATCCAAATGTTATATCCAAGGGGTGCGATGAAAGGTTATGAACAAAATGTGCGATCAAAAGATTGTGTCTAAAGAGTTGCGGCCAAGGGGTGCGACCAACGGATGTAATCGACTTACGTAACCAAGAGGTACGATCGAAAAGATGCAATCACAAGAGTTGCGACCTCTTCAATAGTTGTGTCTTCATGAAAGGGCGCATACCATGAATTGTCTTTTTTGAAATGGTGCATGTGATGCATTATTTTACGATAAGTTGCATGTGATACATTGAATTCATGAAAAGATGCATATGATGTATTAATGTATAGAAAAATGTGTGTTGGCTGTGGACTATGTTGACTGTTGATTGTATTACTGTTAATTGTTGACAGTTGACTATACTAATTTACCCCTTGATTGTTGACCATTGAATTGGTCAAAAGTTGATCATGACCTAGTCAAAATGTTGACCATTAACTGGTGAGCTTATCAAATGTTGATCGTTAATCTAGTCAAATATTGACAATGATGACCGCGCACCGAATTCGCATTCGTAAGACTTTATATATATATATATATATATATATATATATATATATATATATATATATATATATATATATATATATATATATATATATATATATATATATATATATATATATATATATATTTATAAATGGGTAAATAATTGAAACATAATATGATTATGTTTATATTTGATATATTTGTTGATACGTGTTGATATAATGAAAGAGTTCATTAGGCATAACACATTCATCATGGAGATGAAGGAGTTCATCGTCTATCATGAATACATCATTAAGATAATAAGTTCATTTTTAACCACACATCATGGCGATGAAAGAGTTCATCGATTTCTATACATGAAGATAAGATTTTCATATACAATCTAAGAAAAATTTCATGGAGATGAAATATATATTAGGAAATCTTTATGTTAGTTCATAAAGATCAAGGCCATGATATATCATCGTTATTATCTTTATTCTGTTAGTACATGTGATGTTCTTTGAAGATTGTATAATAACATCAAATAAAATCTCTCAAAATAATGTTAAGTCATGAAGAGCCTTCCATAAGTCTAAATCTCTCGATACTCTGATCGACCCTGCATAGGTCATGCCAAAGCTGAGTATGTTGGGACAATTTTAGGAGGAGAGAATGGGGGAAATGGGAGCCAACATAGGTCATGCCAAAGCAGAGTATGTTGGGTACTATTTTGCCGATGATTAGACATTGTTTGACTTAACTGGGCTATCAAGTCGGACTTGGGCTTGGGGCATACGATAGGATATATATGTCGGGGATATGATGCTTATTCTATGTTGTTCAAGAGTTGTATGAGATACAATTGAAATGATTCCTACCTAAATAAGTTAAGTTCTGGGCGATGAGCCAAAGCTCACTTAGGACTTAATTGAAATATGGATCTTGTCTCGCTATGAAACTTCATGGATTGAAAGTTTCTGAATCAATGCGATTGAGGGTTATTAATTTGATTAAAAATAGTGGAGCCATTATATCAAATATTTAAAGAATAATAGTCTTTGCATATTATTCAAATCGAATAATATATCTATTTATGCCTCACGATAGGTCCTTGAGAGGACATATAGCATAAGATGCTTATAATCGTTAAAATGAACATGTACAAGTGTTTTCAATGATGTTTTCGTGCTTAAAAGGAACATAAAATGTACTCCCAAAGATAAGAGAAAGATATTGCCGGGTTTCGGCCTTAAATAAGAAGTTGGTAGCTTTCACAATAAACGGTTCATGAAAAGAGACAACAGTCTCTCAAGAAGATATGAAAAGGGAAAGGAAGGGTAGTGTGACTACCGCTTCAAGTATTCTTGTTATAGAAATTTACTTGTCTATTTCACATCATGTATACTAGATACACGATGTGAATCACACATTTGTGAAAATGTGCTAAGTTGTGGGCTATTGAGTAAATATGACGTTAACATATGAGTGACAAATGTAGCAAAAGTCGTTGCATTTTCTCAAGTAACTCATTTATTTACATTGTCTTTTTGGACTTATCGCCGACATAAATAATTGTTATTTAATGTCGACAATATATTTTGTATTATCTATAGTTCGAGTTTAACTATTAATGGTCATTAATTTACTATTGAGAATAATAATTTCACCATTCACAAAGGTCATTTTTCTTTGGAAATGTTCGAATAAAAAAATTATCTTATGTGTTATATCGAACAAGATAATTATAAGTCCATCTATAACATTAATACTAAGAATTTAAATCTAGTATTGTCGCTTGGTCTACTTAAGTAAGATGAACATTTATTAAATCCATTAAGATGGATTTTCAAATTTATTTGATTTTGAATCATTTGAGACATGTGTAACTTATTTATTAGACAAGATGACATAAACGTCTTCACAAAGTAAGGTGAAAGCAAGTTACTTATTGGTTCTCATACATAGTGATGTATGTTCATTAATGAGAGAAGGTACTAGAGAAAACTACTTCATCACTTTATTGAAATAATAAATTTGAATATTTTGAAAAGTTCAAAACTTACAAATAATGAAGTAGAGAATAAAACTTGGCTTTGAAATATCAAATTTCTTCGATGAGATCGAGGAGTCAAGAACCAAGTGTTTGATCATCATGATAATATATCGAACTTTATTAGATCTAGTTCGATCATGATGAGTCAAATATATCTCCTATTTCTTTCGGGATTACGCTCTTATTGCGTTCAAACTGAATATAATTCCATCTAAAGCGGTTATGAAAGATTCCATATGAGATATGGACTGGTAGGTATATCCGATTATCTTTTATCAAGATTTGAGGATATGATACTTAATTGAAGCATCATGCATCTAATCAAATTAGTGCTTATTATGGAATATCCTAAGAAAGTAAGGATATTAAAATAGACCATGAATATGCAATTCAGCTTTATGTCATCAAAATGCGTGACTTTGATAGTAAAACTATAAAGTGTTATGAATGCTATTCTAAATCGTCCCTGGTCATTTATAAGATATTTGTGGAGACAAATATACTTGCGGATACATATAAATATATATTTATATACAAGCTATAAATGTACACCATTATATTAGTTGACTGATGATCATGCTTTACTGATCATGGATAAATAGTTATCAAGTCATTAACATAGGTTTACGTTAAAGACCATATACTGGACTGACCAATAAGAACGCTACATGTTTTACGTCATTAGTGATTCTTGTAACATAAAATATTTATGGTCCTTTGACCTGAGATTGTCTCGGTTCTCAACATGAGTAATTTTATACTTTAATATAATCTCATACTGCCTTTAACCGGGTGGTCATAACGGTTATGATTAAGTATATAATGAATCATGTAGAGGGATGAGTGCAATCAAGACGGGATTTGTTCCTCTCATAAATGAGAGAGATATCTTTAGGCCTCTTGATGAATTGAACTGAAGAAATATATGGCCATACTCAAATGAATTAATAAGAGTTATTAATGTCATTTGTTCTTGTTCAGTTTAATTTGGGATCAAGAAATATTAATCGATTAATATAAGGATGGCGTATTACATGCCTTATGATCGATATAGATATCGCGCGACAAAGGGACTAAATACGTGATTGTTGATTAGGTAAATCGGATCACCGATATTCACTTAAATTGGGTAGTCATGATGGCTTGCCAGAGTCCGCTCATGATTTACAGACTGTCAGGTCTATTGCCAACATTAAGTGAATCTACAGGGTCACACACAAAGAACAAACTGAAACGGGCGCAGAAAATCTTTGCGACTTATATGATGAATTGCATAAGAATGTCACAAAAAATATTGTCATCTTTTGTGATAAGATGTGATATATATGTATATATAAATACTATGAGCACAAAAGATCATATAATCTAGAAGAGTCTAGAGGATGGCATATGAATAATAATGAGTGATGTCATGCACATATTTTAGTGTGAAGAGACATAACTCTTCACCTCTATATAAGGATTTACTAATTCTTTCGTATACGGTTGTGTATTTTCCTTTAGTCTCAATTTATCAGGGGCCCTTAGATACCTCTCTCGTATCTGAGAGTAACAAATTCTATTTTGATCATTCACATTCCAACTCATGGTTTACTAAATACCCGATCATAGATTTTATAATTATCCGGTTAAATACAATGTTTGACTATGTCAAAGTATGAAGATATACATACATGAATCTATGATGACCTCAAGTGGTGGTATCATTTTAAGAAAATGATTCATGTTATATATTCTAATATTAGTACAAAAAAAAATTCTCTATATATAACATTATATTTTTTCTTCAAACATAATGTTGAATATAAATATTTTTTTCACTTTTATAAAAATAAATAAAAATGAAACGTCTTTGACTAGATCTTTTGGTGCTTCCACTAAAGTCTTCGAAATAAATTGTGTTATTTTTTCTTTTTATTATATCAAAAGACAACAAAATAACTCGAGCGAACAATTGAAAATAAATTTGAGTTGAGATCATAAAGATTAATTCATAGTGTCTTATTAATTTTTTTTTTTCCATTAAGTTATCAATTATTTTATTAATTTATAATACCATGATTTATTACATAAAGTTATCCGTCATTAGAAAATTAGATGTGATCAAATATCTTATGATGTAATACAAAATTATGATTAAAAAATATTGAACTTACTCTACATAATTTTTTTATATTCTTTTATGTGTTTTGAATTAATTTAAATATTATTTTAATTTTTATATATTTCGTTAAAAGTTATAGAGAACTTATGAAATTTTTATAATAGTAAGTATTATATATCAAAATAAATAAAAAATAAAAATATTCGCAAGTATAACGCGACTATACGGTTTCTTTACTTATTCTCTTAAGTTTTCTTATATTATCATTACTTTACAACGTAATAAGAGAAAAATGAAAAAAAAAATATAGAAAAGACAGAAATTAATGATACTGACATTATGTTTGTAGAAAAGAAAAAACTATATAAGGAAAATAAATGAGATGATATATCAGAAAAAATTAACTAGTCGTATTCTCATTATTAAATTTTTAGTTCTCAAAATATGTATAATATATATACACTGTGTGGATAAAAATATCACATATTAATGATGAAACAAAATACATAAATTAATATAATATGATTATCAACGACTTAAAAAATATTTTGATATAGCGGATTCACGAAATCGATGATATATCATGAAATATTAATTTAATTTTATACTAAAAGGAAAAATATTCAAAGCGTAGCGCGAATATTATCCTAGTTTAATAGAAAGAGACATTCGCATCATATGATTTAGACATCTCTTAAATATTATTTATTATACACAAATATCATATCTTAAATATCATCCACCACATTATTTATTATACACAAATAAGATGGTGATGGGTTGTGTATATCACGTAGGATTCATTTTTTTTATGGTAAATTTGCCTAGATGATTCCTATACACAAAACTTTTCAAAGAATGTTTTACGTACCAATGAACTAAAACACACAGGGTTCTTATATAATATTCAGAAAATTGGAAAATAAAGGGGTAATCTGGAAAAATCCTTTTACACTTTACACGTTCTCATCTACACTTGTCAAGCGTTATTTGATCTTCTCAACACTTGTTAAGCTTCGTAAGTTCATTTCTCATGTTTAAGAAACCTCTTACTTTTCCTTTTTCAAGGCAACCCCTCAGTTTTCTTCCATCGTTCTTAATTAATTTGAAGCTAGCTTTGATACAAGGGTTGGTACAAGGTTTGACCACTTTGTTTATATTTTTACTATAATTCTTTTGCAATTAGTGATGCTTATATGATTAGTTCAGCTTTTTTGAAATTTTATAAAATTCGATTATGGAGTGGTTGCATTACTTTTGGCTCAAAGAAATCAAAGGTCCGGCCTGAATGATTGTTTAAATATCTTAACTATTTGTGGTGGCTTTTCATATAGTTGCAATACAATTGTTTATTGCATTACTTATTTTTTTATTTTTATGTTTTTTATGCAAATATCTCTTAACTATTTATTATAGCCACAATAATATAATTTTTCAACCTACATTGTTATGGGAGAGAGAAATCATCACTAATCATAACTCATTAATTATAGCTTACTTTTTTGCAAGGGTTTTAGTCTTAGATTCTAGAGATTTTAAGAGAAAAATGGCGTCTAAAGTTGAGTTTGAGCTAGAGGTGAAATCTAACGCGGAGAAGTTTTGGAAAGCAATGAAGGACTATGCGGATTTGATCCCTAAGGGTTTCCCCCAGCAATACAAGAGCATTGATATCATTGAGGGTGATGGAAAGAGCGTTGGATCTGTACGCCTTGTGAAATATGCTGAAGGTCCATTATTTCAATTGATAATTTTTTAATTGAATTTAATATATATATATATATATATATATATATATATATATATATATATATATATATATATATATATATATATATATATATTATGAATATATTGGAGATTAATTTTCACAAAAATCAGAATATTATATCATTGCCATCATATATCATCAAAAATATGCAGCACTATTCAAAATATATATCGGAATAATAGTTTGATGATACATGATGGCAATGATATATTATTCTGATTGCTGTGAAAATTAATCCACAACATATTCATAATATATATATTACATCCATACGGTTGAAATTTAAATTTTTACTTTTTATAACCACTTTACGGGTATTTTAAAAAAATATATGTTCAAACATACTTATGTTTTTTAGCATCTCCATATATATATATATATATATATTGAACCTTAAAAAAATTTGAGGCGGAGGGGGAGGTCTAGTCTCTATTAAAATTCGTCATTGTTAGTAATATAAATTTACTTACTCTTCTTTTTTATTTTCTTTTTTAATTTTGCATGGTTTAACGAGCTAATCAACAAATATAAAATGCTTGTATTTCATTTGGCCTTAGTTTTATTCATTGATCATGGGAATATTAGGAAATATTTAAAACCTTTTCTCAAAAATTGAAAAATAAAGTGGAAGCTCCCACAAAATTATGCGATAAAATACGCATAAATTTTAGAAAATTATAAGTACTTTTAAACATAAATGAAAGCATTTGTCAATTTTTTTTTTTTTTTGAGAAATAAGAAATTTAATTTACCTCATAGTATTTGAAAATTTATAGGGATTCCAACAATGACATTTGCAAAGGAGAAAATTGAGGCACTTGACGAGGAGAACAAACTGGTTTCATACAGTGTGATAGACGGAGAGGTAATGAACATATACAAGAGTTTCAAAAAGACGGTTAAAATTTCCCCTAAAGGAGAGGGTAGTTTGATCAAGTTCACTCTCGAATATGAGAAGGCAAATGAAGGAGCTGGGGTTCCTGAGCACATGAAAGAGACCGCAACGAAATTTTTCAATGACATTGACGCTTTTCTCATGTAGAACTAGAAAAGATGGAGATGCAATATAAAATAATATTGGGTCGAAATTGAGAAACATTTGATTGAAAATTGTTTTATGCATGCTAGGTTCTTATTAAAATAAAATGCATGTGTAAGAAATGGAATAATATGAAATAAATTTTAGTATGAGAAATATTGGAGTTGGAATTTTTTCTTTTTGTGTATAATTATGTGCAACATCCTCCTTTGAATTAATTTATTTCCCAAAAGGTGAGGAGCATCCTCCATTGATTTTAGAGAAAGTTGAAAAAAAAAAGAAACCTACAATATGTCTAAATTGAATTAATTACCAAAAGGAGAGGAGCAGCCTCCTTTGATTTAAAAGAAAGTTGAAAAAAAAACCTACATTATGTCTAAATTGCAAAAATCTCCTGCATTATTGAAAATTACAAAAAAAACCCCTACATTATTAATAAAAATGTAAAAATATTTTTACCGTTAAATTGAAACTAACACCGTTAGTTTTAGTAATTTAATTACTTGAAAAATATTTTTGAAACATTAATTAATGTTTTTATTTCATCAAAATATTTTTTTGCAAAAAATATTTAAGAACTATTCTTACAAAAAATTGAATTTTTTTATAAAAATAAGTTTTCAAAAATATTTTTCATAAAATACTTTTTGAAAGACATATTTCTTAAAAATATATTTTGGAAAAAATATTTCTTTAAATAAGTACTGTCAGATTTTTTTTCGAAAAAAACTATCTTTTCCGAATTTTTTTAATAAAAATATCTTTTTCATAATTTTAATTCAAAAATATTTTTTTAAGAGTAAATAATTTTGTAAGAACTATTTCTGAGAAAAAATATTAAAAAAAATAATTTTTAAGAATATTTTTTTGTTGAAAAATATGTTTTATAAAAAAGAATTGAATAAAAAGAATTTACTCAAAAATATGTTTCTAAAACAAAATATTTTTCTTAAATTTCGTTGGTAAAATATTTTTAAGAAAAATATTTTTGAAATAAATGAAAGTGATTAAAATATGTTAGTTAACAAGTGTTAAAAGTGAACTAATGGTAGATACTAAAATTTGATTTTCTTTAGATTACAGGTTTTTTTTTTTTTTACAATTTTCAACAAGACAGAGGCTTTTTTGCAATTTAGAGATTATTGGGGGATTTTTTTTTGCAAATTCCCCTTGATTTAATTACCTAAAGGTGAGGAAAGATGATGGTAGTTTGGTCGATTGGCACTTCCAAGTATGTTGAATTTTTGGATAATATAACTTGTGATCAGAGTTTTAGATATAAAGGAGTGAAATATTATATATTCCATCATATTTTGAATATTAAAGAAGAGAGATAATATATCTATATATTAGATCGTAAAGATAGGAAATAATGAAATACATGAAATGAGATAAATATAATACACATATTACATATTGTTTTACATGGTACTACACTAATTCCTTAAACCTCACATGTTGATTATTTGGTAGTATAAGATTATCAAAGATACCGCATGCCAATTTCTAGGCATTCATAACCGACTCGTTATTATGGTCATCTTCACCCCTTTTTAAGTATCCCAATTTCCTCACATAAGATAATAATCGTGAGAGAAGATTCATACCATGAATGAAGAGATAAGGTGAGAATGAGCACTCTTGATACAGTCCTCCCTCTAGTACAAAGAAATCGCCACCTTTCCATTTATTATTACCGTGAATTTGCACTTTTAGCTCCTTTAACATATAAGCTAAACATCCAAAATAATGATTCACATCTTCACGACGGATGTGTGAAATCCGAGTACATATGTCCGTTGACTGGACTATATGTGAAAAGCGATGCGACTGATATTTGATAAGACAGGTCGTGTGTAATTCAAAATCTTCAAAAACCTATTAATCAACTGGCTCTACGAACCTTTATAAAAAAATATTTAATAAACCATATTTTGATCCAAATAAAATTAAAATTATAAGAGCAACCAACAAATGCTAGTGCAAGTGATTAAAGACACATTCAAATTTTGATCCCAAATTCGAACTCGGCTTATCATTGGTTTTTTTTTTTTTTCTGAAAAATACATGGGAACATACGAATCACTGTATTAAAATTTCAAAAAAAAAATTATAAGGGAAATCCTTTGAAAAATTACATTCAATCTATATAAGGTCTAAATTTAATTTCCAAAAAATATAAGGAGTCCTAAGTTATTTTCAGAAAATATAGGAGGTTTTTGAAAAACTCCTCTTGTGCCCTTTGTTTTACTTCCCTTCTCTCAACACTTGTCAGCACCATTTGACCTTCTTAACATCTGTCAAATTCCGTTACTTTTAGTTTTCCCATTTCTTCTTCTTCATTTCCTTCAATTTCTCCAATAGTCTTTGAATTCACCAAATTAGGTACCTGTTTCTTTACTTCTCTTTCATTGTTCTTCTGATATGAAGATATGTAATTATCAAATCAAATTGATATAATGTTTTGACATCTTTGTTCAAATTTCTCGATTAATCTTTGGCCCTTGAGTTTCTCTAACCTCATGTTGGTATTATATTTCGTTGTAGTTAGTGATACTTTTATGATTAATTTAATTTCAAAATTTTTGAAATTTCTAAGATCGTTTCACGTATCTAAGCTACTTGTATTTGCTTATAACATATTATTATTGCGATATTTTGTTTTATTTTCTTAATTATATCTTATATTTTTGCAAGGGGTCCAACTTTAGAGTGTAAGAAAAGAAAAAATGCTTACTAAGAATGGCTTTGAAGTAGAAGTGAAGTCTAACGGGGAGAAGTTTTGGGGGGCGATAAAGGAATCTGCAGATTTGATCCCCAAGATTCTTCCCGAGCGATATAAGAGCATTGAGATTATTGAGGGCGATGGAAAGAGTGTTGGATCTGTACGTCTCGCAAAATATACTGAAGGTTCTTTATTTTAATTGATAATTTTTAAGTGGAATTTATTTTTAAGATACAATTTCACTAATTTCGAACTTGGGATTACGGTCTAGTTTTCTTATTTTTGTTTCTTTTCATTTGATTTTACATGGCCAAATCAACCGACCTAAAATTCTTGGTTTTATTCATCAATCAGGAGGAAATATTTGGAACATAAAATCTATCCACAAAATTAAAAAACGTGGAAAGAACTACAAAATTATAAGATATATGATCATTGGAAAATTATAAGCATATCTACCTACAAGTGCATTTGTCTAGATATTTAAGATATTAACTCACATAGCATTTGTCACAAATTTTAAGGAAAAATTACCCAAATTTTAATATTTATAGAGATACCAACAGTGACATTTTCAACGGAGAAGATTGAAATGTTAGACGAGGAGAACAAGATACTTTCCTACCGTGTGATAGACGGAGAGATGATGAAATTATACAAGAGCTTCATAAAGACGATCCAAATTTATCCTAGAGGAGAGGGTAGTTTGGTCAAATTCATCCTTGAATATGAGAAGGCAAGTGATGAAGCTTGGGATCCTGAACTCATCAAAGAGGCCGCCATGGAAATTTTCAACAAACTTGATGTTTTTCTCTTGAAGTAGAGAGAATGTGATCATTTTATAAACTATAATAATATTGGTAAATTAATGTCGGGTAGAAATTGAAAAACCAATGGTGAGCAAAACTTGTTTCATGTTAGGTTGTGTTTTGGACTTAAACTTCATCAGTTCAATCTCTATGAAGCATGGAATAAATTTTATGTTATATGCATTATTGGATTGTAGTATTAGTTTATTTTTTGTGCATTTTTCTATACATATGTAGTATGAGTTTATTTTTTGTGCATTTTTCTATACATATCATCCTTTGAATTAATTGCCTAAAGGTGATGATAAAGTCTGGAATTAAACACTTCATAAATATATATTCTCTGTTCATAATTAGAACGGTCAAAATCTGACCCAACCGGCAAAACTCATTCGACCCGAATCTGAGTGACCATAAAAATATAACCATAAAAAAATAGACAACCAAAGTATATTTTAACGAGCTCAAAAGCTCCTATGCTTCAATTGCAATTCCATAAAATGCTTATTACATAGCCCATAATTATGATACTTCGAATATTGAAGTCTAATTTACAAACTATCATTGATTGTATTGAGAACACACAATTGTCGTAATTGGAGGTGTTATCAATAGTGTCTCATGCATATCGAAACATGTTGTAGATGGTGTGCACTTGATTTTGAAAATTCG
This sequence comes from Juncus inflexus, assembly GCA_024447665.1. Classification (NCBI taxonomy): domain Eukaryota; kingdom Viridiplantae; phylum Streptophyta; class Magnoliopsida; order Poales; family Juncaceae; genus Juncus; species Juncus inflexus. The sequence goes on along the minus strand of JAJHPC010000012.1, from coordinate 9,942,002 downwards.
AAAACTACTTTTTTTGAAAAAATAAGATAAAAAATGAAACAAGTAAAATCTCAGAAAGTTGGCGACAAATATCTCCAATTTTTGGTCAATCAAGAATTAATTTCATTAACAATTCACAATAGTCATCTCCATCAATCTCAAGAAAAAAAAATCCACCTCAACATCATTCAACAATTAAAGCATTGCAAGCTGAATAAAAAAAGCATCTACACGAAAAGTTTAAAACTTGTATTACTTCAAACGAGTGAATTAGACTTTGAATAGAGGGCTAGATTTGGGCTTTGGTTCGAAGACTGCCTGGTCCCGATTGGAGTTTGTATCCATAAAGATGCATTATGTGCCATGTTCTTTCTCCCCCGACTCTCGCTTGATGAGGCAATACAGTGTGGAGGCAAAAATGGTGGAATATGACGAAAGTTCTACATATCGAATGCCAATAGGATAGTACTAGTATTAGTTTCCTCCAATATCTCATTAAATAATAATATTATTATTTATCTTGAGATTATTGATTAATTTGAAACTGGTAGTGTAAGTTACATAAATTGTATCTATGCAACACTAATTAGATTTTAAGTATATTTAAGTTTATGCAACGAAGATAATGTGAGATATTTCATGTATTTAGGGTGAGAGTTGTCATGCATTTTTTTATGCAATCAAAATAGTGTGAGACAATGATTTAACCACCAAAGAGTTAGTTATGCAGATAAAGATTTAGTTCAAATTAAATCCTGTGGTGTATCGAGTCAAAAAAAAATAATCCTGCGGTGTAATATACTATTCAACATACATAAATATTCAAATCTAACTTAAATTATATAAATTTAATTATTGTTAGCATTTGGTAATAGAGTAGTAATTATAACAATATAAATTTTTGTATTTAACAGCCCTATATTTAATAAACTAGATGTCACCTTGCTTCGCTTCGACTTTACAAAATTATTTTTTGTTACACATTGATAAAAAAATATGATAAATTTTAATATATCACAAACATAATATGAGCTACGTAATCATGTGTAAAATGAGAGATATTTGGTTTTCAATTATTCTATAGAAACTGGACATTTCGAAAGTTATTATACATGTTTAAAATATAAATTGTTACCATATTTTAGAAGGATAACTTGATATTTACATATTTCACGGTTAAATTTGATACTTACTTTCAGAATGGTAAGTTTTGAGGTTAAACTTGATAATGCAAGCTTTGAGAAATAGTTTTTAACAACATTCAAATAATATTTTAAATATTGCGAGGTTATATGTGAAAGTTTTCCATATATTAGAGATGCCTTAAAAACAACAATATAATTCAGGATCCTAATAATTTATAAATTCAATGATGTTATATATTTTTTTAAGCATAAATATATGATGAGTTGAAATTCCTACTTATATGAGTCGTTACAAATTTTTATTTAACTGAGTGCTACAGAAAATCTCGCCAAGGCACTTGTTGAGGAAACAAAACCTGTTCAATTTTCCAGTTTTAGATTCGAAAGTTCTGCCTAGAAATAGGCGTTTTCTCATCTTCTCCATTTCTTTTCTCAATTTCTTTTGCCTCGGCGATCTTCATTGGTAATAACCATTTTCTCTTTTTTTTTAAATTTCGGGTTTCTTTTGTTTAATTAGTTTGAATTTTTCATTTTTTTTTTGATATGTTGGTTTTTGTTTCTCTTAGAACAAGTATTTTAAATTGCGTCATAATTCTCCGCAATTACGAAAATATGTCATGGAATGCAACTCGCAACGAAAATATAGCAACAGTAACGTTTTGCCGCTAAAGAATAGTGATTTTATTTATTTATTTATGTTTATTTTGGATAATTAAATGATTATGCTAATTAAGTAAATATATATTTATTTTGGATAATTAAGTTTTTATGCGTTTATTTTGGAATATTAGGTTGTATGTTTAATTATAGAAAATGAACTTTGTGTGATGTATTCTTATTATAGATTATTTTAGTGTCTTTATTTTGATGGTTTGATTTTTTTTTTTTTATATTGAAGAGTATGTTATAATCATCCAAAAGTGACATTTCCCCTATAAGATCGTAGTGCCGCAACAGCGCCCTCTACCGTAATCCGTTATAAGAAAAGTCAATCTACTACGGACCGCTATATCGTTATTTGATACATTACTTAGAACGGATCGGTGTAAACTGTCTTGATGTGGTTAATTTGTGAATCTGTTATCAATTTTGATTCATTTAATCGAATTATGAAGTTAATTAATAGGAATGTTGATTCATTTGTAGAAAAACATTAATTTATCTTTCTGATAATTATGATCTGTCAGGAGTCAAGGTCGTTTTGATTTGAATTTAACTTCCTTTTTTTCAATTCCCGATTTGAATTGAATATGATCAAAGATAAAACATGACAGATTTGGTGAATTTGGGGCAATTAAGAAAAACTTTTTTTAATTGATATATCAGTTTTTTTAATTAATACATATCTGTTTAGACTAAGACATGGATGAAATTTTTGAAGAAATTGTGTTTGGGAGATGGAGAATTGATGAATCATTATAGATCATTAGATTTAATAGTCCTTTCTAATAATTTCAAACCAATTCTCACAACTAATGAAGAAAATTCTCATCAATTTGGTAGGAAATTTTTTTACTTGCTAGAATAATTAATTATTATTTACAATCTGGAAATTTGTGAAAGACCACTAGTATTATATGTAAAGTGCAATCCGATCTGTTATTAATAACAAAACCCAAGAAGAGTTTCTCTCCATTATCTACATATTAACTAACAATGTTAATTTTAAACTACATTTTAATTAGTAAAAAGCCTCTTTATTATGGCTAAACAATAATTTTCTATTCTTAAGAAAAATCAATAGAAAGCCCCTTTACATGACAATATTGATTTTGGATTTTGGTTTCCATTGAATTTTTTAATTAGAATAGAGAGATTTTTTTGTAATTTCCAAAATTGCAAAGAGTGTTTGTGCGGTAGACAGATGATAATTGAGAAAAAAAGATGGAGCGGATACTCAAAAAGGCGACACTGAAGGCGACTTGGCGGAGAAAGGGGGAGCCCATTAATGGCAAATCGGCAAGAGATCGGAGCAAGGATCGTCGATTCGACAAGGCGGACTTCAATCGTACCCAGTTACTCTAGATCCGTGCTATAGGGCTCGCGCATTAATGGCGAATTGGCATGAAATCGGTCCAATGATCCTCGATTTGACAAGGCAGAGACTTCAATTCAAGCTAGATACTCTAGATCCTTGAAGCGGGGCTCGAGACTCTTCTGCACGTTGCAAGATGGCTGGAGAACCATCCACAGAAGGCACAGGCCTTCATTGCTGAGGAGAAATTTCAACCATTGAGTTAACTAGAATAATACTGGAAATAATTCAAATCTCACTACAAATCAAGCCGATTGGAAACCAAACATACAAGAATTTATTACTGTGTATGAAAAAAAGAGATGCTTTAGTTGCTTGGTTTCAACCCATTTGAGAGCTGAGTGTAGAGATCCTACTAAGTGCCTGCGTTGTCTTAAATTCGGCCATTCAAGCTTTAATTGCGCTGGGAAAAAATCAATTATGGCCGCTAAGAGAACCAAAGGGGAACTTAAAGAGACTTCAATTCTTAATAGAGTTATCTCTACCACCATTAATATGCCTAAAAGACCTCCTGGCTATAAAAAGACAATGCCATCTAATTATTCTACTCACAATCCACTGCCTTCTCATGATTCATCTCTTCGACAAGATTACAAGATGAATACCAACACTGACCAACTGAGAACAGTGAGGTCGGCCACTGTAACGACATTCATGACGGATACGGAACGCTTGTCTCATCACCTCCACTTTCTTCACAAATCCGCATATGTGACAGTCCTCACAATAAACTTGCATGATAATATATGAGCAGACATCAAAGCTTCCTTAATTGAGGCTTATGGCGGAAATGAAGAAGATTACGAGTTGTACAAGGCCGGAGCGCCGGCGGATTTACTCCTCGTCTATAGAAACTAATAGATCAAGAATTATATTGTTGTATCTGATGATTACGTTCTTGACGAAAATACCACCCTCCTTTTTGAGCCATGGACAAAGCATTGAGAGGCGGTTAGGCGGGCCAACCACTTCAGATGCTACCTTCGTCTCACTTGGCCATTTCATCACATGTGGAATCAAGCGGATATTGAAAAAATGGTGAGTGGATTTGGGTACTGTAGAATGTCTTTTCAATGTTCCCACCACTTGGAGATTATCGGCAATTAAAGTTGTCGGTGGACTGTGAGGGACCGACTCAAATCCCTCAATTCTTATGGATCAAGTATGAGGATTATGCACGAGAGATTCGAGTTTTTGTACGCCATTACAGAGATAAAACGGCAGGCAAGAACAACAACTTCCTTCAAGAAAATGGTGGGGTGCAGGGGACTCAAGGAAGGGGAGGTAACAATCTTAACGCTAATGGGAATAATGCTCAGGAAGGGACAGGGGAAAATTCCACTGATAGCGGGGATCAAGGAGGTCAGGACAGAAGGTGGAGAAGGTGGAGAATGACAAATCCCATTCTACCGATATGGAAAGAAATGGATATGGGTTAAAAAGAAGAAGAAGGGGGGGGGTGCAAAAGAGGTGGGTCAGGAAGCTTTCTTCCATGGTGTGCACACAACAATAGTCGGATACAGAGAAAGAAGCTACTGGAAATATCCAGTGTGAGAACCAAATTAAGGCGTTCTATGAATAAATGGAATTAGAGGGGGACAATCTTTTACAAACCGGAGACAACTCAGTGGCTGACGTGGCGGTTGATGCTTATGGGAAAAAGGACGGTGTCTTCCCTTTCTGAACGTTGCACACGGTGCTGCCTCGCACGTTGGAAATTCAAAATTTCTTCGGTGCATTTGGGCCAGAATGTGGAATGGGCTTAACTGATGAAGATGGGTCTAATTCTATAAAAGACTACTCATCTCCTCTAATGAAGAAACTTGCTGGAAGAACTGGCATTGAGTCGCTTATTCAGAAAACCGGGACGCGTAAAAGTGTTGGGGAATCCATGCGCATGTACGTTACATGCGCATCAGAACATATAGATTCAACCCGCCCTAGGATTATCGTTAAGGGAATAAAAGTACGAGATTAACTTTTAAAATTTATACCTCGGATCTTTCTGATCCGGGAGTTTTTAGCGGATGTAGGTCTGAACTGCTACGCCTCGCTTCCTTCTCCTTCGTGCTCCTAAAGCGCGACTCGAACGAACTCCTTATTTCTTCTAGGGAAAAGAAACCGATCGCTCGCTAGTCTTCAAAGCAGAAGACCTCTACTCGTATCCATGTCGAACTTCGAACGTATGGAATAACCGGACTCGGCTAGACGAGTCCGGAAATACTTTTCGAAAATAACTCAAAACTCTCTCTCTTTATTTCTGTGTACGACGGCTTCTAAAGCTTGAGAATTGTCCGTGCAATAGAGAGAGGCATTGCCCTTCCATTTATACTAGAGAGAGAGAGGCGAACGATTGCTCAAGGACCATAACTAAAAATCCTAACCTGCGCCTATTCCGTTGCCAACGAAATAAGTATTTCCATAATGGAATACTTGACAGTTAAGGTTATTACAGTTTTCATATCTATTCCGTTGGGAACGAAACTATTCCGTTGCCGACAGAATGATGCTGTTTTGTTCAATCAATTATCCAATAATTAATTATCTCATTCACCAATTTATACATCATATGTATAGTTTGAGGTATTTTCATCCCGCACAAATGTAGTTCATTGTGTGACCGTGTAGGTTCCATTTAACGCTGAAAACGATCTTCTAAAGATCGTAAGTCATGAGTAAGCTCTAAACTGATGTCATGACTACCCATGTTAAATGAAATGATTAGCGATCATAAACCTATATGAATAGATGCTTGCTTATTCCTTTTGTTCTACAATATATGTCTTGATCACAAGGCACGATAGTATGTCATCCTTGAGTTTGGTCAAAGTCACTTTCTTGACTGAGAATTAGACTGAGTAAATACAAAATGATATTAACAACACACGTTAATCCATTTTGAGCATGGCCATGCATTTCCTTTAGTCCTAGTTCATCAGGGGGCCCGGGATATCTCCCTCTTGACGAGAGGAACAAATCCCATCTTGGTCACTCACATTGCCAGGACGGCATTCCATTGTTTCAGAGACTCAATTGGGAAGGTGGCTGCATGTGATACATTTGTCGATTTCTCACAGATTTGGGGAGCGCCCTTGAAAAATCTAATAAGATTAATGCCCGATTGGAAGATTATGAACTTAATGAGGCCATTGACCACTGGCCGACAGACAAGTCGCCGGGACCAAACGGGTTGACGGGAGAATTCTTCAAACAATTCAAACACGTCATGCTTCCTGAACTTGAATTAATAGTGGGAGGAATCATAAATGGGAAATTTGACCTTGGACCCTTAGCTTCATCCTATATCTCTTTGATTCCCAAATATGAAACTCCGGTTCTCTTTAAACACTTTAGGCCGATCAGTTTAGGACATTCAATTTAAAGACTACTATCAAGAATTATTCAGAATCGAATGAAACAAGACTTTCAGAGGCTTATAAGCAAGTCACAATCGGCATTCATCCAAGAAAGAAATATTCTTGACAATTTTACATATGCGCATGAGGCCATGCACTCTCCACAAAAGAAAAGTTCTCTTTAATTATGTACAAGGCCAACCTATACAAAACCTTTGATTGCGTATCATGGGATATAATCAAGAATGTTTTGGTACATAAAGGATATTCTTTGTCGGAGGCAAATTTGATAACAGATTCGGTTCTAAGAGGAAATACAAAGGTCATTGTCAACGGTATTCCGGGCGAAACTATAAACTTGAGGCGGGAAATTAGACAAGGAGACCATCTATCGCCATAACTATTTAATTTAGTCACATACGTCATACTCTCTACATTCCGAAAGCTATAACAAGACAACTCCCTTAACCCACCTCACCACACCTTAGACACTTGTCTCATGTATGCTGATGATATGTTAGTCTTCATGAGACTGTAATACAATGAGGCGGCATTGATAGCTACAATCCTCAATTAACTCGGAAGGTCTACAGGGTTGGTTGTCAACCCGAAAAAATCTTTTCTAAGAGGATTCAACTGTCAGTAAGATACCCTCTCAAACATTGAAAATATACTACAATGCTTCATTACAAATGAGACATTAATCTATCTGGGATTGCCGCTTTCAAACAACAAATTGGAAAAAGCAGACTTCCCATCATTAATTAATAAAATTGAAAAGAGACTTCCGTCTTGGAAAGGGAAGATGCTTACTGTGGCGGCAAGGGGCTTCTTATTAACGCATGCATGACATGAACATGGCACGTCTTGTCAAATGGGCGTGGAAATATTACGGAACTAACAAGGGAGTTTGGGCAAACTTTGTAAGGCAAATATACGAGGGAACACCCGTGCAGACGATTACACAAGCTTATAAATCGGCCCCGATGTCAGAGATCAACTCTATTATGCCTATCTTTAATAATTTCACCCGATTCCATGGTACCTTACGAAATGCTACTTTATTTTGGAAACATAATTGGTGTTGGGAAATTCATAGCATGTACGTTACATGCGCAGCGGAACCTATGGATTTAACCCGCCCTAGGATCTGATGGTGTTATGCCCTAGGCCAGATGATGGATTGTAGTAACAAACATAATATTTATTCTAAGATATTTCATATAATATGTGCGCGTAGGTTATTTTAATATAATTAAAATAGACCATGAATATGCAATTCAGCTTTATGTCATCAAAGTGCGTGACTTTGATAGTAAAACTATAAAATGTTATGAATGCAATTCTAAATCGTCCCTGGTCATTTATAGGATATTTGTGGAGACAAATATACTTGCAGATACATATAAATATATATTTATATACAAGCTATAAATGTACACCAGTATATTAGTTGACTGATGATTATGTGTTACTGATCATGGATAAATAGTTATCAAGTCATTAACATAGGTATATGTTAGAGACCATATACTGGATTGACCCGCTATAAGAATGCTACATATTTTACGTCATTAGCGATTCTTGTAACATAAAATATTTATAGTCCTTTGACCTGAGATTGTCTCGGTTTTCAACATGAGTAATTTTATACTTTAATATAATCTAACACTGCCTTTAACCGGGTGGTCATAACGGTTATGATTTGGTATACAATGAATCATGTAGAGAGATGAGTGCAATCAAGACGGGATTTGTTCCTCTCATAAATGAGAGAGATATCTTTAGGCCTCCTGGTGAATCGAACTGAAGAAATGTATGGCCATACTCAAATGAATTAATAAGAATTATTATTGTCATTTGTTCTTGTTCAGCTTAATTTGGGATCAAGAAATATAAATTGATTTATATAAGGATGGCCTATTATATGCCTTATGATCGATATAGATATCGCGTGACAAAGGGACTAAATACGTGATTGTTGATTAGGTAAATCGGATCACGGATATTCACTTAAATGGGTAGTCATGATGGCTTGCTAGAGTCCGCTCATGATTTATAGACCGTCAAGTCTATTGCCAACATTAAGTGAACCTACAGGGTCACACACAAAGAGCAAACTGAAACGGGCGCAGAAAATTCTAGCGACTTATATGTTGAGCTGCATAAGAATGTCACAAATTATATTGTCATCTTATGTGATAAGATGTGATATATAGGTATATAAAGACTATGAGCACAAAAGATCACATGTAATCTAGAAGAATCTAGATGATGGCATATGGATAATGATGAGTGATATCATACACATCTTTTAGTGTGAAGAGACATGACTCTTCACCTCTATATAAGGACATAGAGGGTTCCAAATTCACTACACAACATATCATTCTCTCTCTCATTATTTCTTATGCAAGAGGAGAACAAGCTAGTAGCATATATATTGTTCTTCTTCCCGTTTTAAGAAGTTTGTTCGTGTGGACACCGGTAGAGGCGTTCGTACTTTCGGCGCTTGTGATCTATTCGGCCTAAGAAGATGATAGCGGGTTGCTGAGAGTCTTGGTGGAGACCGATTGTGTGTGCAGTAGATGACTTCCGCACGATCCGACCTAGACGGCCTAGACGGACGGAAAATTGGTTAGGATGGTAACCGGTTTAGAGGCGCATGGACAACATGCATGGTTTTGACGTCACGGATTAAACGTAATCCGAAAGGTATCTTTAAGATTTATTTCTTTGATTTAATCGATACGCACGGATCCTCAGATTGGTTTTGGACGAAATTTTTTGTTTTCCGCTGCGTTATGCACGTCTGAAACCCAACAGTGGTATTAGAGCGACGTGCGTGTTTCGGTTAAATTGAGTCGGTATATATGTGATATATACTATTTAGATACTATTTATAATTATAAGGCTTGCATATAGAGTATTCACGTGTTGAATATTCTTAATAGAAAAGATGCGATTAATGGATATGATCCAAGAGTTGCATCCAAAGAATGCGACCAATGGATATGACCAAAGAATGTGATCCGAAAGTTATGTCCAAGAGATGGGTTCAAAAGATGCGATGAATAGATGTGATCCGGAAGTTGTGTCCAAAAGATGCCGCCAAGGGATACGATCCAAAGGTTGCGTCCAAGTGTTGCATCCAAGAGTTGCGACCAAGAAATATGATCCAAAGGTCATGACCAATGATTGCGTCTAAAAGGTGCGACCATGGAAAGCGACTCAAAAATTGAGTCCAAGAGTTGCGACCAAAGAGTGCGACTAATGGGTGTGACAGGGATGCGATTCAAATGTCACATCCAAAAGACGCGATAAAAGGTTGCGACCAACGGATGTGACCAAAGGGTGCGACCAGAAGGTGCGACTAACGGGTGTGACCAAGTGATGCGGTTCAAATGTCACATCCAAAAGACACAACAAAAGATTGCGACCAACGGATGCGACCAAAGCGTGCGACCAAAAGGTGCGACTAACGGGTGTGACCAAGGGATGCCATTCAAATGTCACATCCAAAAGACGCGACGAAAGGTTACGACCAACGGATGTGACCAAAGATTGCGACCAAAAGGTGCGACTAACGGGTGTGACCAAGGGATGCGATTCAAATGTCATATCCAAAAGACGCGACGAAAGGTTGCGACCAAAATGTGCGACCAACGGGTGTGACCAAGGGATGCGATTCAAATGTCACATCCAAAAGACGCGATGAAAGATTGCGACCAAAGGGTGCAACTAAAGGGTGCGACTAATGGATACCATGAAAGGATGCATACCATGAATTGTCTTTTTGAAATGGTGCATGTGATGCATTATTTCATGAAAAGTTGCATGTGATGTATTGAATTCATGAAAAGATGCCTATGATGTATTAATGTGTAGAAAAATGTGTGTTGACAAAGTTGACCAGGTGTTGACCATGTTGATCATGTTGATAGTTGACTGTTAGCCCACTGTGTTGACTGTGGACTATGTTGACTGTTGATTGTATTGATTGTCAATTGTTGACAGTTGACTACACTAATTTACCCCTTGACTGTTGTCCATTAAATTGGTCAAAATATTGTCCATTGACTGTTGACCTTGTGAAATGTTGATCGTTGACCGAGTCAAATGTTGACCAAATCAAACATTGAGTTTTGACCTGCCAAATGTTGACAATGATGACCGCGCCCCGAATTCGCATTCATAAGCCTTATATATATATATATATATATATATATATGTATATATATATATATATATGTATATATATATATATATATGTATATATATATATATATGTATATATATATATATATATGTATATATATATATGTATATATATATATATGGTTAAATAATCGAAACATAATATGATTACGTTTATATTTGATATATTTGTTGATACGTGTTGATATAATGAAAGAGTTCATTAGGCATAACACATCCGACATTGAGATGAAAGAGTTCATCGTCCATCATGAATACATCATTAAGATGAAAAGTTTATTTCAAACCACACATCATGGTAATGAAAGAGTTCATCGATTTCTATACATGGAGATAAGATTTCCAAATACAATATAAGAAAAATTTCATTGAGATGAAACATATATTAGGAAATCTTTATGTTAGTTCATAAAGATCAAGGCCATGATATATCATTGTTATTATCTTTATTCTATTAGTACATGTGATATTCTTTGAATATTGCATAATAACATATAATATTAATAAAATCTCTCAAAGCAATGTTAAGTCATGAAGTGCCTTCCATAAGTCTAAATCTCTCGATACTCTGATCGACCCTGCATAGGTCATGCCAAAGCTGGGTATGTAGGGACAATCTTAGGATGAGAGAATGCGGGAAATGGGAGGCAACATAGGTCATGCCAAAGCTGACTGTGTTGGGTACTATTTTGCCGATGATTAGACATGGTTTGACTTAATTGGGCTATCAAGTCGGACTTGGGCTCGGGGCATACGATAGGATATATACGTCGGGCATATGATGCTTATCCTATGTTGTTCAAGAGTTGTATGAGATACAATTGGAATTATTCCTACCTAAATAAGTTAACTTCTGGGCGATGAGCCAAAGCTCACTTAGGACTTAATTGAAATATGGATCTTGTCTCACTATGAATCTTCATGGATTGAAAGTTTCCGAATCAATGCGATTGAGGGTTATTGATTTGATTTAAAAATAGTGGGAGCCATTATATGAAATATTTAAAGAATAATAGTCTTTACATATTATTTAATTCGAATAGTATATCTATTTATGTCTCACAATAGGTCCTTGAGAAGGACATATAGCATAAGATGCTTATAATCGTTAAAATGAACATGGACAAGTGTTGTCAATAATGTTCTCGTGCTTAAAAGGAACGTAAAAAGTACTCCCAAAGATAAAGGCAAAATGTTGCTGAGGCTTCGGCCTTAGGTAAGAAATTAATATCTTTTGCAGTGAATCGGTTCATTGAAAGAAACCATAATTTCTCAATAAGATATGAAAAAAGGAATGAAAGGATAGTGTGACTACCTCTTCAAGTATTTTTGTTATAGAAATTACTTATGAGTGAAAATGTAGCAAAAGTTGTTGCATTTTCTCTAGTAACTCATTTATTTAAATTATCCTTTTGGACTTATCGCGGACATAAATAATTATTATTTAATGTCGACAATAAATTTTGTATTATCTATAGTTCGAGTTTATCTATGAATGGTTATTAATTTATTATTGAGAATAATAATTTCACCATTCACAAAGGTCATTTTTCTTTGAAAATGTTCGAAGAAAAAATTACCTTATGTGTTATATCGAAAAAGATAATTATAAGTCTATCTATAACATTAATATTAAGAATTTAAATGTAGCATTGTCGCTTGGTCTACTTAAATAAGATGAACATTTTTTAAATCCATTAAGATGGATTTTCAAATTCATTTGATTTTGAATCATTTGAGACATGTGTAACTTATTTATTAGAGAAGATGACATAAACGTCTTTCACAAAGTAAGGCGAAAGCAAGTTACTTATTGGCTCTCATACATAGTGATGTATGTTCATCAATGAGTGAAGGTGCTAGAGAAAACTACTTCATCGCTTTATAAAAACAATAAATTTGAATATTTTTAAAAGTTCAAAAGTTACAAATAATGAAGTAGAGAATAAAACTTGGTTTCGAAAAATCAAATTTCTTTGATGAGATCGAGGAGTCGAGAACCAAGTGTTTGATCACCATGATAACTATATCGAACTTTATTAGATAGTTCGATTATGATGAGTCAAATATATCTTCTATTTCTTTCGAGGTTACGGTCTTATTGCATTCATACTGAATAAAATTCCATCTAAAGCAGTTGTAAAAGACTCCATATGTGATATGGACCGGTAGGTGTATCATATTATCTTTTATCAAGATTTGAGGATATGATACTTAATTTAAGCATCATGCATCTAATCGGATTAGTGCTTACTGTGGAATATCCTAAGAAAAGTAAAGGATATTACTTCTATAATTAATATGAGAACAAAGTGTTTGTTACTCGAAAATTATATCTCTTTGGAAGAAGAGTTTCCAAAAGAATTAGTGGGAGTAAATTTGAAAAGTTCAAATTCCACATATTGACAGTAATGCTTGGATGGAAATTAATTCAGATTTTAAGTAGTGATTGAGTCTGCAATTAATCAACTAGACTCTCAAGATGTTGAAGAGTCTGAGTATATATCATAAGTGTATTCATGTAGATCTATTAGAATTTATCGTAGGCCCGAAAAAATATAGATTTTTCTTGACTAATGATAAAAATTTCGTACTCATAGATGATGAGTTCACATTCTACTAATAAACTATGATGAGTCAAGGCTCTAATGGTGAAAGACTTTGAAAGTTGAGATATAATCCATGTCAGACAATCAAATTTTGAATTTGATTGATCCATCAGATGGAAATACGGTTTTAAAAGAAAGACCGACATGGATAATGTGCAAACATATAATGCATGATTTGTGGTTAAGTTAAACTCATAGTATAGACTATGATAATATTTTTTCCAAGTCATCATGCTTATGTATTTCAGAAGTTTCTTGCGCATATGTTCATAGTATGATTATAAAAGATGCCAAGTGGATGTCAAGATGTTGTTTCTTAATAGAAACATATGAAATTATGTATATGATATAACTTGAGAATTTGCAAGTTGCATAAATTCATTTATGAATTAAATCAAACATCTCTAGGTGAATATTTATTATTTGATGAAATAACCAAACAGTTTGGTTTTATCAAAAATTAAAGATAAATCTTATGTTGACAAGAAGTTCAGTGGGAGTATAATTACATATGATGTGAATTAAGTGCAACAAGCACACATAAGTTTAATTCTAGTGAAAGTCACTAAATAATAATCAAGAGTATGATTATATAGTTGAGAAGGATAAAGTATTCTTCTTAGATTATGGTGGACATAAAAATATGCAAAGTATTTGCATATGACAATGTTTGATAATCCATTTAAGAACCCAATTCCTTAAATGATGGTGATCATGTTAGGTCAACTGGTATGTTATACCACATAGATCAATGAGTATGAGATACTTGGTTGATTTGGCCTAGTGCAAGTGGGAGATTGATGGTGTTATGCCCTAGGCCAAAGTATTTGTGACCTAGATGATGGATTGTAATAACAAACATAATATTTATTCTAAGATATTTCATATAATATGTGCGTATAGGTTATTTTAATATAATTAAAATAGACCATGAATATGCAATTCATCTTTATGTCATCAAAGTGCGTGACTTTGATAGTAAAACTATAAAGTGTTATGAATGCTATTCTAAATCGTCCCTGGTCATTTATAGGATATTTGTGGAGACAAATACACTTGCAAGATACATATAAATATATATTTATATACAAGCTATAAATGTACAACAGTATATTAGTTGACTGATGATTATGTTTTACTGATCATGGATAAATAGTTATCAAGTCATTAACATAGGTATATGTTAGAGACCATATATTGGACTGACCTGCCATAAGAATGCTACATGTTTTTACGTCAATAGCGATTCTTGTAACATAAAGTATTTATAGTCCTTTGACCTGAGATTGTCTCGGTTCCCAACATGAGTAATTTTATACTTTAATATAATCTAACACTGCCTTTAATCGGGTGGTCATAACGATAATCTAACTTCCGCACGATCCGGCCTAGATGGACGGAAAATTGGTTAGGACGGTAACCGGTTTAGAGGCGCATGGACAACATGCATGGTTTGAACGTCACGGATTAAGCGTAATCCGAAAGTTATCTTTAAGATTTATTTCTTTGATTTAACCGATACGCACGGATCCTCGGATTGGTTTTGGATGAAATGTTTTGTTTTCCGTTGCGTTATGCACGTCTGAAACCCAACAGAACAATAATTCCAGCACAATCAAATATCCAATATTTGATTTATTCTTTCGCCCATTTATACATCACATGTATAACTGTTATTGAGGTATTTTCATCCTGTACGAATGGAGTTCAATGTGTGACCGTGTAGGTTCCATTTTACGCTGGCCACGATCTTCTAAAGATCGTAAGTCATGAGTAACCTCTAGACTGATGTCATGACTAACCATGTTAAATGAAATGATCCGCGATCATAAACCTATCTGAATAGACATTTGCTTATTCCTTTTGTTCTATGATATACATCTTGATCATGAGGCACAATAATATGTCATCCTTGAGTTTGATGAAAGTCTCTTTCCTGATCAAGAATTAGACTGAGTAAATATAAAATGATATTAACAACACATGTTAATCCATTTTGAGCATGTCCATGCATTTCCTTCAGTCCTAGTTCATCAGGGGGCTCAGAAATATCTCCCTCTTGTCGAGAGGAACAAATCCCATCTTGGTCACTCACATTCCTCGTCATGATTCAGTGCATACCTAATGATGACCTTAATAATCATCCCGTTATGGATGACGTATGATCATATTAAAGTATGTAGTTGCACATACAGGAATCCATGGTGACCTCAGGTCGTAGGAACAAGCACACTATTCATATGAGAATCACTAATGACATATACCATGTATATTCTCATAGTGTGGTCAGTCCAGCACGTGTTCTCTAACACGAACCTATATTCCAGACTTGACATTCCTATGTCCATGATCAGCAGAACATGATCATCCATTCTACGAATATACTAGTGTAGATATGTAGCTTTTTACTTGAAGTATGTTTATCTCTATAAATATCCCACATAACACTAGGAACGGTTTAGAATGTTATTCGTTGGTTCACAGTTCTACTATCAGAATCACTTATTCTGATGACGTGAACCCGAAGTGACATTCACGGTTGATATACGAAATTTACATTCACAACTCATACACACAGATATATAAGAAATAACCTTTATTGAATAAATAATAATGTCTTAATACACAATCCATTTCCTAGCACAAATAAATTTGTTCTATGGCACTAATCCTATAGTCTCCCACTTGCACTAGGCCAGCTCTAAGCATCTTATGCCCATAGACCTAACATGACCCTCATGATTCGCTTGCGGGAGTGGTTTAGTTAATGGATCAACGACATTGTCGTTCGATGTCACCCTACCCATTTTAACATCACCCCTTTGTATGATCTTTCTGATTAGATGGAACCGTCGCAGTATGTGCTTGAACTTTTGGTCAGATCTAGGTTCCTTTGCTTGTGCGATCGCTCCATTGTTGTCACAATATAGATCCACTAGTTCCGAGATGCTCGGAACTACTCTTAGCTCCTCTAAAAAGTTCTTTATCCAAACAGTTTTTTTAGCCGCTTCTGCAGCGGCTATATACTCTGCTTCCTTTGAAGAATCTAGTATAGTATATTGCTTGAAACTCTTCCATGTCACTGCGCCTCCATTTAGGCAAAATAAATAACCTTATTGCGATCTAAGGTCGTCTGAGTCTGTCTGGAAGCTTGCGTCGGTGTAACCCTTTACAACGAGCTCGTCTTCCATACCTCCATAGACTAGGAACATGTCGTTACTTCTTTGTAAGTACTTAAGGATTCTTTTAATAGCTATCCAATGACTTTCACCTGGATTAGACTGAAACCTGCTTGTTGCGCTCAACAATTTCTCGTACGAGGTTTTTGAACAGAACTTCGATAGGCGAGAGGTGTAAGCACCGCGAGATGGAATGAGTATGACACATCTGATCTAGTACATATCATGGCATATATGATAGATCTATAGCCGAAGCATATGGGATCTTATTCATGCGTTTTCGTTCCTGCTCACTTGGAGGACACTGTGTCTTACTGAGAGAAACACCATGTGACAAGGGCAAAAATCTTTTCTTGGATTCTCTTGCATTCTGAACCGTTTCGTGACCTTGTCTATATATGTACTTTGACTCAGACCTATAAGCCTTCTAGATCTATTTCTATAGATCCTGATTCCTAGCACGTAGGAGGCTTCTCCTAGGTCTTTCATCAAGAAATTATCTCCCAACCATTTCTTGACATTCAATAATGTTGGGACGTCATTTCCCATGAGTAATATGTCATATACCTAAATTACCAGGAATACTACCGTGCTCCCACTGAACTTCATGTAAACACAAGGCTTACCTTCACTTTTGGTAAAACCAAAACTTTTGATGACTTCATCAAAACGAAGGTTCCAACTTCGAGACGCTTGCTTCAATCCATAGATGGATTTCTGAAGCCTACAAACCTTACCAGAATGCTTAGAATCGACAAAACCCTCAGGTTGCATCATATGCACGTCCTCGGTCATATTTCTGTTTAGGAAAGCTTTTTGACATCCATTTGCCATATTTCATAGTCATAATATGCTGCTATGGCTAATAGAATTCTGATTGTTTAAGCATAGCTACAGGTGAGAAAGTTTCATCATAGTCAATACCATGAACTTGTTTGAAACCTTTCGCCACAAGCCTTGCTTTGTAGGTTTGTACCTTTCCATCCACATCAATCTTTTTCTTAAAGACCCACTTACATCCGATGGTCTTCAAGCCTTCGGATGGATCAATCAAGTTCCAAACTTGATTGTCTTGCATGGATTGCATCTCGGCTCTCATGGCCTTTAACCATTTCTGAGAGTCGGGACTCTCATAATATCTTGGTAGGACGTGAGTTCATCATCTATGAATGTCACATCATCATCATTAGACACGAGAAATATGTATCTATCGGGCTCATGACGAATCCTACTAGATCTACGTTGAATCTGTTGTGTTTCAAGCTCACCAACTCCTTGAGAGCTTCTTTGTTCCTCCATCATAGGTTCTGCCTCTATTGGTGGGTCTCAAATTTCTTCGAGTTGTACTTTGCTCACACTGCTTCTCATAGAGACAAACTCTCTTTCCAAGAAGGCTTCATTGCGAGCAACAAACACTTTGTTCTCCGATGGGTGGTAAAAGTAATATCTTTTAGTTTCCTTAGGATATCCCACAAACAGGCACTTATCAGATTTGGGTCCGAGTTTATCGGGAAACTGTCGTTTTACATAAGTCTCGCATCCCCAATTTTAAGAAAAGACAACTTGGGACTTTTCCCCGTCCACATCTCATATGGCATCTTTTGTACCGCTTTGGATGAAATTCTGTTCAGTATGAATGGGGCAATCCCAAGAGCGTAACCTCGAAAAGACATTGCAAGACTCGTTTGACTCATCATCGATTGAATCGTATCCAATAAGGTTCGATTCCTCCTTTCGGACTCTCTATTCCACTGAGGAGTTCCTGGAGGAGTCAGTTGTAAAACTATTCCACATTCTCTGAGATGAACCTCAAATTCCTGACTCAGATATTCACCTCCACATTGGAGGAAACTAATATTAGTACAATTCTAACTGTCACCATCAAAAATGTCCATGGTAATTAACTATCTAATATAATTTAGTTTCTTCTCTTGTAATTCGAGTTAATGAAATTTTCTAATCTAGGCTCTCTCTTTTATTTAGTTTTTACTTCTTTTTGTTTTTACAATATTGTTTGCTTAACCATTTTTCACAACAGAATAATTTACTCAATTTTGGATTTAATTCTGCAAGGGAGAAACTCCAACTAAATTTTATGTGAGGATTTAATTTTTCTTCACTAAGTCAAACTTTTCTACTCATAATCTAGGTATATATTTTTTTTTCTTTTTTTTTTGTTGTAAATTTTAAAATTGAGTATTTTATTAAATAAATAGAATTTATTATATGTATATGTGTGATTATTTGTTTTACTGGTCTTGAAAAAATGTAGATAATATTTTTGATAGTTTTTCAAAATTGCAAATTTTCAAATATATGCATAAATTTTTTTTTAATTCTTTTCTTATTTTTATTTTACAAAATTGTTCGATTACTGAACATAATTAATTCTTCAACTGAATATGCTTTATTCATCCAATCCAAAATTCAAGATTAACAATGTTGAAGCTCAAATAATGTTAAAGAAATAAATAGTCATTCAGCTCTGCCATATAAATATAAAACTTAAGTATGCAGATAATCATATCATCATCCATTTTAATAATATTTACATACTTAACAGAGCTAATTTAGGCAGGCGACTTGGATCAAACTTTTCTTATATATGCTAGTGATACTTTCGGTTCTATGTATGAGACAGCACACACATATTATCTTGTGTGTATATGTATCATTTCTTCTTGAAAAATAAACATATATATTTGATAAGTCTATGGATTGTAAAGTTGATTCTGATGTATGCTTATGTCATTCCATTTATTTACATCTCGATCGCCTAACAGTTGATATGTGCAATTGATATAAGTTTTTACAGTTTCGCTTATTCAACACAAAAGCCATACCACCACTTGTCGCGTCCTAATTATTTGGGAAACAACTGCCACAAAGAAAGTAAGCAAAAAAAAAAAATAATGTTACAATACTGATCGGTAGGATATAATTGAGAAATAGATTTACAAATACCATAATCAAAGGCTTCTCTGTAATGTCTAAATTCCGAAGTTTGTAGTCTACTGAGTTACCGCCATGATGTTTTGTGTGCTTTATTTTAGGGCCTTTACTTGCAAAGTTTTCTTTGCTCCTTTCAAATTTCAGTGTTTTCATAGCTAGTTGTTTCATTTTCTAAGTAATGGCCAATTCTCTTGACATATATGGTTTGTATTATCCTTATTCTTAATTTTATAATATTGACCATCAACTATGTTATTGGAACAAATTTTTTTATTTTATTAATGAAAATTTGTTTGGTTTCCAGGCATGATCTGGAACCATTTCATCAAAAAAAAAATGTCTAAATTGCAAAAAATAACATCTACATTCCTGAAATCTATCTTTAGAAATTCAAAGAAAAGTTCTCACCATTAATTTATATTCTAAAACTAGCAGAATAGAGGCTATTATTTTGCAGTTTAGGCATAAAACCCAGTAGATTTTTTTAGTTTCCAAATAAAATAAAAATATGAACCTACAAGATGCAATGACGACAAAACGAATGTATCCAACCACAATGGGTCCAACTGGATAGTCATATCATTAAAAAGTTTCTCTCAATAGTCGAGAAGTTCACCAAATCTATACTATTTGGTCTTGATCTGATGCAATTCAGATCAAGATGGAAAAAAAGAAGCAAATTCAAATCAAGACAAACTTGACAGATCTTAGTTAATACGCAATAAGCCCAATAGATCAAATGAATCAATAACGAAGAGAAGGAAAAACCAATATATCCAAAATTGAAAAACTCAAATCAATTAAACAAAAAGAAATTCGATTTGAAAACTTGAAAAGGCTTATTACCATCGTAAAGATCTTTGAGGCAAAGAAATTTGATAGCAAAAATTTGATAGGATGAGAAAAACGCGCTTCTAGAAAGAACGGCTGGGTAAATAAGGCGTGTTGGTGTTTTACCGTTTTATATGGATTTTGAGCCAAATTGGCCCATAGACTATTTATTAATTATGGCGAAAAATATAACTTAATTATATTCGGCCTAGTTTTAAATTCATGCGTTTGTTGCTAGGCAATATATATTCTCAATATAACTTGTTTATGAGATATTCAATCAATATTGTAGGTTCAGTTGAGTTCATGTTAATTAGATGCCCAAATCATGCAATCAACACTTCATAACTTCTTTTACCCTTTGTTTAGTGTTGTATAAATGAGGAAATGTTGCAATTTATCGAATATGTATTCTATACGTTATTATTAGGTTAATGAATTATATCCAGATACTAACCTAAAAAATCAATTATATCAAGATAAGAATAAATTTGTATTAGAGATATTGGAGAAAGCTAATATTAGATGTTTGTGTTTTGCATGGTAATCAATGTACTTCATTTCCTTGTAACAGATCAATCATATCTTTCTTTTCTAAAGGCCAAACGATTTATACATTCTTTATCGTTGAACTCACTTTTTTTCTCATAATGGCATCAGAGCTTCAGTTTTCATGCTCAACTCAGCAGGCCCTACAGTTGTTAATGTCGAATCACTTGCACCGACAAGTAATATGCAGAAAAACATATCAACACTAGTTTCAATTTGTCTTCAACATATCTAAGTGTAAGCATCTGCTTGAAATTAAAAGCTTATGAAATAATATCTTTAGTGCATATGCATCTTTTTGTTTCTCAAGAATTAACATATATTTTCGACAAGTGTTCATTTATTTCATTCCATCTCGACGCCCAACAATTGGGCCTAACAACTGGTCGAGGAGGGATAGTGACGGACCTTACAACTGCGTTTGTTGCAATCAACAACCACTTGAGACTGTAGATCATCTACTATTTCAATGTCAGTTTGCAAGGAGGATTTGGGGTTTAATATACCATCATTGCGGGTTCGAGACTCTAGCTCTGCCACAATCTATTGATCAATGGAGTGTAAGGATACAGGGTCTTGGTAAGGAAGCCCGGTCGAAGTGGGACATCTGGATGGCATGGACTTGCTGGGACATTTGGTTAGCGCGTAATTCGGCAAAGTTCCAAGGTGTGCAGGCAAATGTCGAAGAATGCTTCTGGAAAATTAAGTGCAATTTGAATTCTTGGTTGAGATGTAACAATCTGACTTAGTGTGTAGTAGGTAAAAATTCAGTATGTAATGCGTAAATATTAAGAGTAATTGTGAGTTTGAATGATGGTGGCAAAAGGTGTAGCTTTGCTGCATGCCTAACTTTGTACATTTGTTTTTAATCAATTGATTCAGGGTGCCTACACGACCAACCCTTGCTTCCTTCAAAAAAAAAAAAAAAACAATTGGGCCTAACAATCTAATCACCCCATGCATATTGATGAACATGTCAACGTAACGTGCTTTTACTTTATTTTTTCTCATATTCAACACATTAAGCCATCCCGCCACTTGTCACCGTCCTAATTATCTGGAAAACAACTGTGAAAAAATGGTATTAAAATGCTGATCAACAAGACATATCAGAAAATAAATGTACAAAGACGAGAAGTTATACTTCAAAAAAGATATGGAAAATTTAACAGCTGCACAATGTGTAAATTGCAAAAAATCTTTTGCATTCTTCGAAATCGCAAAAGAAAAAATGTCTCCACAAATATTCTATAAATGACCAGGGACGATTTAGAATTGCATTCATAACACTTTATAGTTTTACTATCAAAGTCACGCACTTTGATGACATAAAGCTGAATTGCATATTCATGGTCTATTTTAATTATATTAAAATAACCTACACGCACATATTATATGAAATATCTTAGAATAAATATTATGTTTGTTATTACAATCCATCATCTGGCCTAGGGCATAACACTATCAGATCCTAGGGCGGGTTAAATCCATAGGTTCCGCTGCTCATGTAACATACATGGCTATGAATTTCCCAACGCCAATTATGTTTCCAAAATAATGTAGCATTTCGTAAGGTACCATGGAATCGGGTGAAATTATTAAAGATAGGCATAATAGAGTTGATCTCTGACATCGGGGCCGATTTATAAGCTTGTATAATCGTCGGCACGGGTGTTCCCTCGTATATTTTCCCTACAAAGTTTGCCCAAACTTCCTTGTTAGTTCCATAATATTTCCACGCCCATTTGACAAGATGTGCCATGTTCATGTCATGCATGCGTTAATAAGAAGCCCCTTGCCGCCATAGTAAGCATCATCCCTTTCCAAGACGGAAGTCTCCTTTCAATTTTATTAATTAATGATGGGAAGTCTGTTTTTTCCAATTTGTTGTTTGAAAGCGGCAATCCCAGATAGATGAATGTTTCATTTGTAATGAAGCATTGTAGTATATTTGCAATGTTTGAGAGGGTATCTTACTGACAGTTGAATCCTCTTAGAAAAGATTTTTTCGGGTTGACAACCAACCCTGTAGACCTTCCGAGTTGATTGAGGATTGTAGCTATCAGTGCCGCCTCATTGTATTCAGTCTCATGAAGACTAACATATCATCAGCATACATGAGACAATTGTCTAAGGCGTGGTGAGGTGGGTTAAGGGAGTTGTCATGTTATAGCTTTCGGAATGTGGCGAGTATGACGTTTGTGACTAAATTAAATAGGTATGGCGATAGATGGTCTCCTTGTCTAACTTCCCGCCTCAAGTTTATAGTTCTGCCCGGAATATCGTTGACCATGACCTTTGTATTTCCTCTTAGAACCGAATCTATTATCAAATTTGCCTCCGACAAAGAATATTCTTTATGTACCAAAACATTCTTGATTATATCCCATGATACGCAATCAAAGGTTTTGTATAGGTTGGCCTTGTACATAATTAAAGAGAACTTTTCTTTTGTGGAGAGTGCATGGCCTCATGCGCATATGTAAAATTGTCAAGAATATTTCTTTCTTGGATGAATGCTGATTGTGACTCGCTTATAATCCTCTGAATGTCTTGTTTCATTCGATTCTGAATAATTCTTGATAGTAGTCTTCGAACTGAATGTCCTAAACTGATCGGCCTAAAGTCCTTAAAGAGAACCGGAGTTTCATATTTGGGAATCAAAGAGATATAGGATGAAGCTAAGGGTCCAAGGTCAAATTTCCCATTTATGATTCCTCCCACTATTAATTTAAGTTCAGGAAGCACGATGTGTTTGAATTGTTTGAAGAATTCTCCCGTCAACCCGTTTGGTCCCGGTGACTTGTCTGTCGGCCAGTGGTCAATGGTCTCATTAAGTTCATAATCTTCCAATCGGGCATTAATCTTATTAGATTTTTCAAGGGCGCTCCCCAAATCTGTGAGAAATCGACAAATGTATCACATTCAGCCACCTTCCCAATTGAGTCTCTGAAACAATGGAATGCCGTCCTGGCAATGTGAGTGACCAAGATGGAATTTGTTCCTCTCGTCAAGAGGAGATATCTCGGCCCCCCTGATGAACTAGGACTAAAGGAAATGTATGACCATGCTCAAAATGGATTAACGTGTGTTGTTAATATCATTTTGTATTTACTCAGTCTAATTCTCGGTCAAGAAAGTGACTTTGACCAAACTCAAAGATGACATATTATCGTGCCTTGTGATCAAGACATATATTGTAGAACAAAAGGAATAAGCAAGTATCTATTCAGATAGGTTTATGATCGCTAATCATTTCATTTAACATGGGTAGTCATGACATCAGTCTAGAGCTTACTCATGACTTACGATCTTTAGAATATCGTTTTCAGCGTTAAATGGAACCTACATGGTCACACAATGAACTCCATTCGTGCGGGATGAAAATACCTCAAACTATACATATGATGTATAAATTGGTGAACGAGATAATTAATTATTGGATAATTGATTGAGCAAAACAGCATCATTCTATTGGCAACGGAATAGTTTCGTTCCAAACAGAATAGATATGGAAACTGTAATAACCTTAGCTGTCAAGTATTCCATTATGGAAATACTTATTCCGTTGGCAACGGAATAGGCGCAGGTTAGGATTTTTAGTTATGGTCACTGAGCAATCGTTCGCCTCTCTCTATTGCACGAACAATTCTCAAGCTTTAGAAGCCGTCATACACAGAAATAAAGAGAGAGAGTTTTGAGTTATTTTTGGAAAGTATTTCTGCACTCGTCTAGCCGAGTCCGGTTATTCCGTACGTTCGAAGTTCGACATGGATACGAGTAGAGGTCTTCTGCTTTGAAGACTAGCGAGCGATCGGTTTCTTTTCCCTAGAAGAAATAAGGAGTTCGTTCGAGTCGCGCTTTAGGAGCACGAAGGAGAAGGAAGCAAGGCATAGCAGTTCAGACCTATATCCGCTAAAAACTCCCGGATCAGAAAGATCCGAGGTATAAATTTTAAAAGTTAATCTCGTACTTTTATTCCTTTAACGATGATCCTAGGGCGGGTTGAATCTATATGTTCTGATGCGCATGTAACGTACATGCGCATGGATTCCCCAACACCTTTACGCGTCTCGATTTTCTGAATAAGCGACTCAATGCCAGTTCTTCCAGCAAGTCTCTTCATTAGAGGAGATGAGTAGTCTCTTATAGAATTAGACCCATCTTCATCAGTTAAGCCCACTCCAAATTCTGGCCCAAATGCACCGAAGAAATTTTGAATTTCCAACGTGCGAGGCAGCGCCGTGTGCAACGTTCGGAAAGGGAAGACACCGTCCTTTTTCCCAGAAGCATCAACCGCCACGTCAGCCACTGAGTTGTCTCCGGTTCGTAAAAGACCGTCCCCCTCTAATTCCATTTATTCATAGAACGCCTTAATTTGGTTCTCAAACTGGATATTTCCAGTTGCTTCTTTCTCTGTATCCGGCTATTGTTGTGTGTACACCATGGAAGAAAGCTTTCTGACCCAACTCTTTTGCACCCTCCTTCTTCTTTTTAACCCACATCCATTTCTTTCCATATCGGTAGAATGGGATTTGTCATTCTCCACCTTCTCCACCTTCTGTCCTGACCTCCTTGATCCCCGCTATCAGTGGAATTTTTCCTTGTCCCTTCCTGAGCATTATTCCCATTAGCGTTAAGATTGTTACCTCCCCTTCCTTGAGTCCCCTGCACCCCACCATTTTCTTGAAGGAAGTTGTTGTTTCTGCCTGCCGTTTTATCTCTGTAATGGCGTAAAAAAACTCGAACCTCTCTTGCATAATCCTCATACTTGATCCATAAGAATTGAGGGATTTGAGTCGGTCCCTCACAGTCCACCGACAACTTTAATTGCCGATAATCTCCAAGTGGTGGGAACATTGAAAAGACATTTTGCAGTACCCAAATCCACTCACCATTTTTTCAATATCCGCTTGATTCCACATGTGATGAAATGGCGAAGTGAGACGAAGGTTGCATCTGAAGCGGTTTGCCCTCCTAACCGCCTCCCAATGCTTTGTCCATGGCTCAAAAAGGAGGGTGGTATTTTCGTCAAGAATGTAATCATCAGATACAGCAATATAATTCCTGATCTATTAGTTTCTACAGACGAAGAGTAAATCCTCTGGCGGTCCGGCCTTGTACAACTCGTAATCTTCTTCATTTCCGCCATAAGCCTCAATCAAGGAAGCTTTGATGTCTGCTCGTATATTATCATGCAAGTTTATTGTGAGGACTGTCACATATGCGGATTTGTGAAGAAAGTGGAGGTGATGAGACAAGGGTTCTGTATCCGTCATGAATGTCGTTACAGTGGCCGACCTCACTGTTCTCAGTTGGTCAGTGTTGGTATTCATCTTGTAATCTTGTCGAAGAGATGAATCGTGAGAAGGCGGTGGATTGTGAGTAGAATAATTAGATGGCATTGTCTTTTTATAGCCAAGAGGTCTTTTAGGCATATTAATGGTGGTAGAGATAACTCTTTTCAGAATTGAAGTCTCTTTAAGTTCCCCTTTGGTTCTCTTAGTGGCCATAATTGATTTTTTCCCAACGCAATTAAAGCTTGAATAGCCGAATTTAAGACAACACAGGCACTTAGTAGGATCTCTACACTCAGCTCTCAAATGGGTTGAAACCAAGCAACTAAAGCATCTCTTTTTTCCATACGCAGTAATAAATTCTGGTATGTTTGGTTTCCAATCGGCTTGATTTGTAGTGAGATTTGAATTATTTCCATGATTATTTTGGTTAACTCGATGGTTGAAATTTCTCTTTAGCAATGAAGGCATGTGCCTTCTGTGGATGGTTCTCCAGCCATCTTGCAACGTGCAGAAGAGTCTCGAGCCCCGCTTCAAGGATCTAGAGTATCTAGCTTGAATTGAAGTCTCTGCCTTGTCAAATCGAGGATCATTGGACCGATTTCATGCCGATTCGCCATTAATGCGCGAGCCCTATAGCACGGATCTAGAGTAACTGGGTACGATTGAAGTCCGCCTTGTCGAATCGACGATCCTTGCTCCGATCTCTTGCCGATTTGTCATTAATGGGCTCCCCCTTTCTCCGCCAAGTCGCCTTCAGTGTCGCCTTTTTGAGTATCCACTCCATCTTTTTTTCTCAATTACCATCTGTCTGCAGCACAAACACTCTTTGCAATTTTGGAAATTACAAAAAAATCTCTCTATTCTAATTAAAAAATTCAATGGAAACCAAAATCCAAAATCAATATTGTCATGTAAAGGGGCTTTCTATTGATTTTGCTTAAGAATAGAAAAATATTGTTTAGGCATAATAAAGGGGCTTTTTTGCTAATTAAAATATAGTTTAAAATTAACATTGTTAGTTAATATGTAGATAGTGGAGAGAAACTCTTCTTGAATTTTGTTATTAATAAGAGATCGGATTGCAATTTATATATAATACAAGTGGTCTTTCACAAATTTCCAGATTGTAAATAATAATTAATTATTCTAGCAAGTAAAAAAATTTCCTACCAAATTGATGAGAATTTTCTTGATTAGTTGTGAGAATTGGTTTGAAATTATTAGAAAGGACTATTAAATCTAATGATCTATAATGATTCATCAATTCTCCATCTCCCAAACACAATTTCTTCAAATATTTCATCTATGTCTTAGTCTAAACAGATATGTATTAATTAAAAAAAAACTGATATATCAATTAAAAAAAGTTTTTCTTAATTGCCCCAAATTCACCAAATCTGTCATGTTTTATCTTTGATCATATTCAATTCAAATCGGGAATTGAAAAAAAGGAAGTTAAATTCAAATCAAAATGACCTTGACTCCTGACAGATCATAATTATCAGAAAGATAAATTAATGTTTTTTTACAAATGAATCAACATTCCTATTAATTTACTTCAAAATTCGATCAAATGAATCAAAATTGATAACAAATTCACAAATTAACCACATCAAGACAGTTTACACCGATCCGTTCTAAGTAATGTATTAAATAGCGATATTAGCGGTCCGTAGTAGATTGACTTTTTTTATAGCGGATTACGGTAGAAGGCGCTGTTGCGGCACTACGATCTGATAGGGGAAATGTCACTTTTGGATGATTATAACAAACTCTTCAATATAAAAAAAAATCAAACCACCAAAATAAAGACACTAAAATAATCTATAATAAAAAATACATCACACAAAGTTCATTGTCTATAATTAAACATACAACCTAAAATTCCAAAATAAACGAATAAAAACTTAATTATCCAAAATAAATATATATTTACTTAATTAGCATAATCATTTAATTATCCAAAATAAACATAAATAAATAAAAATAATTACTATCCTTTAGCGGCAAAATGTTACTGTTAGTATATTTTCGTTGCGAGTTGCATTCCATGACATATTTTCGCAATTGGACGCAATTTAAAATACTTGTTCTAAGAGAAACAAAAACCAACAGATCAAGAAAAAAAAATGAAAAATTCAAACTAATTAAACAAAAGAAACCCAAAATTTAAAAAAAATGAGAAAATGGTTATTACCAATGAAAATCGCCGAGGCAAAAGAAATTGAGAAAAGAAATGGAGAAGATGGGAAAACGCCTATTTCTAGGCGGAACTTTCGAATGTAAAACTGGAAAATTGAACAGGTTATGTTTCCTTAATAAGTGCCTTGACGAGATTTTCTGTGGCACTCAGTTAAATAAAAATTTGTAACGACTCATATAAGTAGGAATTTCAACTCATCATATATTTATGCTTAAAAAAATATATATATCATTGAATTTATAAATTATTGGGATCCTGAATTATATTGTTGTTTTTAAGGCATCTCTCATATATGGAAAACTTTCACATATAACCTCGCAATATTTAAAATATTATGTGAATGTTGTTAAAAACTATTTCTCAAAGCTTGCATTATCAAGTTTAACCTCAAAACTTACCATTCTGAAAGTAAGTATCAAATTTAACCGTGAAATATTTAAATATCAAGTTATCCTTCTAAAATATTTAAACATGTATAATAACTTTCTGAATGTCAAGTTTCTATAGAATAATTGAAAACCTAATATCTCTCATTTTACACATGATTACGTAGCTCATATTATGTTTGTGATATATTAAAATTTATCATATTTTTTTATCAATGTGTTACAAAAAATAATTTTGTAAAGCCGAAGCGAAGCAAGTTGACATCTAGTTTATTAAATATAGGGCTGTTAAATACAAAAATTTATATTGTTATAATTACTACTCTATTACCAAATGCTAACAATAATTAAATTTATATAATTTAAGTTAGATTTGAATATTTATGTATGTTGAATAATATGTTACACCGCAGGATTTTTTTTTTTTTTTTTTTTGACTCCATACACCACAGGATTTAATTTGAACTAAATCTTTATCTGCATAACCAACTCTTTGGTGGTTAAATCATTGTCTCACACTATTTTGATTGCATAAAAAAATGCATGACAACTCTCACCCTAAATGCATGAAATATCTCACATTATCTTCGTTGCATAAACAAAATGCTTGAAATTTTTCAATACATCTTGAATATACTTAAAATCTAATTAGTGTTGCATAGATACAATTTATGTAACTTACACTACCAGTTTCAAATTAATCAATAATCTCAAGATAAATAATAATATTATTATTTAATGAGATATTGGAGGAAACTAATACTAGTACTACCCTATTGGCATTCGATATGTAGAACTTTCGTCATATTCCACCATTTTTGCCTCCACACTGTATTGCCTCATCAAGCGAGAGTCGGGGGAGAAAGAACATGACACATAATGCATCTTTATGGATACAAACTCCAATCCGGACCACGCAGTCTTCGAACCAAATCCCAAATCTAGCCCTCTATTCAAAGTCTAATTCACTCGTTTGAATTAATACAAGTTTTAAACTTTTCGTGTAGATGCTTTTTTTATTCAGCTTGCAATATACGTATATAAATATATGTATATATATATATATGTATATATATATATATATATATATATATATATACATATATATAGATATATACATAATAAAACTACAAACCTGATTACAATCTAAACCAACAAAGAGGCAAAACTAAATTGTAACAAAAAAAATTTTGTTCGGGTAAAAAAAAATCAATTTTTGTTGGGGTAAAAAAAAATAAAAACATACCATAAGGGAATGAGGAGCAGTAGAAAACCCCAAAACATAAATAATAAATCCCAAATATAACCAATTCTTCATAAAACAAATTTAACTCTTAATGAATAGTTATCACAATATTGATGAATCCTCATCTTGATCTATCCAATAACCATTAGAACAGTTAAAAATCTTTAATTCAACTGTTTGAACAGTTAAAAACCTTTAATTCCTCCAAGAACTGTAAAGGAAAAAAACAGACAGCAACATAAATCACAATTTAGATACACAAAGAACTGAGGGAAAAAATTTAGATACACAAAACAATTTAAAATCAATTGCATATAGAAGATGACTTGTAATCTCAATTCCAAAACTAATAACCAATTGCATATTAATAACTGACCTGTAAATTCAATTAAAAAACAATAATAATATACTAAATTTAGGTAAAAGAAGAATTGGCAGTAAGCAATTGGGTGCAATAGTAACCTAATATCTTATTATCAATCTTGACAATACAAATTACTACCTAACTTTTAAAAGGGAAAAAAAGAAAAAGAATTTCTGAAAACATAACCCAATTAGAAACATAGACAGGAACATATATAAACTGAATTACCTGAAAATTCATGAACAGAAGAATTAAGAAATCTTCAATTTCACCTATCCAATAAGTGTTGAAACAACGACAAATCTTTAATTCTTCCCGTAACTGCAAAAAAAAAATCAGTAAAAAAATAACAGTAAAATAAATTACAATTCAGAAAAAAAACAATTTGTAATTAATTGCATAGAGAATGTGACTTCTTAACAATATCCAATTACAATTAACTGCATGCAACAGTTACCAATATAAAAAAATGTCCGAAAACAGTAGAAGAAAAATGCAAAAATGTCTGAAAACAGTAAAAGAAGAACAGTACCCAATATTCTTCCCGTAACTGCAAAAAAAAATCAATAGAAAAATAACAGTAAAATAAATTACAATTCCGAAACAAAATAATTTTTAATTAATTGCATAGAGAACGTGACTTCTTAACAATATCCAATTACAATTAACTACATGCAACAGTTACCAATATAAAAAAATGTCCGAAAACAGCAGAAGAAAAATGCAAAAATGTCCGAAAACAGTAAAAGAACAACAGTACCCAATTTCTGATAAAAAGAAAAACATAAAAAAACCCAATTACCTGGAAATTAACGAACAGAAGAATTTTCTGCAGAATGAAAAAACAGCCAATCTTCAAACAATCTCTAGCATCCAGTTCCAAATCGAAATCGAAAAGAAATTAATAATAGAAACTGCATGCAACAGTTACCAATATCAAAAAAATGTCTGAAAATAGTAGAAGAAAGATGAAAGAATGTCTGAAAACAGTAAAAGAAAAATAGTACCCAATTTCTGATAAAAAGAAAAATATAAAGGAACCCAATTATTTGTAAATTAATGGACAGTATAATTTTCTGCAGAAAGAAAAAACAGCGAACCAAACATTCTTTACTATCTAGTTCCAAATCCAAATCCAAAACAAATTAATAACAATAGACAACAACTAATAAATCCAGAAACAACAACAATCTCTGATAACAACTAATGAAACAAATACCAAAGAAAATCGAAATAAATCCAGGTTAAAAACAATACGGTTGCAAGGGAAAATTGCTCATGCAGACAAATAGAAGTGAAATCAATCCAGTTCGAAGAGAAAATTGCTCATGCAATCAAATTGAAGCAATTTTCTGAGGCGAGATTGAAAACCGAAATAAATCCAGGTTAAAAACAATACAGTTGCAAGGGAAAATTGCTCATGCAGACAAATAGAAGTGAAATCAATCCAGTTCGAAGAGAAAATTGCTCATGCAATCAAATTGAAGCAATTTTATGAGGCGAGATTCAAACCAGATTGAAAACGGAAAAGAGGGGAAAATGACGAAAAGAAAAGAGGAAGAATGAAAGGAAGAAGAGACGGAGAACTATTAAAAAAAATTGGACAGCTGTAAAAACAGTGGACAGCAGTAAATGCCACGCATTAATGATAAACCAAAACGGGGAAAAAATCTAAATGATTGAAAAAATATTAACCATTGCCATCAGATCGGACGCTAGAAAAATTAAAACAATGAAACGGCACAGATTCAAACGGATCCAAAGAAATGAACCCATCAACACAATCGGACGGCTCATAATTAAAAGACACGCTGTCTGGTCAGATGAGCTCAAAACCGGCCAAGATGTAAACCTATTATTAATATCTTGCTGTAGAAAAAAAGAGTATAATATCTGGCAAAATTTAGTGAACAAAAACTAAAGGGTATATTTTCATGTGTACACTGCAAAATCTCATAATGGCATATACATCCAATGGGAAATATTATGTTTTTTCGTTTGAAGGAAGGGAAATATTATGGCATGTCTACAAAATATACTCCTCATTTGATTATTTTTGTGTATGTTTCAATAGATTCTCACAGTATGCTAAGATCATTAGTTTTATTTATATATGAATCAATTAATAGAGGGATAGTTTAAGTACATATTTAAGAATTAGGAGAGCGAACATTTTAATGATTTTTTTTCATGTTTTTTACATATGTTCATAATATTTCCTTTTTTTTAGAAGGGCATGCCTGATATTTTGTGGTTTCTTAAGAGTACAAAAGAAATTATGCCAAAAAAATGTCCTGAAATAAATTTTACATGACTTGAATATTTGAATTATTTGAATAACTTGAATTTGATTGGTTTGAAACCATATTTGGTTTGAACAATATTTTACATAATTCAAGTGACTCAGAAACTTGAAATATGCTGAAATTCTAATCTAACCCAATTAATGAGGAATTATTTGTTCTGTCTTGGTTTAAAATTTAAATTTAAATAACTCATATTTTATAACTACACTACCAACACTGATCAAGTTCATATAGTTTTAACTGTTGGTTAGACTTGAAAATTTATGTCCAATTCTTATGTTACATTATAGGATATAAATTGTTACGGTAAGATTTCGAACACACTAGCTTGCCTGCATGAACTATGTATGGAATATCTCAAATCTCAATACAACTTTTGTGTTAAACATTCAATCTACATTGTGAGTTCAATTTAAGTTCATGTCATTTAAATGCCTAACTCATTTAATCAGCATTTCATAACCATACAGGCTACACCACACTTTATTTACTGTTGTATAAATGGGTAAATGTTACGACATATTGAATTTGTATTATGAATTAGCAGTTGATATTAACTTGATCAATAATATCAACATAATTAAAGGCATAATATTTGATGAG
Organism: Juncus inflexus; assembly: GCA_024447665.1. Lineage (NCBI taxonomy): Eukaryota > Viridiplantae > Streptophyta > Magnoliopsida > Poales > Juncaceae > Juncus > Juncus inflexus. Next base: position 9,908,741 of record JAJHPC010000012.1, on the reverse strand, counting down.
ATATTGGAAGAAGGTAATATAAGTACCATTCTATCAAGAGCCAACATATTTTTCCATGGTAATTAACTATCTGAGACAATTTGAATTGATGATGTTTCTGAGTCTAGGTTTCATTTTTATTTAATTTTTAGTTTTTTTTGTATAAATAATATTGTTTTCTTGACCATTTTGTACAATAGAATAATGTTATCCAAATCTGAATTTCATTCTACATGGTTGCGACTCCATTTAACTTCAATCTGGAGATTCGATTTCTCTTTATTAAATCAGACTTTTCCATTAATAACCCAGGTGTATATATATTTTGTGTTGTACTATTATTTTAGTTTTGTAGATATCTCAACAATATTTTTATAGTTTCTCAGAAGCCCATTACAAATTTTCAAATACAGGCATAATTTTATCTTTTATTTTTTGTTTCTGTTTTACAGAGTCAGTGGAGTGACCATAAATTTTTCTTCAACGTCATATCAGTCATTTCAAATAAAATTCATGATTTATAGGTTTGTTACTCTCTCTTGTTCAGAAATAGTTTGTATTGAAGTTTGTGCTTTATACGTAATTTAGCTCATGGACAAAAATCATACAACGGGCTATGATAAACGAAATATCAGTGAAAGAAACTCACGCTCTGAAGAAACCTGAAGATGAGATTCTGCAAAAACCAACAAAAACCAATATTAAACCAACTCACAAAAAATCAAACATAATTCCACCAAATTAATAGATTCGAAAGCACAAAATCACGTACGATGGGCTGGGTCATGATACGCTGAACCTTGGTAGACGCCATGGCTGAAATCTCGAGCTTTTCCTTCGATCTGCTTCTAGTTTCGCACCAGCGGCTCGTTCTCTTAAAATCCTAGTTTTGAACGAAGCTCGAAAGAAAAGAAAAGAAGAGAAAAGGATTTGATTTTCTACATTGTGAAATTATGCAATATTTGGGCTTTTATCAGGCTCAATGTTTTTATTAGTAACGGCTTGTGATAAAAAACCGTTACTAAGTGGGATTTAGTAACGGTTGTTTTACAAAAACCGTTACCAAGTGAAAATAAAAAAAAATTTCCGATTTAGTATCGGTTGTTTGATAAAAACCGATACAGTTTTAATATTTAGTATCGGTTTTTTATTAAAAACCGTTACTAAATCCATTTTTTTTTCAGTTATTTTTGTAAACGGGTTGCAAACGTCAAAATATTGAATATGAAACAAATGTTGTATATGAAACACAAATAATGCATACAAATCTTGATTATAAGCTTGATGAAGATGATGAAAAGATTGATGATTCTAGTGAAGAAGAAGAAGATGAAAAGGATGAAGAATTGGATAGGATTAAAGAAGGAAGGCTGAAGGAAGGAAAAATAATAAGAAAAAATGGTTCCTGTTTTGAGATATTTATGTTTGATTTCTAAATATTGAAATTTTATGTAAAATATCTTTTTTCATTTTCATAAGCATATTTGATTGATAAATATGGTGTTTAATCTTCACAATAGTGAATAATGGATCAAAGATAATGCCAATAATGTTTTTAAGTTATAGTCCACAACTAATTCAGAAATGAAATATTCATCCAAAAATACAAAGTCAGGCTTCTAACAGAAAATTCTGCAGATTAAGAAACAGCATATAAATGATCAAAACATTAATACAAAAGTTAGCGCTCATATCAAATACATAACAAACATAGCCATAATTGGCAAAATGGTTCTAAACAAAGGATAAATGGATTTAACGTAACCATCATTTGCCCCTGCAAAATAAGATAAATGAATTCAGAAAAGTATTTTTCATTATCACATTTTTTTCATTGGCATAAATAAAATCATGCAAAATAAATAAATAAAAGATTTAATAAACTTACGTGTTCATCATTAAGGTAATGTTATCGCCCTTCAACAGAATCCTTCCTGCAAATAATTTTATCAAATATATCACAACATTATACAAATAAATATGTTGAAATTACTACAAATTATTATCATAATATAAATTAAAAATAATAAAAAGTAGATTTATTTACCCAAGGATTTTTTGGTCTTCTTCTTGACGTTAATTTCATCAGCATCGTCAAGAACCAAATTCATGTACTCATCAAATCCCTACATTTTTTATGTAATAAATTCAGTATTTCATTATCGAATAAATTATATATATCATTCTTTTTATTACATCATCTTTAACTCAGTTTACCAGAAAAAAAAAAAAAATCCCCAATTTGGTAACAAAAGGAAAAGAAAATTAAAACCAAAAAAAAGAAAATAAGGCTTCAATTAAGTAAGACTATTAACCAAATTTTTTGAAATTATGAATAAAGAAAGTTATATTAATTATATGATATATTGATGCAAATTATAAGGCAAAAAATAAGCTAAATTAGGTAAATTAAAAAGAGGGGAAAAACATACAATAATTCTGCCCTCAATCCTCAAATCCTTCTGCTCAAACAACCAAATCTGAATCCTCGCTTTCTACACAAATCAAACAAAATACAAATAATTCCCAAAATACTAACAACAAACAATAACCATCACAAAAAAAAAGATTAATAAACGAAATATCAGTGAAAGAAACTCACGCTCTGAAGAAACCTGAAGATGAGATTCTGCAAAAACCAACAAAAACCAATATTAAACCAACTCACAAAAAATCAAACATAATTCCACCAAATTAATAGATTCGAAAGCACAAAATCACGTACGATGGGCTGGGTCATGATACGCTGAACCTTGGTAGACGCCATCGCTGAAATCTCGAGCTTTTCCTTCGATCTGCTTCTAGTTTCGCACCAGCGGCTCGTTCTCTTAAAACCCTAGTTTTGAACGAAGCTCGAAAGAAAAGAAAAGAAGAGAAAAGGATTTGATTTTCTACATTGTGAAATTATGCAATATTTGGGCTTTTATTAGGCCCAATGTTTTTATTAGTAACGGTTTTTAATAAAAAACCGTTACTAAGAGTGAACACTTCGTAACGGTTTTTATGATAGAACCGTTACTAAATGAATGTCGTAACGGTTGTTTTATAAAAACCGTTACTAAAGTTTCCCATTTAGTAGCGGTTATTTGATAAAAACCGATACAGTTTTAAAGTTAGTATCGGTGTTTTATTAAAAACCGTTACTAAATCCATAAATTTTGAAAATTTTTTTTCATTTATTTTTTGTAAACGGGTTGCAAACGTCAAAATATTGAATATGAAACAAATGCTGTATATGAAACACAAATAATGCATGCAAATCTTGATTATATACTTGATGAAGATGATGAAAAGATTGATGATTCTAGTGAAGAAGAAGAAGAAGATGAAAAGGATGAAAAATTGGATAGGATTAAAGAAGGAAGCAAAGCTGAAGGAAGGAAAAATAATAAGAAAAACTGGTTCCTGTTTTGAGATATTTATGTTTGATTTCTAAATATTGAAATTTTATGTAAAATATATTTTTTCATTTTCATAAGCATATTTGATTGCTAAATATGGTGTTATTATTATTATTATTATTATTATTATTATTATTATTATTATTATTGTTGTTGTTGTTGTTGTTGTTGTTGTTGTTGTTAATAGTTATAACAATATTAATAAATAATTCTTTACTCAAAAGTCAAGGTAGAACAAAAACTGGGTTAGGTTTAAGTTCATCTTTAGGATATTTCAATTTTCTGAGTCACTTGAATTGTGTCACCACTACTAAAAAAAGAGCCTGACAGAGGCGAAAACTTTGAGTCAGCAGCGTCTGTTGCCTGAAAACTGACTCGTGTGTCTTTGTTGGGGCTAAAATATAGGCGGAACGGCCTGTTGTCTGTATATCTCCCGCTTCTTCTAAATTTTTCTAATTTTCATGTCCCCCTTTTCCTGCAAACACTGAATTTCGAGCGACAAAGTGAAATTTCACTAAATAGAACCCCAGTTTTCCAGCGCCTTCCCCCCCTCTCTTCTCTTTTCCAGCGCCTCTTCCCATTTAGATCTGCCTTCTCCTTCTCAAACTTGCAGCTCTTCTCTACTTCGCGTGGAAGCAGCCGACGAAAGAGCGAGCTCGTCATCCCCTCTCTTCTCCGCGTGGAAGCAGCCGACGAAAGGAGGAGCTCATGGAAGAAGAGAGGAGCTTCCTTCGCGCCTAAGCACTGTACGTCTCTTCGTCCTTCATCACGTCTCTCTCCAGTATGTTAATCTCCTCCATAAATCTATGGTTTTGCATACAGATTTCATGGTTCTAATCAACGATTTTCCATATAAATCTATGATTTTGCATACTAATCATCATCCTGCATTTTGTATTTTCTTGCACGATTGGAAAAAATCAATGACGTTTTGGAACACCAAGTGAATTTGGATTGAAATTGACTCAATTAGGTTTTGTATTTAGTGAATTTGAGTCGAAATTGACTGAATTAAGTTTTCTCTTTTGTGAATTTGCATTTAGATTGACTGTGTTAGGTTGCATTGAGTGAATTTTAGATGAATATTAACTGAATTAGGTTGTTGGAAGAGAAATAGGCAGATAGGAAGTGAATTTTCTATCTGGTACTCTTTCCTTCACCAAGAAAACATACAGGTAATTCTATACATAATCACAAAATGTCTTGAATAATTGGCATGTAGATACTTGTTTAATGGTGTATCTTTTTGTTTCATTGTGGCAGTTGTGCGACCCTGTATAATTTCAACTTCACATACACTGCATGCAGTTCTGTAGACAGGTACACTAAATTCAGAACATACTTAGCTTGGTAAGAAAAAACTTTTTATTTTACTATTTAGTATACAAAATGCGGGATTGGTTTCTAAATTTTCAGTAACTAATGAGTTGGTTTTCATAATTTCAATAATTATGGGGCTGTTTTGCAAATCTCAGGGACAGTTTGTAAATTTTCCGTAATGCAGAAAATAGAATGCCCAAGAAGATGGAAAATAAGGATGATAATTATTACATGAGAAGCGCTTCACTGCATCGCGCTAGTGTTCTCACGAAGAGAAGGTGAAGGCGGAGATCCAACTTGTTCTAACCTGAGGTTCGTATTTTGAGTTTGACAATTTACTATTTGGTTTTTTTGTGGTTTGTATTTTTTTTTTTTTTTTTTTGGAATGAACTCATATTTTTTATGCATATGTGTTTCAATTGTGAATTAACTCCAAGTATGCAATATAAGGAATTCATTGAGCTGGAGAAGGAGTTAAAGCTCTTATTAGAGGTCAAACAATAAACCAAGAAAATTTAGCGGATTTAGTGTGAATGTTTTTAGGTTTCACACAAAGGATATGTAATTTAACATATTTGTACTCTTAATTTGGAGTATTTTGATAATGACAATTTTATAAACTTGAATTTTTGTTATAAATTTTGGGAATAAATTTTATTGTTTTATTTTGTATAATTGTGTAATTGAATTGATATGGTGTGATGGAATTAAAATATTACAAAAAAGAAAATTACTATTTTGGTGTAGTGGCAGTTTCGAGTGTGTCAACATTGAGGCGGTTTTGAGTGTCAACATTGAGGCGGCATTGGGTGCTTCAATCTTGAGGCAGCTTTGGTGTCTCAACATTGAGGCGGCATTGGGTGCTTTAATCTTGAGGTAGCTCTGGTGTCTCAACATTGAGGCAGCATTGGGTGTCTCAATCATGAGGCGCCGGTGGGTGTCTCAACATTGAGGCAACATTGGGTGTCTCAACCTTGAGGCAGCTCATGGTTCGCCTCTATATTTCTTGGGGCGGTTCCAGTAGAGACACATATGAGGCAGACATGAAACTGCCTTTAAATTTGGTAGAGACGCAAATAAGTGCCTCTAAACGTAAAAAAAAGTGCCTCTCTTAACACTTTTTTTAGTAGTGCACCTTATGTTCAAACCAAATATGGCTTTATACTAATAGAACCTAAAAATATTAATAACACAAGAATAATTGATAATACTATATTGTGCTGAAAAAAGTTTCGAGATATATGTATATAGCTGTGGTGAGAAAAAAATTGCTCTCCCTCCCAAACTTTTGTGCAAATATTTTTTTCATTTCAAAACATAGGTTTTGTTTGTAATTTTATTTCTTGATATATGTTGTAGATCAACATTTTAGCATTATCTTTTTATGATTTTTTTGCAGCTATTTTGCAGATAGTTAGGACCGCGACAAGTGATGGGATGACTTAATTGGTTGAAAAAGAGAAAGAAAATAAAAACATCTATCGTTGATATTGCCTAACTGTTTGGTATTGTTACTTTGCATCGAAAGTGATTAGCATGTCAAGCACAATAAACATATCAACTGTTGAACGTCGAGATAGAAGAATATAAAAGTAACACATGAGTCAATATAGAAACTTATTGAGGATACATGTTGACAGATGTTATATTGTTTCAAATAAAAAAAATGCTTATTCACACAAGATAGACTTCTTCATTCTGCCATCTCACCATAATCATCATACTTACGGCAAAATAATGAAAGAATGGTATAAATTGTAAAGAAAATCTTTGGGCATGAGCTAAATTCAAATATGAAAAAACAAACTTCAATTTAAACCATTAATTAACAAGAAGGAATACAAACTGATGATAAATCTTGTATATGAGGAACAATGCATATTAAAATGATGAAAAACTTATGGCCAATTTGTCAAGTTAAAAAAAAAAACAATATATAAATAAAAATTAATAAATTATGCATACATTAGATAATTTTTAACGAGTCTTTGAAAAACTATCAAATATACTTTTTCAGATTTCAATAAAAGAAATTAAAAAAAAACTGACCTTGCTCTAGCTGCTCTCAAAGCGGGGTCCAGGAAGTGGTGGGGTACAAAAGCAGTGGAGACCATCACGGCATCAAGTGCTGGCTGTACCTGGTGCACTGTGCACCCTTCTCATTCAACATGTTGGGCCTCCGGTTGAACCGGGTGCACCGTGGACCCTCCTCCATTAACCAGCTGCACTTGTGGCTGCACCGGGTGCATGACCTGCCATGTAAAACAACACAAGTTGGATTAACAAATTTCAAGTTGCAACAAAATAAGTATTATTCATTCAAATCTGTACATGAAATAATTGGTAAATGTTGGCTTACCCTGCTAGAACCAGCCGTCTCAGCCATGTTGATAATGGCCCCGGCCCTGTTAAATCAACAAATGCATTAGATATTTAAAAAAAAGATTAAATTATATTAGATAGTTAATTACCATTAAAAGTTTTAAGCAAGCTCCATAAAATGTTGTGAACATTAGCTTCCTCCAATATCTCATTAAATACTAATGTTATTACTCGTCTTGATAATATTGATTAACCTAATAATAACTATCAATTCATGATACAAATTCAATAAATTATAACTAATTCTACCATTTGTTCAACACTATGTAGAGTCCAACTGTAGATTATGAGATGCTGATTGCATGAATTTGGCATCTAATTGACATGAATATGACTGAACTCACAATGTTGATGCAAAAGTTATATTGAGAAATATCATGCATATAGTTGATGCAACCAAAATAGTGTGAGAAACCTACTTTAGAAAGGTCCAGAAATGTAACAATTTAAATCCAATTATTTTGCGTAAGAATAGAACATTAAATTTCAAGTGTAATCAACAGTTAAACTATATGATTTGATCAGTTGTTAGTAGTATTAACAATATGAATTATTAATATTTTAATTTAGAAGTCATGATAGGATAGATTCTTTATGAATATAAGGGTAAAAGGCCATGTCCGAAAGGCCATCTGAATATTCAAAGTGCCACCAAGAATAAAATTCTTCATCGGGCAACTACACAAAGATAAGTTATCTATAAAAGCTAGGTTTAAAAAAATCAGGCCAGTGGCGGCCCTTTAGATAGGCAGGTGATGCCGTTGCTTTGGGCCTCAAATTTTTAGGGCTCAAATTTTTTTTATAAGTATATATATAATCCAACCTATAATATTAAAAAACAATTATAGCCCAACATACATTACTTTTGCATTTTAAGTTACAAGAGAGTTAACATATGAAAACTTTATTTTGTAAATTTATATTACTTAAACTGGGTGGCTCCAAAATGAAAAAAAAAAAAAAATCACCATATTTGCTCTATTTGACTTGGAAATTGAAATTTTGTTTCCTTTCTCTCTTCCGTCATTCCTAGTAAGTTCTTTTTTGATGAAAAATCATTTCTAATAAATACAAACTATATGTCCTAAATTGGGTCACATATTAGTCCGTCAATTGGTTTAAAAGGAGTACACAACGAGAAAATACATATGCTCTGCGATCTATTGATCTCTCCTCTTCTGAAGGTTTATATGATATTTTTATTATTTATCTTCTTTCAAATTTTTGTTCTTTAAGAAATATTACAATAATTTTATATATGATTTATTTTTTATTATAACAGTTAACACAATTATTAGTGACATGTTCATTGAATCTTGAAAGGTTTCTTAAACATGACGAGTTTTCAGATATTGATGGAAGAGATTTGTCAATGGAATTGAAACTCTTGAAAAATGGATTACCAAAAGAAGTTAATAAGCCAATTGAGGTGTGTTGATCGATTGAGGCCTATAGGGGGGGGGGGGTTTAAAGGTATAAAGTGCGAAACGTGAATAATGTATTTTTAGGGTTTTAAATTTTTATTGTTTTTAGACTTTGTTGATGGTTGTTTAAATACTAATTAACAAAGAAAGATAAATAAATAAGGAATTAAAGTAAATATAAAGAGTAAAGAGATACAAAACACACGATCTCATGACGGAGTTCGGCGAGGTGGTTGCGTTCCACCCGTTTATTCGTTAGCAGCCCTTACCGCATTCACAAGTTGCCTACTCTCCGGTACTTGCCATGCGGCTCCGATAATCACTAATCCAAATAGTGTTTGAGTACAAAACCACGATCCACCATCGCCTTACAACAAACTTGATGTCCGGTGAAACAATCAACTTCCAAACTCAATATCTTTCGATCTCAACCAACAACGAGCATCCCGCTCAACAACTCGATTAGTCTCTCTTGAGATTTAGAGCAATTTAACAGTATTAAGAAGATAATATTTTTGCTTTTTGTATGTGGAATTCTTGTCTGAAACTGAGGAGGGCGGCGCCTATTTTAAAGGAGGAAAGAGCCGCCCTTAAAAAATGGATACCTACGCAGTTCCGTTGCCAACAGATCAGTTATGTTGCCAATGGATTGCAAAAACAGAAGGAAATCAATGAGGATTTCAAATCAAACGGCTATGTTCCTGTAGTTCCGTTGTCAACGGAACTCACGCAACAATTTTTCAGCCAAAACTCCAGGAGAAAATGAATGGCAACGGGGAGGTCCATTGCCAACGGACTACTTCCGTTGGCAAGGGACTAGGTCTGTTGCCAATGAAACTAGGTCCGTTGCCAATAGAACTAGCAGAAATTAAATAGATTTACTCTTTTTTTAGTACAAATTAAATTACTTACACCACACAACACACGAGAAGACTAAAGAAGCTTGCTCCCACGCCTTGAAATCCTCTCTTGAAATCATTTAAAAGCGTGACGACTTCTAGTCTTCCCGAGATCAGGGAGATGCTTCCATTCTGATGAAATCTCCATTTTCGAAAACTTGACGAGTAACATTCTGAGCTAATAAGACATTCTCAAACAAGATTAGTAATTACGGAATTATTTTAAACATCATCAAACCGAGAACAACAAAGTGTTGAATTATTTGAAAAGTATGAATACTTGTTATCCAAACGCATGGATTGCATACCGGATACTTTTAACTATTCCGGTTACAGTGGCATCAAGAGAAAGAAAGAAGCTTTTCTAAGTTGAAATTGATAAAAGATTATCTTCGATCAACAATGTCACAAGAAAGGTTAAATGAATTAGCAATATGATCCATTGAAAATGATTTCGCGAAAAAACTAGATTATTTTAATTTAATTAATTTATTTCTTTCTAAAAATTCTAAAAGAGCGAATTTTAAATAATTATGAGTTGTTAATATAAGTACATTTTGTTTTGCTTGTTTTGAATAATTTTTATATTTAATTTGGTACATTTTTATTTTTAAGAAAAAAAAGGCTCAAGTAAATTTCGCTTTGGGTCTATGATAGCACAGGAATGACTCTGATTAGGCCAGATGCAAATTGATAACTGTCAATGCTTCAATGACAGCGCAGTGAAAACTAGAAATCACATCTTCTTAGAGTGTAAGGTGGAGGGGAAGCTCGACACGTCCAAGAGATTGGAATGACAAGCTGTTTAGCCGGCTACCTGACTGGGAACTTTGGAAGGTAAGGAATAACAAGGTATTCCAAAATGTCAACCATCAATTATTGCAGTAGTCAGAGATACAGCATCACAATGAATCATAGTTGTACGGAAGATTTAACGTAAGTGATTTATTGGTTAGGCTAGTGAAATAAGATTATATGATGTAATTATTGTATTCTTCATTTTTTTCAGAAATGAAAATTTTATGCAACATGTAGGCTACAAATTCAAAAAACAGATAGGAAAGATAACTCATAGCATACTTTGATCGTGTTAGGTTCGGTTCAACTTGAATCTAAAATAAAACTAGGCCGGCTAGTTAGATTTTCTTTTCTTTTTGCAATAATTAATACTACATGGGCCAACAAAGCCCAAAATCATTCAACAAAACTTTCATTCATAAATAAGTTCCGTGTGTACAAAGCGGCGTTATTTTCTCAACCTCTCTTCAATTTGTTCTCTGCGAAATTCCTCTGAGATCCGCAAGATGGTAATAATCTTCTCTCATTTTTCCAATTTCGGTTCTGTTTTTGTTCAAATCGATTTGGGTCTTTCGTGTTTTTTCTGGATCTGTTCGTTTTTTGTTCTGTTTGAACGGATCGGTGTTGATTTCGAAAATTTGGTCGATCTAATTTGAAATTTTTATTTGGATTGATTTTATCTGTTGGTGTTGTTGGGTCTGGAATAGGATCTGTCAATTTGGTCATGATTTGAATTTTTTGCTTTTTTTTTTTTTTTTTTTTTTTATCAATTCTTGATCTGAACTGTATCGGATCAATTCAAATTGGGATTAAATTGTATTGATTTGATAAATTTTGGAACAATTGAGAGAAACTCTTTTAATTGATATTTAGTCTAAACTAGATAGAAGAAATCTTTAATTGAAATTAGGTTTGAGAGATGTAGAATTTGATGAGTATCTACAGATCTAATCATTTCTTTGCAATTCTCACAACTCAACTAAACAATCATCTCTCAAATCGAGATAATTCGCAACAATTCAGTACAATTTCCTTACATTTTTATGAAACAATTTGATCAATACTCACAGTCATTTGTTCTTTTATCCAGACTACATCAAGGCGGCTTGCAGACAAAAAAATCGCGAAATTCCAGAAAAACATAACGAAAAGAGGCTCGGTTCCTGAAACGACCGTGAAAAAGGGAAATGATTATCCGGTCGGCCCAATTGTGCTCGGATTCTTTGTTTTTGTCGTCATTGGATCTTGTAAGTTCATATCATTATTTGAAAATTTGCAAAAAAACCCTTGTATTATGCTTAAATTGCAAAACAATGTTTATTTATTCCTAAGCAAGTTCTAGAAAAAGTCCTTCTATTTCTTGAGGTTGTTAATTTTAATACGAGGCAAATGGGCCATTTGAATTTTTCAAAGGAATTTTTCCACTAATGCTCAACTTAAGTTTCGTAATGTCAAACGTATACAAACTTTTCAAGAAATTCCAAAAATAACTATTTGGTGCTTCAAACACCGAAATATGTGATGAGCCCATTTTAATAATATTTCCTCTTTTGACCGTTCAAACCCTTAGGGATATTTGCACTATTGACCCTTATATAACATAAAATTGTATGTTTTATTATTCAAACATGAAAAAAATCTTTGTTATATGTATAAATATATATGTATAAAAAATCAAATTTAAATGTATAAATATTGAGGATTTAGAGTAAAAAAAATGGTATAATATTTTTCATTCATACGTAGATATAACAAAATAAATAATTACATAAATATTGAGAATCAAGAGTAAAAAGCTGGTTGTATTTTTTATGCATCGTAGATATAACAAAAATAAATACATATATATATATTGTTATATTTATGCATGCATAAAAAGGAGGACCAGTATTTTACTCTTAATCCTCAATATTTATACATCTTAATTTGATTAAAAAACATATTTATACATACAAAGTTTTTTTTTTCATGTTTAAATAATAAAACCTACAATTTTTGTTATATTAATGGTCATAGTGCAACTATCCCTAAAATTTTGAACAGTCAAAGAAAGAATAATATTAAAGTGGGCCCCATCACACATTCGGTGTTTGAAATACCGAATATGTTAGTTTTGGAATTTGATTAAAAGTTTGTATAGTTTTGACATTATGAAATTTAGTTGTGTATTCGTGGAAAAAATCCTTTTTCAAAAGCCCCTAACTTTTCTGCATTTTATCAAAAACCCCCCAACTTCTTAGATTATTACAAAGTCCCTCTAAAGTGAAAATAAATATGTTTATACCTTCCATTCACTTCTCCATCTCATTGTGTGGTTATGTTTTTTAAAAAGACCATTTTACCCTCAAGTGTTGGTTAAAGCAAATGATATATAACAATATAGTAATTAAAATAATACAATATTAATGTTGTGTAGTTTATGATGTAATATAATAAAAAACATGCGTATTTGAAGCAATAATTAGTATATAATTAATAAAAAATAATATACAAATAAATATTAAATATATATTAATAATCATTAAATATATGAAATTTGATTAACTTACATATAAGGGTAAAATGGCCTTTTATAAAAACATAACCATACATATAGAAAAGTTGATGGACGGGGTAAAAATAATTCATTTCACTTTAGAGGGATTTTTTGAAGAATCTAAAAAGTTGGGGATTTTTAATAAAATTGAGAAAAGGGTGTTTTTGAAAAATTTCCTTTTTTTTTGCATTTAAGACATGATGTAATGGCGTTTGAAAAAATTTCCTTTTTTTGCATTTAAGACATGATGTAATGGCGTGGCATTTCTGCAAATTTTCCTATTTTATGTCAAAATATTGATTTTATTTGTAAGTTTATAGTGATTCTTATCAAAATTTAATATTAATTTATTTTACCTTTTTTGTTGCAGCCGTTTTTCAGATAATTAGGACGGCGACGACCGGCGGGATGGCTTAATTGGTTGAAATATTGAAAAATAATTAAAGCATGTTTGTTGTTCCGATATTTCTTTCATACTAAAATCAGGATATTTTATTTATATGATTATATGATGTTTTATGTTGTTGTACTTGATTAGATTTAATTTAATTATTCAGTGATTTAAGCGTAACTGTTATAATCTTTCATATGCCGGCTATTGTGATCTTATTCGATATTTTATAAATTTTTTATTGATGATTTTTGTTTTTAATTTGAAAATTTGTATAGGCTCTTTTTCGATTTGAAAGTAATTCTGTATTACTCAAATTTTCTACCAACGACTATAGTATGAATTTGCATTTTGAATTTGATCCAGAGTTATTTGTGTTTAATAACCCTTTATTTTCTTACCATTTAGTTAGTACAAATTGTTCAAAGTTTTAATAAACCTATATATTTTATGTTTTATAACATGCTAGATATTTGTCGGCTTTGTAGTAGTTTGAGTAAATTAGGTGTTTTATGAATTTGGTGCTGAACAATTTTATGTTTGTGAATTCTTCATGTCAGTTGAACAATTTGGCTACTCTAGTTTAATTGGTTTATGAATTAGGTTGTTTTGTAAATTTGGTTATTTGCATTGCATGTTTCATGAATTTGACTATTCATGAATTTCAAGCCTTGGAGTTAGGCCTACTTGAGTTAGCCCCTTTGCTCTGAACAAATTAAAGACAATTACTGAGATGCCTCTCTAAGTGGCCATAATGCAAAGTAATAAAATATCAGCTTGATATGATCCAAAGTTATGACGAAGCCATGAACAATTAAGTCCTCTTGATATATTATTTTGCGGAATTTTTTTATATCTAACTGTGTGAATTTTCTAAAAATAGTCGAAATAATTTCTTTTTTAAACTTCTCAATTTGGAATATCAAACCGGTCAAAATAGAATAACAAATTCTCTTTATGGTTAATATGTTAAAAATACTATCAGATTATATATAAATGTAAGATAGAATTTGAAATCCTTTAATTAAGTCGGGATTTGTAATTATGAACCAGAGCTTTTAGATAAATAAGTTAAACACCAAGCAATTTTGAGTATTCAAAATATTACGACAATTAGATATGAAATTTTGTTAAAATTTAGGCGAGAAACATACAAACGAAAAATGTTAATTATCATGAACTTGGATATAAAATGGATCATGATGCTGACTTAGCACAAAAACAAACCAATCATAAAGTGCCATGTGGGTATTATGATTAATTTCAAGTTGTTTTCTAAAACTTATAAAACATATTTTGCAAAATAAGGGCTTGGGAAATTATGAATTTGCACGCCCAAGTATTGAGATTTTGCCCCTCAATTTTTTCGGTTCAATTTACACCCTTGTATAATGAATTAACTCATTTATGCTCTTTTCATCGTTAAGCGTTTATATATCTGTTAATTTTGAAATGTAAATGATAGTCCAATAATTAAGATTTTTCAATTATTGAGAGACATAAATGAGTAACATATATTTTCCCAACTCTTAAGAATTCCAATTTACTTTTTTTACTTTTGTTTTTTGATCATGTGAGTTTGAAATTGTCTTTTATGTCAAATAACAAAACCAAATTTATTTTGTTTTATTAGAATTATCTCGTGACAGATGATTTGGTTTATCATTCTCTGTTGTAATGTCTCAGTATTGATTAATAAATTTTTTCCAACGCGTTTTAAAACTGTCAGATTTCTATAAACGTTAACTTTTTTTTTATGTTCCTATAACGTTAATTATAGAAACTCAAACATCAATGTATTATTTTTGTAATATTTTCTAACATTCAAGTTCTTTCAAAAAAGAACTCATTAATTTTCGTATACCCATTTTATTCTGCCAACCAATTTTGCATGTAAGAAACCAACAACATGAGCACAAAAGCTTGAGAACATACTTGCTTCCATCCTTCCGCAAGTAGACTTTTGCCAAATTATGAGGGCACCAGAGTATCAAATCAGCTTTTACTGTCGATGAATCATTGTTTTGTTCATCATCCGTACCTGAAAAATGAACAAAGAAAATCTTAATCCAAGAGCAAAAATCCATTTAAACTGCGGCTTGAATTGAGGGGCCTGACAAATTTCTGTCTGATCAAAACGGGCTTGTGAAATGACTAGTTTGTATCTAAGCTGTCCACCTTTTCTCACACGTGAAGAAGCTCTTTCTTTGTTTCGTCCCAATCCAATTTGTCAGTTCGTACAAATTTTGGATTTCGAATAATTCATATTCTAAATTTGTTTTTAGGAGTCCAACTCTCTCAATTAACCGACTGCTGATAATTTAAGAATCATTTCAAACTGTTTATCATATGGGAAGTTTGAAGTAGGTTTTAAAAGATAGATTAAAAATGGTGAAGATACATATATTTTTATGGATGAGGTTCTTATGGTAGGATTTGATGGCAATTTTCACATAAATGTCACGACTCAAGACCACTCAAGATTGTTGCATGGTAATATGCATTGGATGCTTGCAACTTGGGTCATTATTGCTAAAACTAGGAAATTTATCGCAGTGGCACTCTTTCTCATTTTTTTTAATAATTAACATATTAAATTAATCTTATGAATTCTTAATCATAAAAATTCTACATAAATTATCTCAAAAAATAACATATAACAAAAAAAACAATGAATTATTCATATTTTTGTTAAAAATTATCTCTGAATCAAATAAGATTTATACAATTGATAATAAAAAAAATATGTAATACTGAGATAAAATTATAATTTAACAAATTTAAACTTCGTCTTCTCATCAATGCGATATTTAAAAAATAAAGTACAGTTTCTTTTATAAATTGATTATAATTTCATCTTTCTTTTCACATCAATTAATTTGTATATTTCTCACAATTTATATCATATAAAAAAACTTTGGTTGTAGATACCAGTATTGTATATAAGTCATTTCCTCCAACAAATATAATTTGTTTCTTTAATAAAAAAAATAATTAAACCAAGTGTTTGATCATCATGATAACGATATCAAACTTTATTAGATATAGTTCGATTATGATGAGTTAAATATATCTTCTATTTCTTTCGGGGTTATGCTCTTATTGCGTTCATACTGAACATAATTCCATCTAAAGCGGTTATGAAAGATTCCGTATGAGATATGAACTGGTAGGTGTATCAGATTATTTTTTACCAAGATTTGAGGATATGATACTTATTTGAAGCATCATGCATCTAATTGATTGGTGCTTATTGTGGAATATCCTAAGAAAATGAAAGGATGTTACTTTTATAATTAATAAGAGAACAAAATGTTTCCAAAAGAATTAGTTGGAGTAAATTTGAAAAGTTCAAATTCTACATACTGACATAAATGCTCGGATGAAAATTAATTCAGGTTTCAACTAGTAGTTGAGTCTGTAATTAATCAACTAGATTCTTAAGAGTTGAAGAGTTTGAGTTTATAGCATAAGTGTCTTCATATAGATCTATTAGAATTTATCATAAAAACCGAAAAATATGGATTTTTCATGACTAATGATAAAAATTTCGTATTCATAGATGATGAATCCACATTCTACTAATAGATTATGATGAATCAAATCTCTAATGGTTAGAGACTTTGAAAGATGAGATGTAATCCATGTCAGACAATCAAGTTTAGAATTTGATTGATCCATCAAATGGAAATATGATTTTAAAAGAAAGACCGACATGGATAATGTGCAAACATATAATGCATGATTTGTGCTTAAGATAAACTCATAGTATAGATTATGAGTTTATTTTTCCAAGACGTCATGCTTATGTATTTCAGAATTTTCTTGGGCATATATTCATAGTATGACTATGAAAGATGCCAAGTGGATGTCAAGACGTTGTTTCTTAATAGAAGCATATGGAAGTATGTATATGATACAACTTTAGAGTTTTGTCGATCATATAAATTTGGAAATGAGTTTGCAAGTTGTATAAATTCATTTATGAATTAAAACAAACATCTCTACGTGAAAATTTATTATTTGATGAAATAACCAAACAATTTGGTTTTATCAAAAATTAAAGATAAATCTTATGTTGACAAGAAGTTCAGTGAGAGCATAATTGCATGTGATGTGAATTAAGTGCAACAAGTACACATAAGTTTAATTCTAGTGAGAGTCACTAAATAATAATCAAGAGTATGATTATATACTTGAGAAGGATTAAGTATTCTTCTTAGATTATGGATGACATAAAAATATGCAAAGTATTTGTTGATAAAAAAGTTTGTTAATCGGTTCAAGAAGCCAAATCCGCAAATGATGGTGATCATGTTAGGTCAATGGGTATGTGATACCTTGTAGATCAATGAGTATGAGATATTTGGTTGATTTGAGCTAGTGCAAGTGGGAGATTAATGGTGTTATGCCCTAGGCCAAAGTGTTTGTGACCTAGGTTGATGGATTGAATTAACAAACATTATAATTATTCTAAGATATTTCATATAATATGTGCGTATAGGTTATTTTAATATAGTTAAAATAGACCATGAATATATAATTCAGTTTTATATCATCAAAGTGCGTGACTTTGATAGTTAAACTATAAAATGTTCTGAATGCTATTCTAAATCATCCCTGGTCGTTTTTAGGATATTTGTGAAGACAAATATACTTACGAAGATAAATAAATATATATTTGTAGACAATCTATAAATGTACGTTAGTATGTTAGTTGATTGATGAGTATGTTTTAGTGATCATGGATAAAGAGTTATCAAGTCATTAACGTAGGTACATGTTAGAGACCATATACTGGACAGACCCGCCATAAGAATGGTACATGTTTTACGTCATTAGTGATTCTTGTAACATAAAGTATTTATAGTCCTTTGACCTGAGATTGTCTCGGTTCCCAACTTGACTAATTTTATACTTTAATATAATCTAACACTGCCTTTAACCGGGTAGTCATAACGGTTATGATTAGATATAATGAATCATGTAGAGGGATGAGTGCAATCAAGACGGGATTTATTCCTCTCATAAATGAGAGAGATATCTTTAGGCCTCTTGATGAATTGAACTGAAGAAATGTATGTCCATACTCAAATGAATTAATAAAATTTATTAATGTCATTTGCTCTTGTTCAGTTTAATTCGGGATCAAGAAATATTAATTCGATTAATATAAGGATGACATATTACATGCCTTATGATCGATATAAATATCGTGTGACAAAGGGACTAAATACGTGATTGTTGATTAGGTAAATCGGATCACCGATATTCACTTAAATTGGGTAGTCATGATAGCTTGCTAGAGTCCGCTCATGATTTATGGACTGTCAAGTCTATTTCCAACATTAAGTGAACCTACAGGGTCACACACAAAGAACAAACTAAAATGGGCGCAGAAAATCCTAGCGACTTATATGATGAGTTGCATAAGAATGTCACAAAAGATATTGTCATCTTATGTGATAAGATGTGATATATATGTATATAAGGACTATGAGCACAAAAGATCATGTAATCTAGAAGAGTCTAGATGATGACATATGGATAATGATGAGTTATGTCATACACATCTTTTAGTGTGAAGAGACATGACGCTTCAATTCTATATAAAGACATAGAAAGCTCCAAATTTAAAACAACACATCATGAAATATACTTTCTAATCTCTCTCTCTCTCTCTCCTTATTTCACATTATCTTTTGTGAGATAAAAGAGAGAAAATATACTTTCTAATTTGCATGACAAAATTATGAAATTGTACTTTCTTTTTGTATGACAGAAACGAAAGAGTGCGATTATATGAGAGGAATTATATACATCTTTTGTGAAATAAAATAAGAAGAAAAAGAAAAAGAGTTTTCTTGTGCAAGAGGAGAATAAGTTACTAGCATATATATTGTTCTTCTTCCCGTTTTAAGAAGTTTGTTTGTATGGATACCGGTAGAGGCGTTCGTACTTTCGGCGCTTGTGATCCATTCGGCCTAAGAAGATGAGAACGGGTTGTTGAGAGTTTCGGTGGAGACCGATTGTGTGTGCGATAGATGGCTTCCACATGATCTGACCTAGACGGGTTTGCCGGACGGAAAATCGGTTAGTACGGTAATCGGTTTTAAGGCGCTTGGACAACACATATGGTTTGAGCGTCACAGATTAAGTGTAATCCGAAAGGTATCTTTACGATTTATTTATTTATTCGATTTAACCGATACGCATAGATGCTCGGAGTGGTTTTGGACGAAATTTTATTTTTCGCTACGTTATGCACATCCAAAACCCAACAAATAAGTCATGGGAAGATGCTATGGACGAGCAGATACAAGCTCTTCAGAAAAATTAAACAAGGGATCTTGTTCCGAACCCCAAAGGAGTGGATCCGGTTACATGCAAATGGGTCTACAAGTTGAAACACAAGATGGACGGGAGTGTTGAGCGCTGTAAAGCGAGACTTGTAGCGAGAGAATTTTCTCAACGGTATGGCGAGGATTATAAAGAGACTTTAGTCATGTCGCCAAGATGATATCCGTGCGAGTTGTGATTTCAATGGCTACTTCGCATGGTTGGACGCTGTGACAACTGGATGTGAAGAATGCTTTCCTGTATGGTGAACTCGACAAGGAGATTTATATGAAGCAACCAGTTGGATATATTTTCAAGGCGATGTATGGTTTGAAGCAGGCATCTCAAGCTTGGTATGGCAAGATAGCAGAATATTTGCAATTTTGTGATTATTCTTCTTCGAGTTCGGATTATAATTTATTTGTGAAGGGGAAGGCGGGTTTACACCTGGTCGTCCTTTTATACGTGGACGACATGATCATCACCGGCAAAGATGAAGGTGAAGTTACAAGACTTCGGGGCGAGCTATCAATTTGATTCGAGATGAAGGATCTTGGAGAGCTTGGTCACTTCTGTTGGGTTTCTACCGTTCATAACGCAGCGGAAAAATAAAAACGAAACAAAATCGAATTCGAAACCCAAAAGAAGGATCTGTGAATTACAATTAAATCAAAGAAAAGTTCATAACTTTGTACCTTCGGATTACGCTTAATCCGTGATGATCGAAAGCTAATTTGGTTGACGCTTTTCTTTGCCCGATTCCAAATCAGTTTCCAAACAGATCCTTTGAATGTTTCGCCTAACCGGTCTCACACAGCGATCTCCAAGTGATCTCCAAATGAACCGATTCTCCAAGCAAACCGATTCTCCAAACAAAACGATTCTCCAAAAAAAACCATGGTTTCAACCCGAATCACAAAGACGCCACACTTCGCTTTGTCCTCTACCGGTATCCACACGATCAACCCCTTTGAATGGATAGAGAACGATAAATGCTAGTATTCATTCTTCATTTTTCTCACAGAAATAACAAGAGAAGGTTTTTCGGATTTTTCTCTCTTTTAGTCTCACAAAAATTGGACGAAATTAATATACCTTTTTCTATTTTACCTTTCTTTTTGGGGTGTCTCTTGTGCCTATATAGTCCATAAGTTTCATATCCTATGTGCATGGTAACTATGTAACCATATATGTAACACATCTTATCATATAAGATGTAGGATTGGATGTGTCACTTGGCTATGTAGCTCTTCATACAACTTATCACATAAGTTATGATTTTTTTGTGTACGTCTCAATAGTTGTTCTTTGTGTGTGGCCATGTAGGTTTGCTTACTGTTGGCAATAATCACAACGGATTATAAATCATGAGCGGCTTCTAGCAAGACATCATGATTACCCAAATTAAGCTAGTATAGACGATTCGATCAAACCTAACTTATGTTCATGCATTGTATCCCTTTGTTACACGATATCTATATCGTCCATAAGGCATGGTATGTGTTAACCTTACATTGGTCGATAAACATTTTTTGACACCAAATTTGATTGAACATGAAATGACATTAATAACTCCTTATTAATTCACTCGAACACGGCCGTGCATTTCTTCAATCAAATCATCAAGAGGCCTAAAGATATCTCTCTCAATTTATGAAAGGAACAAATCTTATCTTAATTAATCTCTTTCCTCCGCATAATTCATTATATACCTAATTATAATCTTTATGACCGCCCGGTTAAAGACGATGTTAGATTATATTAGAGTATAAAATTTCTCATGTAGGAAACTGAGATAATCTCAAGTCTAAGGATTACAGATACATTCTTTACTGAGAATAACTAATGACACGAACCATGTAGTATTCTCACAGTGGGTCATTCCAGTATATGGTCTCCAACATATACTTACGTTAATGACTTAATAACTCTTATTCATGATCAGTAAAACGTGACCATCAGTCAACTAATATACTGATGTACATTTATAGCTTATAAAGTATGTTTGTCTCACAAACATTCTATGAATGATCAGGGACGGTTTAGAATATCATTTATAATACTTTATAGTTTTACTATTAAAGTCACATACTTTGATGATATAAAGCTGAATATCATATTCAAGGTTCATTTTAGTAATAAGAATAAAATAACCAATACGCATTTATTATATTAAATATCTCTAAATAAGCACAATGTTTGTTTAACACAATCCATACATCTAGGTCTCAAATATATTGGCCTAGGGCATACTACTAACAATCTCCCACTTGCACTAGGCCGAATCTAACAAGTATCTAATACCCATCGACCTAGTATGAACCTCATGCTTTGCTTGAGAAAGTGGTTTAGTCAACGGATCGGCAACATTATCATCACTATCGACTCTGCATATTTTAATACCTCCTCTCGCAATGATCTCCCTGATCAATTGGAAACGTCGAAGTATGCATTTGGTTCTCTGATGCGATCTTGGTTCCTTTGCCTGCGCGATTGCCCCATTGTTGTCACAATAAAGATCCACAGGATTTGCGATACTAGGAACCACACCGAGTTCTTCAATGAACTTCTTCATCCAAACTGCTTCCTTAGCTGCTTCTAAAGCCGCTATGTACTCCGCTTCTGTCGTAGAATCCGCTACAGTATCATGTTTGGAACTTTTCCAACTTATTGCACCTCCATTCAAACAAAACACATAACCAGATTATAATCTAAAATCATCATTGTCGGTTTGAAAGCTTGAGTCCGTGTAACCTGTTACAACTAGCTCACTTTCAAATCCTCCATAAACCAAGAATGAATCTTTAGTTCTTCTCAAGTACTTCAGAATATTCTGGACTGATGTCTAGTGACTTTCACCAGGATCAGATTGATATCTGCTAGTTGCACTTAATGCATATGATACATTTGGTCTAGTACAAAGCATGACATACATGATAGATCCAATAGCCGAAGCATACGAAATTTTATTCATGCGATTTCGTTCTTCCGGATTAGCAGGACGTTGAGACTTACTCAATTTTATGCCATGTGACATTGGTATGAAACCTCTTTTCGAATCTTCCATTCGAAATCGTATCAATACTTTGTCAATATAGGTACTTTGACTTAGACCTATGAGCCTTTTAGATCTATCTCTATAGATCTTAATTCCGAGTATATAAGCGGCATCTCCTAGGTCCTTCATTGCAAAAGAGTTTTCTAAAAATGTCTTAACATTTGTTAAAGTCGAAACGTTATTTCCAATGAGTAATATATCATCTACATAAAGTACTAGAAAAAATATTGCGCTCCCACTAAACTCTTGTAAACACAAGGTTCATCATCATTTTTGATAAAACCAAAATCTTTGATTACTTCATCAAAATGAAGATTCTAACTCCGAGATGCTTGCTTTAATCCGTAAATGGATCGCTGCAATTTGCAAACCTTACTAGAATTCTTATGATCAACAAAACCCTCAGGTTGTGTCATATACACATCCTCAAGTAAATTTCCATTAAGAAAAACTGTTTTGACATCCATTTGCCATATCTCATAGTCATAATATGTGGCTATGGCAAGCAGAATTCTAATCGATTTAAGCATGACAACTGGTGAGAAAGTTCCATCATAGTCTATACCATGAGTTTGTCGGAAATCTTTCGCAACAAGTCTCTCTTTATAGGTATGCACATTTCCGTCGATGTTAGTTTTCCTTTTGAAAACCCATTTACACCCAATGGTCTTAGAACTTTAGGTGAATCAATTTAGTTCCAAACTTGATTATCGTACATGCACTGCATCTCAGTTTTCATGGCTTCTAACCATTTATGAGAATCAGGATCCTTCACAGCTTCTTGGTAAGATGTGGGTTCATTATCTATGAGCGCCACATTTTTATCATCAGTCACGAGAAATCCATATCTCTCGGACTCATGACGAACTCTACCATATCTACTAGGAGCATCTTGTGTTTCAAGACTGGAATCGTCAACTCTTGAAGAGACTAGTGGATCTTCCAATGGCTATTCATTGCCAATTAGTGGATCTTGAATTTCTTCAAGGTGTACTTTATTCCCACTAGTTCCTTTAGAAATAAATTCTCTTTCCAAAAAGATGCCATTTCGAGCAACAAACACTTTGTTCTCGGATAGGTTGTAAAAGTAATATCCTTTAGTTTCTTTAGGATATCCCACAAATAAGCATTTATCAGATTTCGGTGTTAACTTGTCAGAAATTTGACGCTTCACATAAGCTTCACAACCCCAAATCTTTAGAAAAGGCAATGCGGGACTCCTCCCAGTCCATATCTCATATGGAGTCTTTTGAACAGCTTTTGATGGAATTCTATTTAGTATGAACGCGGCAGTCTCAATGGCATAACTCCAAAAGGATATCGGAAGATCTGTTTGACTCATCATAGACCGAACCATATCTAATAAAGTTCAGTTTCTCCTTTTCGAGACACCATTCCATTGAGGTGTTCTAGGAGGAGTAAGTTGTGAAACTATTCCACAATCTTTAAGATGATCGTCAAACTCTAGGCTTAAATATTCACCACCTCGATCTGATCGAAGTGCTTTTATTTTCTTACCTAGCTGGTTTTCTACTTCACTCTTGAAAATTTTGAACAATTCAAAAGATTTGGATTTATGTTTCATTAAGTAAACATATCTATATCTACTTAAGTCATCAGTAAAAGTAATGAAATATCAAAAACCACCTCTAGTTGGTGTGCTCATTAGTCCGCATACATCTGTATATATGAGATCCAATAACTCACTTGCATTGATGAACTCCTTCATCTCTATGATGTGTATGAGGTAGACGGTGAACTATTTCATCTCCATGATGCGTATGTGGTGGACGGTGAACTCCTTCATCTACATGATGTGTATGATCGTTGCAGTTATATTGTATATAAAATGAACGGAACCATGCCCGTCACAATTAACCATCAAAATAAATTACATAACATCAACCAAGAACGGAACCATGCCCGTTATTACATACATACATATATTATATATATCACATCATCACACACAAATCACAACCATTCATCACATATCTAATAGGCCATGTTATATGCATTATGTTGTACTTTTAACCATTTTACGAAATATGTATAAGGCATTACGAATATGAAATTCGGGGTCTACAATTAATCTATGCGTGAGTGCGGGGTTCAGGGCACGCCCTGAAAAACACTTGCGGGATCAAGGGGCAGCGCCCCTGAAGAAATTTTATTTCATATATAGTGCCGAAACTCAAAATTTTAATAAAAACTTAATGTGTTGAATACTTCCTTTTTAGTGTATCATGTACGTAGTTTCGCACCTTTTCATAAAATTTAGACACCCATCCGAAGGTTATGATACATCACATGCATCCCTTCATGACATAGCCAAGGCACCATTTCATTCAAGTTGCAACCTTTCATGATCAAGATACATCACATGCACATTTTCATGAAGTTGCATCATTCCAATCAAGTCGCAACCTTTCATGATCAAGATACATCACATGCACCCTTTCATGAAGTCACATCCTTTCATGAAATCGCAACTGTTCGTGATCAAGATACATCACATGCACCCTTTCATGAAGTCACATCCTTTCATGAAATCACAACCGTTTATGATCAAGATACATCACATGCATCATTTCATGAAATCACATCCTTTCATGAAATCGCTCCTTTCATGAAATCGCAACCATTCATGATCAAGATACATCACATGCACCCTTTCATGAAGTCGCATCCTTTCATAAAATCGCAACCGTTCATGATCAAGATACATCACATACGTCCTTTCATGAAATCGCATCCTTTCATAAAATCGCAACCGTTCATGATCAAGATACATCACATGCACCATTTCATGAAGTCGCATCATTTCATGAAATCACATCCTTTCATGAAATCGCTCCTTTCATGAAATCGCAACCATTCATGATCAAGATACATCACATGCACCCTTTCATGAAGTCCCATCCTTTCATAAAATCGCAACCGTTCATGATCAAGATACATCACATACGTCCTTTCATGAAATCGCATCCTTTCATAAAATCGCAACCGTTCATGATCAAGATACATCACATGCACCATTTCATGAAATCGCATCCTTTCATGAAATCGCAACCGTTCATAATTCAACAATTAATAAATAACGCCTCAAAATCAAAAGAAATATTTCGAAAATTATTTATCCTTCATAATTTAATTGGAATTCACTTGGCTCTGATACCACTGTTGGGTTTCTACCGTTCATAACGCAGCGGAAAAACAAAATTGAATTCGAAACCCAAAGGAAGGATCCGTGAATTACAATTAAATCAAAGAAAAGTTCATAACTTTGTACTTTCGGATTACGCTTAATCCGTGATGATCGAAAGCTAATTTGGTTGACGCTTTTCTTTGCCCGATTCCAAACCGGTTTCCAAACCGATCCTTTGAATGTTTCGCCTAACCGGTCTCACAAACCGATCTCCAAGCGATCTCCAAACGAACCGATTCTCCAAGCAAACCGATTCTCCAAACAAAATGATTCTCCAAACAAAATCACGGTTTCAACCCGAATCACAAAGACGCCACACTTTTCTTCGTCCTCTACCGTTATCCACACGAACAACCCCTTTGAATGGATAGAGAATGATATATGCTAGTACTCGTTCTTCATTTTTCTCACAGAAATAACAAGAGAAGGTTTTTCGGATTTTTCTCTCTTTTTGTCTCACAAAAATTGGACGAAATTAATATACCTTTTTCTATTTTACCTTTCTTTTTGGGGTGTCTCTTGTGCCTATATAGTCTATAAGTTTCATATCCTATGTGCATGGTAACTATGTAACCATATATGCAACATATCTTATCGTATAAGATGTAGGACTGGATGTATCACTTAACTATGTAGCTCTTCATACAACTTATCACATAAGTTGTGATTTTTCTGTGTACGTCTCAATAGTTGTTCTTTGTGTGTGACCTTGTAGGTTTACTTAATGTTGGCAATAATCACAACGGATTATAAATCATGAGCGGCATCTAGCAAGACATCATGATTACCCAAAATAAGCAAGTATAGATGATTCGATCAAACCTAATTTATGTTCATGCATTGTATCCCTTTGTTACACAATATCTATATCATCCATAAGGCATGGCATGTGTCAACCTTACGTTGGACGATAAATATTTCTTGACACCGAATTTGATTGAACATGAAATCACATTAATAACTCATTATCAATCCATACATCTAGGTCTCAAATATATTGGCCTAGGACATACTACTAACAACTTCCTGGGATTAGAAGTAGAAGATTTGAAAGACGGGTAATTTGTCCTCAAACGGGTTATGCTAGGAAGCTCATTGAGAAATTTGGCGTAAAATAAGGTAAGCATTGTTTGACACCATTGGACGCAAAATTCAAATTGAGGTGTGATTGATCATGGAAAGGTATTCCGGATCCTCGAAAGTTCCGTGCTCTTGTTAGAAGCCTGATTTATCTCACGATTACTAGACCGGATATTACCTTCATGGTCGGCCTAGTGAGTCGGTTTATGCAAGTCCCGACAAAGTCGCATCTGGATGCAGCGAAGAGAATTCTCAAGTGTGTGAATTCGACTCTTGATCTCGGGTCATTTTATAAGAAGGATTCCGAGTTCGTTTTGCATGGATATACTTATTCTGACATGGACGGTGATTTGGATGATCGGAGATCGACATCCGGCTATATTTTCTCTTGTGGTTCTGCAAGTGTTTCTTGGTATAGTAAGAAGCAAGATTCGGTCTCTCTTTCTACTACAGGTACGGAATACAAGGCGTCATCACTTGCCGCACAAGAGTGTGTTTGGTTGTGGATGTTGGTTGAGAATGTTTACAACGTAGTTTCTGGTCCTACAATTATTCGAGGCGGCAATCAGAGTGCGTTGAAGTTGGCGGCCAATCTTGTTGTCATGCGAGAGCCAAATGCATCAAGATCGAGTATCACTTCATTCGTGAAAAGGTGCTTGATAGATGCAGCGAAGAGAATTCTCAAGTGTGTGAATTCGACTTTTGATCTCGGGTCATTTTATAAGAAGGATTCCGAGTTCGTTTTGCATGGATATACTTATTCTGACATGGACGGTGATTTGGATGATCGGAGATCGACATCCGGCTATATTTTCTCTTATGGTTCTGCAAGTGTTTCTTGGTATAGTAAGAAGCAAGATTCGGTCTCTCTTTCTACTACAGGTACGGAATACAAGGCGTCATCACTTGCCGCACAAGAGTGTGTTTGGTTGTGGATGTTGGTTGAGAATGTTTACAACATAGTTTCTGGTCCTACAGTTATTCGAGGCGGCAATCAGAGTGCGTTGAAGTTGGCGGCCAATCTTGTTGTCATGCGAGAGCCAAACGCATCAAGATCGAGTATCACTTCATTCGTGAAAAAGGTGCTTGATGGAATTATTAGAGTTGAGAAGGTGAGAAGCATTGACAGCGTGACTGTCATTTTCACCAAGTCTCTCTTCAAGGGATCATTCGAGTTATTGCGAGCCAAGTTGGGCTCGTGGCCAAATGCACTTTAAGGAGAGTATTAAAATATAAAGATGCATTTGTATGTTACGAAGGCGGTTAACAAATTAAGAAATATGTTTCTTGACAAGGAGGTTTAGTATTACCATGAATAAGATTTCTTGACAAGAAGGTTTAATATTATCATGTATCTTTTATTTACTATTTTATGGGAAATAACTAGCCTATAAATAGAGGTGTAGGGGTAGAATTTATTCATTTCAACAAAAATAACATTTTGTATCTTTTTTCTTTCTTTGTAATAAAAAGTTTATCTTATTTCTCAAGTTTCATTGTTCAATCATTTCTTCTTCTATTATTGTTCTTTCTTGGGCTAGTGTGAGCTTATTGCTGCACTATTATCTATGCTGCTGATAACCACAAGGTCGTTGTTGGTTTAGTGCTGCTGTGTTACTGCGCAGTCAGTGTTGTTCTATTTCTTTGTTAGCGACGCGATTATCTGATTCAGTTCCTGTGTAACTGTCTGATTTCTTTATAATTAATCATGTAGAATAGCATAGCATGCATGAAAAGGAAAATGAAGTATGCAAGAATATGATTTCTCATTTATAATGATGCTATTAGACCCAATTGTAATGAAGTAATTTTTCTTTACTTCTTTATAAAATTGAAGTAATTTTTCTTTATTTCTTTATAAAATGAATCAATTATAATGAAGTAATTTTTCTTTACTTCTTTATAAAATATTTCGCACTTGAATTAATTGGAATGAAATATTTTTCGAACTTCTTTTCAAAATATTCTCACTAGAGAAAATGATGCTATTAGGCCCAACATACCAAGGCCTATAAACAAGTGGCCATACTCATCTAAGTTCAATCAAGAAAATCTAGAAAAAATGTATTATTGAATCATCCATCTAAACAAAAAATGAACGTTTCAGTGCAACACGAGTACATTTCTGTTTTGTAAAGCAATAATTAATTAAACTACTGCAGTAGTCACAAACCAGACATGAAAAATATATCTAAGCTAACCAATTAACTAAACTAAGAATTATCTCCACCTCCTTCTAAGGATTGAATGATTGATACATCAATCATCATACATTTATATTCCTTATAACAAAAAAATTAATTAAACAAAAAAATAGAAAATAGGAACTTAATCATATATACCCTGTAAAAATCACTTTTTCAATATATCATCCCCTGCAACTTAATCAATTAAATTTCATCTGAATACCAGACTTGCAGGGACGATTTTCTTAAACTGAAGTTCACGGGTTATATATACGCAAAAAAGTCCAAATAAATAATTAAACAATGCAAGCCTCAACATCATGACACGTTGACAGGCTTGCACAAAAACAGCAATGAAGCTGGCCTCTGTTTTGTTCCTCCGAGCCTCTCGTAACAATCAATGGAGAAAAGCGAGAGAGAAAGAGACAACGAGAGGTGGGCCCAGCTTGATCTATCCGGCTCAGCCGAGCCTGTCACAGTGAGCCGATCAAGAGCCGGACCGAGACAAAGCCGATAAAGCCGTCGATACCCACCTAAAGCAACAACAACAGAACGAGTCCCTGGCCCACCTGCCACGTGGCGGTTGCACAGAGCTTCCCATACACTGTCGCGACGGCAGACTGAAGACCAGAGACGACAAACGCAAGATGCTACGCCGAGCGAGCGGCCATCGAGCCGAGTTAGAATCTCGGCGAGTATGTCTATGTTGTTGTTGATGTTGTAGCCTCGGTGAGAATTATCATTGTCCAGTTCTTCGTCGGACTCGTGTTGTTGTTGTGCTTGCTCTGCTCCCATTTGGAGATATGGTGGTTGTTTAGAACGGAGGGGAAATGAAATGAGAGAAAGGTGGTGTTTTCTGTGGGTTATTTATTTAAGGGAGAGGATTTGACCAAATGAAGAAGGGAAACATAAATAAGAGAGAGAGAGAGAGAGAGAGAGAGAGGGGTGTTATTGGTATCTAAGGGACGAAAAGATGGAGCCAAAAGAGAAGGGCCAAAGGCATGGAGATGCGTGGGATGGCATTCATTTCTCGAAAGACTCATGAGAGAAAGAAACAGAGAAAAGAAAAAGTGAGGAAAAACAAAACATGCGAGCGAAAAGAACGGGGCTATATTACTGTTGACAACACAAGTCACACGATTGCTAAATATAGTTAATTAATTATCATTGATTTTGATTATTTAATCATGATGATGATATATCATTTATTTATGTTTGATGATGTCTTGAGAGTTGGAGTTGAGGGTTTGTTTCTGTGACTTTTGTGTTGGTTGATGGAATTTGAAGCCGTCCATGGAACGACGAGCCCCCAACGGCTAGTGAGATATATGATCTAATTTGCCATTGTATGTATGAATTGAGACATGGTTTTGTGGGCTATTTGTGTTCTTTTTTTTTAGGAAGATTTGTGATATTTCTATAGTAAGACTTTGGTGGTTTGATAAAAGTAAAAAAAAAATTAATGGTCTCTGAATTTAGTTTTTACTCAGATACTGAATCTTTGAGAGAGAGAGATATGATTGGTATATTTTACTTTACAAGGAATTGTTTTTCCTATTGATAGGGTTTATATCTTAAGAGTTCATTGACTATTGCCTAGCCATCAAATAACAGCTAGTAGGCTTAAATGAGATCTTAATATTGGGAACAGATAAAAATTAAAAATATATATATATTCGGAAAAGATTTACACTAACCGCTTAAAATCTTCTAAGCATCATCTATCATATTTTTATACATTTTTGTTTCTACATTTGTATAGAGCTTTCATTTAATTTTCTTTTTCTTTTTTTTGTAAAGGAGAACTATCATTTCTTTTCATATGTTCACTATACATTTTTAACATTGTAATTATAGAAATTTCCATATGAGTGACAAAATATATTTTTATTTTTATGCATCATATTTTCTTACATGTTCATTCAACTTTTTTTGTGTATCAATATACATTTGTAATTATATTATATTTTTCTGAATTTCGACGATGCCAGTAACAGATAAGTCGACGATACGTATCAGGTCTCCTTAATATTATAAAAAAAATTATGAAGAAGGCCCCTACATTATGTCAAAATTGCAAAAAAAAATCCACATTATTAAAAATTATAAAATAATCCTACATTGTTGGAAATTGAAAAAAAACAGCCCCTCTCTTAATTAGTTTCTCATTCATCAAATCTCCATTCACCTCTTGAGGTCTAATGAGAAAAATATGGTAATTAAGTTTAAGAAAATATTAATTAAAAATGGTGGAGAGAGCAGAGAGATGTTAGGAAAATCATATAACTAAGAGAGAGAAGGTGATAATTGACATTTACAAAAAAAGATAATCAGAATATAACGAACGGTATTAACTTTATGCTAACATTGGGATTTTTCAATTTCGGCAATATAATGTAGCCGCTTTTTGAAATTTCCAATACTACATGGGACTTTATGCAATCTTGTCATAATGTAGTGGGTCTTTTTGCAAATTTTCCAATATTATATATTCTTATGGACATATGATTAAAAAGATGATGTTAAAATATGCTTAGTTATGGAAGTCATCTTGATCTTCAATCCATATTCCATACAGACGTTAATAATTTGATAGCTCTTATTCGTGAATGAATAAAATTGAGAATAAGTCAAAAACTTGCTAGAATACATCAATGTTTCTCACATTTTCAATGATTAGAAATTTAGAAACAATTGTTCATTATATTTTATAATGTTATAATCAAGATCACATAATTGGACGACATAAACCTAAATTGCAACTTTAGAAACATAATATAATATGTACATAGTGATTTATTGTAGGTTAGCACATACTATTATCAGGGTCAAGTTATGGTAGCAGAATGTTTGGACAATTATTCACCTGCTTTTGGAATGATCACGATGTTACTTCTTTAGCCCTATGATTTATTTTTGGACAAGATTAAGGATGTATTAGGATTGTGAGATGTAGATGATTTAAGGTGTATAAAGAGCTTCTATGACCAATGAAAAATCGAAGAGATTCATAATTTTGAAAGAGAATTGATTGTTAAGATCATAAATAACTTTTTCACCGAGGAACGAAACATACCAAAATGTATAATCAAAAGAACAAATAATGGTTTTAGGTGACAAGAGTACAATCAAAAGAACCCCAACGAAACATACCAAAATGAGTGGAATGTAGTTTTTTATTACAATATATCTCTCATTTTGAGGAATCTTAAAAAACATATAATTACACAATAATGTTTTTTTAATGAGTAATTTTCATTAATCAATATCAAGTATAATAATTACACAATAATGCTTAGTTACGATTTCAATCATAAATGAAGATCAATAATGCAAACCTAATTTAAGAAATATTGCCTCGGGGAATTGAGACCACGATAGGTCCATATATAATTCTGACCTCTGATTTACATTAAATTTGCACCAGGTTTGGCATATATAAAGCAACTCTTTTCGACACACAGTAAATAGGGATGGGAATAGGTGCTTTGCGTGAAGCACCAAGTTTTGTGCTTTATCCGTTTATTATGGCAACTGATGTGTATTCTTATGTGTAGTAAATAGAAAAAAAAAAGTAATAATTAAATTTCATATGAGAAATCAAATGTTAAAATGAAAAGTTTTTATATAAACCCATAATAAAATAAGAACAGTTTAAATTATAAACCCAATCATCTTAAACATTATTTGTCTACTAAAATATATCATAATAACATAGCATATATTTTTCATAATTAATAAGTTATTAACATATTACATTCAATATATATACAAAGAAAAATAACAGTATTTTAGGGTGCGTTTGGGAACGATTTTATTTCCTGTTTTTCGTTTATTTATCCAAAAAAAAAATTGAAACTTGTTTGATATGTCGAGTCAGTTTCCATTTTTTTTTTCTTATTTGCTGGAAAAAAAAGATAAAATTGAAACGACGTTTCCAATTTTCCCATTTTGCTTTTCTTTCAAGCGTCGTTATATGCTAAATAGTAAATCCACAAAATCTTTCATTGCACGACATAACTATATCCTAATGACCACATTTTTGTCTCTCCCACCGCTTCAATTAACAGCCAAAATAATATCTCCCATTAAGCACTCATGTGCTATATTTTTATGTTTCTCTTTAACTATTATACTTAATATTTTGAGAAGAATTTTTTTTTCTTTATTTCATTCAAGTGAATCTCTGAAATTTGGAAGATCTCATTAGTGAGTTATAGATGTAGCAAGTTGCATATAATTATAAATATTTTACTATTTACACACATGATTTTATTAATTTTTTGATAAAGTTATGATTCTAGTTATATTCTTATTATAATATTTTATTTATGGAACATGTATGTTATTTTAAGAATATTTTGAATTATTTTTTCTTTTATTCCACAATGATTCCTTTTTTTGTGAGAAATAATGAGTATGTTGTATTAATTCGCTTTAAAAATAGATATTGAATGTATTGGCGCAAACAACTATTTTTAATCTTAAAACAAAAACAGTTTTTTGGAAACAAAAATAAAAGAACAAAAAATTATTTTTCATTTTTAAAAAATAAAAAACAAAAAAACGGAATTGATTCCAAACGAGACCTAATTTTGAAAGTGCATAAATTTTCAATAATACTAAAAAAATATTCAAATTTTAATAATATTGGACTTGATATGTAAAGCTATGAAAAAAAATTCCACGGGACATAATAAGAGATCACAATCTATTTCCTTAAAAAAAAAAAATAATAGCTCACAATCTAACGGTTCAAAATAGCAAAGCACAGAGGTAACTGCTTCGCGCGAATTGTCTGTTCAAAATAGTAAATCTAATCTGAAATGGCAAATCAAGGGACCCTCTTCTTCTCATTAAAAACAAATCAGCATTTAACACCCGCGTTTGTCTGAGCAGATTAACTGTACACTTTTTGCATCAAGCTATCTACTGACAACCATAAGTTCCAACGAAGTGTTCTTAAATTTACATGGATCAGAATTCAGAAGACTATATATCAGACGCAGACGCAGTAAATGTTTCGTTTAAATTGTACAACAAAGTTGATGTAAAAAAATTAACTACAAAGTTGTCACTGCCGAAAGTTAGTGATTGCCCATGCTGCCATGCATGATAAATTATTAAGTTGCATGTAGGGTTTTCATTATGTGTTTATTTATTGAGAACGAATTAAGTTGCTCAATTTTGGTTAATTCAGTTCAATTATTCGATTTTATTCAGTTTAAATTTGTATGTTATTAATTTTTTTTTTTGTTTGATTTTAGTTTTGACAAACCGTGTAAATCGAATTGACTAAAAAAATATTGGTAAAATTTTATGTAAATCATAATTCTAATTTCTTAAAAATGGCTTTAAATTAAGTCTGTGCTATCTAGAGATTTTAAAGGAAAAAAGCAGAGTTGGCGTAATCTTGCCCTAAAATAACATGACAAGTGGCAAGTGAAAATAACAATACATGAAATATTTCTTTTCAATTGACAATTTTTCCAAGGTAGCTTTAGACCAACCAATTGCTTTCAGATTTTCCCAGCATAGTGAAATATTTCTAAGAGCCGGGCTTATAAATTTGAATATAACTAGAATAATGCTCGTGCTTTCAACATTTCAATTTTATTATTTATTTTATAATTATAAAAAATTATTTATATGTAGATCTTTGAATCTTGATTCATACATCATAATTATCGTATAAAAATCAATCAGAAGATGTTATGTATATACAATTTATTTGATTAACCTATAAAAAATACATAAAAACGACTATAAATAAGGACACAGATCTCAAATAATACACTAAAAAAAAATCAATAATCAATCAATAATTCAGTTTTGTCTACATCTCATTATCTCATGGCTCAAACAATGATGTAACAGTAAGAATGATCAAAGATAGGTGAAAACAAAATAGTAAGGTTAATTTGAACAACATTAAATTTTCTATTATGGAAAGTTGAAAATTAATTTGAATATGAATCTTGATGTTAAAGCTTACTAGTTCAAATAGTTAAAAACAGTTGAATTTTGGAGAGATTTCAAATTTGAATTTCAGCAAACACATTTAATATTATGGAGCAAATATTTTAATTCAAAAACAGTTGAATTTTGGAGAGATTTCAAGTTTGAATTTCAGCAAACACATTTAATATTATAGAGCAAATAGTTTAATCCGTTGGGGATGGGTTTGAATGAAAAAAGGAATATGAATCTTGATACAATAACCTCACCAAAGGTGCTCTCACTTTGTTAAACAAGATTTTGCTTAAAACATGAAGTGTCAAACGAGATCTTTTGTCACACTTTCAATAGACGTAAAACAAAATAGAAGCATTTTAAGGAGAAAACTACAATTTTCCTTGAAATTAATATCACTTTTGTAACACCTTCCCACTAATTATTTCGTTTTTCGAAGTTGAGGTTCATGAGAATTAAGTTCACACTAGCGAGGACCCTCACTTTGCTTCGGTGTAAGCATAATTTAATTTGTTAGGTAAATTATTATGGTTTGATTTTTTTGTTTGATGACAAATTATGCAAGATGTTCTTTGACAAGAATATTATTTTCAAAAAGTAAAAGATGCAAGCATATAATCTTAAAGTCTAATATATTAATAATTAAATAGGTGCATTAGAATTAATATGCCAATATATATTTTAAAAAAATATATATTGTTGCAACTTAAATAAATAATGGAATGGACGAAATTATATATATTAGTTTGTAGACAAAATAATCTTAATGATACTAAAAATGAAAATATTATGAATACTTTTATCGGTAATGAACTAATGATACGAAAATTGAAATTCTAATGTAATTATCATGCAATTAAAATTTATTTGTATTCTTAAAACATCCTTAAAATAATAGTTATAATATAACTATATCATACTAAAATTGATTGCATGAATGTTAAAAGTAACTCAAGTAGGAAGTAAATTTTTTAATATGATACCAAATTACACAAAATGTAAAAGAAAATATAAAAATATTTTCACAATTTCCGAAAAAAGAGAACTAAAAAAAATGTTGAAAAACTAAATTGAAACATTATTTACACTAAGATATTTTTCTCAAGAAATTATATTTATGGTTAATTTTTAGTAGCATTTCCAATGAAATAGTATTTTTCTAAATTACATTTTTTATAATAATATTCTTAAGATTTTTTTTAAAAGTTCTTTTCAAAAACATTTTTGAAAAACAAAATTTTAAAGATAAGTTTTTTACGATTTATGTTATTAGACTTTTAAATTATTTTTTACTATTTTTTTTAATTATTATATCGTAGGTTTTATATTTTAAGACATATGACTAAATTTGGTAATGAAAATCCATCATGTTTTGGACTAAAATTAGATTATTATAGATTTTATATTTTAATAACAATATATATGTAACACATTGAAAACTATATATTAAAAAATAGTACACTGAAAATCGAAAAAATAGTACACATAGAATTCCATCGTGTTTTGGGCGTGCTCAATTAGCCCGTCGCAATTTCATATTTCCCAATTTAAAATGCTCAAAATTTTCATATAATGTAACATTTTTAATATATTTTGTGTAAAAAATAGAGTATTAAATAAATTGTGTATAATTTGGACATGAGAAACAAAAAAATTCAAAACTTGGACATGTGTCAACAATCTCAAATATATTAATATTTATATATATATTTAAAAAAAATGTTGCAGCTTAAATAAACAATATAATGAGCGAAATTACATATATAAGTTTGTAGATCAAATAATCTTAATGATACTAAAATTGAATTTTGTCACTAATGATACTAAAATTGAAATTTTATTTTAATTATCATACAATTAAAATTTATTTGCATTGTTAAAATATCCTTAAAATAATAGTTATTATATAAATATATCATACTAAAATTGATTGAATGAATGAAAAAAATAACTCAAGTACGAAGTAAAAACTTTTAATATGATATCAAATGCACAAAATGTAAAAGAAAACATAAAAATATTTTCACAATTTTCGGAGAAAAATGAAACTTAAAATAATGTTAAAAAAATAACTGAAACATTATTTACACAAAGTTTTATTTTAAGAAATTATATTTATGAATATATTTTAGTAGTATTTCCCAAAAAATAGTATATTTTCAAAATAACATTTGTGATATTAATATTCTTAAGTTTTCTTTAAAGTTATTTTCACAACCATTTGTTAAAAACAATTTTTCTAATATAAGTATTTTCATAAATACGATTTATCTAATTAAACTTTTAAAATATATAATAATAAATATTTT
Source organism: Juncus inflexus (assembly GCA_024447665.1). Lineage (NCBI taxonomy): Eukaryota > Viridiplantae > Streptophyta > Magnoliopsida > Poales > Juncaceae > Juncus > Juncus inflexus. Next base: position 9,871,458 of record JAJHPC010000012.1, on the reverse strand, counting down.
TTCACTTTTTAATAATAATAAATTTTAAATTATTGTATCGTAGGTTATATATAATAAGACATATGACTAAATTTTGTAATAGAAATCCATCGTGTTTTGAACTAAAATTGGATTAACAGTGTTTTTTTATATTTTAATACCAATATATATGTAAAACAATAAAAACAATATATAAAAAAATAGTATATCGAAGAACAGAAAAAAAAATAGTATATACAAAATTGCATCATATTTTGGGTGTACTCAAACCCGTCGCGCTTTCAAATTTTACAATTTAAAATGCTCAAATTTCATATAATGTAACATTCTTTATTTTTTGTTTAAAAAAATGGAGTACTAAATAAATTGTGTACAATTTGGAGATGAGAAAGACATCAAAAAAAAATTGGATAGGTTGGGTACAATTTGGAGATGAGGAACAAAATCTCGAAAACTTGGACACGTGTCCCAAAACTTAGACAATCTCAACTTTGTATGTAGGTATAAATAATAACTAGAGAATTATTCACGCTTGCGCAAATTTATGGAGATTTTTTATATCTGGAAAGTTAGCTTTTTTGTTTTACTTTTATTCTTTGGAGGTTTAGTAGAATTATCAATATTAAGATATTCAATAGTCAAAATCAATTAATATATTTTAGAGAGTTTTTCTCTAAATAATTAAAATATATAATTTAGTTGCAAATCTGTCAAAAAAAAAATGGAACTCTTGCCTGATTTTTCAGAAGAGTCAGAGTTTCAGTTAAATTTGGACGGGGCTTTCGTAAAATAACAAAAAATTGGTTTGTAGAAATTGAATCTTACATGTTCAGTGGCACCAACAGCATTGTCGCTATTCGATCAAATCCAATGATAAAAGTGTAGGATGAGATTTTAAAGAAGAAGAAGGATAGTTTAGGACACTGGATAAGAAAGGGATGGGCAGAGGTGTAAACACAGTTTATGGGGTTCGAATAGTGGTTATACCATATATATGTATGTATTATTTTTGCAGATACATATATGAATATAGATAGTATATGGATACGGATTCGGTTCAGAGACTACATTGATACAAATATAGTTCAGATATTATCGGATATGAATATAGATACAAATTCATTTCGTATACTCAGATATAGATGAATGGCCTTCTTCCAAACAATTAACTTTTACGATAAAAAATTATTATAAATGAATAGAAAAATCATAAAAATGTCATAAAAAGAATTAAAAAAAGATTAAATATCTGAATACCTCATCGGTATACATATTAATATCAATATCCAATATAAGGCAAAATACCCAAAATATGAATAATATTTGGAATAATAAATTATTCGGACACATATATTACCCATTTCCGGTAACTATTTTATTATGTATCTATATTCTATCCGAATATGAATAAAGCTATATGTATTTACATTTGTATTCGATCGGATATGAATATTTTATTTGAATTCGGATCTTTGCTGAGACAAATACTGATACATTAAATAATGATATGATTAAATATAGGAAGGACAATGTTAAATAAGTATATATAGGTGGTTATGCAGATGTTTGATTTACACTATACATCGGTGAGAATTCTGATACGATTAAATATAGGAAAGACAATGTTAAATAAGTATACTATATTGTGGTTCTGTAGATGTTTGATTTACACTATGCATCACTGAGAATTCTTCGTGTGCTTGATAGTTAAATGGTCTATATATGTATAATTAACTCCATTTAAATCCTAATCATCAAAACATAATCAAATGGCCTAAAAATAAGATTATGACGTGGCAAATTTTGGTGATAGTACCGTAGAAAAGAACATTTAGAATATATATATTAATATTAATTAATGTGGGGAAGAAGGGTTTCATCCTTCACGCAGATCTTGATTGAACCCTAACAGACTCGGACTTTATTTTTCAACATTTTCCATTTGTCACAGACAAATAAAATAAGATTTACCGAAAAGTAAAATTTTATAAAGATATTTGTTAGTAAATTATGTTTCTATTTATCAATTAAGTATATTTCTTTATCACATCATTGATGACAATGACATTGCTAAAAAAAGAAAAGAAAACATGTATAGAATTATTTTCTGAAATAACCTCATAATAAAAAGATTTTTCAAAAATAAGGAAAATCATAATAATCAATTTCAAACTCTCATAAATCAAAATAAAAAAAATAATAATCTTGAACTCTTAGATCTAGAAAATGTTATTTATACAAATTCAAATATAAAAGAAAATTTTTTGCATATTGTTTTTAATTTAATGTAATTTCAGAAAATAATTAACTCTATATATAGATAGGGAATAATACTCCCCTCCATGTTGATTAAATCTTGATGCATGTGGTCACCCCCACCCTATTTATAGTTAGCTAGTTGGTAGGGCCTTGAATGGCTGAGCTCTTCAAGTGATTAGTTTTGTGTTTTGTCTCTCTTGGATTGGTTGCTCGGCTTCTTCCTCCCACCACCATTTCTTTCTGATTAGAATCCAACAAGAATAACATGGCTATGCACAATGTGAAAAAGAAAGAGATTCATTCAAAACTCATCATGATTTGATGCTTGCCAAGGAGAAAAAGGAAAAGAGAAACTTCTTTTGGTCTTATGATTGATGAAAAGAAAGAAATGCTCACTTTTTGCATTATTTTTATGTGCAAATTAAGTTTGGTATTGTGAGGTAAAAGCATGTTTGTTGGAATAATAAAGGAGAAATTATGTCATGTCACCTTAGATTGAAATGATAATTTGATTTAATGTACATTTTACATGTTAATGTTGGATTCAAACAATGTAACAAAATGCTTTTAATGAATAAAAGACAAAAACAAATGTTAAAATAAATTGAGAGAGAGATTCTTGGCCACAAGAAGAGTAAGGGGGAGACTCCAAAGCTCACGTGAAATCTCCGTATAATATGATGACAATATATAAGTTTTTTATTTGATGAGAATAAATTATATTTCGTAAGAAGTAAGTCAACAGCAGGATCTTTAATGAGGTTGTACCCTCACTCCATGGCCATTTGTAACGAGCTCCATCGGTAAATCCAGACTTTTTTTTTGAAATGGCCAAAAAAAAAAAATTAATTAAGGGAATGACCAAGTTTTAAAAATATTTGCAAAAGTAGCCATTTCGCCCAGTCACCGGGCGAAACACGAGTGCGAATCACGTTACGAGCGAAACAAAGCTTTTTAGTATCGGTTTTTATAAATAACCGTTACAGAATAAACAATTTAGTATCGATTTTTTAAAATAACCGTTACAGAATAAAACACTTTTAGTATCGGATTTTGGAAATAACCGTTACGAGAATGAAGAATTTTAGTATCGGTTTTTATAAATAACCGTTACGAGAATGAATACTTTTAGTATCGGTTTTTATAAATAACCGTTACTGGAATAAACACTTTTAGTATCGGTTTTTATAAATAACCGTTACGTAATGAACACTTTTAGTATCCGTTTTTATAAATAACCGTTACTGATGGTCTTTCGCCGCTTCTTGGGCGAAATATCTTTGTAAACTTTTAAAAACAAATCACTTAATAAATAAATGCATAGCATACATTTGATTTTTTAAACTTTTAAAAAATAAAACTATAAATAATATACTAAAAAATATATCTATAACAAAAAAAATATAAATAAATAATCCTAAACAAGAAAAATAATTTATAAAATAAATATATACATTACCTAAACTACAAAAATTAATTTCAAAAATAAATAATTTCAAAAATAAATATGTACCTAAACTAGAGAAAATATTACAAATTTGCTTGTAATAATTATATTTTCTTCTTCTTCTTCTTTTTCTAACAATATTAACAAAAAAAAAATTTCGAAGGATTTTCATAGCATACATTTTTTTTGCTATTATACTGTAGCTGTTTCGCCCGGTGAACCGGCGAAAGACCGATCTCGTAACGGTTATTTATAAAAACCGATGCTAAAAGTGTTCATTCCGTAACGGTTATTTATAAAAACCGATACTAAAAGTGTTGATTCTCGGAACGGTTATTTATAAAAACCGATACTAAAGTATTCATTCCAGTAACGGTTATTTATAAAAACCGATACTAAAATTCTTCATTCTCGTAACGGTTATTTCCAAAATCCGATACTAAAAGTGTTTTATTCGTGAACGGTTATTTTAAAAAACCGATACTAAATTGTTTATTCCGTAACGGTTATTTATAAAAACCGATACTAAAAAGCTTTGTTTCGCCCAACCTACTGGGCGAAACAGGTTTTATTAAGTAAATTCGCTCGTAACGTGATTTGCTCTGTTTCGCCCAGTAACGCAGCGAAACTGCTCGTGTTTCGTCCGGTGGCTGGGCGAAATGACTACTTTTGCAAATATTTTTAAAACTTGACCATTCCCTTAATTATTTATTTTTTTTTGGCCATTTCAAAAAAAAAGTCGTAAATCCAAGCCATGATTACAACAACCCTACCTTGGGTCTCCAACATTTCCTTTCAAGCACTTTAGTCCTTATATTCATTAATTACCCTACTAAATTATTGTAGTTGTTTTCAGAAACCACCTTAAAATAAAAAAATACAAAAAAAATTGATGTTTTTTTATTTATTTTTGAGTTTGTGTAAATAGAGTTTTAATAAAGACGGAGTAGTTCAAGATTTTTTTTCTATTTTGAACTTTGGAAATAACATTTTCGTTTCAAATCAAGGTGGAAAAAGAAGTTTATTTTGAATTTCAAAAGTTGAAATAAAAACACAATTAGTGATTTTGAAGTTCTAATAGTGTTGGAGAAATGTTTTTTACAAAAAAAAAATCATTATAATGTCTTTTGAGTAGAAATTTTTTATAATGTTATTTCAACAAAGACAGTTTTTTTTTTTCTGTTTTTGGTTGGCCCTCTGGCTGATTAAATGCATCTAACAAAATGCCATTTCTATTGGTGCCGTTTCTTTCATGCGCCATTAGTGATAGCATTTTTGGTGAATCATAATTTTCTGGCTATTTTGAATAATGAAAATATTATTTTTTTTCTCAAAAAAAATGAAATTATTATTTTTGAAAACTAAACAAAACCAATACTATTGTTGCAAATATGAAAAAAGATTTTCATTTTGAATACTTAAATTATTGTAGGACCTGTCCGGTGTATCATGCTCTTCACTTTATAGATGAAGAGTAGTAAATTGTTTGCGCAATAAACCACATGCAATCCAAATAAAACCGATTTTTACTTATTACATCTCAGCACATTAAAAACAAAAAAAATAGAAACAATCTATATAACATTTTACATAAAAAACAAGGAAGCAAAGAAACAAGGAGATTCCTGCTTCTGTATATGGAAGGAAAGATGCAGCAGGATCTTTAGAGATAAACTTCAAACGCAACATTTGTTGCTCAACAAGTTAAGATGAAATTGACTTATGGCGAAAAGCTTTTTCCTTGTAATTTTATTTAGATTTGGTTTCTTTCTTATTTCTTTTCTTTGTTTATTTCTCCTATTCGCCTGCTAGTTTAATCCTAAGAGGAAGAATGCTCTTCAACCCTACTCTTGTACAATTTGTTTTTTGTTTTTCACTTTCCGTTTACCCTTTTGTAAATAAGCTTCTTTAATTAATTAATAAGATTGGACTTAGGACCTCGAGCCTACTTCTCTTCATAAAAAAAAAGGAACAAGGAGATTTGGAGGAGAAGCCTAGATCTAATAATCTCTCTTGCAAGAATACTAAGCTAAACTACAAGCCTAATGCACGGGGAGGTGAAGTACAATACAAATCACAAAAGATACAGATATTCTATCCACTGGACCCAATTATGAAGTACTGGCTCAACTACATTTTCATCAAAACCACAGATATGTTTTTGATGTAATTTTCAGAAGAATGAGATTTTGTACTATTTTTGTAATTATGAATAAATGCAATTTATAAATTTCACAAAAACAATATAATAAAAATCTTAAACGACCACCAAATTTAACAAATTTATGATTCACTGTAATTAGATTTTTATCCTGCTTTTATGATGTCAATAGAGTTAAAAAACTTACAATGGGCTATGGGCTTATGCAATCTAATTGAAAAACAAAACATAAGAAGTGTTACATAGGATTCATAAGTTTTCCTGGCTAAGTGATCAATATGAAGTATTTGACAGGATTCATGGACACCTAATTTACCCAGATATGTGTTCTAATTATATCATGCTAAGCCATAATTTATCTTCACTGTGAACTACCAATTAAATATTTAGTTTCACAAGTCATGCAGCTCAAACCTCAGGTTCGTGTTTAACCACCAACCACTCTATCTGAGCATTCATTCATTCATCTTTACATGTTTGAACGGGTGCTTCTTGGCGCGGAGTTTCAGACGATATTTTACATGTCTTATCTTATTTGCACTCACCTCTCTCTCTCTCTGTCTCTCTCTCTCTCTCTCTCTCAGTAGATAGATATACTAGAAGCGGTTTGGGGCTGTTTCTTTGGAGGCATCTCATTGGATTCATGTTTGGTTCCCTTTCTGGTTTTAAAGATCTTGGATGTGACGTCTGTGAATCCATTTTGACTTTGTGGAGGCCTTGTTATAGAGCTCCAACTTGCTACATCAGCCTTCTTCTCCTTAATTTGTATTGCTAAATGTGTATGCTAAATATTAACAGTATTAGAATAAATATAAGATATTGTTGTATTGTATCTAACATGGTGTATCTTGAAAAAAATGGTATGTTTTTGCAATTTGATTTCTAACATGGTGAATATATAAGAAAGTTCAGAGAATAAATTAATTAACATATGAAACAACTTTATAGCCTGCACAAGTAGCTAACATTTCTGCAAAACGTTGAATTTTGTTGAATTTTTGTTATATAAGGTATAGTACTAAAAAGCGCATTACATAAGAGTTTTTTGTCTAAAAAAAATACGATGTGATTCTTCAAATGGTTGTAACTTGTAAACTATAAATGATTCGGATAAACCATACATAATATTGCCCGAATAATTGTCAGATACGGCTAACTGTTTTATGGTCTCAACCATTTTTTTTTTTTTTTTTTGAGATTATGGTCTCAACTTGTTAAATACGATACATATTTTTATACTCAAATTTTTGCTTACTTAAATATTTAATAAGTTAATAATTCATTATCATATAAATATCTATAAAGTAAAGAATTTAAGAATCTATTAAGATACCATATAAGACAGACCAATAATCTTTTCCTTAAGGCAAAACATAAGTAATTTTGAATATAACTTTTTTTTATGAACTTTTACATTTTTCAATAAAATGTGATAATTTACTAATGATGTCCAACAGTTAGAAAACAAATATATGTGATATGTATTAAAACTTTGTTTTACTTATTGGAAAAGAATCACGATTTGTATCAGTAACCATATCAGCATGGACGGAGCTTAGCATTTTCACGAAATAGTATATATATCAGTAGTGCATTAGTGAATTTTTTTTGAAATACATGTATTTTTATACATTTGGTCCCCCCAAAATTTTTGTATAATGCTAATCAGTAGGGAGAAATTTTTTTGGCTCTCCCAAAAACTTCAGTCAAGCCCCGTGCCTGCATATCAGTGTTTGATTAATGTATGAAATGTATCCGAGAGGAAAATACCAATATAGATATAATATGATTACTATCCAAATTAAAGAAAATTTTAACGCTAACTAATCCTTTTTTTTCAAAAAAAAGAAAAAAGAAAAAAATAATTAAGATTCATGTAGAGTGGTTATACTTCCTTCAATAATTATCTCTTTCACTTGTTTTAGTTTTCAGTGTAGTCCATACGTAGTCCCATAGGCTACATTCACAATAGAGACAGGGCTGTGTAAAGATAGGTTGAGGAGTAAAGATAGGATGAGGCTAACTCTACAAACATCAAAAGTAGATCAGACCGTTAGGATTTATGTATTTTGGTTACAATGTTGGGCTCAGCGGAAAAAATAACACTTCATTTTTTTTCCATTCAGCATTAAACTTATGGTTATAGAATTAAAATTTTCATCTAAAAGGAAATTGATATACAGTGGATGGTTATAATGTCAGAAATAATTATTTCTTAGCGCACTTATATGTGTGTTTCTTTTATCAGAGTAGCCCATGCCTCAAAAGGCCACCCTATAGAGAGGTAGGGTTCTCTAAACATAAGGTTGAGAATGAAGCCAACTCTAAAACGATAAAGTCGATCAGACCGTTAGAAATTCCATGTACTGTAATGTTAGGCCAGGCTATCAATCTATTTGTTGTTGGGCCAAGGTAGAAAGTAAGGCTTCCATGATAATTAATTATATACTAGCAATTTATGCTTTTCCTTAAATCCCTGGTCTAGGAACCGGTGGGTAGTAGAAGGATTTTTGGTTTTTAAGAAATGGGGAATTCAGTTTCTACTATCCCCTTCCCTCTCAATTTCTGACTAGACTGACACCCGTGTATTGCTACGGCTGATAGGATAGAAGGCAAAACAAAAAATGTATTTTTATAACACACATTTCTTGTGAGTGAAACAATGCCTTTTAAATTCTGCAATTTCAATGAACAATATATGTAAATCCTGAAAGCTTTACTCAAAAAATAAATAGATAACACAAAGAATAAAAGAAGAAAGAGTTGTGTTCAATTTTGGAAATAAGATGAACATCCAAAAAGATTTGGGATAAGACGATGGAGAAAACTGAAAAGTAAGTTGTAAGCTTCATTTCATCTCTTCCAGTTGATAAATTTAAGGAAAATTGTAACTTTTTATGAGAGCAATTTGGCCAAACCTTAAAGTTTGATAATGTAGGTGCCTTCACAAAATTAAGATCGGATGAAATTTAAATCTAAAATAGAAAGTCAAGTAATCATAAACTTATACTTGTGACTTAGAAAATCAAAATTAATTAACGAATTTTCTACATGTGCAGAGTCACCATCAGAAACTATGACATCCACGCTTGCAGTTGTTGGAAATACATTATTTGGAAATTGGTGTGATCTAAATTTCCATATAAACGATATATTTTTTTTCACTCTGGTGGCATTCCTTATTTTTGGTACATCCTCATTTTTGAATTCATTATTTTATTCAATTTTTAGAATTGATGTTTGATAGTCGTTGCGTCTTCCAAGAGTTCGAGACAAAGAGGTATTAGCACTCTGATCCAAATTTGAACTGTATAATATTTTTTATATAAACTCAAGTTTTTTTAGTGTTTTTAATTAATTTTGTTGTGTTTTAGATTTTTTAATTTATTATTTTGAAATTTCCTCACTAATTTATGTATGGCCCATAAATAACTATTTCCTCGTTTTTGAATTCATTATTTTATTCAATTTTTAGAATTGATGTTTAATAGTCGTTGCGTCTGCCAAGAGTTCGAGACAAAGAGGTATTAACACTCTGATCCAAATTTGAACAATGTTAACCTCACAAATTTGAACTGTATAATATTATTTATATAAACTCAAGTTTTTTTAGTGTTTTTAATTACTTTTGTTGTGTTTTAGATTTTTTAATTTATTATTTTGAAATTTCCTCACTAATTTATGTACGGCCCAAAAATAACTATGTTTTTTTGTTTTTGGATATCAAACTTTTTTTTCTCATTTTTTTTATCTCCCACACATGTCAAATCTTTAATTAGTTTTGCCCTAAAAAAACAAATCTTTAATTAGTTTTGCATTTTATGTTTATAGTCAATGTACTAATTGAAATTCATGAAAATTTCATATATGTTTAATAATTTAATCTTTTGCCTGTCTCTAAACAGCTTTACACTAGTTTTGCTTATTTGTTTGAGCCGGGCTCAACGAAAACAAGTAAATTATTGACAGACCGTAAGATAGTTGTTGTGATTACCAAAGTTGCAATTTGGTTCGAGTGAACTTTCAAGGAGGGCCAATAATAATATAATTGGAGGAGCTACAGTTATTATGCATGTAACAGGACGAAGAATTTTGGGACATATGGGGTTTGCATATGGCTGCTATTAAAAACTTCAACATTAGAAGAAATCTTTGGACGCTATCCATAATCGCACAATTATTTGTATACACACTATATTAATATAAATCATTTATGCACCTTTGATATTTATATATAATGTTTGTATACATTACTATATTATATACATCATATTCTCATTAATTCTGATATCCTTAAATAAGTAAGAAAACCAAACACACCTTTTTCATAACTATACAAATTTCTTTAATGTGCATAATATAATAATTGACTACATGAACACCTAAGTTATATTCTATTAAAAATATCTTATAAAAACGAAAATTTCATGCAACAATTCTAAAATCCATATACTAGACCCTTGATCAACTCCAAAACTAAAATAAAAAAAATATTGGTTTTTTTTATTTTCACTTCTATCTTCATTTTTACATTTTATAACCGACTCCAGACCAACTTGTAGGTTCCTAAATTTTTTAAAATTCATGAGCCACATCGAACATAATTCCAACATTTTGACCTAAACAAATTTACTAAACAAAAATTAACAAGAAATATTTCCCAAATTTCTATTCCCCTCTTCTTTCCTAACTTTCCTATTAAAATAAACTTCAGGAATTAGCCTCACATTACAAACCGACCTCAATTTATCAACCAATTCAATTTTTCCTCTTTCATAAATCCCCTCAAATAACTCATCAAGCAAAACCTCACTTGGCTTAAAACATTTCTCTAACAATTCCTTCAAAACCTCAATCGCTCCTTCAAAATCTCCATTTTTACAAAAAGCAGAAACAATCATCTCATGTATTTCTCTACTCGGCTGAAAACCACTCTTTTTCATGGCTTTGAAAACTTGAAATGCTCTTTCAGAATTATTTCTCTTGCATTGGCCGACAATTAATGCATTTAATGTGAAAATATTCGGCTCAATATTCGACTTTTCAAGCTCTTTTACCAACAAAGATGCTTTTTTCATCTTTCCTTCGTTACATAAACCTAATATAAGTAAATTATATGTCATTATATCAGCTTTCGCTCCGCTTTTCATCATCTCATCAAAAACCCTAAAAGCCATCTCAATGTTGTTTATTTCCCAATAACCCTTTATTAAAATGTTGTAACTAACTGTACTTGGGACCAAACCGGTCGAAATAATCTCATTAAAAACCTTATTCGCCTCATTTAATTTGCCTTCTTTACAAAACCCATTAATTAAACTATTATAAGTGATCACATCTGGTTCCAACCCTTTTTTTCCCATAGAATTCTTCAATTTCAAGGCATTATTTAAAAGCCCATTTTTGCAATAAGCATCAATTAAAGTATTAAACGAAGCAATTGTGGGACTAAACCCTAAAATCTCCAACTTACCAAAAACCTCCATTGCCTTCTCAATCTTACCCAAATCGCAATATAATCTCAAAACCATATTAAAAGTATAAATATTGGGGGAAATCTTGCACCTATTCATCTCTTTGTAGAAGCTCAAAGCAATATCTTTTCTTCCAAGACTCAACAAAGAACTCAGAAAAGCATTACAAGAACGAACATTCGGTAGAAATCCATAATCTTTCATCCTATGAAAAACATCAAATGCATCTCTAATCTTCTTATTTCGCGCATAAACAGAGAACAAAAGATCGAACACATCAGGCCCAGAATCACAAACACGATAAGTGTGGATCAAAGAATCAAATAAACTCGAACTCGCGAAGTGGGTTTTGGGGAAGATGGAAGAAGAGAGTATAAACTGAGCGGATTTGAGCCGATTTGATTGGCATAAAGTGTGAAGAAGAACAGAAAAAGAAGAGAGCGAAACAGAGGAAGGAGAGTGTAGATGTACAAAATTGTGAAGAGAAACAGAGAGAGATGGGTTCCGGCGAAGGAGGAGGAAGAGATGGAGGAGGCGAAATGGAGTGAGAGATGTAGCCAGAGGAAGAAGGTTTTGTGGGTTTGGATTGGAAGAAGAAATGGTGAAGTGGGAATGAAAGAGGGTGACGAAGGCGAGGTCCTGGCCGGCAGCGGCCGGGATGCGGCGGTGCGGGATCGGAGTGGAGGTGGAGAAGGCACGGCGGAGGGAGAGAATGGGTTTCATTCCTGTGTGTAGTGAGACTTGACAAAGTTTTTGAGGTTTTGTTGATGGAGAAGAAAGGCTTTTATGGGCTAAGTTTTGGTTGGAGAAGAAGCTTTTCTTGTTATGCTTTTGTTATATAATACTTGTTCAAGTAAGAAGTCATGTTATTGGTATATTTCCATAGTTGGGCTTCTCAATTTTTTTGAAAATGATATAAAAAGACTTTTTAATGTAAATAGAAAATTAGTATATTTAATCGAGATTTTTGTTGTTGGAGAGAAGAAGGCTCATGGGCTAAGTTTTGGTTCTTTTGGGATAAGAAGGTTTTCTTTGGTTTGTTTTGTTATATAGTACTTGTTGAAAGAAGAGTTTGATGGTTTTATTTTGTCCCATTTATATGTATCACACTATCAGGTGAGTAGTCATGTTATTGGTATATTTCCATATTTGGGCTACTTAAAATTTTTGTAATGATATAAAAAGGACTTTCGTTTTGTTAATTTCTAATTTTAGTTTCTTTATTTTAGTTTAAGTAAATTGAAGAAGCTTTTCTTCGGTTAGTTTGGTTATATAGCACTTGTTCAAAGAAGATTTTGATGTTTTATTTTCGCCCATAATTCATGATGGATCAAGTAAGTAGTATATTATTGGCATATTTCCATCTATGGGCTCATCAAAAAATTTGAAATGATATAAAAAAGACTTTTAATGTAAATAGAAAATTAGTACATTTAATTATTAATTTAGAAGTTATTTTCTTTGTTTTAGTTAAAACATATCCTTATCGACATCGGCATTGTTTGAGCAAGACAGCTTTATTTAGGCATTATAAAATTCACCCAACTTTTTTGGTTTATTAGAGTTTGCTCATTTAACCCAAGCAAGATATCTTTTAGATTCAGTTTTACACCACAAACAAAGAACCTTTCAATTATAGAAGTCAATTTTTTATATATTGTTATTGGCGTCGGTTCAGTAGCCATTTGAAAAATAGAAATTGCCTTTAAAACCGATCTTATCAGCACTCCCTCCCACCATGGGACAAAAGCTTATCTTTCAACATTTTCAGCAAATACTCATAGTCACAATTGCTCACTTTTTTTTTCCTGAAACCTGACGTGCCCCTATTTCATCTCTCTGAGACAGATTTGCCCAAAAAGCACGGCCGTTTCTAAGTATACAGAGAAATGGGAAGAGGGGACATCCTTGTCTCAACTTTTTTGTAGGGTAAGAAAAATCTTATCGTTTATCATTAAGTAAAGGGAAATGGAAAATCACCTCATCATTTATCATTAATTAAAGGAAAATGAAAAATCATAACAGGAGGTACTATAGTGATTCTGTAGTGACGGATTGAAATTATCTATTGTTTTCTCGCGTTTCTATATATGCTATATACTATTTTTTTTTTAAAAATATATATTGTTTACCAAATGAATTTTTATATACTGTATGTTTTCAGTTTATACGTTTTCATATATTGTCTTCATTTTTTTAAATATATATTGTTTTACTGAATAAATTTTTTATATACTGTTTGTTTTCAGTTTTTATATACCGTCTCTACAGTAACCGTCACGCGTATCATCTCTCTTAATTAAAATATGAATTTACTCATTCAACACATAATATGATCCAATTCATAAAGATTTCACGAAATGCAAATAGACGGAGCATATCCATGATGAAATTCCATTTTCATATCTTGTATATTTCTTCCAGCCACAAAATCGGATTGATAGATAGGTCAGGTAATAATTGTTTGCTTTGCACTAGAATTTTGACCACTATTTTGTAAGTGTAATTGCAAATGCTAATGAGTCTAAACTCCGATACACTCCGGATTTAATTTTTTTCAAATTAAATATATCATATATGTTTGTAGCTCCAAACTAAGGACAAATGGTTTGTTCAGTAGAAAAATTTATGAATAATAGTTATTAAATTAGGGCCTAGTGACTGCCAATTTTGCTGGAAGAACCTTTTGCTAGTAAGCCATCTAGCTGACCCTATAACTTTGTCAGAACCAATTGCCTAACAACCTTTTATAATCTCGGCAGCTGATGATATATATAGCACATAATAATGTTCTCCGGTTACTTTGTAATTTTATTTATTGTAATTTTTTCCCTTATTTTTTCTTTATTTATTTTTTATCTTTTCATGCCAATTCTCTTGGCATTTTGAAAAACAATCCTTGTAATGAAACTCTATATTAATTAAATTGTAGGATTCCAGCTATGACCTGGATCCTTTTTATCAAAAAAAAAAAAAAAAAAAAACAACTAATTTGGGTTGGAAAATAAGTATGAAGTGAATTGGGCTTTGGGAACTGCTCTCTGTCTGTCTTTATTTAAGCTAAAAAAACTGCTTGGTTGTACAAATATGACCTTCTTGAAAAAGAGCAAACCCTAGCCGTCACACAAGAGGAACTCCGATCTGGGAGTCTGATGCCTCCGTCGCCTCCCCTCGGGTCTTCTGGCGGTGCCCTTCCCCTCCCCCGTCCCCCCTACTCCCCAATCCCGAACCCACTCCTTCTATCTCCCTTTACCAGATTCGAATCCGTTCTCTCATGGATTTGCACCTCCCCTTCCCCTTCCCCTCCCTCCCCCTTTCCCTTCCCCTTCCCATTCTCCTTCCTCGTTCCTTAGTCCCGTAAACCCTAGAAGTTCAGATCGGCTCCCATGGAGGCTCGGAAAATGAAACCTAGTCGTTGTCTCCTTCTTCCTGAGTTATGGTCGAGTTAGATCTCTCACAGATATATCTTGTTTGAATCCGAAAGCATCAACCCCACACTGAAACGAATATATCTCTTTCAGTGTGCTTGGCATTGGTGCCATGTCGGCCGTACCGGCAGCGGCCCGCTAACTTTCCAATTGGAGTGAAACCCCAAAACCTTAAACCCTCACCGGTCCGATTTGGGAGCTTCTCTCTCGGCGATTCCCCTATCTCTTCTCGATCTGGTTTCTGAAACCTTAGCTGACTTGAGGGCTTCTCACTGGCGGCTCCTGCTCTATTGAGCTCGCTTCTCTCTCGTGTGGATGTGGTTGACGGTACCGAAATCCTTGCGTGGCTTCTGTCGGTGACCGGTCACTTTTTTCTCTTGACAACAAGGTCTTCTCTCCAGACGACGGCGCCTCTGACTGGTCCTTTCTCTCTGGACAACGGCGCCTCTGACTGTCACTTCTCTTTGGACGCCAGTAGCGTCGACCGGTCATTTCTGTCTGGATGACAGTACTAATGACCGGTCACTTCTCTCTGGATGGATGTAGTACCAATGACTGGTCAATTTGCTCTGGACGTCATTGGTGTCGACTGGTTGTTTTTCTCTGGATGACAGATGTGGCCGGCTGCTCTCTTGGTGGTTCTCTAGGCGACTATATTTCTCTTTGGTGACAACGTCCCTTCCTATGACGGCAAATACCGTCTGCATTCTCAGGCCGGCTATGGCAACTTAGACATCGTCTATCTAGTTGCTAGATGTTTCCTTCTTTTAAATCATTCCATTGTAATTGGATTAAAGTTTGTAGGTTGCAAACTAGATGTAAGAGTTTTTTTTATTTAAATGAAAATCGAAGCGAGTGAACGCTCGTAGATTTCCTTCAAAAAAAAAATATGACCTTCTTGAGATAGTTCAAAAAATTTATGAAAACTCAAGACAATTAATGTTCATCCTTTTCCATTAGCAGGTACTGCTTTTTCTCCCCGGCTTCCATAATTTTACAAAAAACACGCATAAAAAGTAACCCAAAAGATGGAAAGGGGGATAATATTGAGCCGCGTCGATAGAGTATATTTGAGCAGCACATAATGCAACTATTCTGGTTCTAAGCTCCAGAATAATGAGATATACCTTTTTTACATTAAAGCAATGATCTTTTTTTTTGTTTTTTTTAAGTAGTAGGCGAGAGACTACTAAAAACTTTCATTAATAATAATAGAAAAACGGTTACATAATTCTTGCTACATTTCAAAACCTAAACTTGAAAATAGAAAATAGAAATTCATGCCTAAATCTCTATCTCCATTTTTTAAATAAGGACTAAGCCTTTTTGCCGCAGTCGTTGCTGCCGAATGTTACTGCGATAGTTGTTGGCGGTACCAAACTTCTCGGATGGTTGAGGCCGTCATGATCCGTCCAGATCGTTGCTAAAAATCCTAAAAATACACATGCGCCAAAACAAATCAGAATCGCCAAAACGGCACAACAAACCAATCCCTTATGACAATCCCTCACACTGGATTCATGGTTATAATCCAGAGTTTGCTGCTTTAGACCGAAGGCATTATAGCAAACACCTTGCGGGCTATAGACCAGCGGCATTACAGCAAACACCTTGCGGGCTATTTTCAACCTTATACTTCCACTACTCTTCACCCCTCAACTAAGTCTCCTTCTTATCCCTCTTATACTCAGTCATGGCTGTACACTAACGGTACTCAGCCATGGCCGGCCTTGTATGCAGCCGGGCGGGAGTGATCGCCGCAAGTCGAGGTACACCTCTACGGCCGACCTAGTCCACCTTTTCTGCCGCTCGGCACCTGCTGCTGATTAGTTCAGCCGTGTGCTTGTGATTCTTGCTATAGTTGTTGTTCTAGCCGCGTGCTTGTGCTTCTTGCTCGTGCTGTTGTTCGAGAGTAAGAGAGGAATAGGTTGGTGACAAGGGGGTGAGAGAGGCTACGGGAGCAGCAAAGGAGAACGAACATCAGCCATCCTTAAGCCAGCCGGCCTCGTGTAGTCTAGACATGATGTTGATTGATTGGGTTGGATTTGGTGGTGGCTTGGCTAGTTCGTGTGAGAGGGAGAAGATAAGAGGGTCGAGTGTGAAAAAGAAGACGGAGATCAACAAAAGGAGGAGCTTAGTCGAGGGCCGCCAGGATCGTCAGAAGACCGGAAGACCGGGAGGACGCCGCCGCCTGAGGGAGCGCCCCCCCGGGGTTTCACTCTTTTAGGGTTTCGTTTTTCTACCTTATCTCCCCTATAATTTGGCGTGAGGTTTCTCAGTGGCTGGCTGCACATGCAGCCCGGATCACAGCCTTTAATCATGTGGGGCTCACATGATATTAAGAGGGATCAAGGGCTGTGATGCAGGCTGCATGCGCAGCCTGCCACAGGAAAAATCTCACTCATAATTTGTATATCACCTAAAGCGATGATCGTTAAAAGATTCATAAACTAGTTCAGTATTTTTTTCTTTAACTATTGAAATTATTCTATGTAATAATTATTTTAAGTAATAGTGGAATCAAAAAACAAAAAAGAGAATTACTGATTTTTTTTTAGATTTAACCCATATTTGATGGATTGAGAAACTTTGCTAAATATGTGCTGAATAAAATTACGTTTGGCGGGACTTAAACATAAACTCATAATCTATTGGTCTACATGCAATAAGTTCTTCCAACTATGTTACGAGTCATTCAGTAATAGATCTTAAGGAACTAGGGAGGACAACTGCCTCTCTAGATTTTGAAATATTAGTATATATACATGATTTATATCACTGTATTTTGTATAGAATTAGAAATTATATATATAATGTTCTCTAGATTTTTGAAGTATTTTCTACTACAATTTCCCCTAAATTTTTGTTCATCTCCGCCACTGAAGCCATTTGTGAAAAAAAAATTAATGATTGCATCGCTGCTCATATTTTTCATACATACAAAATCAGGCCGTGGCTAAGTGACTTAAATGCACATATGGTCAAATTCATATAGAGATCTTTTGTATGATATTTTAAAGCATTTTATGGACTTGGTCAAAAATCACATTTTTTTTAGGAAAAATAAATATATCGCCCAACTAAATGTTTTCCCAGTCCGCCATTTATTACTGATAAACAGATCCCATATTTAATAAAAAAAAATAAGCTCTATTTATCAGTGATAAACGGCGGATAGCGGAAAGCGGTTTGTTGGAGGACCGTGCATATAAACTCTTTTAGTTAGAAGTGGGAATAATATTAATTTATGTGAGTGGATTTGTGCTGTGGCTAGCTGCATGTGTAGCCAACGTCACATTCATTCATTGGGTGGAACAAACAAATATCAAAGGCCACCAAGCCAAGGTGAATTGTGATGCCGGTGAGCCACATAGAAAATAGTCATTGGGGACTCCATAAAACAATGACAAAAATAGATGTAACAATTGTTTTAATACATGATTAAAACTGAGGAATATTATAGTTTTTGTTAGTATTGTAAAAACATTCATCGCTTAAACATGTCTTAAATATGACTTACCATATATTTATACATTTTTAGTTCTTCATTATATATCTTATATAGAACTATTATGTCTTCATATGTCCATTATTTTTTTTAATATTATAAATTTCTATATAAATGACAATACTGATACTTATTTTCATGCAATATATTTTCTTAAATGTTCATTCTATTTTTGTTAATTTTGTTATATTTTTTTGAATTCCAGTGATGTTGATGACAAATAAATCGGTGATGTGAATTAGGTCCCATTATTTTTATGTGCCAGCCTGGCAAGGCCTAAAAACTTCACTATACATTTATATTTATAATAGGTTATAAAGTTGAAATTTTTTCTCTCACTATATTTAGCCACATCATCATTTAATTATATTGGATTAATAAATCTAAAGATTGATATTTTGACACATCACACATATGTGCCTCAAGGAAAAAAAATTCTCTCACTGTATTTAGCCACATCATCCTTTAATCATGTCCATTGAATTAACAAATGTAAAGTTTGATATTTGACACATCCCACCTATGTGCATCAAATTATTAAAAGTTATTAATTCTAAATTTTTTTCTTTTATCTTATTAAGCCATATAGGCATTTAATATTGACCATTAAATTGGATTATCTAAAGGTTAAATTTAACCATGTGCTATCTAAAACTCAAAATTTTCTATAAAAAAAATTCAACATTCAACTCATGTACATGTAAGAGTGTAAACGAGCAAGATATTATCCGATCGACCCTTATCTGTATATCTATATCCGCAAAAAAATTGTATCCAAATAAAAATTACCCATATCTGATCAAATATAGATACACATTCAGATATGGATACGGATTTGATTATTGATTTGACTCCCGGATACAGATAATATTTGTACCGGATAATATCTGTACCCGGATAATTTATTATTCGGAAAGTATTCATTTTTGGATATTTCATTCTATATAGAAAACATATATTTTTACAGATCCATGTACGACAATTTTGGAATACGGATATTATCCATATCCATGTTAATATTTTGTACATATTAAGATGTAAACGGGAAGAATATTATTCAACCGACCCATATCCATATACGCAAAAAATTCATGTCCAAATCAAAATTATCCGTATCCGACTAGATACGAATACTTATTCAGATGCAGATATAGATTTGGTTATCAATTTGGCTCCTGGATACAGATACAAATAATAAATATATATATATCCAGATAATTTGTTATTCAGATAGTTTTCTTTTTCGCATATTTCACTCTATATAGATACGGATGCAGATACATGTATGAATATTTTAATTTTTATTATCCATATTCATATTAATATTTTATTGCTAATTCTTTGAAATTTTTCTTAAAAGTTGTTATAATTTATTAACTTTGTCATGACAAATAATTAAGTTCTTAGAAAAATAATACATACACATATCCATTTAAATATCTGAAATGAATCAGTATTTGTATTCGTTTCCA
This sequence comes from Juncus inflexus, assembly GCA_024447665.1. Lineage (NCBI taxonomy): Eukaryota > Viridiplantae > Streptophyta > Magnoliopsida > Poales > Juncaceae > Juncus > Juncus inflexus. The sequence continues at coordinate 9,851,730 of JAJHPC010000012.1, read as the reverse complement.
ACAATATGCAAACTGTATTCACATCCAATAAACTGAATTCGTATTTTGAAGCTATCTGCATCGTTAATATTTTGAATCTTTGTGAGTGCATTTTTTACTTTTCTTTGTTGTGTTTATACTATACTGTAAATTTTTGACAAAACTGTAGTATTTATTTTTGACTAAATTAGTATAAGTTGTGCAATAATATAATTTTTATTATATTTCAATAGAAATATTATTATTATTATCTAAAATATGATTTAAATTTCTTTTTAAGTAATATTATAGATATTTCGCGCAACGTGCTAAGGAATTTACTAGTCATTCTAAATTCTAATGAGCCATAATGTATTTAGTTTAAGATTTTTTATTTCGAATTATGTTATGTGTTATGTTAAACATGCATTTTATATGTTAGTATTTCCAATGATCTTTGGGCAACTACCACGAGATTAGTCTAGTGGTCATGGTACCAACCCCACATATCCATAGGTAAGGGGTTTGAATCCCGTGTCTAGAGGATTGATTTAAAAATTTAGGTGAGGGCATATGAGTCCATCTAAAAGAGAACAAGTATCAAACGATTGCTTTGTAGTTCTTCCTTAAAAAAAAAGAATTATCTTTGGGCATCTTAATAATGAAAAGGTGATGTGATATTGCGCGACGGGTTTGGAAATGACCCGTGCGCGCCAACTGACGTAGCAACCAAAACGTGACGGCGATTTGACGGATCTCTAACTGGTGCCTTCCAGCTGAGCAGGCGATGACAGGAGCACGACAGGACGAAGCTGGATGCTAAGATATGAAAACAGAGGCGCGATGACGAAAATAATATATAGATGATGATATAACAGTATATAATTCAAAAAACAAACAAGTTTCACATACATGAATCCATGGTAATCTCAGGTCGTAGGAACAAGCACACTATTTATATAAGAATCACTAATGACATATACCATGTATATTCTCATAGTGTGGTCAACCCAGTATGTGTTCTCTAACACATACCTATATTTCAGACGTGATATCCTTATGTTCATGATCATTTAGTATGCGAATATACTAGTGTGGATATGTAGGTTCTTACCTGAAGTATGTTTATCTCTATAAATATCCTACATATCACTAGGGATAGTTTAAAATGTTATTCGTTGGTTCACAGTTCTAGTATAAGAATCATGTATTCTGATGACGTGAACCCGATGTGTCATTCATGGTCGATCTAACATATATAAATATATTAGTCACCCATACGCTCATTCATATATGAACTGAATAAACATGTTTCTTATTTTCTAATCTCTAGTCCAATACCTTGGCCTAAGGCATAATTCCTTCATAGATATGATATAACAATATATAATTCGGACAAAAAACAATATATAATAGTATAAGATATAATATAATAGTATATATAGATATGATATAGCAATATATAGATATGATATAATTCAGACAAAACTTTATATATATAGTAATATATAAGTCAGACAAAAAAATATATATATCAGTATAAAGATGTGATATAACAGCATATATATATATATATATATATATATATAACAATTTCTTCAGCCGATAAATAGAATATATTAGAACTGTCGTGCTTGAGAAGAAAGGATCGACGGGAAGGATATGGAGGGAGGCGCCGGCGGCCCACAACACGTCGTGCAGCACTACACGGGTTGTTACCAAATCCATCGTGATATCCAATTTCCCTAATGACAATTGGTTTTTCTTGTTTTAGAATTAATGCATAGATACATTGTGATACATTAGAAAAAATGTTTGTTGATATGGAAAAATGTCTATTGTGAATATTATGTTCATGGAATATAAAAAAATAAACACAATAAGCCACTAAACGCTATTTATCATGAATAATAATAATAATAATAATAATAATAATAATAATAATAATAATAATAATAATAACAACCTTTTTTTAAAGCTTTCCTTGAGGTGGGTTATAGCCCAAACCACACTCAAGTTAGTTTACATGGCTTTTCCTTGCTAGAAAAAAAGAACTATCTATTATGAACAATCAAATCTACAAGCAGCCAATTATTATTCTGCTGCTCATCCAATTACACGTTGTGAACTCTCATTCACAACATTTTCACCCCTTTTTTTTTTCAATTTCTACTACTTTCTTATTCTAATAAAAAAAAAGGGAACAAAAAATCAGAAAGAAATTAATGCAAAAACTCTTCCCAAATAAATGAAAAGAACTATATATATATCCCTTTCTTCAAAACAAATGATCCATACTTACTGCCGGCGGTTCCCTTCTCTTCCCCTCCAACACCTTCGCCGGAGTTCCGACTGCCGTCCCTCCTGCCGGCACCACCTTAACCACCACCGCTCCAGCCCCAATTTTCGCCCCATCCCCAATTCTCACATTTCCAAGCACACTCGCTCCTGCCCCAATCAGAACTCCATCTCCAATTTTCGGATGTCTATCCGTACCTATTTAAACATTACAAAATCCAAATTAATACAAAATTATAACGATAGTGATTGAAGTTGTGATAGTTTCGGTTTTGGGGAGTGTTAAAAACAGAGGAATAGTAAGAAATGATCACCTGCTTCTTTTCCGGTGCCGCCGAGAGTTACACCGTGCAGAATTGCCACGTCATCACCAACCTCAGCAGTCTCTCCGATTACAACTCCAGTTGCATGGTCCAACAAAATTCCTTTTCCGATTTTGGCACCAGGATGAATATCTACTTGAAATACTTCCGAACAGCGGCTCTGTAATAAATATGCCAATGCGAATCGGCTCTGCGAAATTAAATGATGCGCAATTCGATAGACTTGCAACGCAAGAAATCCTTTGTAGTAAAGAAAGCAGTGGGCCATTTTTGTGCATGCAGGGTCTCGCTCGAAAGCCGCAGATAAATCCGCACGGATTGCGGAATGGATTTCTGAGTCTGAATTTAGGGTTTCGAAGAAGAGTTTCTCTAAAGTGTCTTGATCGAAACTGTTGGGGATATGTAGTTTTGAAGCTAAATGAGCTGCGAGTGAGGATTCAAGAGAGGAATGACAGAGGATGGCGTGGCAGTAGTAATTAAGTAGGATTGGTTCATTTATTAGGTCTGAGCGGGCTTCTTCTCGGATTTGCTCCCAAATTTTATCGATTGGTTCCGGGTTCTTTGAAGGATAAGAAGAAGAGTAGAAAGGGTGTAGAAGGTCTACGCATTTTACACTGCAAGAAACCATGGCAAAGAGAGTTAGAGAGTTAAGAGTTTTGAGTTGAGAGAGAGAGAGAGAGAATTTTGGTTTTGAGTTGAGAGAGTTTGGAGATATGGATGCGTTTATATATGTAATGGAAACAGGGAAGAGACGGAGGCGAGATAAAAAGAAAGTGGAAGTTTCAAAGAAAGGTGCTAGATCGTTATTAATTGGAGATTTTCATCGCACTACAAATTGCACTCGTTTGTTTGTCCTGCAATGGGCAAACTAAAAAAACTAACAATAGTAGGAATCACACTCTATTACTATAACAATAATATTCCAATAAATTAGTAATCACATTATATAATAATTATAATAAGAATATTGTTATTTAATATTTACTAATAAATATAATAAATGAAATGAATATAAAATATTCTTTTATATTAAGATCCGTCACTAATTATATTTGTTTTTCCATCATCTTGATATGGCATTTTTTTCTTTTAAGTCGGCTTATGAGTCGCCTAAAAATAACAATTTTATGTAATATCATGTCAATATCTACCTATACAAACTAACATATATTTTTAATACTTGAGATCGAAGTTACTTTTGATAATTAAAAAAAACTAAATTTTGATAAGATCATTGTATAGTTTACTTGTAGAATAAGTCAACTTGCTTTATTAGATATTAGATTATAGTAAAACTATTGAAATAATAATGTTCACCAAAATAAGTGCTAGAGCTCAAATAGCCTATAGCCCAGTAAACTCAAACAATCATGTATCTTTAGTCTTAAAAATAATTATATTTAGTTGACGCCATTAGTAAATGCACTTGACTAATACATACTCTTTTAATTCCATTATGGAGTATAACGAAAAGAACAACCAAATGCCATTAAATTTTATTTGCCCTCTTGGTAATTCCAATTATGGTATTATACTTCTGGTGTTATTTATCATAAATCCTGAATTCAAACAATTTTATCGATGTAAAAGATGTTATCTACCCTTTACAAAGTATAACTTCAATACACAAATTATGTCAATACATAATTTTCTGCATATGCAAAAAATTAATAATTATAATACAAAACATATGCTGCATATTTAAGAAAATAAATATACTGTCCAAATCATGGTAAAATAAAATAATAAAATACATGTATTAGAAGAATTCTTAAGAGATTGGAAATAGGTCATTTGGGTATGGGTCCCTAACAAAATGGTATATTCTCCAATTATTCAGTAGAATCAGTACACATTCCATTCACAAATGAATAGTTCTGGTTACAATATAAGATTCCAGAAGCATATTTTGGGGGCTTGCAAGAAACTTGAATATTAGGTGAAAATAATTATTATTCAGGATCTGATACGGATTACCAGCTTACTTATCACCAGCATTATTGAAATTCAGAGAGATATACCACAAATCGTAGAACTTGAAAAAACCCTATGAACAACAAATTCTAAAAAAAGATGTACAGTTGATATGGTTGAATTCTAAATAGTAAATTATAAACCTTAAAGTAAATATAATTGCGTATAAATACGTAAAAAAATATATTGTTGGAATAAAATCCATACACTTAAGAGAACTGATACTGCGCGACGGGTAATGTAGTGATCATGTAGCAACGGTATATAAAACTGATAAAAATTATATAAGCTGAAAACAAACAGTATATAAAAATCCATTTTAAAAAAAAAAATAGTATATATACAAAAAAAAACGAAGATAGTATACAGAAAACACAAACAGTATATAAAAATACATTTCTTTTAGAGGCTGTAAAATAGTATATACGTGAAAAATAAAAACAACATATAGAAAATAAAAAAACATATAGAAATATGAAAGAAATAATATATAAATGAAACGGTCGCTACAAAATCACTAAGTATTCCGTCGTGATTTCACTTTTCCTAAACGTAAATCATAAACAAAATTCTAAACTAGACATACGGTGCATGTATTGTCAATTTAATTGATTAACATCTGAACCTTGATCAAGTCAACCTTCCAATTGCTTTCATTGGTGCTTTTAATGAAGGCGTAATAACCCTTCATTATATTTATGCAAGTGACTATATTTTAATGCTCACATTTCATTTTATGATTCGCTTTGACAATATGAGTGCTGGTTAATGTTGCTTCCGGCCGGGCCCAATTGATGATGGCTAAGGAAATGATGGGATCGTATGTTTTAGATAATTTATCATATGGATCCTTTGCTGCCATACACTTTATTGCAATTTTAAGGTCTCAATTTTAACTTATTTTATATTGCATTCTAAATAGAATCACACTAAAATATCATCAATTTTAAAGCATAGCATGTACAAATAAATTTCCTCAATTTGTTGTTTGAAAACCCCTTAGAATAATACAAAAAGAAATATAGAAAACTTTAAGAAAAACTCGAAAAGAGACCAACATATATTAGGCATATGTTTATTTTGGTCATTGATGGAGTTGAAAAGTAAAACATAACACATACAATCTATTAAAAATGTTCTCTATGTCGAACTTTTGAAACAGTCAAAACAAAATTCATTTCCAAACTTGTTCAAGACCAAACATCCCTAAGGCAACATGCAACAAGAGACAGGTTGTAGAAAATGAAAGAAAGGATCTGAGCATGGGTGACGTTTGGAGTGACGCGCCCGCCCGGAAAACAATCACACACGGGGCAAAAAATAAGAAATAATAAGGTGACTTGTTTGTCAAATTCAATCGCAATTACAATACAATTTAGCAATCTGAGGAAGTTGGACTTTGACTGAGGTCACCTTGGGACTGAAGAAACTCGATCGCCGGAGGCCTCCAATAATTTCAGCTGAGTTCATGGATGACAGGAATAAAAGAAGGAGATTTGTCTGTTGCATCTCTACAATGGCATTTTGTGTAGCGTGTGATAAATTCGTTTTGAGACATGATAACTCACTCCTGCAATGCACTTTTAGCGTACTCCATATTTTCATTTTTCAGCGAAACAATACATAGAGCAGAAAAGAATTATATGAAACCAAAAAAACAGTATATAAAATATATTTTTTTTGACAACACTGCATATTAAGAAAACATTATATATATATATATATATATATATATATATATATATATATATATATATATATGCACAACTATGTTTTTTAGCCACACTCAAAATACGTATTAAAAAAATAAAAATAAAATTTTCAACCGTACGGATGTAATATATATGTTATGAATATGTAATCAGAATATTATATCATTCTCATCATATATCATCAAAAATATACAGCACCATTCAAAATATATATCGGAATAATAGTTTGATGATACATGATGGCAATGATATATTATTCTGATTCCTGTGAAAATTAATCCACAATATATTCATAACATATATATTACATCCATACGATTGAAATTTGAATTTTTACTTTTTATAACCATTTTACGGGTATTTTAAAAAAACGTATATTTTTAGCATTTTCCTATATATATATATATATATATATATATATATATATATATATATATATATATATATATATATATATATATATCGAGGATGACTAAATAACTTGTACAAGCAAAGTCCGGATTTTGCTTGTGACCAAAATTCATCAAAAATTCAAATTTCAACCGTACGGATGGAATGTATATGTTTTGAATATGATGTAGATTAATTTTCACAAGAATCGGAATATTATATCATTGCCATCATGTATCATCAAAATTCATCAAAACATATATAATACATTATATATATTTTGATGAATTTTGATGATACATGATGGCAATGATATATTATTCCGATTCTTGTAAAAAGTAATCTACAACATATTCAAAACATATACATTCCATCCGTACGGTTGAAATTTGAATTTTTGATGATGTATGCAGTATTTTGGTCACAAGCAAAATCCGAATTTTGCTTGTACAAGTTATTTAGTCATCCTCTATATATATCTATATAAAAACAATATATAAAATAAATACAAAATAGAGAAATAGAGAAACAATATATAAAAACAAAAAATAATATATGAAATATATAATTTTTTACAGTGTATATAAACAAAAAATATATATCAAAATAATTAAATAACACAAAAACAATATATAAAACACAGAAATAATATATATAAATCAGTGAGCACTAGTCAAATGCAAAACATTATCCGGAGGGATATAGGAGTAATTTAATGGTTCGTGATTACATTTTTCTTTTGTTTTTGTTCAATCAATTGCACTGGCACAAAATTGTAAGAAAAAATAATTAGCTACACAAAATTAGAAACTTTGTAACATCTATAAAATAATCGAGCACTTTTTATAGATTTTTTGGTCACTGGCTGCTCAACTCATCAATATTGCTGTGGTCGTGGGCTGCTGAATTTGTTATTTAGATCCTCCTTTTTCTATTTTTTTTATTATTTATGTTGATTGATTATGAAATAATTGAGATTAGAAACTGAGATATGGTGGTTACTAGTTTATTATGTTTAGAAATCAGAATTCAGATTTCAGTTCGTATTATGTATTTTATCTTTTGATATAGTAAAAAGTAAAAGAATATAATTATTTTGAATTTTATGAAAGATAAAAAAAAGAAAAGAGAGAAAAATGATTAGGAATTAATCTGACAAAATAAGATAAGTTACATGCTAAAAATGATGAAATAATCCTTGTGTTGATAACTTGGTTAACAAATAGAGAAATGTTTGTAAATGATCTATAATCTAGTTGGTTAAATATTTGTATGTGTATCAAGAGATCATAGATACACGTTTCTGTAAACACAATTATATATAACACATATAGAGTAAATCTGTAAATCCAATAAGTTGAACATTAAAAAAAAAAAAATGCTTGATCTTTTTTTTTCTTTCAAACTATAATTGCAAATTCCAAAATAAAATAATTAGAAGACTAAAAAAACACATTAAAGTTTAACATTGCAAAGGGAAAGTTGCGTTGAGAGAAACTCAACCATTACATTGTGATGGAGAGGATCACTCTCCTTATTTGTTCCTCAATTATACACACACAACCACTTTACAAGTGATTAATTGGAGTGGAGTATTTTAGTTAAGACATATAACTTGTGGATACATAAATTCCACATGCACATGCATCTATTAGAATAGAGTGTTTTTTTTTATCAATTAACAAAATATTCTTCACTCGAGGATTAAAAAAAATTACTTTAATCAAATACTCGCAGAGTGGGCAGAACAAATATCAATCTAATATGCGTCCGGGTCTCGAAATTCTCCCTGGCATTCTTGTGCTTGTGCTTCGACTTCAACACACAATAAATTCTCTTTTTGGTCGGGTGGGGGACGGGCCCCACATTCTTCCCGTCCTGATGCCTATGTGGGAATTTCAAGACATAATAAACTTGATTTTTTGCATTTGCAATACAAAATGACATATTAAGAGAAAAACACCATATATTGCACACTAAAAATAGAACAACTCACAAAGACATAAAATATCTTCTTCTAAAAGGCAATCAAGAAGATAGGTGGCAACAACGATCTTCTTGTACTTGGTTACATCTAGATGACCAAAATACCCGCTACTTTCACGCAATAACCTCTTCTAAAAGGCAAGAAAACTTTGCGCCCCGCATTCTTGTAAATGGAAACTTCATAAGTGATACAAACATCATTTGCCTTGCTTTCACCTCTTACTACAAATCTCTTCTTGGCGCGGCGCAAGGGCCCTCTCTCTCATACCCGATTCCTCTCTACCCACTCTTCCTTTCTCCGAAGAAGAGATCAAACATAACATTTCCGACCTTCAACGAGGGAAATCATCCGGGCCGGATGGTCTTCCGTCCGAGTTCTTTCAACGTAATTGGAAAATGTTGAAGAATGATCTCATCAACCTCCTTGCCGACTTCTACGAACATCGGCTAGACCTTTGGCATCTTAATAAAGCCACCATCACACTTATTCCTAAAAAGGATGAAGCAAACCTTCTTGAGGATTTTCGACCGATAAGTGTTATCAATGCGCCTATTAAAATTATCACAAAGATACTTGCGAACCGGCTACAAAGGATGATTCTGATACTTGTGCACAAAAATCAAACGGCTTTTATTAAGCAAAGGTCGATCATGGAGACATTCCTCTCGACGTGAGAAATCTTAAACTTCTCCTACCATAAGCGAAAGATCCGGCCGTTATGCTTAAGGTAGATTTTAAAAAAGCGTTTGATAACATTTCTTGCCCCTTCCTACTCAATATATTCCAATCTCGAGGATTCCCGAGTCGGTGCATCACTTGGATCCATAGCCTCCTCTCTACCTCTTCTTCTTCCATAAAGGTAAATGGTACTCAAGGGCCCTACTTCTCACATCAACAAAGCCTTCGCCAAGGCGACCCTCTTTTTCCCCTTCTCTTTAACCTTGTCTCTGACTCGCTACAATAAATTTTGCACAACCTTCAACCGTTTCTTACAAGTGCGGACATTCTCACACCGCAAGCACTTCAATATGCGGATGACACCTTCATCTTCATTGAGGCGCACCCACAAAACTTGAAAATTATAGCGCTAGCTCTCGATCTGTTCGTGGAAATGTCCGATTTGAAAATTAATTCGGCAAAGAGTGGCTTCACGCCTATTACTACACCCGACGAATGCATCCAAGTGGTAGAATCAATTCTTCGGTGCCCACGGCAACACCTTCCGATTAAGTATTTGGGATTACCACTTACCGTCAAGAAACCATTGAAGGTAACTTTCCTCCCTCTTATCCAAAAATACAAAGTTGAATTGAATCTTGGAAGAGCAAGCTCCTATCATATGGGGGTAGAAATATCCTCATCAAAGCAAACTTAGATGCGCTCCCGGTATATTATATGCAAGCTTTTAAATTACCGGTTTGGGTATTCAATCAAATTAAAAGAGTCACAAGGGCCTTTTTTTGGAAAGGGGAATCAACGTGTTCGGGAGGGCATTGTCTTGTGAATTAGAAAAAGGTGAGTCTACCAAAAAAACATGGCGGATTAGGGAAAGAGGACCTGAAAAAGCAAAACAAAGCCCTTCTTCTTAAATTGGTTTGGAAATTAGATGTGAATAAAGAAGGACTTTGGGCTCAAACCACCACCCTCACACAATGTATCACCGAATCGGTTAACCTAGCCAACCCTCCATCTGCTACATCATCCTTCTTTATAAAGGACCTTTCCTCCCTATTGTCAATCTACAACACCTGGACCACCATTGACCCCACTACAAATCGCTTACTATGGCGGTGGAAAACCGACGGGATATACTCATCCAAATCGGCTTATGCATTCATACGTAACCCCGGTGTTATATTTCCTAGGTATAAATTTCTTTGGAAAATAAAATGCCCGCCTAGAGTAAAATTATTTGCATGGACCCTATTGCAAAATAAAGTTCTAACGGCAAACAATTTGGCGAAAAGAAGGTGGCCACACAACCCGATTTGTGTGATGTGTAGCCAATACAATGAAGATAGAAAACATTTATTCCGCGAATGCTCGTATGCCAAGTGGTATTGGAGGGCGGTACTTTCCGCTATGGGAATTACTATGAATTCACACATTCCATTTTGGGAATTATGACTCCATCATAGACGCATGCTTACAAAAGAACAAGCGCAAAAATGGGACGTACTATGGATCACCGGTTTATGGAGTATTTGGTTGGAGCGGAATAGGCGCATATTTACCGGCGCCCAAAGGCCGAAAAACGCTCTCCTTAGATGGTCGGCAATGGGGGTGGCCAAGTGGATTCAAAATTGCTAGGAATAAGCGAGCTAGTAGAGCTTTCTAGAGTTCTATACTTTCTATTTTTTTTCTTTTTTGCTGAGATTCCTTGTTGTATTTGCTCTTTCTATTTTATATTTATTTTTGTAAAACTATGAAGTAATGAGTATGAAATCGCATGTATTTACTCATAAAAATAAAATAAAATAAAATATCTTCTTACAACCACAAACTCAAATATAAAAACAACTAACAAACCCTACAAAAAATTTCAAAATTTAAGCTACACATCTACTCTGGCCGGAAACTCCAACTCTGACAACACGCATCCATAGTCTCTAGAATCGGCTGAACAATAATAATGATTCTGATATGCATCCTGATCTCGAAATGCTCCCTCGCATCCTTATGCTTGTGCAGCGATTTCAACACACAAATTCTCTCTTCGGTCAGGAGGGGGACAAGCCCCATAGTCTTCGTGTTCGTGGTGCTTATGTTGCAACTTCAGGACACAATAAACTAGTTTTTTTTTGCATTTGCATTTGCAATACAAAATGATATATTAACCAAAAAAAGCAATATATAGATAACAATGAACAACTCATAAATACATAAAATATCTTCTTAGAATCACCAACTCAAATATAAAAACAATTAACAAACCCTATAAAAAAAATTCAAAATTTGAGTTTCCCATCCACACCAGCAGGAAGCTCCAACTCGGACAACGCTTCCATAGTCTCCAGAGTCGGCTGAACAATATCGATCAGTCTGATATGAATCCTGATCTCGAAATGCTCCCTCACGTCCTTGTGCTTGTGCAGCAATTTGAGCACACAGTAAACTCTCTTTTTGGTGGGGAGGGGGACGGGACTGACGGTCTTCACGTTAGTTGTGCTTATGTAGCAATTTCAAAACGCAATAAACTAGTATTTTCATGTACTAATATTAACAAAAAAGAAAATATATAGATAAATTACACTAAAAATAATAACGAACAACTCACAAAAACATAAAATTTCTTACAACCACAAACTCATAACAAAAACAATTAGAAAAACTCGTGTTTACAATAAAAAATTAAGCTTAACATCTACTCCGGCAGGAAACTCCAACTCGGACAATGCCTCAACAGTCTCCAGATTCGACTGAACAATATCAATCAGTTTGATATGCGTCCGGATCTCGAAATGCTCCCTCGCGTCCTTGTGCTTGTGCGGCGATTTGAGCATGCAGTAAATTCTCTTTTTGGTGTGGAGGGGGACGGGACTGACGGTCTTTGTTATAACCTGAATTTTTATTAAGGGTATTTTTGTAATAGTTTAGAAGTTAGGGCTAAATTGCAAATACTAAAAATTAGTTTTTATTAAAATAATAAAATTAATATTTAATTAATTAGTTGTATGTAGTTATATGTGAAAAGTTGTGTAGTTATATTTCAAAGGGTGTATAATAAAATAAATAAATAAAATAAAATAAAATTATAAAATGAATGGGTGCAAGTAGGAGATAAGATAAGATTCTAAAATGAATTGGTGCAAGTAGGAGATAAGATATGATTGTAAAATGAAGGGGTGCAACTAGGATATGTATATAATTACCCCTCCCCCTTATTCTCTCTCCTCTCATTCCTTCATTCATGCCATTTTTTTTCTCTACCTCTCTAATTTCTCCAATAAAATAAATAAATGATCAAATTTCAACAAGAAGAATATGAGATATTAATATCGGTGATGCAAGTTTAATTCAAGATGATAGTTATGATCGGAAGTTTCGAAACGTCATTAGTCATGTCGTGTTTCTTTCAAGATAAGGATTTATGCTCTCAAATACGTTTATGGTTTTTGAACTATTTTTATTTTATAGATATTAATAATATAAATTATATTTTAATAGAGCTTATATTACTCGTAATAAATATTTTATTATTTATAAAAATAGAGTATTTGAGAGTAATATATAATAGTTTTGAGAAAATATAAAATATTTTATGGATTATATAAAATATTGTTAGAAATATATATTTTATGGGATAAAATGTGATTTGTGAGATAAGTGAAATATAGTTAAGGTCACTACGGCCGTACTTGGTAGGTGGAAACCAAGGCCACTGATTTGTGATAGGTGATAGGCCGTACTTAGTAGGTGGAAGATAGGCCGCCAAACCACCAAATAATGAGCTCGGAAAGACATGTATATGTATGCATATTCGAAGACACGGAGCGTGATCTAATGTGTGTGTGAAAGTAGAATGAGAAATCGATATCCCAATATAAAAGGATTTTAAATATATTTATATTAATTACTATTTATTCAAATATGTATTTACTAAAATTAATATTATTTTCAACGTATGCGAAGCATATCCTTACTGAGTTTCGACTCACCCCCTTTCCATTTCCTCAGGTTTCAGGTTCAGTTATTAGGCGGGGTAACGGGTTGAGCGACGTCATAATTTCGAGAGATTTAATGTAATAGTATTTATAGATACTTGATTTTTATAATATATAAATACTTAATGCTTTTATTTTCCGCTACTTTAATACGATTTTAGAGCCGTATACCCTTAATATAAATTGAGGATATATGGTTGTTGCACCTCGGGCCGAAAATGGATCCGGGGTGTAACAAAGATGGTATCAGAGCGAAACGGTTCTCGGATTACAAAAATCAAGTTTGTAGGTTGCGGTGAGTGAGCGGGGGTTAAAAAAAAATAGTTTGTAGGTTCATATTATTAACATACATGAAAAAGAAAAAAATGAAGTTAAATAAACAATTAGTAAATTTTGTTTTTAAGTTTACGTCAAAAGTTTTTCATTTGATCGTTTGGGGACAAACGATCCTTTTAAGGTGGGAAGAATGTTATAACCTGAATTTTTATTAAGGGTATTTTTGTAATAGTTTAGAAGTTAGGGGCTGAATTACAAATACTAAAAATTAGTTTTTATTAAAATAATAAAATGAATATTTAATTAATTAGTTGTATGTAGTTATATGTGAAAAGTTGTGTGTAGTTAAATGTGCAGTTATATTTCAAAGGGTGTATAATAAAATAAATAAATAAAATAATAAAATAAAATAATAAAATGAATGGGTGCAAGTAGGAGACAAGATAAGATTCTAAAATGAATGTGTGCAAGTAGGAGATAAGATAAGACTATAAAATGAAAGAGTGCAACTAGGATATGTATATAACTACTCCTACCCCTTATTCTCTCTCCTCTCATTCCTTCATTCATGGCATTTTTTTTTCTCTACCTCTCTAATTTCTCCAATAACATAATAAATGATCAAATTCCAACAAGAAGAATATGAGATATTAGTATTAGTGATGCGAGTTTAAATTAAGATGATAGTTATGATAGGAAGTTTCGAAGCGTCATTAGTCATGTCGTGTTTCTTTCAAGGTAAGGATTTATGCTCTCAAAAATTCGTTTACGGTTTTTGAACTATTTTTATTTTATAGATATTAATAATATAAATTATATTTTAATAGAACTTATATTACTCGTAATAAATATTTTATTATTTATAAAAATAGAATATTTGAGAATAATATATAACAGTTTTGAGAAAATATAAAATATTTTATGGATTATATAAAATATTGTTAGAAATATATTTTTTATGGGATAAAATGTGATTTGTGAGATAAGTGAAATATAGTTAAGGTCACTACAACCGTACTTAGTAGGTGGAAGACAAGGCCGCTGATTTGTGATAGGTGATAGGCCGTACTTAGTAGGTGGAAGCTAGGGTCGCCGGACCACCAAATAACGAGCTTGGAAAGACATGTATCTGTATGCAAACTCGAAGCCACGGAGCGTGATCTAATGTGTGTGTGAAAGTCGAATAAGAAATCGATATCCCAATATAAAATGATTTTAAATATATTTATATTAATTACAATTTATTTAAATATGTATTTACTAAAATTAATATTATTTTTAACGTATGCGAAGCATACCCTTACTGAGTTTCAACTCACCACCTTCCCCTTTCCTCAGATTTCAGGTTCAGTTATTAGGTGGGGCATCGTGTTGAGCGATATCATAATTTCGAGAGATTTAATGTAATAGTATTTATAGATACTTGATTTTTATAATATATAAATACTTAATGCTTTTATTTTCCGCTGTTTTAATATGATTTTAGAGTCATATAGCCTTAAGATAAATTGAGGATATATGGTTGTTGCACCTCGGGCCGAAAATGGATCCGGAGTGTAACAGTCTTCACATTTGTTGTGCTTACGTAGCAAATTCAAACGCAATAAACTAGTGTTTTCATATACTAATATTAACAAAAAAGACAATATATAGATAAATTACACTAAAAGTAATAATGAACAAATCACAAAAACATAAAATATCTCCTTACAGCCACAAACTCATAACAAAAACAATTAGAAAACCTCGTGTTTACATTCAAAATTTAAGCTTAACATCTACTCCGGCGGGAAACTCCAACTCGGACAACGCTTCCACGGTCTCCAGAGTCAGCTGAACAATATCAATCAGTCTGATATGCGTCCGGATCTCGAAATTCTCCCTCGCGTCCTTGTGCTTGTGCGGCTATTTGAGAACACAATAAACTCTCTTTTTGGTGGGGAGGGGGACGGGACCGACGGTCTTCACGTTAGTTGTATTTACGTAGCAATTTTAAAACGCAATAAACTAGTGTCTTCATGTACTAATATTAACAAAAAAAGACAATATATAGATAAATTACACTAAAAATAATAACGAACAACTCACAAAAACATAAAATATCTCCTTACAACCACAAACTCATAACAAAAACAATTAGAAAAACTCGTGTTTACAATCAAAATTTAAGCTTAACATCTACTCCGGCAGGAAACTCCAACTCAGACAACGCCTCAACAGTCTCCAGAGTCGGCTGAACAATATCGATCAGTCTGATATGCGTCCGGATCTCGAAATGCTCCCTCGCGTCCTTGTGCTTGTGCGGCGATTTGAGCACACAATAAACTCTCTTTTTGGTGGGGAGGGGGACGGGGCCAACGGTCTTGGCATTGGTGGTGCGGGCAGCCTCGAGGATCTGCTTGCAGGTGTCCTCGATTAAAGGGACCCAGTAGGATTTCAGCTTGATTCTTAAATGGGCGTTTGTTTTGATCTGAAAGGAAATGTTAAAGAGTTAGGGTTTAGGAGGTAAGAATGCGATCATAAGTGGTAATTAAATGAGTGAAGCACAATTTTAGCTCAGCTCAGATGAAGTGGAATTTTAATATTATTTTTATTTTTTTGGTGTCTTTGATTAATGGGACCTAGTAGGATTTCAGCTTGATTCTCAAATGGGCATTTGTTTTGATCTGAAAGATGAAAACGTAGTGAGTATCTTGGTTGAGATATTAGCTCTCATAAGTAGTAATTAAATGAGTGATGTAAAATTATGGCTTCATTCTTAGGTGGAGTAGAATTTTGATATTGTTAGTTTTATGTGTTTTCGATTAAAGGGGCGCAGGAGGAGGTTGGAGGTGAGAATCTGATCATAAGGAGTAATTAAATGAGTGATGTATTCTTTATTGTTTTATACAAATGTTTCTAATTTGAGGAAACTTAAAAAACAAAGATGAGCGATGTTGATGTGGTTAGTGGTCAATTTTGTAGTGGTTCTTGAGTTTTTTAGATGACCATAACGTGCGAAGTGGGAGAAATGTGTGGAAACCTAAAGGGGATAGAATAGTTTATCCTATAAAATGTTAGATTTTTAAACTAGTTAGCATGTTTAGTGTTTTGATTTTGAGGTGAGTGAATTTTTTAAGCATAGTTTAAGGCCCAAATACAATATTGAGACTCCACACATGATAAAATTATAAATTCAATGACGATAATAATATCAAAAAAGGAAAAATTGAATATCAAGCAATTTTGAGGAAAGAAAAATAACTTTAATTCCATTGGTTAAATACATGATCGAGAAATTCCAATAAAAAGGAAAAAAAAAATCGTTTTGAGAATCTAACGCGACTTTCTATCACTCTCTAAACCCCAATCTAACAAACTCAAAAACAATTTTGGACAACTCAAACAAATTTCTCATAAACCTATGATCCGCCCCTTCAATAATCTCTAACTTGTGATTTTTTATAAACTTACTAAACTCAATCGCATCATTTAACGGTACAACATCATCTTTCGAACCATGAACGGTCAAAACCCTAATTTTCGGATCAATCAACAAACATTTTTCCTTCATATTAATCCCCAATCGATCCATCAAACTCGATTCACTCACTCTATACATAAATTTCCCTAACTTATCTCTCACATCAATAAATCCATTTTTCCTAATATTTTCCAAATAATTCTCTCCTAATCTTTCTTTAATCCCTTGATTCAAATCAAACCTCCCACAAATATTCACAACATTAAAAACATCTTTATACAAACAAGCGTATAAAATGATCACATCGCCCCCTTTACTATGTCCAATAATACAATTTATTTTCCTATTTATTCCATTAAAATATTGAATCACGGATCTTAAATCCTCAACTTCTTTGAAATAATTTCCGTATTCAAATTTTCCTTCACTTTCCCCATTTCCGGAAAAATCGAATCTAAAAGTGGAAATTCCTTCAAAATTTAGAGTTTCTGATACATGAGATATCGTTTTGCTTTCTTTTGAGGATTTAAATCCGTGACATAGAATCACAATTTCTTCAGAATTAGATTCTTGGAATATTCCGACGATTTTTTCGCCATATTTATTTTTCAGAATAATCTTCTGTTTTAGGAAAGAGAGAGAATTATTTTAGGAAAGAACTTACTTAAATTAGTCTTGTAAAAACGATCATTTAAAAAGAGTCTTTGAAATATAATTATTTTATAAGAAATTAATAAATGGAGATCTCCATTTATTTGACAGACGAGGGAAAAAGTTACTTTGGGCCTAAGTTAGCTTGATGGAATATTTATATAAATAGATTATAGTTCAATTAACGTTAAGTTTTATTTATTTATTTATTTATCAAAACAAAACAAAAGAGAGAGATCAAATTTTTTTTTAAGCACATAAGAAACAACAAAACAATAAAATCATAATATATGCATGGAACTAAAATTAATAAATAAATAATTAAAAAAAGTACCTGTTGGCTGCCATTAGCTGAAGAAGTAGACTTCTTTGGAGGTTTTTCAGCTACGACTTTAGATTCATTTGAAATCTACAAAAAACAAAAAAAAATGAAGAAATTATCAATCGTTTATTTAGCAAGAAAAATAAAACTTTGTTTCCATTATCAGTTCATGCAATTTTGAAATGGAAGTGCAGTGCAAACAATTTGATAAAAACTTGTAATTTCACACAAAAAGTTGCACAATATGGATTTTAATTTCAAAAATTAAGTAAATAAGCCTAAATTTTATGTTACTTCAGTCCTATTATCATGTCAAACCCTAAAAATGTAAGCTTCAATTAACAAATTAAAAAAAAAATTGTAATAATATTGTAAGAATAAAAAGCTTATACTGAAATTAACTCACAAAAAACCAGTATAAACAGAAATTTCCAAAATTAAGCTCATAAATCAATAAAAACTCAAATACCTCAATCGAAAACTCAGATCCAACTCCACCACCCTCCCCCTCTTCCTCCTCCTCTCCTTCCTCCTCATCTTCCTCCTCATCAATGGCGTCCACACTCTCATCTGGCTTATAAAACTCAGACCTATCCTCTTCGAATTTTGCCTCGTCGCCTTCCAGTCCGTACGCTTTCGCCGGGATAAACCGCCGCCGAACGACGCCGACGGCGAGCGACGGTACGGCGGTTCCGGCGGCGAAGGAGATGAACGAGGGTTTCGTCGTCCGCGAGGCCAGAGGGAGAAGAGAGGAGAAGGCGGGTGAGAGCGACGAAGCTACTATGGCCATGGCGAAAGAGAGAAGAGAAGAGAGAGCGAGAGTGAGGATAGAAGGAATTTCTGTTCTATTCTGTTCTATCCAGTTTGTATAGAGAAGAAGAAGGAGGGTATAACGTGGAATTGGTTTATCATGGCACGAGAGAGATAGAGACCGAAGAAGATTAAAGGAGATTAGAGGTGTATAGTGAACCGGGTTGAGCTGATGAATTGTACAAAAGGATAGGCTGGCCGTGGCTTTATACAAAGGAGTTTATTGGACTTTTTTTTTTATAAGCACTATTTGCCACTGGTTTGAAAATAATGTGGTAACTACCATTTCCGCCACTACTAGTGGCGGAACAACCTGTGTTCCGCCACTAGTAGTGGCGGCGGAACGTATAGATTTTCGCCACGCCAAAAAACGGTCCATTTGACGCACTAAACGTGGTTAATTAGTATTAAAAATATTGTTCCGCCACTAGTAGTGGCGGAACATGTTAAAATATTTCATTAAAGATTAACATGGCTCATGAATGGGCAATTAGCGTAAAAATTGAAGAATTACTATGTTCCGCCACTATTAGTGGCGGAACAGGCCAAATGAACTTCTTAAATCTGACTTAAAAAACGCAGAAAAAACCACCTGTTCCGCCACTTGTAAGTGGCGAACAGTGAAAATACTCTGTGTCCGCCACTAGTAGTGGCGGACCATGTGGTTTTTTCACCTGTTCCGCCACTTATAGTGGCGGAACAGCCCAAATGAACTTTTTAAATCTGACTTAAAAAACGCAGAAAAAATCACCTGTTCCGCCATTATAAGTAGCGGAACAGGTGAAAATACCCTCTGTTCCGCCACTAGTAGTGGCGGAACAGGTGCATATTTCACCTGTTCCGCCACTTATAGTGGCGGAACAAGCTATTAAACCGAAAAAATCCCATTTTTCTCTGTTCTGCCACTAGTAGTGGCGGAACAGTGCATATTTCACTGTTCCGCCACTTGTAGGGGCGAACAAGCTATTAAACCCAAAAATCCAATTTTTATTGCTCTTTCTCTCTCCGCTCCCCCATTTTTATTGTCCATACCCGACGGAACACAAAAAAGGGCGAAAATTTGGGTGATTTTTGAGTGAAAAAATTCTAAAAAAAGTGAAAATTAGAGGAGAAAGGAAGAATTAGAAGGAAGAATTAGAAGGAAGAAAAAGAGAAAGGTAATTGATTTTATTTTATTTTGAGTTTAGGTTTAGGTGTTAGTTTTGGTATTTTTTTGAATTGATTGAAATTAGGATAAAATAATTTTGAATTAATTGAAGTTAGATTAATTTGTTTGATTTGTTAGATTAATTGGTTTGATTTGTTAGATTAACTTGTTTGATTTATTTAAAATAATTTATTTAAAATTATTGATTAAAATTAATAATTATTTTTTCAAATATGGTGAAATATGAATAAGGAAGGTTAAGGAGAAGAAGAAGGTGAAGGTGAAGGTGAAGGTGAAGCAAGAAAATATTAGATATTAGATATTTTAGAAGAAGAAGAAAATTAGAGAAGGCAAAAACAAGTTAAAGAAAAGGAAGAAGAAAGTAGGTAATTTAGTAAAGAATTATTTTTTAAACTTATTAATTAGTTCAATTTAGTATATATTTTTTTGACTTGTTGAAATATTATTGTAATTAGGAAAAAGAATAGATATTTGAAAGACGATGGCACAAAACTCGCAATATTTCTATATTACGATGGTCGGATTGTTCGAAACAACAACGGCCGCGATTCTGAACCATCCGAGCCTCGTTGTCTTCTTACCGGAAAGTACAGACTTCAAATAGAAATTATGTCCAATTGTGTTATGAAATTTATGAAAATATTGGTTGGTCGTCCAATGACACTCTTTTAATTCGAGGTAAATACCCTTATCTTAGCGGCAACGAATGGCATTTTAGACCAAGTAAAAATTACGAATGACAGGACAACTAATTCAATTTGCTGAGCGCGTCGAAGTGTTGGTCTAGAATTAGAAATATATGTTGATCGAGAACCAAATAAAGAATCCCATATAGGAACTAGTAGTAGAACAACTGTAGTTGCAAATGTGGATGAGAATGAAATGAATATTGGAGATTGTCAGGGTCAATTTCCGATATTTGATAGGAGGGTATTAGAAGATGAAGATGAATTAGATGAGGAACCAGAAATGGGTCCATAAGATGAAGAAGAAATATATGGAGATGGCGAAGCAGAAAGGGAGGGAATGAACTATCAGACGGGATTTATTTATACAGAAGATGGTCAAATGGGTAATGTGGGGACTTTCGGCAATCCGCCGGCGGAGTTCAAAGATACTTCAATGTGAAAATTTGCGAGAAATGATGTTATATCGGGAAGTAGTATGCATGAAGGGGATGGAATGTTATATAAGGGTCGACATTTGAAACGAAATCAGAGTTACAATCGGCTATAAGATTATATAGTGTGATGTGTCACCGAGAAATTGAAGTCGTTAGTTCGGACAAAGAGAGATATATTGTGCGCCGCAAGCTTAAACATGAAGCCGACATGTGTAATTGGAGGTTGCATGCATCAATAAATAAACAAGAATTATGGCGAGATTAAAACATATATGCAACCACACATATGCAACCATCAAACACCTATAAAAGATCACAAACAATTAACCAAAGGCGCTTGTTGGGGGTTTAGTTCTAGATATTGTTAGAGCAGATTTAGCAATTAAACCCGTAACAATAATAGAAACCGTTAAAATGAAGTATGAATATAACATATCGTATTGGAAGGCTTGGCATGCGAAGCAACACGCGCTTAGATTCTTATTCGGAGGTTGAAAAGAGGCTTATAATTTGCTACCCGAATATATGGCGGCAATAAAAACAAAGAAATGTCGGTACTCGTTACTCTTTTAGACTTGGTGCTATAAATAGTAACGGTGAGATCGAGTTTGAAGGGCTGTTTTGGGCATTTGGCCCGTCACTTAGTGGTTTCAAGTTTTGCAAACCCATTTTAACAGTAGATGGAACATTTCTAACCGGAAAATACCTAGGAACCTTACTAACGGCAATCGGTAAAGACCCAAATGGTCAATTATTTCCTATAGCATTTGCTTTGGTTAAGAGGGAGAAAAATGAGACTTGGGAGTGGTTTTTTGAGTGTTTGGATAACGTACTCGGTAATCGCAATGGCTTGTGTATTATTTCGGATAGACACGCGGGAATAATAAATGCAATGAGGGGCGACAAATGGAAGGAACCTTACGGATTTCATCGTTATTGCTCGCGTCATTTGGAAGCAAATTTGAGTACCCACGTAAAAAACAAATCAGTATCTCAATTGTTAACACCATTAGCTCGAGCGCACAATATATATAAATTTGAAAAAATATGGAAAAAAATTGAGAAGCAAAGTAAAAACAAGGCGACATAATGGTTAGCGCCATTGGCGAAAAGCAAATGGGCTCTTTCATATGATGAGAACGGTCGTCGGTGGGGCGAAATAACTAGTAATAATGCTGAAATAATGAATTTTGTTTTCAAAGGAATAAGAAAACTGCCTGTTACGGCAATTGTGATGGCGACTTTTTACAAGCTCAATTCTTATCACGTGAGATATGGAGAGAATGCTACTAACACGCAAAATAGGTGGCCCGATGTTGTTTTGATGGAAAAATTGGAGAGAAGGATCAATAAAGTCAGTTTCCCATACAGTCACTTGTTATAATTTTAACGAGAGGAATCTATCGAGATACGTGCAATGCCTCGGCGTACGATTAGTGGTATCGGAAGAGGAGGAAAGCTTTGGGAAGTCAATTTCAATGAAGGTAGTTGCGGGTGCCAGAAGCCTCAGATATATCATTATCCGTGTTCACATATCATAGCAGTTTGCATGCACAAACGGGTTTCGCACGAGCCGTTCATTAATAAATGTTATTCACTAGATAATCTGAGGCGTACATACAATATGAGTTTCTATCCTGTTAAGGACAAATCGCATTGGAGGCCACGCGCAGAAGTTTGTGATATTACATTAGTTCCTGGTGATAAACTTGTACGGAAAGACTCGAACGGAAGAATACAGCGCGGTAGAAGACAGGAGAAATGATTCCACAATAGTATAGACACCATGAACAAAGAGAGTCGTGGGAAAAATTGCAGTATTTGCAAATTACCCGGACACACTGCACCAAGGTGCACGCAAAGGGGTGGAGGCCAATATAGAACGGAATCTTAAAATAATAAACTGTAACATAACAAATACCCGGACACACTGCACCAATATGTTGTTTTATTTGCGAACTTGTGTTTTAAATTGTTGTTTTTATTTAAGAACTTGTAGTTTGATATTTGTTTTTCTTTAATAGCTTGTTTTTCTTTAATATTTGTTTTTATGAAAGAACCGTTACTAATAGTATAATTAGTAACGATTTTTATGAAAGAACCGTTACTAATAGTATAATTAGTAACGATTTTTCTGAAAGAACCGTTACTAATAGTATAATTAGTAACGGCTTTTATGAAAGAACCGTTACTAATATATAATTAGTAACGGTTTTTATGAAAGAACCGTTACTAATAGTAATTAGTAACGGTTTCTATGAAAGAACCGTTACTAATAGTATAATTAGTAACGGTTTTTTATGAAAGAACCGTTACTAAGTTTAAAAAACCGTTACTAATTTTTCTAACAAGCCATAACATAATAAACCTAAAATAATAAACTGTAACATAACAAATCATAACAGAACAAATCCTAAAATAACAAACCAGAAAATAATAAATCCTAAAATAAAAAACTCTAACATGATAACACCCTAACATCCTCTGCCGGCTGCTCTCCTCTTTAGCGCTGCTCGAGTCATCATCTGAGGAGTCTGAGTTTGATTCTGAGTGAGTTGACTAAAGTCTTCTCCGCCTTCCTCTTCTCCTCCCTCTGGCGTATTCAGAATATCCCATTCATCTCCCCCATTAAATTCATTAAGCTGCTCCAATGACATTTTCGTGCATCCTAACCATTTTTTTATGCCGGCTTTTATTTCTGTTAAACTTGTCGAACCAATCTCTCTAAACATCTTCAATCCTATGGCAGCTCCATCCCTCATGCTTTGTGCCTTTCGAAAAATATTTATTATTTTAAACGTAACAAATTGTGAAAAATATTACAAAACACCAAAAATTATTATTAAACTTAAAAACTTTATGGAAAATATTTACCGCGGCTCTTTTGTCTGGAACAATAGGGCGGTATGTTCTCGATCCGTGCGGAACCTGAGACTGCACTATCGGATCGGACTCACTGTAATACCACCTCAAGTATGCGTCGGTTTGGCTAGAATCGTACGGTGGCGGCTTACGTTTTGGGGCTCGTAACCATTTACTCTCCCAAAGATAAATCCACTTCTTGTGAATCTCCGGCCAATTATCTCCGCGGCCTTGTTGCCAGTCATGTAATTCTTCATCATCTACGGGAGCCTCTTTCTGGGGGGGGGGATTTTCTGCCGATACCCGAACTGTCGCATCACCCTCTGAGAGCGGACACGCTCGACAATCCACATATAAATCAACGGCAAAGAGAGTAAGCATGTATCTCTTTCTTCACCACAAATGGGTGGCAGTCTCGGGCGAATTTCTTCGTACGGTGCCCAATCCACCTCATCTGCTGACTGATTGTCGAACAAGTCCCGACGTGACAGCAAATGAGTGTACATCCTATCGTCTCTCCTAGTAGCACCAATAAACAGCATTCCAACCGTATCATTATAATCCGGATTTTCGTACATATTCACTCTTTCGGGGGTCAACGGAACATCCGGTCGAAGAGCAGGAAAATGCATCCACGCCCATAATTGTAATAATAGCACGCAACCCCCCATATTTTTCCGACTTGGGCCGGTGCTTTTACACAGCTCTCGATACAGATAACCGAGAACCGCACTCCCAAATGCCCACTCGTGCAAATTTTCCATATCTTCAATAAACACTAATGGCATGAGGGAATATGAATCTCCATTTGAGTCGGTAAATAAAACATCGGTGAAGAAGGCTATGATATAAGCTCGACAATATTGTTGCACCCTTAAGAGTGGGGCGTCATTTTCCAAATCGGAAAAATTTTCCATAAACCATTTTTTATAAACTAAAATCTTGCTTTTTCTTTTGTCACCTCTGAACATATTTACCGGTGGGGTTTTTCCGAGCAGTTCCGTCGCTTTATCTACCCAACTAATATCTCCAGTATTCAAACACAACGGCGTACCATCAACCCGCATCCCCAATAAACATGAAACATCATCCAAGGTGATGGTCATTTCCCCGTGTGGCATATGAAACGTATGTGTCTCCGGTCTCCACCGCTCCTGCAGAGCACTTATCATAGTAGCTTCGATAGGAATATGACCGATTTTCTGTGTTTGTAACAAACATGCATTCAAAAAATATGGCTCGTACTAATAGTTCCATGGTACCTGCATTAACGAAAAATATAAGTAAAATATTTTTACGTAATCAAATAAATACATATATAGAATCATATTTAAATACATTACCGATGTGTGATGTTGCCTGAACCGATAACCCCCCGGCAATGTACTCGGCGTTTTTTCCTCGAAATTTCTCGTTTCGTGTCCTGTCTTGTAATACATTTAGTTGACGATATGTCGGACGTTGGGGCTCAACCATCGGAGCCTTCCCTTTGTTCGCCCGATTATGCCCGCCCCGACTTGAACCGGCTCCAGGATGACATCTTTTCCGAAAAAACTATTTTCTTGAAATTAAAATAAAAAATTCTTACATGTTTGTAAAAATATTTTTTTCCCCTAAAAAAATTTTCTACAATATTTTTTCCCTACTAAATATTTTTTTCCCCTAAAAAAATTTTCTAAAATATATTTTCCTCTAAAAATATTTTTTTCCCCTCAAACAATTTTCTAGAATATTTTTTCCCCTAAAAAAATTTTCTAAAATATTTTTTCCTCAAAAAATATTTTTTACCCCTAAAATATTTTTCTAAAATATTTTTTCCTCTAAAAATATTTTTTACCCCTATCTACAAAATAATTTTTTTCCCCTAAACCAATTTTCTAGAATATTTTTTCCATACTAACTATTATTTTCCCCTATTAAATATTTTCATAATTTAAAAAAATACTATATAAATTATACATACCAAATAAATCTAATATCTTCTTCCTTCACCTTCACCTTCACATTCACCTTCTTCTTCTCCTTAACCTTCACCTTCCTTATTCATATTTCACATATTTGAAAAAATAATTATTAATTTTAAACAATAATTTCAAATAAATTATTTCAAATCAATCAAACAAATTACTCTAACAAATTAATCTAACTTTAATTAATTCAAACTTTTTTCATCCTAATTTCAATCAATTCAAAAAATACCAAAACCAACACCTAAACCTAAACCTAAACCTAACCTCAAAATAAAATAAAATCAATTACCTTTCTCTTTTTCTTCCTTCTAATTCTTCCTTTCTTCTCCAATTTTTACTTTTTTGGGAATTTTTCCGCTCAAAATCGCCCAAAAAATCGGTTTTTTTTCCCCCTCGGGTTGAATGTTTTAATGGGGGGAGTGGAGAGAGAAAGAGCAATAAAAAGGGAAATTTTTGGGTTTAGTAGCCTGTTCCGCCACTAGTAGTGGCGGAACAGGTCCGTTTTTTTTTTTTTTTTGCGTTTTCCAGGTCAGGGGTAGTGAGTGGAAAATTTGGGCTGTTCCGCCACTATAAGTGGCGGAACAGGTGAAAAACCACATGTTCCGCCGCTACTAGTGGCGGAACAGAGAGTATTTTCACCTGTTCCGCCACTTACAGTGGCGGAACAGGTGGTTTTTTCTGCGTTTTTTAAGTCAGATTTAAGAAGTTCATTTGGCCTGTTCCGCCACTAATAGTGGCGGAACATAGTAATTCTTCAATTTTTACGCTAATTGCCCATTCATGAGCCATGTTAATCTTTAATGAAATATTTTAACATGTTCCGCCACTACTAGTGGCGGAACAAAATTTTTAATACTAATTAACCACGTTTAGTGCGTCAAATGGACCGTTTTTGGCAGAACTGATAATCTATCTGTTCCGCCACTAATAGTGGCGAAAATGGTAGTTACCACATTATTTTCAAACCAGTGGCAACTGTTGCTTTATTTTGGCAAATAGTGTTATAAAAAAAACAGTCAGTTTATTGAGCTTTACTTCAGTGGGTTTTCCAGTCCAGCAAGAAAGTTCTTATTTTGCAATTATTAGAATAGGTTTATAAGATTGTTACCTAAGCCCAAAGTCTGGAATGTCTGTTTCAACTTTCAACACAATATTTTTTATATACTAAGGTTGTATTTACATGACATGTATTTTAAAATATTGTGCAAACTGGTCGCAAAATAAACTAAACATTAGACTACTATGTACTTTATTATATAGCTTTCCAATTATTAACATGTCTTTATAAGTGTTGATATGGCTTTGTTTGCGCATCATATTGCATATATTGTTGATGTTGTTGATGCATTTTGTAGTGTACATCTTTTCCGTCCATAATAGATCACTTTTAAGTTCAAAAGATCATCAGGTTACTTTTTTTATCATCTCTTATATACTACCTCAGGTAGTTAATTTATCATTGTAAATATACATTTCTAGAGCTATTATGCAATGTTTGTGTTTAGCAATTTTTTTAATTATGAATGCATCATTTGAAACAACAATATAGTATATAATCAAATATTTCCAAAAAAAATCAACTACATATTTTCACTTATCACATTTCTAAAACGATTCTTTTGTAGTGCAAATAATTTATATCTTATTTCATTACATCTTTTTAATAGTATATCAACACCCGAATATATACTCAAAATCATCTATCAATATCTGAGGTTTGAGTGCATATGTCATTGCCCTAGCTATTTCTTTTTCCTTTTTGAATCAAGTGCTAGACACATTATTAGAGTAAATTATGTATTTATTATTTTTTGAAATTCTACATTTTTAATATCAATTAATATATTTATGATTGTGCTTTAAACATTTTTATTGATATAATAAACATAATATTAATTAGGGTTCAAATCTGGAGTGCCAACATTTTGGAGCGCCCAGCAGCGCCCGATTATAAAATGTATAATGAAATTATAAAAAAGTATTTTTGTGAACACAAAAGAGGTATAGTAAAATTACAAAAAAGTATATTTTCAAAAAAGTATATTTATCAAAAAAGTATATTTTCAAAAAGGTATATATAAGTGCAAATATATATGTGTACAACTAAACTTGTATGGTGGACGCTTTTGGGCACTCTAAAAGCTGGGCACTCCGAATATTTTCTCTATTAATTATAAAATAAAATTTTCTTATATCGTTATGGGGAAAAAGTACAAATATTATTCTATGAATGTATTAGCCAATATATGGGATTGAGAGAATATAATCCACAAGTTCCTTAAACATAATCATGTATGATCTATGATTCTTCTCTCTCAAACAATTAATGTCTCAGAAGTTGATACCTCTCAAATTGTTCCTACAGTATAATATGCAAAATATAAATTGAATTGAATAGCTCAAAATATATAGCTCTATATTATTAAATTATATTATATAAATGATATTCCGATTCCATTTTATTGATCTATAAACTGGTAATATCGTCAGTACCTCAAATTATGACATAAAAAGAACCAAGATATAGAACACAAACACATGTTAGTCAACTCACATATTTGCAGCTTGCCATATTTTCTTACATAAAAAGATTGTTATGTTTTCAATTGAATTTTCCTTTCACCTCTGAGGAAAAACTAAAACACATAAATGTTCAATAAAATAACAATATTTTTGAAATCAAATTTAAAAAAATATCAATGAATCAATAACAAATTTATATCCCAATAAGACGACTTCAGTTTTCAGCAATTACAGAAGTTACTTACAAGTAGTAGAATACTTTGTTAATTCTAATTTGGAAAATTAATTAATTGCGTTTGTCAAAGAGATACTTATAACAATCAGTAGATCAACTGTAATGATGTAGCTAAAGCTAACCAGTTTGTATATATTTATACAACTAGAACCAGACTTAAATAAATGTACATGATAATTGTGGCAAGTTCTCTCATGATATAACTATACATCTTGTGTTCTACATATTTTTGCCTGATGTCTTAAGTGCTATTTTTTAGTGCTAAAAATTTATATGTCATCTCGACACATCTTTTCAATAGTTATTTTCATGGTAACAAATATGTTGCTGGTGTTATATAGCAATGACGGTAAACAATATACCCATCTATTAGTAGTATGCCCTAGGCCAATATATTTGAGACCTAGATGTGTGGATTGTGTTAAACAAACATTGTGTTTATTTAGAGATATTTTATATAATAAATGCGTATTGGTTATTTTATTCTAATTACTAAAATGAACCTTGAATATGATATTCAGCTTTATATCATCAAAGTATATGACTTTGATAGTAAAACTATAAAGTATCATGAATGATATCCTAAACCGTCCCTGATCATTCATAGGATATTTGTGAGACAAACATACTTTAACATAAGCTATAAATGTACATCAGTATGTTAGTTGACTGATGGTCATCTTTTACTGATCATGAATAAGAGTTATTAAGTCATTAACGTAAGTATATGTTGGAGACCATATACTAGATTGACCCACTGTGAGAATACTACATAGTTCATGTCATTAGTTATTCTCAGTAAAGAATGTATCTGTAATCCTTAGACTTGAGATTATCTCAGCTTCCTACATGAGAAATTTTATACTTTAATATAATCTAACATCGTTTTTAACCGGACGGTCATAAAGATTATAATTAGGTATATAATGAATTATGCGGAGGAAAGAGTTTAATTAAGATATGATTTGTTTTCCTCATAAATTGAGAGAGATATCTTTAGGCCTCTTGATGATTTGATTGAAGAAAGCACAGCCGTGCTCGAGTGAATTAATAAAGAGTTATTAATGTCATTTCATGTTCAATCAAATTCGGTGTCAAGAAATATTGATCGACCAACGTAAGGTTGACACATACCATGCTTTATGGACGATATAGATATTGTGTAATAAAAGGATACAATGCATGATCATAAATTATGTTTGGTCGAATCATCTATACTTGCTTAATTTGGATAATCATGATGTCTTGCTAGAGGTCGCTAATGATTTATAATCCGTTGTGATTATTGCCAACATTAAGTAAACCTACAGGGTCACACACAAAGAACAACTATTGAGTCGTAAACAGAAAAAATCATAACTTATGTGATAAGTTGTATGAAGTGCTACATAGTCAAGTGACACATCAAATCCTGCATCTTATATGATAAGATGTGTTGCATATATGGTTACATAGTTATCATGCACATAGGATATGAAACTTATGGACTATGTAGGCACAAGAGACACCCCAAAATGATATAGAAAAGGTATATTATTTTTCGTCCAATTTTTGTGAGACAAAAAGCGAGAAAAAAAATCTGAAAAACCTTCTCTTGTAATTTCTGTGAGAAAAATGAAGAACGAATACTAGCATATATCGTTATCTATCCATTAAAAGGGGTTGTTCATTTAGATACCGGTAGAGGACGAAGCAAAGTGTGGCGTCTTTATGATACGGGTTGAAACTATGGTTTTGTTTGGAGAATCGGTTTGCTTGGAGAATCGGTTCATTTGGAGATTACTTGAAGATCGGTTTGTGAGACCGGTTAGACGAAACATACAATTGATCGGTTTGAAAACCGGTTTGGAATCGGGCAAAGAAAAGCATCAACCAAATTCATTTTGATCATCACGGATTAAGCGTAATCCGAAGGTACAAAGTTATGAACTTTTCTTTGATTTAATTGTAATCACGAATCCTTCTTTTGGGTTTCAAATTCGATTTTATTTTGTTTTTGTTTTTTCGCTGCATTATGAATGATAGAAACCCAACACCATCATGTAAGAATATATTTTTGTGGCTTAAAAACAAAAATATTGGGCATTAAAATAATTACATTGATATCACTAATAATAAATTAGATTAGGTCCATGTCTTAATCAAGTATGAACTACAACATATCTCTATCATATCCAAATAAGTGAGTTATTATTGTGATAACAACTGATATAATTATATATTACTTAATATGACTATAATTAAGCATCACTTTTTGTGATAAATTATATATTTTATACTACAATAACCAATTAACAACCTAATTACTTTTACGTATATTATAATAATTTAAAATATCACATAGCTTGTCATATTGTTATATGGTGTATGTCAATCGGCTAATTGTGTACATTCAGTTTGGTTTATTGGATTACCAAACTAAGCCAGTCAATTCGGCTATTTCGGTAAGGTTTACTTGGTAAATTCAACTTGGTTTGGTTTAAGTAGCTGGGTAATATTTTTTTATCTGTTTCGATTTTGATTTACAAAAATTGAATACAATCGACCAAATTAACTTTATTGTTGTTAATTTACAATTATTTAAACATGTAAGTTATTCATTATTTAAT
Source organism: Juncus inflexus (assembly GCA_024447665.1). Lineage (NCBI taxonomy): Eukaryota > Viridiplantae > Streptophyta > Magnoliopsida > Poales > Juncaceae > Juncus > Juncus inflexus. The sequence continues at coordinate 9,820,412 of JAJHPC010000012.1, read as the reverse complement.
CAAAAAATTGTTTATTTTACTTAATATTATGTGTAATTTGGTTTATTCAGTTCTAATATTAGTCGGCTCGGTTTTAGTTCGATTTTATCATACTCAGCTTGGTTCGGACCGAACAGACCATTATTCGTCCCTACGATATAAATAATGAATGTTGTGCACGGTATAATAAATAACAACTCGGGATGTAATAGCTCTATCTGAATATGTTTGCACCTGCGAAATCAAGACCGGCACCTGCTTCAATGGTGCATATGTTTCATAGCAATTTTTGTGTGAATTGGTAGAATTTTTTTAGGGAAGTTGTGTAGGAGATTTATATGGACTTTATATTTTTCGTGTTTTGTTTTCTCCCGTACCTCATTTTGTCATGTCTAATAGAAACTTGGCGTCCACCTTAAGTTTGCATAAACTTGAACTTCAACATATATATGCACGAGTCATGCTGCATGCATCCCTTCATTCACATGGCAATATGTGTGCAACCATTAGCCTAAACTTGGCATAACTTAGTCCCTTCAACTTGATCAATATAATATAAAGGCACATAAATAAAATATGACTTTGTAGTTTGTATTTTAGTTTGTTCTGGCTATTTATTATAATGATCAATCTGCCCTTCAAATAACACGTGTAATAAATAACAACATGTAATAGCTCTATCCGGATGCGTCTGCACCTGCGAAATCAAGACCGGCACCTGCTTCACTGGTACATAAGTATCATAGCAATTTTTGTGTGAATTGGTAGAATTTTTTTAGGGAAGCTGTGTAGGAGATTTTTATGGACTTTGTATTTTTCGTGTTTTGTTTTCTCCCTTACCTCATTTTGTCATGTCTTATAGAAACTTGGCATCCAACTTGTGTAAATTTTTTCGTTAAGTTTGAATAAACTTGAACTTCAACATATATATGCACGAGTCATACGGCATGCATCCCTTCATTCACATGACAATATGTGTGCAACCATTAGCCTAAACTTGATATAACTTAGTCCTTCAACTTGATCAATATAATATAATGGAAAATAAATAAAACATGACTTTGTAGTTTGTATTTTAGTTTTTTCTTACTATTTATTATAATGATCAATCTGCCCTTCAAATAACACGTTTAATAAATAATAGCTCGAGTTGAATTTGTTGGGTTTCGGACGTGCATAACGCAGCGGAAAAATAAAATATTTGTCCAAAACCAATCCGAGGATCCGTGCGTATCGGTTAAATCAAAGAAATAAATCTTAAAGATACCTTTCGGATTACGCTTAATCCGTGACGCTCAAATCATGCGTTTAGTCCAAGCACCTCTAAACCGGTTACCGTCCTAACTGATTTTTCGTCCGTCTAGGCCGTCCAGGTCGGATCGTGCAGAAGCCATCTACCGCACACACAATCAGTCTCTACTGAAACTCTCAACAACCCATTCTCATCATCTTAGGCCGAATAGATCACAAGCGCCGAAAGTATGAACGCCTCTACCGGTATCCACACGAACAAACTTCTTAAAATGGAAAGAAGAACAATATATATGCTAGTAGCTTGTTCTTCTCTTGCATAAGAAAACTATTTTCTTCTTCTTACTTTATCTTGCAAAAGATGTATAATTCCTCTCATATAATCGCACTCTTTCATTTTTGTCATACAAACAAAAAGCATCCTTTCATAATTTTGTCATACAAATTAGAAAGTATATTTTCTCTCTTTTGTCTCACAAAAGAGAATGAGAAATAATGACAGAGAGAATGATGTGGTGTTCTAAATTTTGGATTCCTCTATATCCTTATATAGAGGTGAAGAGTCATATCTCTTCACACTAAAAGATGTGTATGACATCACTCATCATTATCCATATGTCATTATCTAGACTCTTCTAGATTACATGATCTTTTGTATTCATAGTCTTTATATACTTATATATCATATTTTATCATATAAGATAACAATATCTTGTGACATTCTTATGCAACTCATCATATAAGTCGCTAGGATTTTCTGCACCCGTTTCCGTTTGTTCTTTGTGTGTGACCCTGTAGGTTCACTTAATGTTGGCAATAGACTTGACAGTCTATAAATCATGAGCGAACTCTAGCAAGCCATCATGACTACCCAATTTAAGTGAATATCGGTGATCCGATTTACCTAATCAACAATCACATATTTAGTCCCTTTGTCACACGATATCTATATCGATCATAAGGCATGTAATACGTCATCCTTATATTAATCGAATTAATATTTCTTGATCCCGAATTAAACTGAACAAGAACAAATGACATTAATAACTCTTATTAATTCATTTGAGTATGACCATACATTTCTTCAGTTCAATTCATCAAGAGGCCTAAAGATATCTCTCTCATTTATGAGAGGAACAAATTCCGTCTTGATTGCACTCATCCCTCTACATGATTCATTGTATACCTAATCATAACCGTTATGACTACTCAGTTAAAGGCAGTGTTAGATTATGTTAAAGTATAAAATTACTCGTGTTGGGAACCGAGACAATCTCAGGTCAAAGGACTATAAATACTTTATGTTACAAGAATCGCTAATGACATAAAACATGTAGCATTCTTATGGCGGGTCAGTCCAGTGTATGGTCTCTAACATATACCTATGTTAATGACTTGATAACTATTTATCCATGATCAGTAAAACATGATCATCAATCAACTAATATACCGGTGTACATTTATAGCTTGTATATAAATATATATTTATATATATCCGCAAGTATATTTGTCTCCACAAGTATCCTATAAATGACCAGTGACGATTTAGAATAGCATTCATAACACTTTATAGTTTTACTATCAAAGTCACGCACTTTGATGACATAAAACTGAATTGCATATTCATGGTCTATTTTAATTATATTAAAATAACATATACGCATATATTATATGAAATATCTTGGAATAAATATTATGTTTGTTATTATCATCCATTATCTAGGTGACAAACACTTTGGCCTAGGGTATAACACTATCAGTATTAGCTCTATCGGAATGCGTACAATTTATATTGCAATTCATATTGTTCTATGTGAATCACAAATTACAATTAATTTATTAGAGTATTGCAACTTTGAAAGCTTTTTGTTATGATTTAGTGATTAAAGCCCAAATTTAGACTTTAATAGATATAATATTCATTCTAATAAGGTTTATCGAAATTGTGCTGCAGTTATTATCATTTTCGATATTTGTCTAACAAATAAAATGTTGTAAAAAATAATAGTTTAGTAATGTAAACAAAAAATAAAAGAAAAATAGCAAATAAACTATGTTTGAAACCAAAGATGTTATATAAAAAAAAACCTGTGAATATGAAGTAGAAGGTAATGCTATTTTTTTAAGTTTTTTGTATATTTCCGACATCAATAACTTCAAATCTTAAAGTGATAAGCTTGTAATGTAGGACTTTACTTTATCATAAAGTGAGATTAGAATATGTACAATTTTTTTTCTAGTGTTAGAGATGTGTATGTTTAGAATGAGAGAATGAGAATGAGAAAATAATTCATTCCATGCATAGCACTATTTATATATCTATTCATGAGCCGCCTCAAGATTGGAGTTATGACACGTGTCAATCAACAAAATTGCTACGTCAAAAGACATATACTGTTATGGATTGTACCAACATTTTTCAATTTTTTTAAATAGTAAATATTATATTTATATTTTATCAAGTATTCCACAAATAGTCTGCAAGTGACACAAACAATTCTCAATATATTGTTTAAATTTTTTTTAAATCTATCAATATATAAAAAATAACAATAACATCAAAACTCATTTGCAGCAAAGATTATAATAAAACAATAATACTAATACCGTCGCAATTCAAATATAACAATATTTAAAAAATATGACATCCGCAACTTACATAATACATTCATGAACCTTATACCATTAGAAATTGAAAATATAATATAAATCATGAACACGATCTTACGTAAGCTAATAAATTAGATATATGTATGGGTATGTTATGTAATGCAAATTTAAAAATTCAGCTATATTATATTAGCTATTATATTGGATATTTATTATTGCATCTTAAGGTCAAATACCATATCAAATATTGATATCCTGATTATAATATTTGATAAGGTATTGGATATTTATACATGTATTGCAACATCATAAGCCGTATCAGATACCGTATTGGATGCTTAAGTATGTGCCGTAATGTCGGATGCTACATCGGGAATAAATATACATATCATAAAATTATGTATGGTAATGCTAATTTTATTTAGGATTTTATTTGTTACTCTCATATATCATCTGATCATGCATGTAGGCATCCAAAACTTAGTTCTCAAACAATTAAAATTTTTGCAACCTTAGTTTTAAAAAAATAATATTGTACATACATCATGCTTCTTAAATTTGCTCATACAAAGTTGTATAGTTTGAATTTGAACTCAATGAATTTACTTGTGGCATGCATTGGTAAACATATACTATATTTAGATAAAATTCGTACACACATGTATTGTATCCAAGAATAAAAGAATTAGGACTTGACCAAGTTCTCAAGTGATGATTGATAACCCTCATATTATATACGTGTCTTTTTGTCTTATCCCCAATAATAATACATGGAGTTCAAGTTTTCACTTCCTGAATTATTATCTTATACTATACTATATATATGTCTTATGCCCAATAATAATAAAAAAATGTCTGTATTTGATACTTATACATGTCTTGCAATTTTTAAGACATATCATGTACCATATCAGATGCTGACGTATGTACTGTAATGTCGGATGTCACGTTGGTAACAAATATACATATCATAAAATTGTGTAATTTGTATGCGAATTGTATTTGGATTTTTGTTTTTCATATTGGTAACAAATATATGTATCATAAAATTGTATATTATGTACACTAATTTTATTTCAAAATTTTATTTTCTCACATAGCTAATAAAATAAAAATACTAAGCTCACCATTTTTATTTGTAATATGAAATGCACCAAATAAGTGTTTTGAATCTCATTTGATTTCATTTGGAACAATTGTTCAAATGTCATTTGGTTTCATTTGGACGCACAACCACGTGTCATGATATGCTTGACTATCTATCCATAAAATACTAAAAATAATATTATACATACATCAGGCTTCTTAAATTTGCTCATACAAAATTGTATATTTTGAATTTGAACTTAATGAATTTACTTGTGGTATGCATTGATAAGCACATACTATATTTAGATAAAATTCGTACATACATGTATTGTATCCAAAAATAAGATAATTAACACTTGACCAAGTTCTCAAGTGATGATTGATAACCCTCATATTGTATATGTGGCTTTTTGTCTTATCCCCAATAATAATATTTGGACTCCAAGTTTTCACTTCCTGAATTATTATCTTATACTATATATATGTCTTGTGCCCAATAATAAGAAAAATTATATGTATTCGATATTTATATCTGTATTGTAATATTGTAAGATGTACTGTGTACTGTATCAGATGCTGACGTGTGTACTGTAATGTCGGATGTTACGTTGGTAACAAATATAGATATCATAAATTGTGTAATTTATATGCTAATTGTATTTGTATTCTTCATTCATACAATTCTCAGATTGTCACAACTGATGGACACATATCCAACTTTTGGCTTTTTTGTTATCCATCTCCAAATTGTACACGGGTTGTCCAAGTTCTTTTTCTATGCCCAAATTGTACACAATTTATTTAATACTTTATTTTTTACACAAAATATTAAGAATATTATGTCATATGAAATTTTGACATTTTAAATTGGGAAATATGCGCGATGGGTTCGAGAACGCCCAAGACATGTTGGAGTTATGTATATACTTTTTTTGTCCACTCCACTTTTCAATATACTATTTTTTTAATATTGTGTTCACTTTTTTACTTATATATTGACATATTGTTATTAAAATGTAAAACTTATGATAATCCAATTTCAGTCTAAATAAACATGATGAATTTCTATTACCACATTTAGCCATATGTCTTAAAATTTAAAGCCTATGATGTAATAATTTTAAAAAAAAATTTATTAAAACTTTGTTTCTCAAAAATATTTTTGAGAAGAACTTTTACAAAAATCCTAATAATATTTTTGTAAAAAATGTTATTTAGAAAAATACTATTTTCTTTGAAATATTATTAAGAACTATTTATAAATATAATATCTTAAGAAAAAAAAAATCTTTGTGTAAATAATGTTTGCAATTATTTTTTAAATATTTTTTTAAGTATTTATTTCTAGAAATTGTGAAAACTTTTTTATGTTTTCGTTTAGATTTTGTTGTACCATTTGGTGTCATACTAAAAGTTTTACTTCCTACTTAAGTTATTTTTGACATTCATCCAATCAATTTTAGTATGATATAGTTATAATATAATTATTATTTTTAAGATATTTTAACAATGCAAATACATTATAATTACATGATCAATTTTAGTATCATTACAAACAAAAGTCTTCATTAGATCTTAAATTTTAGTATAATTAAGATTTTTTGTCTATAAAATAATAATATATATATTGATATATCAATTCTAATGCATCTATTTAAATATTAATATATTATACTTAATTTTTTTTAAGTTCAAATGGGAAATAGTTTTATTTTGTTAGTATATCAGAAAGACTATAAGCTATCATCTATTACTTTTAGAAAATAAAGTTATTCTGAAATATCTTCTTGCAGAATTATCATAAAACCACTAAAAATTCAACTCATAATAATTCACTTCGTAGCAAATTAAATTATGCTTACACTAGTATTTTGTCAATTCAACACCTCACAAAACAACAAATATTTCATCAACAGAAATTATGACGTGGCAATTTTCCATACCGATCGTACAGTTAATGATACCATGACATGATGGCGTGGCCTATTCTCATTCGCTACCTGTCTTCGTATTCTATAGAAAAATTCTTACACCAATAACGTAGTTGTCAGCGCGAATCTCTCTGAAAATAGCAAACACTGACTTGCATATATCGATCGAGACCTCCTTCCTTCCCTTCTTTCCAACGATCTGACCTTGTGTCTGTATGTAACGCAAATCGCTCTGGCCAACGCAAAAACAGACCTCTATATATCGACTCCTTCCTTGCTTTGCAACGATCTGTGTATGTGTGTGTAACGTATGTTACACCAAACCCACTTCTACTCTTCTTTGATCTTTGTGAGCTCTGGTTATTCTTCTTCTTTTACGGATGCTGTTAATTGGTCAATGAGAATTGAGGCGGAGATTCAGGATCTTGATTCCGGCTTAATTTTAATGTAAACGGATTTCTCTTTTGATGATGTTTTTGAATTTTGAGTTGTTTTGAAGAAATATTTAGCTGTTTTACTTGATCGTAAGATATGTTATGATTGTTCAATTTGAATTGGGAGAAATATACATTTCTGAAGAAACCAATGTTTTTTCCTTTTGGTATTAATCAGATTTTTTAATTAGAAGCAAAAATGATCTCGAATTGTTGCCCTTTATGTGTTTGATGAAAGGTCTCACAGAAAAATCTCTCTTTGTTTGATTTCTTTTACATGCAGATGATCAAGGCATCTATAATTCTATACCCAATTCTTGGATTCTTCTTCTGTTTGCTCCATTTAATATTAACATTTTCACATTTATGGTCGTATTTAATTCATCAAATCCAATGTTTGATAATCGCATCTCGATTGGATCCCAAATATCAAAATCTGAATTTGGAGAGACTCAAATACTTGGCGGTTGTGATAGACAGTGAAGAGGCAAAAAATAAAAAGAAAATTAATCAACTTTTACTTTGGCTTTCAAATATCGGCCTGAAATATGTCATTCTTTATGATATTGAAGGTACTACCATAATTTATTTTAATTAAACGAATCTTTGTTTCGTAATTACATATAGTTTTAATCTAATTTTGCATCAGTTAGCCCCTAATTGTGAAATTATGCCTCAATTTAGCCAAAATTTATCTACAAAAATAGCGAAATTTCTAAATATTTTATTTGTCTTTTGTTCTTATATATTTGTAATAAACTAAATTTACCATATATCTAGGTGTGCTGAAGAAATCAAACATAGCTGAATCAATAAACTTAAAAAATTCAACTGAAGCAAAACCTTTGGTAATTAATTAAATTCACAAATCACCTTAATTTTCTCAATTGTACAATTCACTAATAGGCAAAATGAAGAAAAATAAATATGTTATTTTATTTAACAGGATTTAGAAATAGAGGTTCTTTCTTACAGCGATGGAAAAGAAGCTGTTGTTAAAGCAGCGAATTATCTTTTTTCAAATTCTTCAAATTCAAATCAAGAACCGAAATTCAAATTCGCTGAAAACGACCTATCAAATGCTTTGAAATCCGTAGGTGAGTTGAGTTTTCCTAATTTTACCCTTAAAATTTTGTTTCATGCTATATCATGCTTTGCTTACCATGCTGACTTGTTTTGCTTACTGCCTAACGTAAATATGAAGGTTTCTTAACAAGTGGTAGGTTTTTTTGTAATTTTCTAAAGAATAGAAGGTCTTTTGCTATTTTCTAAAGAATAGGTTGTCTTTTTTGCAAATTTTAAAAAATAGAAGAACTTTTCTGCATTTTTTCAAGAATAGAGTGGCTTTTTTGCAAATTTTAGTCATCGATTTTTTTGTTTTGTAATTCAAGAATATTTCAGGGTTTCATATGCAAATTTTCCTCTATTTATTTATTTGATATTTATTTATTAAAATTAGGGCATGGTGGGTATGAACCGGATCTTCTGCTTGTATATGGACCGGCAAGATGCCATTTAGGGTTTCCAGCTTGGAGATTAAAATATACTGAAATTGTGTAAGTTTAATCACATATTCATCTTTTTATTAATGTGAATGTTTATTCTATTATTAACTTTTTTAACTTTGTGTTATTTATTTCAGGCATATGGGTTCACTAAAATCGATGAAATATAGTGCGACTGTAAAAGCCATATATGACTTCTCAAAAAAACATCAAAATTACGGTAAATTTAAAGAGAGTTTTATTCAATGTGTTTAATATTGATTATTATTTTTTTATTATTACTAACCAATTTCGTTTTTTGATTTAGGTAAATAAAGTGGTGCGGGTTCGACAAGTATTGAAGAGAATTTAAGACTCGTTTCTTTTTTTCACACAAAATGATTATATTCTGTTATCAGATATTAAATTATCCTTTAAGAAAAAAAAAATCCCGGTCATCTCTGAGATACTTTAAAGCTTCTTTGTATTTAAAAAATGAAAAATTGTATGAAACTCCATATTATTATACTATAGTATTAATGTTCAACAAAGCACCTAGCACGTGTCAGGATATCGTACTTTAGGATAATTCAAGGGCCAGCCCACGCTGGAAAAATTCTGACTAAAAGAGAAATTGGATGAAAAGTTCATGCAACTGTTACCTTAAAAACAACAAGTTCATGTATTGCGCGCTATATAATAAGAGTTTTACTTTGAAACAAATTGATTTCAACGAATTATAACACATGATTGCAATTTTTTTCTGTTATAAGTTATTAGGAAAATGAGATGTTGGTGGATTACTGAAAATCGACCAAGAGTTAGTCAGAACGAGCTCTTTAGCTAACACAATCAGACCGAGCCATTTAGCTAACACAATGATACATCTGATAAAAACTATTTTAAATCAACACAGAATCAAACATAGGAATCAGAAATAATCAACTTCATTCTCAGTGCCGCGTGAATATTTATGAAACAAGAGAAAAAGTTTAATCTTGCAAAATCAGAAAATATTGTGCTTAAACTTACAAATTTAGAAATGTTTGCAATAAAATTATGTATATTTGTTATGTCTTTTTCTAGCTCTAAAAAAAAGTAATTGTATGCATGTTTATGTAAAATTAAAAATATCACATATTATCATTGGTCTTTTATGTGTATGCATAAGTTATCTCATATTATTCGTGAATATCACTTGTTTTTCAATTACATAAGATATTCTAATGTTCAATGGACAATGCTTATGAGTTGGTTTTGTGTTTATTTGCAGAAATACAAGGTATGTTAAGGCTCAATTGAGGCCTAGTTGCATGGCGGAGGAAATTGATGTCGAATTAAAACAAAATGACTATTATTTCGTAATTGTCATTTATTTGACACCAATTGAGATTGATTGGCTAAAGAAATGTCTACTAATTTGGCATGGACTATCCATATTGTTACTCTGATGTCACTCACCCACAAATCAATTGCATTATTGTTACTCTGATGTCACTCACCCACAAATCAATTGCATCTGAGTTGTTTCTTTTATTTAAAAGATTTCGTTGATTTACATTCATTTTTGTTTTGGTACTAGTGGATTTAATGGTTTCAATTTAGCTTTTTACCATTTGTTACTTTTGTATTATGAACTTTGAATATGCTGTAGTTAATGATGGGCATTTTAGAAAAATGAAAAAAAAAGTTTGTTATATTTATCAATATTTAATTTATTTAAATTTTGTGTAATATATTTATTTTTATTTTTATTTATCCAAATTTTGTATAAATACTATCTAAATTTTGAGTAGTACATTTAATTTGATCTAAAATTTGTGCAACAGCCAAAAAATAGAAGGGTATTTTGGTCATTTGCCAAATAATCAGTTTTTAATTCAAAATTATTCCAACTTTTATCTCCGTCAACTTGCCAAACATGATTACAAACTTTGGGATTAAAGTGAGATAACTCGTTATCTCTTCAAAAAGTTATCCTCATCTTATCTTGCTACCAAACAGAGCCTTTTTCTTCAATACTAAGTTATTAATTCTTTTTTTGTTTGATCTTCAAAACCTATTTCCACTAAAAACAGAAAATTTAAATATGAATTTATGGTTCTCTCTTTCCTTCATGGAATACAACCGACTTCAATGTATTTGGTTGCTTGACTGACTTCTTCAAATTATATCATTCTTTGAGAAGATTTGTATTTTTAATAATGGATGCCCTCGAACGATAATTCTAACATATTCATGCATTATTATGGAGGCCATTTTTAAATCTATTCGATACTTTAATTTATGTTGTGAAAATCACTGATAACCTATACCTTCATTTGCATGGCGCTTGCATGAAATCTATCTTACGATATGATTATTTTTTCTATTCATTTTTTGTTAAGAAATAAGCGCACAAATTAAACAACTATTCAATTTTTGCGTAACGTCTAAATACTTTTCTCCAAATGTTCAAAGTATATTAGAAAACAACAAGGAAATGCCAATGAATAGAAATTGAGTCACCATTAGCTTAATCATTTTGTATACACAAAGTTTGTGCACAAGAGTTTCTGAAACAAGTTCAAAATCATGTTCGTATAAACTAAAATGTTTTAAAATCTTAAAATAAACTTAGAAGATCACCGTACAAGGTTACATATGTCACGCAAAGAGCGAGGATTTTCTTGTATAGTATTAAAGTTCAATAAAGCACCTACCACATGTCATGCATATCATACTTTTATGATAATGCATAGGCCAGCCCACACTGGAAAAATTATGATTACAAGAGAAATTAGATGAAGAGTACATGCAAATGTTACGTTAAAAACAACAAGTTCATGTATTAGCCCACACTGGAAAATTATTATTACAAGAGAAATTAGATGAAGAGTTCATGCAAATTTTACCTTAAAAACAACAAGTTCATGTATTGGGCACTATAAAATGAGAGTTTTACTTTGAAACAAATTGATTTCAACGAATTATAATTCATGATTGTAACATTTTTCTGTTATAAATAAATTAGGAAAATAAGATGTTGGTGGATTACTGAAAATCGACTAAGAGTTAATCAGACTGAGCCCTTTAGCTAACACAATAATACATATGATACAAAATATTTTAAATTGACCAAGAAACGACCATAAGAACCATAAATAATCAACTATGTTCTCATTGCACGTGAACTCTTATCAACAAGAGAAAAGGTTTTAATCTTGCAAAATCAGAAAATATCGTGTTTAACCTTATAAATTTAGAAATGTTTGTAATAAAATTATGTATATTTGTTATGTCTTTTTCTAGCTCTAGTTTTTATAAAAGAGTAATTACATGCATGCTTATGTAAAATTAAAAATGACACATATACCCTACAATTTGGAATATTGTATTTTTAACTTTCTTGTAAATTCAATAAGATAGATTTTATGTGCCTCCATGTGGAAACACAAATTATCAATTATATCCATAAAAAAGTAAAGTATAATGCTTACCAACTACAAAACACAAAAAAATGAATATCATTTGTTAGATGGATCTCCAAAATCTGATAACTCGACCCGAACCCGCATGAATGAATTCACATGTTCAGGAATATGGGTCCGCTAGAATCGATGAAATATAGGGCTACTGTAAAAGCCATATATGACTTCTCAAAAAAGCACTCAAATTTTGGTAATTTAAAGAGAGTTTTATTCAAAGCGTTTAATATTGATTATTATTTTTTTTATTACTAACCAATTTCGTTTTGTGATTTAGGTAAATAAAGATGGTGTAGGTTCAACAAGTAATGAAGAGAATTTAAGACTCCTTTTCCATTTTTCACACATTATATCTTTTACTTTGACTAGTAATAACAAAAGAAATTTTGTCTCGATTTTACAAGAACTCCTTACACACCTTCCGCAAAGTCGCTTCGGTTAGGTTGATGACTTTGCATATCTCGCTAGCGTTTTTGTCTTTTGAGTTGGCAGGCAAGGTCAATGGCGGACGTGTAGATGCTAAATGTTGATTGGGTTGCACCTCGTGCAAAAACACTTGTATGACCAAATAGACCATTTGTTCTTTCAAAACGGATCCTTAAACCTAGAAGAATTAACTATTCCAAGCAAAAATGCAGAACATGAGTCGTCAGTCAGCTAACGAGGACCAAATTCTTCATAAATTCAATCTAGCAACCCTAAAATCACAAAACTGCACAAAACATTTACAAAATGTTAAAAATAAAACTCACTGATCTCTCTTCTGACTACCACAACTCGTCCCCCCCTTACTCCACCCACTCCCACTCCCCGATTTCTTATTCAGATCAAACCCTTGACTCACTCTCCCCAAATTCGGCCTCATTTTTCCCTCTAATATTATAAAAACTCATCATCAACGGAAACGCCTTCTCGGGCGGCGTCACGGGCGTATAGTCCGCCGGGAGCAGATCATCCCAATTCTCCAACAATTCTTTGCAGATTTTATGTAATGTGACCTCCGTGAGACTGGTGACTTTGCACTGGGTTGCATCTCGTGCAAAAACACTTATATAATAAAATAGACCATTTGTTCTTTCAAAAAAACCCTTAGACCTAATAAAATTAACTTATTTCAAAGTTAGCAAGCCTGAAAGCGCAAAACTACACAAAACATTTACAAAATGTTCCAAACAAAACTCACTGATCTCTCTTCTGACTACTAGAACTCGTCCCCCCCTTACTCCACACATTACTATTCCCACCACTCCCCGACTTCTTATTCAGATCAAACCCCTGACTCTCACTCTCCCCAAATCCGGCCTCATTTTTCCCTCTAATATTATAAAAACTCGTCAATGGAAATGCCCTCTCGGGCGGCGTCGCGGGCGTATAGTCCGCCGGGAGCAGATCGTCCCAGTTCTCCAACAATTCTTTGTAGACTTTACGTAAAGTGACCTCGGTGAGGCCGGTCACTTTGCAGATCTCGGCCTGGGTTTTCCGTTTGTCTTCTAATTGGCAGGCGAGATAGATGGCCGCCGCGGAGATGCTGATCGGGTTGCGGCGCGTGCAGAAGCACTTGTTGACTACTACCGAGCCTATATGCGCCGCCAGTTTCTGTAAAATAGTAATGATGATTTATTTAGTAAAAAGTAGTGGGCATTTTTGTCTGAAATATTATGAATATTTTAAATGTCAGATGGCGGTCGGTTTATGCATATGTATTTTATTTGAATGGGCAGGAAAGAAGGATAGTTTGGGCGTTTTTGTCTGAAACGTTTTGCATATTTTATAGGGGTGTGTATTATATTTTCACTTTTTGTTTAGCACTACTACTATATGAGCCGCTAATATATGTAAATAAAATTGATTGATTAAATAGTATCTTTCAAAGTTCAGTATGTTTTTCTTCAAAAAATAACCGACTCCCAAAGTCCGTTTTGAGTTGGTTTGAGAATACATTTGAAAAGTGGGTTAGTTTTGAAATTTCAAAATTTTCTAGGGTTAGCTTGAGAATATTTACCTTTAATTTTAGGGTTAAGGCATAACATAAATACCTGTGCGGATTCATTCAACTGAAGGAGATTACAAAACCGAGGCATGTGAACTGCGATCGAATTGCTATTGAGTGGCTGACTCAGCTTTAAAGCCTCACCAAGTATTTTTATGTATTTCCCAATTTCTTTTTGAGGCAGATTACTCGCCGTTGATATCTCCTGATCAATAAATAATGAAGGAAAATCAGTTTAATTTCCAAATTAAGATAAAATTAAACCCAATTAACCTTAATCTAACCCAATTATGCCTCAATTTAGCATCAATTTAACCCAAATTGTCCTAATTAAGTTCAAATTAAACCCAATTAAGCCTTATTTAGCCTAATTACGCCTCAATTCAGCATCAATTTAACCCAAATTGACCTAATTGTAGTATCTACTGTGATGAAATTAAGCAAAATTGAAGAAAAGAATACTAAAAATCCTAACAGGCAATATCACAAACAAGTGATAAGCAACAAGTAAAATCAGTTTCTTTTTGAGGCAGATTACTCGCTGTAGAAATTTCCTAATCAGTAAATAATTAATGAAAATCAGTTTAAATTTCCAAATTAAGTTCAAATTACACCCAAATTAAGCCTCAATTCAACCTAATTAAGCAGAACTGAAGAAAAATCAAGTAAAGAACTAAAAAAAAAAACCTAAAAGGCAATATCACAAACAGATTATATGCACTACAAAATCCATCACAAACAAACCTGGAGAGTTCGAGGTTCCTGAGCCTCTCTTATGGCCTGAACAAGAGCAGCCGTCGCAAGCGCCTCCACGCTCCGATTCCTCAAACAAGTCGTCGAACTGCAATCCTTAAACAGCTCAAACGCATGATCCGCAATATCATGATCCAGCCTCAGAATGCTGGACACATCCACAATCTGCAAGTACGCTCTCAGATTGTCCATCGAAACCATCGAATCCGCCGAACAGTCGAGCACTCTTTCCAGCTCCGCCAGCTCGCCGGAGAAGGAAGTGGCGGACCGGGCGTAGAACGGAACCCGGTCGAGCGAGAAGGTCGAGAAGGAGGTTATGAACCCGGTCGGGTGGAACGGGTCCGGTTCGGAGGGAACCGGGTCCGGTTCAGGGAGGTTTATGTTTAAATCGGGGGTGACGAGGGGGAGAGGGAGGTCGGAGGGGAGGAGAGGGAAGAGAGGGTGGGCGAGGGAGTGGTGCTCGGAGATTACGCGGCCGCAGGAGGTGCAGGAGGAAGTGGAGAGGGAGGAGGAGGTGGTGGCGCACCGGCCGGCGGAGGGGGTGGCGCAGTACGGACAGCCGGAGTTTTGCATGTTCGGAGGTAGTTTTTTTATAGGGACGGTAAGTAGAATGGATGTCAGTCTGTGTTCTCGTCTGGTGGAAATGAAGGATGTTGAATTGTCGATTTGTATAGCAGAGTAAATTTCAGCGCTGTGAATAAGTCTCAACCTAAGCAATAGTAGTACTTTACAAAAATGAAAGAACTCATATTAAACAACAAATATTGATGTATAATAAGTTTTTTTATAAATAATATAATTTATCCATTAAAATAAATAAAAATAAAATTTAAGTTTAAGTTTAAAATAGTAAGGCAAGAAATATCAATCTCAATCTAAATTTTTACGATTTCGAACTGAAATAAATATTATTTAATACAATAATGGTATTTCTCAATTATTTCTAAATAGAAAGTTTTTATTTACATACTTTTATATATCGAATTATTATACTTTAATGTGTAAAATACATCTAATTATAAACAAATTGCCGAATTTGTGAATTATTATCGTCTCTGTTTTATTTCACCCACTTGAAAATAGTTCGATAACTTATTCCCCATTTTATTATTTGTGTTGTGTATCATGAAATGACTAACTATATGTATGTGCTTTTCTTTTATTTTTATTTTCTGAGTGTTCGTCCGGCGGTTCAAAGTTCAAACCGAACCGGACAAAGACAAACACAAATCAAATTAAATTGGATTGGATTAGAATCGAACCGAGCCGAACTTAACTAGAATCGAACCAAATAAACCATATTTCATTTTTGATTTATTCAGTTAAAGTAAACAAGAAATGCAATGCTTATAAATTAAAAAAATTCTAGTAAGTATTTTAATATACTAGTTTAGTTAAAAAAAATAAGTGTAAGTTGGTTGGTTCAGTTTACTTTCGGCTCATTGTAAATCAAAACTGAACTGGTATTAACCCAATTAGTCAAATATTTAAACCCAAGCGAATAAAATAGATTAAAAAATCGTATCAAAATAACCGAAATTAAATAAACCAAACCGATTGAACGCCGTACTCATACTTTTTTTGGCACATTTGTACAAATGAAGTAATTTTTTTGTTGACTTCAACTTCAAAATTGATCAAGTCAAGTTGATTTTCTGAAATTGTTATTCTCTTGCTCTCCTCAAAATCAAGAAGCTATATGACTTGATGTCATGATAATGACTTGAATATCCCTTGTTTAAGAAATAATGAACTTGCTTTCACTGAAAATTATAATTTGGATACAACATAATAGAAAAACAAAGAGAGGACGAAAGAAAGAAGAATGACAGAAATAAATAAATCAATAATTTTTCTTCACCTTGTAAATATTCTATATAGCAACTTTATCATTTTAATGAAGGCTTAGTAGCCAAATTAGCTACAATTTCAAATACTTTTTGTTCACATGCTTTCTATTACAATAGTACTAAACTAGTTGTAAGTCATTTTGTTTAATAAAAAGATTGTATGAATCAATTCCTTCTTAATACAACCAAGCAAACAAGAAACAAATAATCTCATTTATACTATTATTTCAATGCATTTGTATTAGAGGGGTGTCCACGGCCGAACTCAATCAAACAAGGTTTCTCAAGCTCAGACTGACTTAGTTCGAAATTAAGGGTAAAGCTCGAAAGTTCAGCTCGAGTTTGATAGAAGAAAACTCGAGCTAGCTCGATTTGACTCAACCCAGCTGGAGGATTTTTTATTTACAACATTGCCTTAGTGCAATGATTTAAGATATTAAGAATATTCAATAGTTCATAAGTTCGATTCTCGCTGGGAGAATAATTAGGTAGAGGTTTTAAGAGGGGTTTGGAAGGAAGGTTCAGGATTTGTGTAAGCCTACGGGCAATGTAAAAGAAAAAGAGAGGAGAGATGAAGAAGGTGGTGCTTGTTCATTGTTGAGAATGTTACCAGTCGAGTGGCCTTCTAGTGCATCATGTTGAGGCATCTCCAATCGCCATCAAAAGAGGAGAGGTCGGGTTTTGGCATCGAGTAGTTGTGTGTAGCTGAGAGTAAGAGATTAAAATTAGATGTATAATGGATTTCGATGAGGTATTTAGGTCATTGGAGTTGGGCATTGGGTATTGGGTTTTGGGTTAACAAATTATAAACAAAGGGTTAATGTGGGTTATAAATTAGGGTTAACCATTAATGTTTCTAAACGAGTCGAACTCGAGTCGAACATGAACTAGCTTGATTTTGGTTCAAGATAGCTCAGCTCGGGACCAGCTTGATTTTGGTTCGAGATGGCTCGACTCGAGTTTGATTCGAGTCGTTTTGGAATGAGTTTTCTTTTGAATAGTTTTTGAGCCTGTTTCAATAGAATAACAAAAACTTTTGCTCAATTTTCACCTGCAAATATCACAATAGAATTATTCTTTTTCCAGTAAAATAGATGATTATACTCAAGACAAAAAAATTGCAAATTATATACATAAGTGCCAAATAAAGGTAGGATTTTGTTGTCTAAATTAAACTTTTTTTTTTGAATTAAATTAAACTTTTTTGCATAGGAATATTCTGCAAATATAATGGCTCCTAGTCAATTTCTTGAGATTTTGATAACAACTTGTATAGGCGAGAGGAGAGCCATAAGTTTCCAATAATGTACTTACCAGTTTTAACCACAAGCCTCCAGTAATGTAGTTATCACTTTAGAATCTAAGTCCTATCCTACTCATATTATGAGTCACTACAATAAACCAAAAACTTTTTCCTCCCTTGAAAAGGCTATAATGTGTTTTGAAATCAATTTTTTTCTATATAATTTTCAACATGCTGTTATTATCATAATAAATAATAAAGAACTTTAGAAAGAGTCCGTATATAGATCCGTCCCAACTTCTAATTACGCAACAGATTTTACCACGACACTTAAGCTAGCAACACAAAAATAGTCTCTCACATTTACTAAACTCTCTAGTCTATCTCACATTTACTAAACTCTCTATCAACAATTTAGCAACACTAAAATAGTCGATCCTCCATTTACTTAAAACTGACAAAAAACCTAAATTTTCTCATCACGTGCTTGGACTATTCTACCATTTGTCTACAAATTTTCTCCAACAGAGTCTCTGTCTCAATCAGTAATAGGCCGGAAGAAAATTCAACTAGCCAACCCTCAATCATTAAGTTCTCCTTTAAATAAAGCTGCAAGAAACCATATAAAACTGTCGCTCAAGATCTAAGACCTCTATAACTTCTTCTCCACAAACATTACCTACTCCATTGTATAAAATATAAAGAGAAAAATATTATCACGTTAGTCAGGCTAAAACCTAAATGGAGATAGAGAAAACAAACACAGTTGTGGAGACGAAACTGAAGCGACCTGGTAGAAACAAGTATGCTATTGCTTGTGCCCTTCTTGCCTCCATGACTTCCACCCTCTTGGGCTATGGTATGTAAGAAGAATCAATTCTTGTTCTTTTATAATAAAATGTATGTAAGAAAAATGTTATGCATATTCTTGTTTCATTGTTAGATTATTACTAATGTGGCAAATTTGAAGAAAATTAGAGGGTAGAGCTATATTAAAATGTCAATCAAATATTTCTTGAGATTTTCATTGAAAATATTTGAAAATGTTCAAAAAGTTCAATTTCTAACTTGTACTTGTACCAATCCCTCTATGCTCCTTTTTCCAGATATAGCAGTAATGAGTGGTGCTCAAATATTTATCAAAGAGGATTTACACATAACCGACACCCAAATCGAGATATTGGCCGGCATAATCAACATATATTCACTTCTTGGCGCATTGGCAGCTGGCCGGACCTCTGATTGGATTGGCCGGCGCTTCACAATGGTCTTGGCAGCCGCCATATTTTTTGCCGGAGCTGTTTTAATGGGCCTAGCTCCTAATTATGCTGTACTCATGCTTGGTCGCTTAGTAGCAGGTATTTGAGAGCAAAAGTGACATACTAACCGAATAGAACTATCCGAAATTTGAATTCATTAAGTAACTCAAATTGACCAATTCAACTTATAAAATGCCACTACTTCAAGTTTCTTACTCCCATGATCTTAGTGATTACATGTTAAATATCTCTACTATTGTTTTTATCTTTAATAGGTGTAGGGGTTGGCTATGCGCTAATGATCGCGCCAGTTTACACGGCCGAGATTTCCCCAGCCTCTTCTCGAGGTTGTCTCACTTCCTTCCCCGAAGTTTTCATCAACTTGGGCATATTGCTTGGCTACGTTGCTAATTTTGCCTTCGCCAAGCTTCCTAATCACATCAACTGGCGCCTGATGTTTCTTACCGGTGCCGTGCCTCCTGTTTTCCTAGCTATCGGTGTACTCACAATGCCAGAGTCACCAAGGTGGCTTGTTATGCAAGGCCGGACTGCTGAGGCTCGACGAGTACTATCCAAAACCTCAGATTCACCCGATGAGGCTGAACTCCGACTAAATGACATAAAAGAAACCCTAGGAATTACTGATGACTCTAATGATGATGCGGTCCATGTACCAAAGAAGAGGCATGGAGAAGGGGTATGGAAGGAACTACTAATCACACCAACTCCATCTGTTCGACGAATTCTTGTCGCGGTAATCGGGTAATGAGAATATTAAAAAGCTTAATTTTTATTATATTCTTTACTTATTTGTTTTAATTAGATGTGTATACAAATATCTGCTTTTGACATTTAGAAATTCCTGAATTAATATTCACTGTGTTTTTTGCTTTCTAGGTTGCAGTTCTTCCAGCAAGCGTCTGGAATTGATTCCATTGTTTTGTACAGCCCCAGAATATTTGAGAGAGCCGGCCTCAAGTCCAACTCAAACTCGTTAGGCGCTACCGTAGCTGTTGGATTTTCCAAAACAATATTTATTCTAATCGCAACCTTCTTGGTTGATCGTGTCGGGCGAAGGATTCTTCTATTCATCAGTTCAGCAGGGATGATAATCTCATTAGTTATACTTGGGTCCAGCTTAGAAGTAATATCTCACTCTCCCCATCCGGGCGAGAAAGTCACATGGGCTGGTGCTCTAAGTATTACAATGGTGTTAACATTTGTTGGCTCCTTCTCCATCGGTCTCGGCCCGCTCGCCTGGGTCTATAGCTCAGAGATATTCCCACTTAGGCTCAGAGCTCAGGGCGCAAGTCTCGGCACCGGGATGAATAGGATAATGAGCGGTGTGATTACAATGACTTTTATATCATTGTACAAAGCGATTAGTATGGCGGGGAGTTTTTATTTATATGCAAGTATTGCCAGTTTAGGGTGGGTATTTTTTTATGTATTTTTACCCGAAACGAGGGGGCGAAGCTTGGAGGACACGGAGGTGTTGTTTGGAAAGGCGAAGGATGCTAATGGAGGGGAGAAAAATGGCGAAGTGATAGTTTCCAATGGAAGCGAAAAGAAAGGAGGCATTGATGGAAATACTTGAAGATGTCAAGTTTGAATTTTCTGTGATAATTAGATTAAGTGAGTTCCTTTTTCTTTGTGTAATTAGATTATGTGAAGTCCTTAGAACTATGTCTAGATGCTATGCTTGATTATATTTGATTTGAAGTAGAAAAAAATCTGGAATTGCCTCCAATTTCATCTCTGTATATCATCAAATATTTCTTCACCAAGAATTTTATATTTTAGGCCCAATAATTGAAAAAATTAATAAATTGATATTTTAGGCCCAATATTTCTTCATATCTTCATCAAAAATTTTATTTTCGTCATCAAGAAATTTATATTTAGGCTCAATATCTCTTCATCAAAAAAATTATATATTTCTTCATCAAGAATTTTTTATTTTAGGCCCAAAAATGAAAAAAGAGAGAAATTATTTCAGTTATACTTATTGGGCTGAAGGGCCATCTATATATTCTAGGGTTCCAACAGAAAACCTTTATATATATTTGCCTGACCATTCTAATCACAAGCCGCCTCAAACAAGATCTTCTTTTAATCTTTCTCTTCCGATTTTTCTTTGTTTTCCGACATTCTCTCTTGAATTTAAGTTTGAATTCAATGGTTTTTGATTAAATTGGTACTCTTTTTTAGAGAAGAAATTACTCGCAATGATGAAATTCAAAGCAGACGGGCGGTCTGAACTGATGCCATGTTGATTGTCTGCCATTTTCGCTTCCTTTCAAGGAACGCATCTGAGTGATAATTTCTTCCCATTTTCTCGTTTCAAAAATGGGTTTTTCTTTTTACAATTTCCTTCGATTTCTCATAATTTTTGCTGTGATGATGATGCTCAATTTCTATGTCTGGACATATGAGATTGATCTCTCAATCTTTGATTATCTTAGCATCTTTCTGAGTATTTTTCACTACTATTACCTTAATTGGTTTGTATATTTTGGTTCTAATTTGATGTATTGCATCAGTTTACCCTCTTTTCTGATCAATTAATCATATCTGAAAAGATAAAATTGATGCATAGATGAAAATGCTTGGCTTACCAACCCTTTGCATAGCTATTGCAATTGCTTTGGCGTCAAATGGTCCGATCGAAATTTATGTAATAAATCTTTCATATTGGTCTTTCTTTTATGATTTGTGAGTTTTGAATTTGATTTCGAATAAGGCAAATGATGGAAATTTCTTATCCTACACACAGAATTTTCCGTGTAGACAAATCTCCGCTTAATTTCTGATGCTTTTGAATAAAAATTTGGTTTTGAATCTGATTATCTATTGAAATTTGGGTTTATATGTTCTTTGTTTGGTTTGCTATTTTGAATTTTTTTGTTTGAAATGACTTTTGTAAAAAAGCAAATGATAGAAATATCTTATCCTACACACAGAATAATCCGTGTAGACAAATCTCCGCTTAATTTCTGATGCTTTTTGCATAAATATTATATATTTTTTTATGTTACGAAGTAGCATATTTTTTATGTTACGAAGTAGCATTGTACATTATGAAGTCGTAATTTTTTGATAAATTGACGGTATTAAGAAAATTTAAGTACACTTGAAGATTAATTCGATTCAAATGAGATAATTAACACCAGCAAAGTAAAGGAAGACATAATACATGAGAGAAAGAAATCGTAGATCGCTTAACAGTAAAAAATTCGTCTCTTTTGGTTAACCTGCAAGAATCAAATCAATACATAAATTCATATACCTGTGATTGAAACCGATTATAGAACTAATAGACCTGTGATTGAACCCGATTACGTTAAATTGGAACTTGTAATGGATCAAAGCTTGGAATCACTTCAATTGACTCAACCTTGTAACAACGCAAATTAAATATCCATTATAAAACTACACAAAATGTCCATTTAAATGTGTTCAAAATAATCTCAAGCATGATGGCTTTATGACATCACATGCCGACTTCAATGTCCACAATATTTCTTGGAAAAGTATAACTTTCAGTAAATTTTAAACCAAACAAACATTTTCACAAGCTTTCTAGAGTAGAAGCTATCAGCAATCTCAAACCAATTAACCAAACAAACATTACAAAATATCACGAGCTCGAAGTTAGTAGAATAAAAACAAACCACACCATGTTCTTGCCAATAGCATAGATTTGGGATATAGATCTCAGACTTGCAGTGTATCAGACCCTTCAATTGAGTTATTTCCATTGTAACCTATAAAACAGGTGAATATAAGCATACAGTAGTTGTGGTGAATTGTAGAACCTAAAGAATTTCACATAATATAAAGGAAGCAACCATTCCTAGACCAGTTATATATTAAGAGTGCAAAGTGCAAGATGATTTGAAAAAAATAATGCACACTTAAATTATTATTTTGGGTTTGTAGTTTATTCTTGTAGACTGGTACGGACCGATACGGTAACATATCCCATAGTTCTATCCAAGGAACAGAAACGGGAATCAGAAGCAAAGGCAGAACTTAACAATGTAGATGCATCAATAATGTTAAATGTAAACACAAGGAAGAAACATGACCAAAATTATTAAAGCAATTTAGAAAACATATAAAAAGAAACATAATTCTACAAGAAGAGGGGCCATACTTGCATTACATAGTTCTGTTAAGGCGGGACTGCTGCTTCTTTTTTTTGAGAATTCCTGTGAAAAATTCTTCTAACGCAGGACCGCTGTTGCCATCATACCCAATGCATCCTAAAGAGGGAAGCCCTTTGTCTGATATTGACTTGAGCTCCGGACTGCCAATCACTGTGAGATCCTTTAGGGAATTTAGGTTAGGGAGTTCCAACAGCTGAAGATTAGCACAATCTTTGAAAATCAGCCGCTCCAGTGATACAAATTGTTCCAAAATCTCATTATCCTCTCCGGTGAACAATGTAACTACATTAGATCCGTAGATTGTAAGCTTTTTGATACACTGAATAGCATTTCTTAAAACTGGGTATCTGAGAAGAGAAATATCACTAACTGCCAACTTAGAAAGCTGTAGCGCAATTGTTCCATTTCCCCCACACTCGGGTGTTAACATCTCGTTAACTCTCAATTTAGGGCCCCTAATAATGGACAACTTCTTCAACTGTAAAGGATTTCCTAATCTATCCAACCAGTCCAGCTCTTCGCAGTCTGAAACAATCAATTCATCTAGTTTTATGATCGGACAACACAAAAGCGACGTTATGTGGGGACAATGCGTTATCTCTAACTTGGTGAGAGAAGCTATGTTGAATAGGCAGTCAGGTAATAAGCAATCAATACCGCAACATGCTTTTAGCAGCGTGAGGCTTTTTAGGGAAGAAGATAACATGAGCTTTCTCGAGCATATCAGCTTGGGGCAATAAGATATGGTTAACTCTTCTAGAAAGCTAAATCCACCGAACTTTTCAACCGGTAGTGATTCTAATTTGTCACAATTAACAATTGATATTATCTTTATGACAGGTAAATTGTGCGGTGACAAGCACTCCTCAAGACTTTCTAGACTTGTACAACCCGAAATATTTAGCTCACGGAGGGAAGAATGGATAACAGTAAGGTCCTTTATAGCAGAACAATCACAAATTTCCAATTTAACTAAGCAAGGTAACCACTTCGTCTTCAACCAATGTGGCAATTTTCCTCCAAGATAGGACCTTAGCGTCAGCATTTTGAGATTCTTATGCGGTTGCAAAAACCCAAGCACTTTCTCATCCTTTTGACATGCATTATTATTACTACGATATATGCTTCTATTTGAAGACCATTCTAGAGATAAATGAGAAAGATATTTCTTATTAATAAGGTTGGCTTGAGCAGCAGTTTCCTCATCCTCCACGTTCTCAAGATTCTTAATATTTAATCTATTTCTCAGTTGATTCATTTCTTTCAACTCCATAATTTCACGTCCATTCTCCTTTGAAATTTTGAACTTGTACAACCTCTGGAGAGATGTTAGCTTCCGAATCTCCGGAATTCTTGATATAATTTTATCGTCAGCATCCAGTATTTTCAAGTTGATTAGTTTTGAAAAGTTTCCAGGAAGTTTGTGAATTGGGCATCCCAAAATGCTCAAGAATTGTAGGTTATAAATTAGACAAAGTGATTCTGGTAGTTCTGTTAGAGGGTTACGTGTTAAGTCGAGATAACCGAGATGCTTTAGATCTCCAATGCTCTGTGGTAGTTCTTTGATGTTGCACGCTGACAGCATTAACATGTGAAGATGTGTCATTTTAATTATACCTCTTAATCCGGAACCAAGAATGGGAGTTCGATCAATATGTATTCCTGGGAAAAATGCCAATGAATGCAGTTTGTGCATGTTCCTATGTTCGTGAAAGACCGATGATAAATGCCGAATAGTTTCGGATAATTCCCCTATATCATCACTCGAGTGAATACATACACATTCATTTCGTGAAACAGATTGTGCTAGATCATGCATCAAATCGTGTAGCAAGAATATATTGGAAGAATCTGAACATGGTTGCAAGAAGGACCTACTTACGAGTTCATTTAAGTAACGATCCCCTATATCCTCCAACAACATGCCTTCATGGGGTGAAACCAAACCATTTACAACCCACATACAGACCAGTCTGTCTTGGTGAAACTCATAATTCTTCGGGAACATTGAACAGAAAGTGAAACATCTCTTTAGGTGTGCGGGTAAATATAAGTAGCTTAGCTGAAGTGCTGGGAGAATGTCAAACTCCCCTTGTTTCAGCTTCGAAATTTCACTACCCAAAATAGTATCCAATGCTTCGCATCCAATTCTACGCTCAACAAACCCCCAACTGTTTTTGCAGCCAATGGTGAACCATTCAGCTTTGCCGCAATCTTTTTGCCAATCTCCACCAACTCAGGATGACTTTCTGAGCTTTCAGAACTAAATGCACATCTCTTAAAGAACTCCCAGTAAATATCACATGCCAACCCTTTAAGAAAAATGGGTGCTATCGTACCCATTATTTCAGCTACCTCGGAAGAACGTGTAGTCACCAAGATCATGCTTCCTTCACGACCATCCCTCAATGGTGTGCATAGGCTTTGCCAGTCTCTTCTATTCTCGTTCCACACATCATCAAGAACGATTAAGAATCTTTTCAACATCACACTATCTCTTAGATTCTCATGAAGAGCGGTCAAGCCGGTAAAATTGGACCGTGTCCTCCCATGATTAGACTCCAAAATTTCATTTATTATCCTCTTCTCGTCATAATTATGGGACACACAAACCCAACAAATCAGATCAAAATGACCTTTCACTCTTTCATCATTGTAAACAAATTGAGCCAGGGTAGTCTTGCCAACCCCTCCCATCCCAACGATTGGTAAAACAGACAAAGTGTTCCTCATTCTTCTCTTATTAGAACACTCGGCCACATTTTTATCCTTACTGTCACTATTTAATCCAATCTCAGTACCTGACCGCAACAAACTCTCAATCACCTTATTTCTTTCTTCATCTCGACCAAACACCTCTATCTCGCTGATTAACGGGCTTGTTTCTCGACTAACTGACTTCACATGCTCAGGTCCATACTCGGAACCTAAGATGCCAATTGCATTCTCTAATTTCAAAGCAGCATCATCAAGCCTACCCTGGATATCTCTCACTCTGTTGGGCATGCGACTTATTATACCCTTCGCAAAATTAGATATTGAGAAATTAGATATTGAGCTCAATATCTGACTAGCTCTGCTGCTTCCTTCTCCATCTTTAATTTTCTTTTTTTAAAAAGAGAAAATAGCCATTAGTTGTTTTATCAAAAAAAACTTAACTATGCATGCATAACAAAATATCTATATACTACTAGGTTAAACGACAATACGTGTGAAGTAGTCATACTCATGTATAAATGCTATAATGCATAAATGCTATACAAGAGAAAATCATTTTGATGTAGGGCATAAAATACTTTGGTCATTTCAATTAACATTTATATTTTAAATTTTTTGAAAACTAGCTTCGTTAAGTTATATTCTTTTTTTTTTTTAATAAATTAAGTTATAATCTTCAAAATAAAAAATTTTGAAATTTTCATTCATAAGCCAAGCTGCTGATCAGGGCATGTCACATTGTTTGAATCTTTTGGGTTCAGGTTTCGACAACAATATGAAATTATTACTTACACAAAAACGTCTGTCAAGACTCAAGAGCCTGATTTGGCTGTGGTTGAGCTTTGGGAGGAAGGGCATTTTGATGAAATTAAGGTTTAAGGATTGAATTTGGGGTAGAAGATGGTGTATTTGCTAATAATTGGTGGATTTGGATTGAAATGGTGTATAGATGTAGAATGAACTATTTTTGTTATTTTTTGTAATATGTAGATAAACCCAGAAACTTTGTTTAATTCTTGATATTTAGGGGAAAACTAGCATTTCAAATTAGATAGGAAATTTATAACATTTTCAAGCTTATTTATTACATCTCTCAAGGTGGTTATTAATTCACATGCTATTCTAACAACTTAACAATCTTTAACACTCACTAATAACCTGATAGTCGAAGTCTTCTAGAAGATCCTTTGCATCGTATCTAGCATCCACGAGCTCAGTAAGAAGCTTGTCGACATTTTCGTCCTTGAAACGCCACCACTCGGCCTTATCCATCAGTACGTTGGTGGTCAGAAGGCTATTTCGCAGTTTCCTTACATCTCTATCAATATTCCTTGTATCCATCACGCTTGATTTCACTTGCGACATCCCTTCATTTATGATCCAATCCATTCTTCAACAGAGTACAGAGAGAGAGAGAGAGAGAGAGAGAGAGGAGAATAGAAAAGAAGATCAGTATGAAAGCACAATAGAAACAGGAGAGGAGGAGAAGGAAGAGTAGAACAGAAAAAGTAGACTTCTCAAGTGTAGAGGTTGTTGAGTTCAACATGCTTCCTGGAAATTTCATTCGCCTTGAATTCCATAGGTGTTGTTGAGTTTTCAAAGCTCCCTTCATTTTCTTAAGGAAAATTATCTACTACCCGTTAATTTCCTCAAAGAAGTTGCACATGCATGACTGTGACGTAAGAGATCGTAATTTGAGGGTAAACAATACAAAATGGACCACATAAACCATTCATGGGTGGTTTTCAATTTGAGGGTGCTGGTATTACCACATGTATTATATTTGAAAGGCAAAAAATCTCTCCAATTATTAGAAATTATACAAAGAAAATTCTTGTCTGGCAAATATTTCTCAGGCGGCAGGCCATCACTAATGTATTAAAAGTAACAAAACACATCACTTAACATATGGAAGGGGCATAAATGAATTTAAATTCAATAGATAAAGGTTTAAATTATATTAAAAAAATAAGGAATTAAAATTGAGCTATTTCAAGAACTTAAGGACTAAATTACTTATTATAAACTTTTTTATAGAAACTTTATTTTGTAAATTTTTATATTGAAAAGTGCTCCACTCTAGTGAATGAGATATTGAAATGACTTTTTCAGAGGCGAAAGATGGGCCGTTCACTAAAACGCATCAAATCAGTTTAATAATCTCTCATCTCATTGGCCTATCTATTAGGAGTACATCTTTTAATATTGTTTATTTTGAATGCTAGCTTGAGCATCTTTTAATATTGTTTATTTTGAATGCTAGCTTGAGCATCTTTTAATATTGTTTATTTTGAATGCTAGCTTGAGCATCTTTTAATATTGTTTATTTTGAAGAATATGACATGTCAAATTTAATAATAACTAATAGTTCATTAATAGCATGAAGAAGCCAATAAGATATAAGACAAGGGCGCTGTTTATGTCAAAAACAAAAAAGAATTGCATGGAGAATATTCTATCAGATGAGAGGGGCGAAATTTCATAGAGATCGGAGGAATTTTTTTTTTAAATAGTATTTTTTTGGAAAATAATTCATCAGATAACACTATTTTGAAAATAATTATGCCATTAGCACTTCCGCCAGTTCCGCCAGAGGGTCTGGCGGAACTGGTTTGGTACCCTTAAATATGATTAATTAAGGAAAAAAAAAAATTTTGTCATACCCTCTGGCGGAACTGGGTAAAATTCATTTTTTCAGTTAAACT
Source organism: Juncus inflexus (assembly GCA_024447665.1). Lineage (NCBI taxonomy): Eukaryota > Viridiplantae > Streptophyta > Magnoliopsida > Poales > Juncaceae > Juncus > Juncus inflexus. The sequence continues at coordinate 9,791,477 of JAJHPC010000012.1, read as the reverse complement.
CTCAATTTAGAAGGCCAATTAGTTCAAAATAATTACAAATTCAACAGTTCCGCCAGACCCTCTGGCGGAACCACATATTTTATATTTTTTTTTGCCTCTAACACCATTAAAATTTAGCCAAAAAAAAAAATATTACTGTTCACACAGTTTTTTTTTTCATGGGGTTAGAGGCAAAAAATATATAAAATAGGCGGTTTCGCCAGAGGGTCTGGCGGAACTGCTGATTTTGTAATTTTGTTTTAGTTAATTAATCTTCTAAATTGAGAGTTTAACCTGAAAAAATGAATTTTACGAAGTTCCTCTAGACCCTCTGGCGGAACTTCTTTTTTTCCTTAATTAATCGTGTTTAAGAGTGTCAGACTAGTTCCGCCAGAACCTCTGGCGGAACCACTCCAGTTCCGTCAGAGGATCTGGCGGAAATGTTAGTTGGCTAATTATTTTCAAAACAGTGTTATCTGATTAATTATTTCTCAAAATAATGCTAAAACAAAAAAAAAAGTCGACCGGAGGGGAATGATTTGATTCTCTAAGATTTTGACAAAATAGTTTATATCGGTAGTTTTTTAATGATAAAATTTTTGAAATACATGTTATACATTTTATCTCTTCAAAAGTTATACATTTTATCTCTTCAAAAATTTTGTATAGTGTTAATTAGTATTTAAAAAACTTTTAAGCCCCCAAATAAACAGAGTTAAGCTGGATGCAAATGAGTTCGTACGGGCCACTAAAGACATTTTGTATTGTATCTAACAATTCTTTTGAAAACGCACAAGAAAAGACTATTTTTTATGCCTTCTACTAGACTGTAAGTTGTTGGCTAACTTGATTGGTTACTTTGAAATTTAATTTTTCGTCAAATCACTGACGAAAATTTGATTTGTGATTTAATTTACCAGCTCCTTTTTCTTCAATAAGTTTGGTCAAAGCAAAAAATGGAGAAGAAGCCTCACTTTTCTCTTCAAGTTCCAAACTATAATTATCAATTCATCGCATATTACTCGATAAAATATGAGTACTATTTCATTTCCATTTTCTCGATTGTGGAGTTGTTGACCGGAGGAAAAATATGATATACACATGGTTGTTAACAGTTGACCGGAGGTGGGCTTCTCTTACTCTAAAAAGTAAGTTTTGCCCAAATAGGCCTAATAAAAGTTAAACCTAACTTCTAAGAAAATTGAAGTTTTCAGGATGAAATATTGATTTTTTTTTAAGCAAAACTCCAATTAATACATGCATTACAAAAAAAAGACTGAACTCTGATTGTTCAAACTATCGAGTTCTTATTTACTTCTTGACTTATTACAAATATGAATGTCAAAAATTTAATCAGTCGTCCTTAGCCTTGATGCTCACTTTGCAAAACCCGGTCTTAATGCATTTAATCATCATGTTCGCAGAGTCAATACCTAACACAAATAGCAAAATGCACATTTATTAGCCAATAATTAAAACTTAATTATCTTGTATTTTCGAAAATTGCCAAAAGAAATATTTTTACCAGCAAGATACGCGCCATGAACATAGCCATTGTAATGTTCGCTAGTGTGCTCCCCAGTGAAATAGACTCTTCCAACAGGCGCCTAATTAGTGTTCAATTAAGGCAATATTAGCCTTCAATACACTAAATTTTGCATAGCCATAACCATGAATTGATCAAAAAGAAAATAGACTTTATCCAAAAGGTTATGAAGAAACGCCCTACATTATGCTCAAATTACAAAATAACTATGACTATGAATGCCTCAAATTAGAATTTACCCTAATTTGATCGTATTCATAACGGTTAACTCCAATAGGCCAATTCGAGAAGGTGCCCTTGTAGAACCTGTCGGACCACCATTTTGGCACGAGTATGTCTGTTGCATCCGGAATATTTTTCCCGAACATCTCTCTCAATACTTCCATACATTCTGCCTTTGTTTGTGAGTCAGGTTGTTGTTCTATACGTCTTGACTCCTCGTCTGTGACTGTAACCAGAAGAACGTTTGCCCCGGGATACTCCTTCTCAAATTGCTGCAAGTAAATTGTCGCTAAAAATTTTATGCTTTATATTTGGTAAACCATGTGTATAAAGTATACAACTTTATTTTGATATTTGTTTCACATAAAAAAGTGTGGGTATTATGTCTGATATGGTATTAGCACAATTTTTATGCACCTGCCAGACTGGATAATATCCTCGTCTATCGCTTGCATACAGGAAGAACTCCGTCCCATTGCCTTCAGGCCAGAATGCAGAAGGAAATTTAAGGAAGATTTTGGTGTAAACAGCCATGTCGAAGGAGTATAGTGCAAGAATCTTCCAAGTCTGATGAAGAAATAAATATTTTCAGAATAAACTTAAATTCAAGAAATATTAAATGATACATGTTTAACATTACAATTAAATTTGGGGGTTTTTAAATACTTACGGGCAACTTAGGTTTAAATTGGATTAGTTTTGTTTGGAGGACTCCAATGCTAACAGAGACCATCACATAATCTGCCTTATAAGTAGCTCCAGCCTCTGTCGTGACGACAACTCCTTTCGATGAATATTGAATCCCTGTTACCACCTGCAAAATAGATTGTCCATATGGCTAGTTAGTATTTATTCAATGAATATAAAATAAACAAAAATATATTAAACATGAACAATAAAAGAAAGGATAGTGAGACAGTTTACATTATTTAACTTAAGGCGCGGGTCGATTATGGAACCATTTTTGTCAGTCTTGAGAAATTGATGTGCAACATGATACACAACACTCTCATATCCTCTTTGATCTGCAACAAAGTATACGTCTTCACCAAAATCGGCGAAAGTTGCTAATGGGACAGTGTTTTGAAGACTTGTGACACGTGGTGGCTCGGCGAATTCATAATCATAGTTGTAGTAGTCTATCACCATGTCTAATGGAGAAGTAGGAACACTGGAGAAGATTAAAAAAATATATATTTATTAATTAAATATGAAACTAACTTTTGCAATAAATTGGGAATTTTTTTCTTTTAAATAGAAGGAAGTTATAAGTATGTATTTACTGGTCTTCAAGACGTTGCATTGTTAACACAGAGATATCTTCCCTTCCGCTCGAAGGTAAAGATCCTGAGAGTTTTTCTCCCGATTCGTTGACATCATCCGAAGTATCGATGGCTTTCTCCGCTTCTGAGCTCTTAAATAGCCCTCCACTGCATCAAAACATGCATAAAATAAATTAGAAAGCTTCAAAAACATAAAAATAAAAAAATAAAATCATTTCTTCGTACAAATTCGATTTTAATTCTTTTTAGAGCAAAGTCCACTTTTTATCCCTTACCTTTTGATTAATGTTCAATCAAGTCCCTAAAGTTCCAATTTGTTCAATTAACTCCTTTACCTCTTTAATTTTGTTCAATCAAGTCCCTCCTTCCATTAAGTGTTCATGTGGCCACACAAGCGCCTACATGACATTTTTACGGTGACATGGCTCATAATATTACAAAACATATATTTTATTAAATTAAAAAAAAATATTTCTCGCAAAAGATCAGAAATCACTTTTTTTTTTAAATATTATTTCTATAAAAAAAGTTCAGATTTTTTTCCAAATAAACTATTTCTATTTAAGAAAATATTTCTTTAAAATAAAGTTAGAAAATATTTTTTCGAAAAATTATTTTCAGAAAATGTATTTTCGAAAATACTTTACCGAAAATATAATTCTCGGAAAATAGTTTTCGACAAATATTTCTGAAAAAATATTTTTTCAAAAAGTACTTTTCAAAAAATACTTTTCATAAAATTTTATTTCAAAAGAATTCTGAAAATAATTTTTCAAAGAAAATTCTGATTTTTTTCGAAAAATAGTTTTCAGAAAAAATTCAAAATATTATTCCTGAAAATTTTAATTCGAGAATAACTTTTTAAATACAATTTTATGAATGAAAATTTCAAAAAAATTTATGTGGAAATTTTTATTTTTGAAAAATATTTTTAAAGAAATAAATTTTCAAAAGAACATACTTTTTGAAAAAATAATTTTTTTTTCCCAAAAATTTACAAAAAAATGTATTGTAGAGCCACGTCACCGTTAAAATGCCATGTAGGCGCTTGCTTATAACTTCCATGTAAGCATTTAACGGCCACATCATCACTTAATGGATGGAGAGACTAATTTGAACAAAATCAAAGATAAAGGACTTAATTGAACAAATTGAAACGTTAGTGACTCAATTGAACATTAATCAAAAGATAAGAGACCAAAAATGGACTTTTCTCTTCTTTTTAATATTTGTCTTTTTATTTATTTTGAGTAGCAACTAGGGAACCAGTCCATATAAACTATTTTCATTTTTTTTTATTGTTCATATAACTTATTGTTGACCTCTAGTGTTTAAATTATTTTTGTGATTAATAAAAATATATATAAAGTGGAAAAATTAATCGCTCTTTACTTCTCCATGTATATATTGGATGAGAGGTTAGAAAAGTCTGAGTAAAAGTTTCTAAGTTTAAGCTGGTTCGCCATGGTCCAGATCGGATTGACCTGTTTGCCATTAACGCCTTCAACCCAGTTGGCTCCAATTTCAATATTAAGTCCGGCGAAGTTCTTCTTGTGAATGCGGCCACCGATGCGATCTGTCGCCTCAAGGATGATGAAATCTTTGATTCCAGCATCAGAAAGCGTCTTTGCAGCGGATATTCCTGATATTGTTTTATTCGATAAAAAATGATATATTAATTGTAATATACAATGTTTTGATAATATGAAGAAGTTAGGAATTTATATTTTAGTGCAGCTAACATTCAATGAAGATAAGTATCATCGCTATTAATCCCTCTCCATATATTATCCTTGTTTTCCCTCACTCGTTAAGTGGTAAGGGAAATGTGGTGTGGTGGTATATGGAACTGGGTACGGTGGTAATAGTTTTTGATTATTTTGGTATAATAATATATGTTTGTTTAAAACTACAATATATCTCGCTTATCAAATGTCCTTGAGCGATAACAAATTTGACATCTGAAACCTAGAAATAAGACAAGTATGCCTTCATTCATTAAAAAGAACAAGCTAAAACATACACGATATGTGTATATAGTTGGTAAGTTTATAATAATGTACATAAATATCAAACTCACCAGAAAAACCAGCGCCTACTATGATAACTGAAGGCCCAGCACTTGCTACAAGAATGCATTGTAAGACTAGAAGAAATGAAATGCATAATAATGACTTCATCTCTTCTTCTCTCTTGTGAGCTCTTTTAAGTGTGTGTGTGTGTTTAAACCGCAAAAAAAAAAAAAAAGTGTGTGTGTTTATATGTGGTGGTCTGACATATTTATATCAACCAGCTAGATAAATATCAAGTAGGCATCAAATAAATGTATATAATATTCAAATTTGCAAAAAAGAAAGAGCCCGTGCATTATGCCTAAATTGCAAAAAAGTCATTATATTATTAATAATTGGTGTCAACTCATAGCACAGTTGATTGAGTGCAAAATATAATAAACAGAAGTGGAACAAAAAACTCTCTATTAAAAAAAAAATGAATGAGACTCTGATTGTGTGCATCCGGCTAGAGCAAAATAATAAAATCTTAACGGCAAGTGAGTGCCGTGAGCTTAGCGGCATAAAAAATCATTGAAGTTGAATGTGGTTTGGCAACAACGGAATGATGCGCCCTAAAGAAGAAGGGGGGATGAATTAGCTCTACATTGTGATATAGAATCACATAATTTTTTTCCTTTTATTTAAAAAAAATATATTTACCTTCTTTTTCTTTTCTTTTTGAATGTTCCTCTAAAAAGCACTTCAAGTGATCCACAAAAGAAATTGAAAAAATAAACTATATTATTGGAAATAACAAAATCTCTGTGTTCATCAAAAAGTGAAAGAATAATATGTAATGTTTAGTTGTCTCTGATTGTTATAGATTAATATAGTTAAATACTTAAATTCTTAAATTGGATTAAATATAGGGGCTATTATTGCAACTTATAACATTGAGGAGCTTTTCTGCAATTTAGGCATAACATAGAGATTTTTCTTTCTTCAAACTTCCATATATAATAACTACTTTACTATAAAAAAGCATGGAACTGGGGCCATAGAATAGAGAGCTTTTTTTCTTTCAATTTCCGTATATAATAAAAAAATTTTTTTTTTTTTTTTTTTTGCCTTCTTATATAATTAGAACTACTATACTAAAAAAAAAGCATGCAATTGGGGCCTTAAGAGCTATTATCTTAGGACCATGTATGGCGTGCATTCAAAAGAAGTCCCAATCTTGTCCTCGTTAGTGAGTAAATACGAAAGACAGCAAAATAGGATCAAACAGTAGATATTTGAAATAAATAATGTACCCCATGCATCACATGTTGATAATAAAAACGTCTCTTTTCCACCAATCAGATAAGAATTCCACCTAATAAATAAAACAAAGGGAGATGATACTGACATACTATAGCGACTCTATAACGACGGTATATAAAAATTGAAAAAACATATAAATTAAAAACAAACAGTATATAAAAAATTAATTCGGTAAAACAGTATATATTTAAAAAAATGAAAACAGTATATAACAGCATATAAACTGAAAATAAACAGTATATAAATTCATTCGGTAAACAGTATATATTTTACAAAATGAAAACAATATATAGCATATATAGAAATGTGAGAAAATAGTATATATTTCAATCCGTCGTTACAAAGTCGCTACATTATCATTCAGTGATTTACCATTTCCCTAAAATAAATTATGGTATGATTTGATTTGTTGGCTTCTCTCCGTCCATTGAAGGATATTGGTATTTGGTTCAACAATGCAAATATTCTCTTTTAAGGGGAATAAGTACTTTCACACCAATCATCTACCATCATATTTTTCATAGATATGAAAAAAAAAATTCCAAAGAAAGAAAATTTTACTTGATTTTGTTATCATGAAAATTTTACTTAAGTATTTTAGAGGCTAAAATCTCAGATACACAAAGTAGTACTGGATCTTAAACATGATTTTGCAAACAAAACAAAAATTCGGGAAGCAAATATATATATTCGAAAAAGTTAGTATATTAAAATATATAATAGTTCGGCAAAAGATTTGAGGGGGGGTAGGAGGTCATCATGTCTTCTTCCCTTCCTTCAGTCTTTATAAAAAGGGATTTTCTACTGTGCCCCGTTAAAATGCCCCCAATCCCCTCTGTGTGCGCCTTGATACCAAGTGGAAGGTAAAAAGCCGGAATTTCTTATTTTTAATTTTCTTTTATATGGTTATATTTTCTTGTGCAAACTACAAAGCCAATTGCTTCGTAACGCCAATTGTGATGATGCTGTAAATTTGTGGCACATTTTATGTTGTCTTTCTTACTTCAGAAAAAATGACAAACACACTGGCACCAGTTTTTAATTTTTTGTTCTTTTCTTTTTCTTTTTTCTTTTGTATTCACTAGTCAGTATTTAACGTTGAATATTAAAATTTTAACATATCCCGCCAAATAACCTAGCGGAATAATATTTTTTAACTTAATTAAGATGTCTTTAAAGTCACTAATAGTGGAAAACACAAAAAACTTATAATCCGCTAAATTTCTTGGCTGAATTCTCTATTCCGCCAGAATCGAAAGTGTTAGTTTTGCAAATATTTTCAAACCAATAATATTTTCTTAATTATTTGTCAAAATAGTGATAGTTGAAAAAAATAGTCAAATCTAAGTGCTTGACAGACGAAATGAGTTTATTTAATAGGTAATAATAAAAAGGTTAATATTATAAAAAAAAGGTAAGGAACTAAAAATTAGCTTACATATTATGAACTATAATATATTTGCAAAATATTATGAACTTTTTTTAATAAAATATATAATATTATGAACTTTTATGCCGACCGTTATTATGAACTTCTTTATTTCAAAAAAGTTCATATAATATTATGAACTTTTTTGAAGGAACGTTAATTTTGTAAATTTTTGTATTGGAAAGTGCTCCTAGGCTTTTTGAAAGCAAAAGAGACACATCTGGTGCAGTGAAAGCTTTTTGAAAGAAAAAAAGACACGTCTGGTGCAGTGAAATGCTCCAAATCAGTTTTGATAGTCTTTCATTCCTCTGTCTATCAGGAGTACACTTTTTATTATTCTTTATTTCTAAGATTATGCTATATTGCTATGTCCAATTTATATTATTTAGTAGTACTGTACTATTTCATAGATTATGCCATGTTCTATTAATATTATTTACTATTAATATACACATGAAGAGAAAATTCTATTCAGTGCAAATGATTCGTGCGGGAAACAGGGTCTGAATCAGGAATTAACATTAAGGGGACTGGACCGAATTAGCGTCTAAATAAAACAACCAACACAATTTTCTTTACTAAACACATCATAAATTTTATTTGTTTATTACTTATATATAATCTGCCTAATATTTTTGCATAATTAGTTATTACAAAAATCATTTTAAATTCAGCCAAATCTTAATATTTTAATTATGTAATAAATTTAAAGAAAAGTTTAATAATTAATCTTTAACATATTTTAAATATATACTAACAATTTAGTTAGATCATAAAAATATGGCAATTTAAACAAAAAAAATTGATACAATATAGGATTGACACTTTTAAAATAATATAGCGATAATGATAAAGTATTAAATTATAACAAAACAATTGTAACATATTTGAATATTTTAAATTTCTTTAAAAGATAGTTAAATGTGAAAGTTATATACAATTTAAGTAAAAGAGAGAGGTCCATAGAAATCAAAAGATTATACGAAACTATACTGAACAAATTTCGTATAAATTAAATTTGTACTTACTAGTTACTAGCAAATTTTGTATGGTGCAATTACAGAAGCTTTTTAGATTCCTACTTTTTATCTTTTGTAGTTTTTTTTACTGATATGACTTGTAATTTCATTATTCATTACTTCCATGCAAAGAGAGGGCCAAATGTTATGCTATAAGGATTTAAAATAAAATTACCAAGGGTATGTATAAATTTTTCAAATTTATAGGGGGGCCATGGCCCCTTACACCTCCATGTAGATCCGCCTTTTTTTTAAGGAGAACTAAGAACGACAGTTTAATATTTATTCTTCTTTTAATCAATCATACTTGAGCATTTGAATCTCTCATTTATAAAAAGTTAAAGTTGGTACTTTATCATTAACTATCCTAGATGTGATATTTAGGAATATTTTTAAATATAGTTCTCATATTTTTGTAGTAGTATTGAAACTTTTTGAACTCGTGAAATATTATTTTCACAGTTAAGATAAATTTAATTAGTTTGAAGTTTGATATCTTTGTGTTTTTCTTCAGTTTTTATTAGTTCTTTTTTGTATTCTCGCGACACCGAACACTCTTCTCAGTTGTTCAATAAATTATCTACCGGTTTGTTAAAAAAAAATAACTTTTCGTGCAGTGATGAAAAAATTCATTTATTCACGATAAGGCACAAGAAATAGTCTACTTAGTCCCAACAAAATTCAAATTTTTACCGTGAAATTTGTAAAACATAATTTCTGTGCATAGTTTTGAACCCTAGAATTTTTTATATTGTTTCTTTTCAGTCCCTATAAATTTGTTTTAGTTTATTACCCCGCCTTTAATCCAAAAGTGAAGGTAGCTCATGTTAAAACATTCAATAATTACCAATTTACTCCCCATGTCAAAATAAAAATGAAATCTTTATTAGATTCAGATAAAAATTTACAAATGTACTGAATATTTTACTAGATAATTTTATTAACTTTTTAACAAATATATATCTCTTAAAAATAGAAAGATGAAAAATAGCCAAAATTTAAAAATAATATTGTGCAAATATTTGTTATCTATTTCATGCCAACAAAAAAATATTTTCAGGTGCAATTTTTATTTATTTAAATTTTTAATTAAAAAAACTAATTAAAAAGTAGTCTATCTTTTTATCTTCCTGTAATATATCTTAGCAAAAACAAATTGTATATATTCTCACCTAAAGGACGAAAATAGACTATTCTTTATGCCTTCCAAAACTCATGTAACCAAATTAGTCCATGTTTATATAATAATTGAACTATAGTAAATGTAATACCTCATGGATAACTTCGAAATTGTGTTATTATTATTTTGTCAAATCGAGGAGGCGAATTTAATATTGTGAACTAGGTTGACAAACTAAATTCACTGATAATATTGTGGTAGCTGAAAATTGAATAGCTAATTTTAACATTGAATAGAATTACATGAATTGAATAAATTTTACCCTTATATTTAATATGGAATTATATTTCTTTGCGCACGTGATGCACGAGACGAGGCTTGAAAGAGACCCATCAATCCGACATCTCTGTGGTTGCCCAAAATTTCATCTAAAATAAGATCTGGATTCAATGTAGCACGAGACGGTCATCTATTTTTTAATAATAATATATACATAATAATATATATAATTTATTTTTTATTAACAATATATATAAAAAATAAAAATAATCTATAAAAATAGAAAAATAGTATATAAAAAAATAAAAATAAGAAATACACAAAGAATAAATAATAGTATATTAAATGGCAAAATAATATATAAATGAGAAAAAAATATATAAAATAAAAAATAACAGTATATCTACGGTGGTCCGGTGGTCATGATACAATGCGTCGTGTTTGCACAATTTTCTTTTTGAAATTCCGAAAATAGACTTCAGTTGAAAATATTTCCCAAACTAACCCATTTAGACCGGATATTTGGAGTCTAGTGACTTGATAAATGTAGAAGTGATAACCAACACCGTTTAAATACCCCAGGTAAAAATATTTCCAAAAATATAATTCAATAAAAATTAAATAAACAAAATATATTCATTATTTCCAAAAAGTTATATTGATATCAACTATAATATTTCATGATATTTTCTTATTTGAATTTAAATATAATTCAATAAAAATATAATAAACAAAATATTCCTAATATTTAAAAAAGTCATATTTTTTAATAAAATATAATAAAAAAAAATATTTTGAATATCTCAACAAAGTTACATTTTCAAACTATAATAAACAAAATATTTTTAATATAATTCAACAAAAATATAATAAGAAACATATTTTATATATTGTCACTATAATACAATAAAACATAATAAGCAAAATATTTGATTTAATAAAGTTATATTTTCATTATCTATGATATTTCATGATATTGTCTTATTGAATTTAAATATAAAATATTTTTGAAATTTTACTAGGTTTATGAAATGGAGCCAACTTTGGGCTATTTAAAGGGATTGGTTATCATTTATCAAGTCACGGACTCCTAAAGTCCGCTCTAAATGGGTTTGGGAAATATTTTCAAATGAAGTCTATTATAGGAATTTCAAAATATATTTGGGTTATTGTTGGCATCATCTCTTTTTTTATACAAACCAAAACAGTACCACATCTTTTTTCTCTTATTTATTACCTTATTTTATATAATGAATAAAATATACATACATATACGTAGGTGAAAGTGTGAAACATATATGTACATATATATATTTTTGAATCAGCAGGGAAAATACTTGCTGGAATGAACTTAACTAAAAAAGAAAAGAAGTTCATACAAAGTCAAAAATTACAAGCTGTAAAGTAATCTGAAAAGAATTTAACAAAAGTAACCAGAAAATGATTTTTTTTTTCATATATTTCTTAATTATTTTTCAAAACAGTGCTAGTTTAAAAAAAACAGTCTCAGAAAATAAATACTTTTACGTTGAAGATAAAATGAACAGAATAAACAAAGAAAAATGAGGGAATGAGGCAATTAACCACTTCTTCTCCAAAGCAATGAGGAATCTGCCACAATCATTGCATGTCTTTGAATATCAGCGAAGAAATCTTGTTCTCTATTTCTTTATTTCAAAGTGGGGAATCTAATTCAAGATGTCATTCTAGCACATCTAATCATGATGGCTACTGTATACTTTTTCAGTATATTATTTTTTTCGTATACTATTTTGACTGTTTTTATTATTTATATATTTTTTTATGTTTATATATATATATATATATTGTTTTAATATGCTATTTTATTTTTTTATAGATTATTTTTAATATTTATGTATGTATTGTTATAAAAAATTAATTATATTTTGACGTGCTATAATGTCGTGACATATCAGATTCCAATATATTTATATTTTTATATTTACCCTTTAGAATTTATCAAACGTTGTGCAGAAAAGATGAACACAGAGAGAACATTTTGCTTACAACCTTTATTATTTGTTTGATTATAATATTGAAAATAAAACTTAAGGGATAAGTGAAGAAAAAAATAATATAAGAAGTTTGATTAGGGCAAAAGAAAAAAGGAAAAATAGTGACAAAATTGGTTTAGTAAAAAAAAGGGCACGCAACATGGACCTTAGAAACATCATCCCAATTTTCAATGTATTTGAATAGTCCCAAAAAACGAATCTTGTCACTACCGAGAAGCCACTCAATTATGAACAAACAAGTTGATTGTGAAATATTTGTCGCCTGCAAAGTTGAATCACACATGTTGATAAAGATTTCTAGTTACACTCACTCTCCCCGTGTATAATGCGTATAATAGGTGTCTTTATTTAATAAATAAAAGAAAGTCAAATTTACGTATCTATTTAATTTTAATTATACGTATTAAAATACGTTTAATTATGTGGATTAAAATACGTTTTCATGCTACAGCTAGCAAGTTGAATCAGATGTTAATCTCCCCCTCTCCCCCCACATACATGGATAAGTGCATAATACACGTATTTTTCAGTAAAAGAAAGGAAGGTGAAGTTCATGTTTCTAATTCTATTTTAATTATAAGGGTTGTGAACGCCTCTAAATCTCGCCATAATTTATTTCCTCTATAATAATAATATTTAGGAAATAATTAGGAGAAGAAAATAATTATCTAGAAAATATTTGGTTGATAGAAAATAAGTATCTTATTTTTATGATATTTTCATATTGTATAATTAGTTTAGGGAAAAAAATTTGGTGTTTCCGTAATATTTACTTCCTATTGTCTCTCACCTTCTGGTAGCCCAATTTTTGGGAGCCGGCCCGTAGTCCATGTATTTTGTTCCTACCTCCTAATGACTTCAATTAATTGTAACCCAAAATTTCAATTAGCCCAAATTCTTACCTCTTAATGGCTCTCATCCGATCTCAATCATCTTATATCACGAATTCTTTAATTTCTCACGATATTTTGAATTTCCCGCGATACAGACGACAACGAACTAGACTATAAAAGCATTGTAGATCCGATCTTATTTCACTTTCCTTTCCCGCCCCACTTCATTCTTCTCTCTCTTTTCAGGCGATTCTTCAATTTTTCTCAGTTTTTCAATCGATTTCGACAATTTCTTCATCTTGATTCAGTTCATATATAGATCTTGCTTTTTTTCATACATCAATTGATCAGGGAAGTGAATTCTGTTGTTTTTTTGATATAATTTACTTCCTTAAATCGCTGAAAATACTTCTTACTAGTTTTCAATCAAATTTATTCGCTACAAAAATCTGATTTTTCAATTTCTTTATTTTTTTTTTGCAGAGCAGATTCAAAATGCAGCATCAGATCTATATTAATGAATGAATATTTTGCTCAGAAGTATAAATCAAAGGCGATTTCTTCTATTTCATCGCCAATTTTGTGTTTTTATTTAATCAATTAAACCTTATTCTTCTAATCATCTCTATTTCCATAAACTTTATCTCATCCGATCTCCAAATTTACTTAACAATGGATGATTATGCATATTTTACTGTTTAATGAATCTTAAATTCTAATTGAATGTTATATTTCTTAAATTTATTTATATTTATTTGTAATATACCTTTTTATAATTAATAATATATATTCTTATCTGATTTTTTTCAGGGGTAAGTTCTATCGAGTAGTTTTGGTTAATTCTTTCACGTTTCGTCAACAATATGAAATTTGATATGGACTTATTATATTCATCTGATATGTGTTTTGTTTAGACTTGTTTACGTTTATACCTTACTGATATGTCTTTTGCTTGAACGACTATGGTTGTCAAAATTTGATATATAATGACTCGTATGTATTTGTTGAAATTTGATATGAATTTCTATTCATCTGGTATGTGTTTTGTATAGACTTGTGTGGGGTTATACCTTACTGGTATGTCTTTTGCTTCAACTCGTATGGGTTTGTCAAAATATGATATATAATGACTAGTATATGTTTGTTGAAATCTGGTATGGACTTCTATTCATCTGATATGTGTTTTGTTTAGACTTGTATGCGTTTATACCTTACTAGTATGTCTTTTACTTCAACTGGTATGGTTGTCAAAATTTGATATATAATGACTAATATGTGTTTGTTGAAATATGGTATGGACTTCTTTTCATCCAGATCGCGCTATCATGTTATACAACATGCTCAACGATCCGTGCAATAAGGCTAGGAGCATCCTAAACAACTAGGTATTTGTATTTTATCTTTATATTTTGTAACTTTTTTGTAGATTTTTTTGCTAATTCTAGATGTATTCTATTAGTTTTTGTGTTTGGGATAGATTAGGGTTTACTGTTCTGTTAACCTGGTACTGAGCCTTTTTGTCTACATTTCGTTTGATATTGTGAGATATTTGATATGGATTTCCCCTAAACCTATATGTGTTTTACTGCTATGTGTGTTTAAATTTTATATAAATAGACTGGTATGCGCAGGGTATGAGCTTAGACCTAACTGGTGTGTGTTATGTTTAGACTAGTATAAATTTGTCAAAATTTGACATGTAATGATTAGTCTGTGTTTTTGTGTGAAATCTGATATGCACTTCTGTTCATCTGGTATGTGTTTCATTTAGACTTCTATGAGTTTGTTAAAATTTGATATATAATGACTAGTATATGTTTTGCTAAAATCTGGTATGGACATCTATTCATCTGATATTTGTTTGCTTAGACTTTGTATGTGTTTACATCTTACTAGTATGGGTTTTGCTTCTAGTAGGAAGGGTTTTTCACAATTTTTGAACTATAAAGACTAGTATTCGTTTGTTGAAATCTGGTATGGATTTGTATTCATCTGATATATGTTTACTTAGGTAAAAACCAAAAAACAAATACTGAAAAAATCCGAAAAATATACTAAAAATATTCCGAAACAGTCAAAAAAAATCTACTAAAAACGCGCCTGAAAAAAATAAAAATGCACCAGAAAAATAAAAAAATCTATAAAAATGTCCCGAAAAAATAAAATAATTCTAATAAAAATACGCCGAAAAAATTAAAAAATTATAATAAAAAGCGTTGAAAAAATAAAATAAATTCTAGTAAAAAAGCGCTGATAAAATAAAATAATTCTACTAAAAATGAGCCGAAAAAGTCACGCGCAAATCGTACAACCCTGCGTGAAGCTGGACAGATGTCTTACGGACATCTGTCAAGCTGAGCGCAGGCAACGTCAAAAAAACGCGCCAAAAAAAATTAAATAATTCTAGTAAAAACACCCCGAAAAAGTCGCGCGCAGCGGGCTCGACCCTGCGCGAAGCTGTACAGATGTTCGTAGGACACCTGTCTAGCTAATCGCATGCAACATCCAAAAAACGCACCGAAAAAATTATACTAAAAATGCGTCGAAAAATAAAAATATCTAGTAAAAACGAGCCAAAAAAATAAAAACATTCTAGTAAAAACGTCCCAAAAAATAAAATATTCTAGTAAAAAGGCATTGAAAAAGTCGCGTGCAGCGTGCGCTAACCTGCACAAAGCTGGACAGATGTCCGTAGGACATGAACATCTGTCCAGCTGACGCAGGCATTTTCCAAAAAAAATCCAAGAAAACCGTGAGAAATTGAAATAATGAGAAATTAAATGGGAGTCATAGGGAACTACGAAAAAAAATAGATGCTGAATCGGTTGGGAGCCAATTTGGGAGCTCCTAATCACGCATTATCAGATGAGAGTTATGGGAGTCAATTGAGTTGGGAGCCAGAACCATTTTCTAAATGGCTCCCATTTAGTTGACACGTGGTGCGTTCTAAATGGTCGGGAGCCAGGGAGGCAACAAATGCAGGACGTTAATAGCCGTTTTGTCACACCGCAAAAATAAAGATGCGACAACCCGCCGACACACAATATGTGTGCTAGAGGCATCATATGATAACAAAAAAAATAAAATCGAAAACAACATCACTCATATATATATATAGGTGTGCATAAAAGCCAAAATATAATATGAAACATCACATACATATATATATATATGAAATAACTACATCACGGAGACAACAAAACCCTGAACAGATGCGGAAGCCCATATATACACCAACAAAACCCTAATATACAAACCGTACAAGAATATACATAACCTAGAAACAACAATATCTTTTACTCCGTGATGATAACAACCGTCGTACTCACCGTTCACACACGAGCTCCACTAGTTCCTTCGCACCGTCCCGAAACCCTAGACCCAAAAACATATACAAAAGAGTGGTTAGTCACATAAGCGACTAAGTGAGTAAATGGGTCTAGCTTATTAAGACAAGCCACAAGTGCAGTTGTAACCCTAATTCTGGCCGAATTAATATTACTAATTTTAAATATTAAAATAATATCACATGTAGTAATAATTGTAGAATTAAAAATATTCAAAGAATTTCTAAGGTAAAAGAAATGCACAAAACTATTCCTCATATGTACCATTACTACTATCCAACTTTAGAAGTCTATTCCTTTCACACATTCCTTGTTTACATATATATATAAAACCCATATAATATTCCCAAGTGAGGGTACGCGTAGCGGTCAACTGAAGTGCCAGATAGAGCGGAGAGCAAATCCAACTCTTCTGGAGAATCACATAGCTCGGGAATCGCGTATTCCCACACAAGAGCCTTGACGACCATGGATATATCCTCGCGTCTTGAACCAAACTAAATTTGGAATTTTCACTACGTCTAGTAGCTCGTTTCCCCTCAAATCAGATGTCACGAATTACTAATCACAAAACACACAATTCACAAACGAGTCTCGCCGAAACAACCCGTCAAATTAAAAGTGACATCTCAAAGTTCCCCAAAATATTACAATAATAAAATAATTTAATTAATAATAAATTAATCATATATAATGGAAATATATTTGTATAATTACCAAGATTACTTTTTACGATTTTATAATATAATTCCCACTTAGCACAAAACCCTAATCCCAAGTCCCGATTATTGAAACCCTAACTTTGAAACCCTAATTAAGAAACCCTAATAATTTCTCACATGGACAACATAAGGTCATGAGGATACCCATAATTATTAAATTGAAAATAGCAAATAAAAAGAAGTAAATATGAAGATACAAAATGAAAATACACAATGACCTTATATGCACAAAACCGCAAGTCTTAATAAGAGAAAAGGGGAAAGAATTCACTCACTAACGCACAAGACACGAAAGTTGACGAGACGGAGTCTCGCACACGCGTTCTTAGTCGAAATAGACCTTCGCTTTGACAAGCGCGCTTACGGTGACGGAGCCGAATCGCGCAAATGAGGATATCAACTTGCTCGTCTCAACGTTTAGAATATCGCTATACCCTTCGTTTTTCGAATCGTCGAGATTTTATCAATCCTTACTAGGTTTTACTCTTTCTCTCTTCTCTTCTTATTTGAGTAAAAAAAAAATGAATGGCCATGTGAGAGAGAAAGAGGCCTATCCTCTTTTATTCATGCGCATGAAGAGGATGAGGCTGGCAAGATGGACTTTTCTTCCTTATTTACAAATATAACCCCCTAAGTTTCATATTTGGAAAATCCTAATAATAATAATGCCTATGATTATATGTGTAATATATTTTACCTTTACAAATAGGACCTTATATTTTAACTACTTAACATCCCATTATATAAAATAAATTATGTCTTTGCCCACATGAATATCACCATGTGTGCTTAAGTTTTCGATTTAATTTAATATGAAAAACAAAATCAAATTTTGGTAATTACGCTTATTAAGAAAAATATAGAAAATATCAAAATCAAATTTTTATATTTTACACGTTTCCTTAGTTTAGATAGTTTATATTTTGGTAATTAGTTAAATCTCTAGTATATAAAAAGCCTAATATTACTGTAATTGTATTTCAATTCTTACAATGTAATCTCATTTGATTAGTTCTCTTTTTTTATATCCATATACTCTCAATAACTCTAACAAATTGGCACTAGAGCTAGGTTACCATGATTTTATTGCTTCCGCGTGTCGAGCACACCCATTTTATATAATCATAAATTCAAGCGCCGTAATGTCGACCAAATTCAATATTGAAAAATATGATGTCACAATGAGTTTCACAATTTGACAAGTGCGGATGAAGGCTATCATGTCCAAGCTAGATGTGAAGGCCATCATTTCCGGACGACCGAAGGAGATAAAGGGTGTAGTTTGGGAAATGTTGGATAATAGAATCCTCTCGACAATTCTGATATGTTTAAGCAACTTGACTCTTTAAGAAACCCTCGTAGTACCAATAGTTGGCGCGTGGAAGAAACTAGAAGTCATCTACAAGCAGAAGTCGGTTACCAACCGGTTACATTTGAAACATGGTTTCCACTCCTTGAAATTGGCAGAAGGTACATCCATTAAGTTTCATATTTCAGAATATGCAGCTTTTCTTAACGACATGGAAAATGAGGATAAAGCCATGATGTTGTTGTGCTCGCTAGCTATGTCTTATAAAGTGTTTAGGGAGATCATGCTCCATAGTAGAGATTTGCTTACTCTTGAGGACGTGAAGGATAACTTGCTGATCAAGCCCGACATTGACAATGACTTGTTCATGCCTAAGTATAGTCATCAAGATGTTGGATTGTTTGTGGAGAGGTGGAAAGATAAGGAGAAAAATTCAAGCACATAAAAGACTCGTATGCATTCTAAGTACAAGAAACTGGTGTGCAACTATTGCAAGGAGACATGACAAATTAAGGCCGATTGTTACAAGCCAAAAAAGAAACAAGAAGTCATCTGCTCTATCTCTGTTTCAGACAATACCAAATTGTCACATATGAGGTTGGGGCTTAAGATTGAATACAAGGTGACATTCTAGATCAAGAGGGATCTACTGTGTCGCTAGAGTACCGGAAAGCAGGAGTTTTGTGAAGATTCTGTTTGTGGCAAGCAGAAGAGACTCGGTTTTAGTACGATCACACGAAGGGAACTTTGGACAATATCTATTCCGATTTGTGGTGACAATTTTGTGATCTTTTTATAAGGATTGTTCAACAGTGCATAGTTGTACGTTCTCGACAATATAATGGTGTGACTGAATGAACGAATCAGATACTACTCGAGAAGACTTGGTGTATGTATTCTGATACGGGTTTGGGAAAGAAGTTTTGTGCATAAGCCATTAATAATGCTTGCTGGTTGGTTAACAATTCTCCGACAATAGCTATTGGGTGCAGGACACCAAAAGATGGAAACTCGAGCATAGGGTGTGTTATTTAATTGAGACCTAAATTTGGGGGGGGGGGGTGAATAACCTAAATACGTGAAGAAGTGTGGTTTTTTTAATACTTTTTAGGGTTTTATAATATTTTTATGGTTTTAGACTTTTAATTGGATAATTGTATTAATTAAAAGTAATTGAAATAATGATAAGAAAATAAAGAGTAGAAAATATACAATGATACCGAATAAACTTATTGACGCATTTTGGCGAGATGATTGTGTTCAGTTGTAACCACCCGTTCCCACTAGAAATCCTTGTTGCATTCACGAGCACCAACTCATTGGGTATTCCTCGTGGATTCTTGAATCATTAATCCAAATAGAGTTCTTTTGCAAACTTGAATCAACAATCACTTTACAAACACGTAGCGATTCGTTGAAACAACAACTCAATGCTCGTGACTTTGTATAAGACTCAATTCATTTGGTTACTCAATCACTTTACAAATCGCTCACTCAACTCATTGAAACAACAACTCAACTCAACTCAACGAATCGCTACTAAAAATTATACTCAATAACCAATATCGCTCACTAAATTCTCCCTAATCTCACAAAGATTATTGAGTAATTTTGTATAAGACTAGCGAGAGTTTTTTTCAATTTTTGCTCAGAAAAATTGGTGTAAAAATCGGATTTGGGGCTGCTCATTTAAAGAGGGAAGGAGCAGCCCGTCAAAATTGGAAACTGGCTAGTTCCGTTTGAACGGACCAAAAGTTCCGTTCAAACGAAACCTATAAATGGAAACTGATTTAATGAGAATTCCAATTCAAACAGAAGAAATCTGGACTTCCGTTCGAATGGAAGTTATTTATGTTCGAACGGAACCAGTGGCAGCATGTTCTATCAGTTCTTTCGTCAAAACGGAACTGTAGTTTCGTTAGTTTTGTTCTAACGGAACTACAACAAATAACATAATTTGGAGAGTCTCTCTTTAGTGGGCTGACTCGATTTACTACATGACAAGTAGCGTTAACTGCCCTAGCCCAAAGAAATTTAGGAGATAGATGTTCATTTAGCATGGTATGCGCAAGCATAATGAAAGGGCGATTCATATGTTCTACGACTCCATTTTGTTGTGGAGTACGTGGAGCGAAAAACTGACTTTTTTTTTGAAATGGACAAAAAAAAAAAATTAATTAAGTGAATGACCAAGTTTTAAAAATATTTGCAAAATTAGCCATTTCGCCCAGCTACTGGGCGAAACACAAGTAGTTTCGCCCAGCAACGGGGCGAAACAGAGCCAATCACAATCTGCTTAATTAACCCTGTTTCGCCCAGCCGTTGGGCGAAACACGTTTTAGTATCGGTTTTCCTAAATAACCGTTACAAAATATGGACTTTAGTATCGGTTTTGTAAAATAACCGTTACAAAATAATGACATTTAGTATCGGTTTTTACAAATAACCGTTACAGAATAAAGACGTTTAGTATCGGTGTTTACGAATAACTCACGAAGTCGGCGAAACAAAGTCGTTTTTTAGTACCGGTTTTCGTAAATAACCGTTACAAAATGTTAATTTTAGTATCGGTTTTATAAAATAACCGTTACAGTATAATGACATTTAGTATCGGTTTTTACAGACAACCGTTACAGACTGAAGACTTTTAGTATCGGTTTTTTACAAATAACCGTTACAGAAGTCGGCGAAACAGAGCTGTTTTCAGTATCGGTTCTTATTAATAACCGTTACAGAATATAGATTTTAGTAACGGGTTTTTAAAATAACCGTTACAGAATAAAGACCTTTAGTATCGGTTTTTACAAATAACCGTTACAGAATAAAGACCTTTAGTATCGGTTTTTAAAAATAACCGTTACAGAATAAAGACCTTTAGTATCGGTTTTTAAAAATAACCGTTACAGAATAAAGACCTTTTTTATGAATTGTATTCTATGTTTTATGTACTGTATTTTATGTTTATGTATTTTAATTTGTAATATTTTATAGATTGTATTCTATGTTACCCACTAAATAAAAATCAATGTTACCCACTAAATAAAGATCTTTTATACAGATTTATTTTATTTATTTTTTCCATGTAAAAAAGCTAAAAAATCTGTTTTTAATTTTTTCCCTCAGCTGTTTCGCCCAGCGAACTGGCGAAACAGAGCTGTTTCGCCCAGCGAATAGGCGAAACAGAGCTGTTTCGCCCAAGAACCTGGCGAAAGAACCTTCTGTAACAGTTATTTGTAAAAACCGATACTAAAGGTCTTATTCTGTAACGGTTATTTGTAAAAACCGATACTAAAGGTCTTTAGTCTGTAACGGTTATTTTTAAAAACCGATACTAAAAGTCTTTATTCTGTAACGGTTATTTTAAAAAACCGTTACTAAATTCTATATTCTGTAACGGTTATTAATAAGAACCGATACTGAAAACAACTCTGTTTCGCCGACTTCTGTAACGATTATTTGTAAAAAACCGATACTAAAAGTCTTCAGTCTGTAACGGTTATCTGTAAAAACCGATACTAAATGTCATTAGACTGTAACGGTTATTTTATAAAACCGATACTAAAATCAACTGTTTGTAACGGTTATTTAGGAAAACCGGTACTAAAAACAGCTTTGTTTCGCCGACTTCTGTAACAGTTATTCGTAAACACCGATACTAAACGTCTTTATTCTGTAACGGTTATTTGTAAAAACCGATACTAAATGTCATTATTTTGTAACGGTTATTTACAAAACCGATACTAAAGTCCATATTTTGTAACGGTTATTTAGGAAAACCGATACTAAAAAGTGTTTCGCCCAACGGCTGGGCGAAACAGGGTTAATTAAGCAGATTGTGATTGGCTCTGTTTCGCCCCGTTGCTGGGCGAAACTACTTGTGTTTCGCCCGGTAGCTGGGCGAAATGGCTACTTTTGCAAATATTTTTAAAACTTGGTCATTCACTTAATTAATTTTTTTTTTTTGTCCATTTCAAAAAAAAAGTCCGAAAAACTCATGTTTATGACCTTTTCGAGAACAAAATTCGTCAAATTTCGCATTTTTGAACTCATCACCGCTATCATACTTTGAACCGTAATGATAGTGGTACCTTGTTCATTTTCAAAGAGAGCAAATTTGATAAATATATCACATGTTTCTCATTCTTATGAATCACAGACCCAAGTGAGAGAAATCATCAACAATAAAGAAATATTACCTTTACCGGTGAGGCTCGAGACTCTCACGGGGATGCATAAGTCGACATGAAGTAGCTCCAAGGGATGCTTTGTAGAGACCACATTCTTGGACTTAAATCCCGATGACTTAGAGAAGTTATCACGCTCACAAGAAAGCAGATTAGTTAAAATAAATAAGGACATTTAACTAATATGATTCTTGCTCATAGCTCCCTCTAAGGATATGACTTAGGTTATAATTGGGGGATCATATTGAAGTGTCTAGGTAGACTTTGATACCTCTACATTTGAGGAGGCAGAGCTGCTAGTAGTGTCTCTATCTTTCTGTAACCACATATATTTCGAGGAAATACTTGATTTGCGCAAAGGACAGTCTAAAGAGATATGACCTATTTTACAACAATAGTTGCAAAATGTGCAAGTGGTGCTCAAGGTCTTATTAGCAATCTTAACAAAATGAGACTTGTAATGGTGTGAGTATTATTCTTTCCTCAACGTCGGGTCGGTCGACTTGGCGCTAAAAATATTTGATTTTGAATTTTTTTGTTTTAAATGGTCTTTAGTGTAATGTTTGGGAGCTCGATGTTGTAATTCATTAGATTGAATCTTCCGAGGGCATGTGTATCGACTATTTCATAGAAATAACCATTTGGATATCTTTATAAAGTTGTTCAGTTGTGAAACTGATGTTGTTTTTATGACTTTGCCGAGAATCATAAAAATAATGAAACCTATTAGTCTTGCTAAAACTTTTAATGTTCGACCTTTAGGACTTTTATCCTTGGAATAGTTTCAGTATATAAATGCACTTCTTCAATCATTCTTTGGTTGATTGAGTTCCATTTTTACTTTTTTATCTTTAGGTCTTGAAGGAGCGGGTTTAGAACCGACTTTCTTCCTAAATCCTAGACCGGATTTGACACTTAGTTTTTGCCCTATTAATATCTTGTCTAGCTCAATTCTACTTGGGACATTTCTTGCACAAGCAGACTTGAGAGAGTTATTTTCCGTTTTTAAATATACAAGTTCAAGTTTTAGATGACTTGTTTCTCTTTTTAAATTTTCACATTCACAGTTATTGTTTTTGTTATTTATTTTTCCAAGTTATTTTATTTGTGCCTTGTACTACATTACTGAGGCTTTGGACTATTAGTTATTGTTGAGTACTGACAAGACACTCCCAAAACCTATCCAATTCTTTTACTAGTTTATCACGTTTTTCAGGTTGTTTATTATTGTTTAAATGATTTGATCTTGGGAACTTTTAACGTTCGGAAATCTAAACCAAGAGTAGGGTCTAGAAATACCTCATAACTCATGTCACGTGAAGAACCAAAAGATGATACGTCGAATGAAGATGTCACGGGAGGTGGAGGAGGTGGAACTCGTCCCTTGTTTACATAACATCTCTTGGAAAGCTTGCTTAAGCGACATCATCTACGGAGTCGTATGCCATGAAAGCAACGTTCGTCATCCCAGATTCAAGAGTCAGAATCCGAACTGGAGGGGTTACTCAAATCATCATCGGATTGTCCTTCACGCCAATCATTGCATCGTCCTCGCCCACTTTCATGTTCCAAGGGGTAAGTTCGGAATGAAGCGTGTAATAGATGTCGATCATATGCCCCTTTTTGTTCCACTTGAAGCAGTAGATCTTTTGGTTGCTGTGTCGATGGTTACCGTTAAACCGTTACTCACGTGCTCAAAAATCACCAAGCTACCTCACTAGCTAGAAATGTCATTTCTTTGTCCTCGTCATTTGAGTTTACCGCGGACATAGCTATGGCTCTAGGTTGAGAGTAGATACTCATCTGGTTGCGTCAAGCCTTAAAATTTTGGAAGTAGTTGATGAGGTATTCCGGCCCGAAATCTTGGGTCGCCATCATCATCTCGAAACTCGGAGTGTCTCCCAGCTTGGTGGCATAGCCCTGATTAATTTACATACAACTCGAGAATTGGTTAGGGTCTCTCCTAAAGTGACGTATCCATTTCAGATATGCGACATATGAGTATACATATCATCGACAGATTCACCTTCGATCATCCGAAAACAGTAAAATTGTTGTTCAAGTCCCATAAGTTTGGTCCTTTTTCATTTGATTGTTTCCCTCAAACAAGTTTAGAAGACTCATCACATTCGATAAGAATTAACACAACCATCAGTTATATTTGATAAATTATTTAACATGTTTGTGAGAATCAGGTTATGTGCCATAATATCAAGTGTGATGTTTGTGGATGTCGTGTCAATGCAATCAGATATCTTTTACAAATTCTATGGTAAAACATTTTTCAACTACCTGACAAAGACTATGAAGTTCGAAGGCATTTATCATACACCTCTTCTATAGATTCTAGTTCTTGCCGTCGAGCCTCTCCAGGTACGCGATCTGAAGCCGGTTGATTGAAGGAGTCGCCATGAATCAATAATACAAATAGTTTCAAAATTAAATTCGAAACGGTCTGTATTCCCACTTTGATACCAATTGTTGTTTAATTGTGCCCTAAAGGGGGATGAATAGGCCTAAATACATGCAGAAGTGTGATTTTTATACTTTTTAGGGTTATAAAGTTTTTATGATTGTAGACTTTTAATTAGATTATTGTATTAATTAAAAGTAATTGAAAGAGGGAGGAAAATAAAGAGTAGAAAATAAACAATGATACCAAACACCAAACTTGTTGCCGAAATTCGACGAATTGGTTACGTTAGTTTTAACCACCCTTTCCCGCTAGCAACCCTTGTTACATTCACGAGCACCTACTCTCTGGATATGCGTCTCGGCTTCTTGATTTACTAATCCACATAGGGTTGTTTTACAAACTCGAATCAATGATCGCTTTATAAACTCGTAGCGGTTCGTTGAAAAAATAACTCAATAATTTCTTTCAATCATATAAACAAATATCGCTCACTAAATTCTCCCTAATCTCACAAAGATTATTCAGTAATTTTGTATAATACTAGAGAGAGTTTTCTTCAAGTTTCGCTAAGAAAAAATTGGTATAAAAATCGGATTTGGGACTACTCATTTAGAGAGGGAAGGAGCAGCCTGTCAAAATTATAAACTGGCTAGTTCCATTTGAACAGAACCTATAAATGGAAACTGATTTAATGAGAAATCCAATTCAAACAACTAGAAATCTAGATCCGTTTGAACGGAAGTTAGTTCCGTTCGAACGGAACCAGTGGGAACATGTTCTATAAGTTCTTCCGTTACTGTAGCAAATAACACCTTTTGGAAAGCCTCTCTTTAGTGAAATTAAATTTACTCAAAAATACAAAAACTACCCAACTAAGAACTACACGCCTTCTAGCTCTTCTGAAGTGACCGATTTGCATTCGTTGCATCCATCTCGATTTGGTCTTCATTTCCTGTCTCATTTTTCATCTTCTTGAACTTGCGATTTATTTGAACTAATTCATAATACTCAAGAAATTGTTAGTAGCTCAAAATTATTTCTAAACGTCATCAAACTGAAAACAACATGGTGAAGAAGTGCATTCTTCTTGGATACACTTCAGGTGTGAAGGTATATCATTTCCGGTGTCTAGCTCCAAAACTCCTCATTTTGAGAGACGTGACTTTTGAGTCGGTTATGTTATCGGCACGGGTGCAAATGATTGATCCGTCTATTAAAGAGGTTAAGACAGCCAAGAAGAAGGTATAGTTTGTAGTTTCAAAACATCAAGGACAAGTTACTAGACGTAACATGGAGTAATATGTTGTCTCATTTTGATGATGATGAATAGATTCAAGAGAGTCAAGAAGAACAACGGCTTAATGCTTTGATAAAGGATCAGGTTAGACCTTCTATGAGAGTATGAGGTATATATACTCTGATTTTATGTGTTGTTTGACAATAATCAATGAATCGGAGTTTGGCGAGTCTTCAATCACAAGGAGGCAGTAGCCTCATGTGAAGTGGGAAAGTGAATTACTGATATTAAGGAGTAGCTCATTTTGGATAGGTCGTTATTACTACTTTGTATCAGCAGTGAGATTTCATGTATAGGTGGAGATTGTTATGTATACCTCTAAATCTCACCGTAATTTGTTTCCTTTCTAATAATAATATTTCGAAAATGATTAGAAGGAGGTGGTTTATTTCTATCATTGTATTTTATTTTTGGATATTTTCATATTGTATTGTTAGTTTAGGCATTTTATATTTTGCTAATTAGTTAACGCTTTAGTATATAAAGATGTCTAAAATTATTATAATTATATCACGCTTTAGTATGGTCTCATATTTGATTAATAAGAGTTATCTCTTCTTTTTTTCTTATTTTCTCTTACAAATTCTCTTTCTCTATATCCATATTCTCTCAACTACTTTAATTATAAGCGTTAAAATATGTTTTTAGATGACAGAAAAATTTCCACCGACTAATCCAAAAGATATGCATATATTATAAATAATTAAAAAACTATGAAGTTTACATATCAATTTAACAGTACGGACACATTTGTTTTTGCCAAACAAAACACTTAATCCCAATATTACAAAACTGTTCCAAATTAGATAATAGATATGCATATATACTAAATAATTAAAAAAACTGTGAAGTTTAAATATCAATTTACCAGTACGGACACATTGTTTTGCCAAAAATATTACAAAATTGTTCCAAATTAGATAATCTCAAACTACAAGAATATATATATATATATATATATATATATATATATATATATATATATATATATATATATATATATATATATATATATATATATATATATATATATATATATATATATATATATATATATATATAATTTTTTCATTTTATGGAGTAGGCTCAAGGGGATGGTTATATTTGATAATTTGATTAATTTGTCATGTATATATAATATATTTACCTGAAGAAAAGAAAAAGTTGCTGTGCGATAGATAGTAAAAATTTAATGTATCATGTTTTTGCTTTTTTTTTTTTTTTTTGCGAATATTTTAGTTTGTTTTTTTTTTGTCTAAATTTACTAGTATGGCATAAGAATTATAATTATAATACTATAATATTATGTAGTTACTGTTCTGGCCTTGCATATATATTATCTTTGTTCAGAGTTCAGTCTTCAGACCTTATCTTCATTATCTCATTGGTTTACTCTTTACGTGAAACTCAAACTTACTCTATTGTTGAAATTACAAGCTAAATAAATAAAGGCTGCCTATCTTAAATGCTGCCATTGCTTTCAATTTTTTAGTTATATAAAATCCCCAAAATCAATTTACACGTGACCATACTCTTTTTATTTGTATATTATTTTCTAAATCTCCAAAATCGAACCCACGTGATTATGAATATATGATACCTCTCAAAAAAAAAATACTGGACCACATATGATCACTGTTGTGATAGAAGGAATATAATGGACCATATTGTGTACAGATTTAACTAATAGTTATCAACAAGAGTCGGAGACCAAAATACGGTCTAGATTTGAACATGCAGTTAGGTACAGGTATACCTGAAAGACAATATATAATCTTGTTGATAAGTAACTAATAGTAGAAGCATAATTGCAAATAACGCCATGTAGTGTCTATGATTTAATAATATAATTACGTTATTTTGGTTAAAAATAAGTCAAATAAGCATTCTCCTTTTACAAAAGAATATTTTTTTTATGATACTTTTTTTTTTGAAATACTTGATAATATTTAATAATATTATCCGCTACAAATTATAACATCTATTATATCATCCATATAGCATTCGCTAATCGCTATCTGCTATAAAAAAAATAGCATGAACGCTACAAATATCTAAAGATTATTTAAATAGTGTTTAGGAATTTGTAGCATTCGGGTTATTTTTATAGCTATTAGCGTTTAGCGAACGTTATATCAAACGATATAATTTGTAACATCTTGAGTAGAATCCATGTCATGTGTAATGGTGCCATAATAAAATTTCGATTATATTTACAAAGTTTTACTATGCAAATATATTTTTTTATTATTTACTAGGGGAGCTTTCGCTCTACTTCGAAATATATTAAATATACATTTATATTTAAATAAGCGCAACATATATAGTTCAAGTGCTAATTCATCTTAAAATTTTGAGAAAATTTCAAGTTTAATTCCCGACAAACGCAATATTGTGTAGCACACATTTAGAAAGATTTATCAAACCATAAATTATCAGGCTAATCTAAAAAAAATTATGTAGTGATATACATTATATTTTTTAGATGTAACAAATTACTGACTAAAAAATATTATTTCACTATAAATATTGTGTGATAGAAGATTGAATCAAGGTGTTGGTTATACACTAACATCAAACGAGTTAGTATGATAATTTGTTAAGAAAAATATCTTGACTTTTTGAGAGTAATGAGTTAAATTTTATTTACTTAAATACTTTATATGACTCATTATATATCTTAATATAAAGTTTGTGCCATATAAGATCAGTTTAAGGTAAAATTGGTTATATTGTTAGTATTGTAATTTAAAAAAAAAAGATCTTACAAGAATTTTGACTCAATATTTTATAGCGAGTTGTGAGTAGAAAGTTATATTAATTGAACTATTTTATATGACCCGCTATACATTTTATAATAAGTTTATGCAACAGAAGATCAAAGAAGGTACATAATTTGAAACAAAAAAAAGGCATCAAAAGCTTATATATTTCAAAAGTTGAGAGGCCACGTGTCACTCGTGGAAAAAACGTCCAAAATTATAAGCTAGTACTAGTATATATATCTCTTTTATATAATTAGTTTCACATATATAGTTTCCTATAATTCTTCTTCACATACTCAATCGAAAGAAAATATTGAAATAAGGCCATAACTTTTCATCAAAAAAAGAAATGAAACCATTTTTTTTGTTTTTTGTCAATAGTCCATAGGCATACACAACACAGTCCCTAAGATAGCACATCTAATTCTATCTGAAAATTTCTCTAAAATCTTTCTAAAATCCTGCTAAATGCATGATTCAATATCTCACCTATGAAAGATGGAGCAAGTACCATAACCAGTTAAATTATCCTAGTGGTGGTAATAAAACCATAACTATAGACTTCAACTATGTTATTAGAAATTGCAAAAGGCCCCTCAATTTTTAATAAATTAAAAAGTCTCTATAGTTAATTCAAATTTAGCATAGTTAATTCAAATTTTGCAATTTCTTTAATTAACATTTTTTAGTAGAACTCCTTAATTACAAGTTAATCCACCCCCAACCACCTTTAGTTTTTTTTTTTTCCAACACCTAACCTCCTTAAACTCTCCTATAGCTTTCATTGTTGGATCCTCGAAATGTAAAATTCCCTGTATTTCATTGCACTCATCGTAAATCAAGTGCTCTCAATTTATTGATAATAAGGAACCAAAATCGAAATGAATTAGAATGTGATTATTAAGGGAAATTTGATCATAGACCAATTATGATACCTTTGCTTGATAAAACGGCTTTGAACTGATAGGCAGCATATGCTTCCATGTCAAAAATATGCTCTACAAATCATTTACATGACTTTTTTACCAAACAGTATTATCTGTGTGGACCTGTGTAGTCTTGATTTTTTTCAACCCTTCATTGAATGAAGAGCCATTCATATCTGTTTTATGATCTGTCTATTAATGAGCACATATTTTTCTTGTTTCTTTTGTGTTCTGTAGGGCCTGGACAGTATTGATCTATCAATTACATACAGGAGCTAGTATGCATTAGTCCAAATTATTGTTGTTTTAGATATAAAGTTTAGTACAGTACAAACAAGGCCGGCCAGGTTTTCGGGACCCTAACGCCATTTTTTAATAATGATCCTGGAATATTTTAAATCTTAAATTTTTTTTATTAAATCTCAGAAAATGTCAAATACCTTCGTCCAGTTCCATTTCATCTACATTATCATTTTTTCCCAGTACCTCATTTTCTTCATTTTCTAAGTTTGTATCAACCGGTTCCCTAAAATAAATTTATGAACCGTCATTCTTGTGAATTGATGAATGCTTTTTCTTTTTGTCTCTTTTTTCTTTTCTAATATCTTAATGGAGACATGATAAAATTCTACATATAAAATTATTAAAAAAAGATAAGACTTTAACAATATCCCGACTTTATTTATTTATGGATTAAGCATGTCAAAATAGTTGAATTTGCATCCTTTCTAAACTAAAAGAAATTCTAGTCGCTCTTATGAATTTTGGAATTGATCATTTAATATTGGTTTTTCCTTTAACGGGTTACTTTATAAGGAATGCTAATAGCATAACAGAAATACATAATTTTATCTAAATTTATAGTCCACACACTGTACATATTAATATATGAGCTATTTTCTCGTTTTATCTATAAGCCACTTTTGGGTTCTTATATTCATGGAGGATTTTAAAGAAATCGACTATTTCAAAGTTTTAAAGCTTCAAAATTGAGAGTTATTGATGCTTTTTCAGAGATTAGTTGATACATGATTAAATATTATTTTAGGATTAGCAATTTAGTGTTTGATATGAGGGATTCGGAATTTCATTTTAGTATTAGAAAAGAAAAAGGAATTCTAGTTTTCAATTCATATAGACAAAAGAGGGAGGGAGAGGAGAGGTGTGGAAGCGACTTATTGAAGAATTCGAGTGGAGCAAGGAGACCGGCGATCTTCCTTAACCGCCGTTCGTAATATGGCCATGAAGAGGCGGAGGCGAACTTCGTGGTTTCACTTTCACAGCGTAGAGAGAGAGAGGGGAAGGGAGAAGGGGAATGGGGCTACAGAGGTTACTTATTTTTTCTTATTGGGCTGGCTTTTCATTTTTTTAATAGGCTGGCTTTTTATTTTTTTTGTACATAACTATAAGAATATATATACAAATAAGACCCCTCAAAATTTCAGCCCCCAGGCCCAAGCCTCTTGGTCCTATAGCTCGGGCCGGGCCTAGTATAAAAGCTATGTTTTAGATATAAATTGTAGTAAGGCAATGAACTTGTGTGCCCATGTTTAGTTTATAAAACATAGGCATAATTAAGTGCCTGCTAATATAGTGCAATTAAGTTCTCAAATAATTTCTCAAAATGCCCCCCCCCTCTCGGCGCTTCCTGTCTCCTATCTGATATGTTACGGTTCACTTTTGTGACACGTACACAACACTCATCTCGGCTTTGTTAAAGATTTGGAGAATCTATAGATATGGAGAATCATTTGATTTATTCTCTAGATAATTGCCATTACAAGGATCGGCTAATTACTTCTCATAAATTATGCTTTCTTGATTTTCATACAAGAAGAAGCCGTCATATATCCACAAAATTGAAAGTTATTTAAAAAATTTCGGAGCTCCCCATTCTATGCACTCCCGAGCTCATATATTTTGCTGACAAAATTAGAAGCTTCAAAATGACTCTCACAAAATTTAACTTATAATTGTTTTGTTTAGTAACTATTTATGGCTCCCAGTAAATTTTTCATATAAGATATTTGACAATATAAAAGTGTAATCTTTAGAATATAAGGTATATTATTGTGATATAAAGGTATATTGTCTTTTTTTGGCGGAGAGATTTCTTTATTAGTTTCATCATCTAGATCAGTATGATGAGACTTGTACATTCAACTAATTTAATATTTTTTTCCTATTGTTTAGAATATAAAATAAAATAGGAGGTTCAAATCTTTTTTCGTTGCTATTTTCTTGTTTTCCAATTTAGCTAAGTTAGGCAAGTAGTAATTACAAATCTAATAATTATCTATGACCAAACGGTCATATTTTCTCCTATAAATTGTACTCAATCATGTATAAGAAAGATAACAAAAAACTCATTATTTTCTCCACTCAATTGTCTTGCCTCTCTTATTTTCTCCATTATAATTTTCTCACTTTGTGCATGTCATGCATCAAATCAAAACAGATAAAGAAAAAAAGAAGACCTTGGGGTTGGTTCACGAAAAGAGAAAGAAAAAATAAAATAAAAAGACCAGATCATCCATCATTATGCCAGGGACAAGCTCTCGTCGTCTCTCTTAAATTCCTAATTAGTTTTGTTAAATGAGACATCGCTCTTAGTAAATTATTAAATTAACTGTCAATCATACAAGAATTGGTAGGACTAATACACATAACGTTTAGTTTATACAATTGGTACCAAGACTAGTATCAGTTGAATCATTGCTCAAACATTTGCTTACCAACACCAATCAATTAGGGTCACACGCATCCGCCTTTTAAGCAACTCTCTAAAAATTAACATATCTTTCCGTATGGTTCTTCAATGATTGTCCAAAATTCATCAATTCAAGACATGTCGTGTATTCAAGCTCCAATTAAAAACTTATTTTGCTCGGTCATTTTGAAAAAAAAAATTCCCTTCCTTTTTTTTACCTCTTATCTCGAACCAAATCTCTAAACATATGACAAGAAAGATGTGAAGACTCACCAACGTTTGAAAATAGTTTTTTCTTGCCTCTATTATCGAACCAAATTTAACGTATAAACAATAACAAGTTTGAAAATAGTTACTTTGCCTCATATCTTGAACCAAATCTGAACACATAATGAGCACAAAGAGGAGGCACAATCTAAAAATAGAAAGAGTAAAAAGAGAAGATTCCTTCAGGATATCAACCGTCGAGAATTGAGCAGTTATTTTCTGAATATTATTAAAACTTCTATTACTTCTATCATGACTTCTTTAATTTCAATTAAATTAAATTCTTCACTTTTTTTAATTCATTTTCTTTTTTATAAAACATTTTTACGTCAAAATTTGCTATCTCTACTAGTAGGCATCTCTTAAACCGCCTACTTAAACTTGGAGAAAAGTTCCAAATTTGAGTTACGACGTGTTCAGCACAATTGATACTTAGCTATTGCGCAAACCACTGATAGTGGATTTGAGTCTCAAAAATTATTTGTTACATATTCTGATTTGTTCAATCTAAAAAATATAAAAAATATTTGAATTAAAATATGAATAATTAAATAAAATTATCAAAAATAAGGGAGAAACTAATAAATTGTGTTATATAAGACAAGATAATGTTTTAGGCCCAACAGGCCGTCTAATTATATAGATCACATCGGAGTTTAATCGACTATAAAATGAACATTATGAGGAAGAAAAATAAACAAAATCGAGACGATTTTATCCCCAACAGGCCGACTAATTATTGTAGTTTGGATTTGGAATTAGATACTTTTGGGCCGTCAATTGGGTTGTTCATTGACCGTTCTCTATCGGCCCTAACATATGAAAATTGCAAGGTAGTGTACTTCCTGCGAGAATTCACCTCATTTTAATATGTAGAAATATATAATTGATGTCTTTTAACTTGCAACATATACATTTAATATATATATATATATATATATATATATAAACAAAAAAATTGTTTTCTCATTCATTTAAAGATGTAAT
The DNA here is from genome assembly GCA_024447665.1 of Juncus inflexus. Classification (NCBI taxonomy): domain Eukaryota; kingdom Viridiplantae; phylum Streptophyta; class Magnoliopsida; order Poales; family Juncaceae; genus Juncus; species Juncus inflexus. Next base: position 9,757,484 of record JAJHPC010000012.1, on the reverse strand, counting down.
GTAATTGGCACCATTCATGACAAGAAATTTGTTCTTTGCTTTTTTAAAGCATATGGTGTTTCCCTTATAAATGAATATTATGGATTTACAACATCGTAATAATTTTCTCATTCTTTGCCGCTAATTATATTGATGTCATGCAAATAACTTGTAATTTAGTTGGTTAAAATATTTACATATGTAACAAGAGATCGTGCATTATATTGACATCATGCAAATAACTTGTACATATTTAGCAAAATCTCTAAACTCAATGAGTTGAAAATAAAAAAAACTATATTGACACCACAACTTTCCTCTCTCTCTCTCTCTCTCTCTCTCTCTCTCTATATATATATATATATATATATATGGGACATGCTAACTAGTATACGTAAGCAAAATGAAAATTTTGTTTAGGGTTCAAAAAATTACACGTATCATCAAATATTCAAATTTCAACGTACGGATTGAATATATATGTTTTGAATATGTTGTAAACTAATTTTCATAAGAATCGGAATATTATATCATTTCCATCATGTATCATCAAAAAATATATAATTGGAATATATAGTGATGAATTTTAGTGATACATGATGGTAATGATATAATATTCCGATTCTTGTGAAAATTAATCTACAATATATTCAAAACATATATATTCCATCCGTACGGTTAAAATTTGAATTTTTGATTATACGTGTAATTTTTTGGACCGTAAGCAAAATTTTTATTTTTCTTACGTATGCTATTTAGCCATACTCTCTCTCTATATATAAACTAAAAATTGTGTTCTCATTCATTTAAAGTTGTAATGTAATTGGCACAATTCATGACAAGAAATTTGTTCTTTGGTTTTTTAAAGCATATCGTGTTTCCCAGATAAATGAATATTATGGATTTATAGCATCCTAATAATTTTCTCATTCTTTGCCGTTATCGTAAATAAGTTGTAGTTTAGTTGATTAAAATATTTGTATATGTGACAAGAGATTATGAATTATATTGACGTCAAACAAATAACTTCTACATATTTAGCAAAATCTTTAAACTCAATGAGTTGAACATCAAAAAAATTTTATTGACGCCACGACTTTCCTCCACCATAAAGGTTATGACAAAACGACCGTCTCTTTTCACTACTCTTTAACCTAGTTGCAGAAAATCTACAAGCACTTGTAGATACATATCCCCTCTGTTCACCAAAAGTGGACTTCAAGTTTGGAAATGACAGTCATTGCGTTAAAACTTAGAAGAGAGGCACATGTCGATAACCAAATATCTTAACCATATCTTAGCTTACACCTTTCGCTCCCTTGTACCACCAGTCATTTTCATTTCTGGATTTAACGAGTATATAAATTAACAAGGAGAAAACTATTCCACACCCAATCATACTTGCATTCACATACAAAACATCATGGGTTATACTACAAACTTATTTTCCTTTCAACTACATTGACCTACCCTTAAAGATATGCACGCCTCGAAATACAACTTTCCTCCCTTGTTACAAAACTTGCAAATAAAACTTTTACAAAACTTGAAAAATTGAACTTTCCGCTTGGAAAGGGTAATTACTCTATCTAGTAGAAGAATAACCTTTCATATTTCTGATCATACGTAATTCTAAAAATCCGAATTGATCATCCGTTAGTCTTAGTTCAGTTCGGATTTTAAGGAGTAAGAGCCAATTAAGTTCGGATGACATTAAAATCCGACTAACATGAAATTAAATTTGACATAATTGACTCTTTCATGTGTCTGATCATCCGTTATTCTTAAAATCCGAACTTATTCAGAATGTTGGAAATATTCGACAGAATTGTAGTAGATCGAAGAGAAGACAGAGAAAACGAAGAACCCTAGAGGAGGGTTTGTGTGAGCCGTCGCGTAGAAGAGAGAAAGAAAGAAAGGAAAGAGAGAATCAATTTTAGCAAATGAAAACTTAACATAATTAACCTAGGGTACAAGATATATGTAGTACACATTATAATATGAATCTACATGACCCAATAAAGCAATTAGGATCCATAATTCAATAATCTCTACCTTGGACCCGAATTGCGACAAAAATAACAAGAATAAGCAAAAACATACGAAAGACAAATCTAGCGACACGCTAGTTACAAATAGAAATCAAATCGGTACATAATTTAAACTTAGCGATTGGAAGATGTTTGGTGAGCATGTCCGCCGGATTCAACTCGGTACCTATCTTCTTCACAACGATTTTTCCTTCCGAGATTACATCCCGAACGAAGTGGTACCTCATGTCGATGTGCCTCGTCTTCTCGTGATACATCCGATCCTTCGTCAAATTGATGGCACTCTGGTTGTCGCAATACACCACAATCGGATTCTCTATGGACAACAACTCTCCAACAAACGCCTTTAGCCAAATAGCCTCCTTGATCGCCTCGGTTATCGCCATGTATTCGGCCTCGGTACTCGAAAGTGCAACGGTCGGTTGAAGTGTCGATTTCCAACTTATAGCACACTTCCCAATAGTGAACACATAACCCGTTAGCGAACGCCTTTTATCTAGATCGCCCGCAAAATCAGAGTCTACATAACCCGTTAGCACACTATCCGGATTGGATCCGAATTCCAGACGCGCATTTAGCGTACCTTTCAAATAGCGGAAAATCCACTTGACCGCTTCCCAATGCCCCTTTCCGGGACATGATAAATACTGGCTCACGACGCTGACTGCTTGCGCCAAATCGGGTTGGGTACACACCATTAAATACATCAAGCTCCCGACCGCACTCGAATATGGGGTTCTTTCCATATATTTCCGCTCTGCATCGGTTTTCGGAGACAAATCCGCCGATAATTTAAAATGAGCCTCAAGAGGGGTAGCAATCGCCTTGGATCTATGCATGTCGAAACGACGTAACACCTTTTCCGCAAAACCCGCCTGCGAAAGAAACAACTTCCGCTCGGGTCGATTCCTCGTTATCTCCATGCCGAGAATTTTCTTAGCTGGTCCCAAATCCTTCATTTCGAAAACGGAATTCAGTTCTGCTTTTAAACGTTTAATCTCCCCCTCATTCGACGACGCAATTAGAATGTCGTCCACGTACAGTAACAAATACACGAAGTTCCCGCTATCTAATTTCTTAATGTATACGCAGCTATCAAAATTAGATCGAGAAAAATTAATACTAACCATAAATGCGTCGAACTTCTTGTACCATTGTCGGGGTGATTGTTTGAGACCGTACAGTGATTTGTTCAACCGACACACGCGTGTCGATTTCGGGTTCGGGTTGGTTTTGCGTTGCGTTTTGCTTGTGAGCTCCGGAAGTCCTTCCGGTTGGATCATATAAATTTCCTCCTCTAAATTGCCGTGTAGAAATGCGGTTTTCACGTCCATTTGCTCGAGTTCCAAATTTTGAGACGCAACTAACGCGAGCAAAACCCGAATAGACGTGTGCTTTACTACCGGAGAAAACACCTCATTAAAGTCCACGCCTTGGACTTGACTATACCCTTTCGCCACAAGTCTCGCTTTATAGCGCACATTCGACCCGTCTGCTTTGCGCTTAAATACCCACTTACACCCGATAACCCGTTTATTTGTCGGAGGTTCAACAAGTGACCATGTCTCATTTCGATTCAACGAATCCAACTCCTCCTTCATAGCGACAATCCAATGTTTCGCCTCTCTCGAATTAACCGCTTCTTTGTACGAATACGGTTCGCAATATTCCACGTCTTCTGCAATAGCTAAACAATAGGCAAAATCAGAATACCCGTACCTCGAAAGTGGTCGAATGACCCTTCTGGCTCGATCACGAGCTAACTCGTAATTCTGTGGATCGAACTCGCCTTCTTCATCTTCTAATCGGGTCGGATTACCCGAATTGGGTTCGGGTTCATTTCGGGTTGGATTGGCCCGAATTGGAGCTTCATCTCGGGTTGGAGTCTCGGATTGACTTTCGTCCTCATAACCGCCACCTCTCGACGGTAATCCATTCTCAGCCTTCTTTGACTCATTAAACTCCACCTTAGATTGAACCGTATCATTCATACCCGAGTCAAACGCATCTTTTGCTCGAATCATTTCTGACTCATTAAAAATAACGTCTCTCGAAATGATAAATTTCCCCGTCTTTGGACACCATAATTTATATCCCTTAACGTTATTGGGATATCCAACGAATACACATTTCTTCGACCTTGGCTCCAATTTACCGTCATTCACGTGCATGTATGCGGGGCACCCGAAAATCCTCAACTTCGAATAATCGGCCGGACGTCCCGACCAAACTTCTTCTGGCGTCTTCAATTCAATAGAGGTTGTTGGTGATCGGTTTATCAAATAGCATGCGGTGCTTATCGCTTCCGCCCAAAATTCTTTACCCAAACCCGCATTCGAAATCATACTCCTCGCACGCTCGAGAAGCGATCTGTTCATTCTTTCCGCCACGCCGTTTTGCTGCGGGGTATGCACGACGGTTCTATGCCGCAAGATGCCTTCGGCCGCACAAAAAATATCGAATTCACGATTACAAAATTCTAAACCATTATCCGTTCGTAACGTCTTGATCCGTTTACCCGTTTGATTTTCCAAAAGTGTCTTCCAAATTTTAAAATAATTAAACACTTCATTTTTCTCCCGTAAGAAAAATACCCAAACCTTTCGCGAAAAATCATCAATAAATGTGAGCATATACCTCGAGCCTTTTCCCTTAGATGGCTCGCGAGACGGACCCCAAAGGTCGGAGTGTATGTACTCCAACTTCTCTTTTGTCGTATGTACGGCGGTTGAGAAACTTAACCGCTTATGTTTTCCAAATACGCAATGCTCGCAAAATTCCAAATTTCCCATACATTGACCGCATAACAAGCCTCGCTTGCTTAAAATGGTCATCCCACGCTCACTCATGTGGCCCAACCTCATGTGCCACAATTTCGTATTTTCCTCCTCCGTAATCGAGCGTACAATCGTCGCGGATTCGGTTGAAACGGGTTCATTTTTCGTGATCCAAAACTGGTCATATTTGGTCTCTACTGAACCGGGTTTATTTTGGACAGATATGGGCTGAACCGGCCTTGAACCGGCTTGAACCGGGTTAAATCAGGCTGAACCGGACTGAACCGGGTTAAATTGAGCTGAACCGGACTGAACCGGGCTGAACCGGGTTAAACTGAGCTGAACCGGACTGAACCGAACAGAACCGGGCTGAACCGGGTTAAACTGAGCTGAACCGGACTGAACCGGGCTGAACCGAACAGAACCGGGTTGAACCGGGTTAAACCGGGTTGAACCGGACTGAACCGGGCTGAACCGAACAGAACCGGATTGAACCGGGTTGAACCGAACCGAGTCAAAAACTGATTTTTCTGCTGAAGTTTTCTGCTGAATTTGCTGAATTTTCAGATCCGGGTTTGAACCCGATTTCTCCGAAATTACCGTACCGGCTTTATCGGTAACCACTGAGGCTTGTAAAAAATAGAGCGTACCTACGCGTTTCGCCTTCATGACCGTGAGAGCTCCGATTGACACACGTAACACTCCACCTTCACTTTGGAATTTGCAACCCTTTTCTTCAAGCGAACCCAACGAGATGAGATTTTTCTTCAAATCGGGTATGTGCCTCACACCCGTTAATCTCCGAATTCTCCCGTCATGAAATTTAAACGAGATTGTACCGGTACCGGCCACCTTGCATGTATTATTATTCCCCATAATTACTCGTCCATCCGAGGGCTCGTACGTCTCGAACCAATTTCGATTCGGCGTCATATGTTGAGACGCACCCGTATCCATAATCCAACAATTTTCGTCGGCTAAAAATTCATCAACCAGCGAAAGAGAATCGTATTGATCTATATTCGCCGAATTAGCCGATTCAGAAGGTTGACCACGATTATCCATCGAATGCTTATTTTTCAATTTAAAACACTCGGCCTTGATGTGACCTTTCTTCTTGCAATAATTACAGATAATGTTTGGATTATATTTACCCCTCGATTTTGACCGGTGCTTGAAATTCTTCGATGACCGATCCGACCGGTCCGACGACCGACCGCGATCAACAAATAAACCGGATCCTGTGTGTCCTTTCTCATGGGTTATCTCACCGTCAATGTGGGTTTTGGCTTGCAAATTCGATTTTACATCCTCAAGCGTAATTTTCTCTCTTCCATAAATCATCATATCTCTAAACCCCTTATATGACGCGGGTAAAGAGCATAATAGCAAAAGTGCTTGATCCTCGTCATCCACCTTAGCGTCGATTTTGGCTAACTCATTAATGACCGACGCAAACTCTTGAAATATGTTCGGACAACGAACCACCCTCATTCATGCGGAGCATATAAAGACGCAATTTTAACCGCAACCGATTTGTGAGAGACTTCTTCATAAAAAGGTTTTGTAATTTTTCCCACAACCCTTGAGCGGTAGTCTCCTCCAAAACCTCTTGCAACGTCCCGTTGCTTAGGCATAGTTGGATGATCGAGAGAGCCTTATCGTCTATCTCTCTCCACTTTGTATCCGTAATGGGCTCCACCAAATTTTCTCTCCCAAAAACGGCATCCTTTATCCCATGGCCAGAAAAATAGCCAACATACGTACCTGCCATAAGGCAAAGCTCGTCTTGCCGTCGAACTTCTCAATATCGTATCTACTTGACATCTCCATTCAACCCAAAAATTAAATTCCCCACAAAAATTAACCGTACTTTCGAAACGAAAAACGAGCGCGCACCGAGTAAAACACAAGGAAGCGTCAACAAAACCGGTTGCAAAAACCGGTTGGGATTTCGGCTAGGGTTTAGGCTTCGGTTAAAACCGGTTGCAAAAACCGGTTTGGGGTTTCGTTGCAAAAATCGTTGTTTTAGGGTTTTGGTTGAAACGGGTTGTAAAAACCGAACCGGTTTAGGGTTTCGGTTGGAGAAAAACGAAATTTCGCTGGATATCCTCACGTAGAACCTTCCTCTGGTACCAGATTGTTGGAAATATTCGACAGAATTGTAGTAGATCGAAGAGAAGACAGAGAAAACGAAGAACCCTAGAGGAGGATTTGTGTGAGCCGTCGCGTAGAAGAGAGAAAGAAAGAAAGGAAAGAGAGAATCAATTTTAGCAAATGAAAACTTAACATAATTAACCTAGGGTACAAGATATATATAGTACACATTATAATATGAACCTACATGACCCAATAAAGCAATTAGGATCCATAATTCAATACAGAACTAAATTGAAACTTTTTTAGATTTTTTTTTTTTTTTTACTTTTTGGTCCATACACAGGAATTGAAAAGATGGAAAGGTATCTAGAGAAAAGGATAAGAGTACGAAATTGCGTACTTCATCGTCAACTCATCCAGATAGAGACTAGAGAATAAGCGTGAGATTCGGTATTGAAATTTGAAAATATCCATCAGCTTGTAGTTTGGAAATATTTGAGGCGCTGTTTGAATGAATGTTTTACGAGATGAATAAATAGTTCACAATCCATTTATGTGTCCATCGAAATCAAGAGAATCTTCTTTATCTTCACCTTCTGACTTTTCTCCAATCTACATTGACTCGGTTTTATTCTAAATCTGTCAGTTGAATTATATTCGCTTTTTTATTTGTAATTTTCAATCATCTTTATACATCCTCAGAAACCACATCATACCAATTATTTTAGCTGTTAGATTATAAGTAGGCAGATCAAAATCATAGCTTTAACCATTGATTTGGTAAGATAGTATTTCTAAGTGTAATTATTTTTCAATAATTTTTAAGCAATCTCAACATGCCATATCACCCTAATGATTTATCAACAAATTATACTTCCGTTATCAGTTATCTCCTTTAGTCACGAGGTCGAAGTGGAAAAAAACGAGGGATAATATTCTAATTGAGTAGAGATATATACCAAGTCGTACTTTAATAAAAAAAATATACAATACAAATTACAATAAAACATAAAAGACTTGACAACAAAACAACGCTGGCATCATAATCCTTGCTCGCCTCTTTAAATTACGTAAACATATATTACCAACTCAAACAAAGCAAAAAACCAAAAACAGAACAAAACAAATTACACTCCACACTTAGCTCCTTGTATCAAATCCCGTCCGAACCCTCATCTCCAGGCCCTCTCCATTTCCTCTCTCCTCTCCTTTGCTAAACAACTCCTCCATTTCCTCCAAAGGCCTCCCCCTTGTTTCAGGACAAAGAAAGAAGAAAAACAACCATGCATTTATCGCAATTCCGGCGAATAAAAAGAAAGCGCCGCCTATTGTAATCGCCTTATATAATGATATAAATGACATAGATATAGTTCCATTCATTAGTCTATTAACTGCCACACCAAAACTGGCTCCTTGAGCTCTTAATCTCAATGGAAATATTTCAGAACTATAGACCCACGTTATAGGACCGAGACCGATGGAGAAAAATGCGACAAATGTAAAAACAGTTAGGATGGAAAGCGTAACTGCCCATGTTAGTTTTTCAGAAGAATGTTCAACCATTGTGAGACCAAATCCTAATCCGGCTAGCGAAACTATCATGCCGGATAAACTTGTTAATAGTAGCGGTCTTCTTCCCACTCGGTCTATGAGAAATGTCGCAATTAAAATAAAACAAGTTTTCGTTAGACCTACGCACATTGTCGCGACTAATAGATGGGTTCGGCCTTCCATACCGGCTTTTTTGAATATTCTCGGACTGTATAAAACAACTGCTTCTATGCCGGTAGCATGTTCAAAGAAATGAATACCGACTGCGGCAATTAAAATTCTTCTTACCGGTTTGGTCGGATGTAATAAAAGATCTTTCCACACGCCCTCTCCTTTCGAAGGGATTGTTGGTTTGGATATACCATTTTCGTCTTCCACAATCCCGGCAGCCTGTTTGATCTCTTGTAGCCTCAGATCGGCTTCATGTTCTGAATTGCACACACGTTTCAGAACAGCATGTGCTTCGTCTGATCGGTTTTGCATGACGAGCCATCTGGGCGACTCTGGCATGGCAAAAATGCTAGCTGCCAGAATAATAGATGGGAGCGCACCTAGTCCCAGCATGACTCTCCAACCGTATATCAATGGAAGTTTCGCAAAGAAATAATTGGAAACATAACCGAGTAAAATACCGAGACTTATGCATATCTCAGGCAAAGAGGTTAGGAAACCACGAGACGAGGGTGACGAGATTTCTGCAGAGTATACAGGCGCAATCATGAGGGCATAACCTACTCCAATTCCTGCGATACACCGGCCGGATAGAAGAACAGGGAATGTTGGAGCATAACCCATTAGAATTGAACCGATGAAAAATATGACCGAAGCTAGTACTATCGTGTATCGGCGGCCCACCCAGTCTGAGATCCTACCAGCTGTCAGTGAACCAACAAGTGCACATATGTTGATAATTCCAGCGAGAACCTCGACTTGAACTTCGGTTATTTTGAGATCTTCTTTTATGAAAAGCATCGCACCGCTCATTACACCAGTATCTAATATGTTAAATTGTATTTTCTTAGTTATGATTTAGTGGGAAAAAAATGAATGCAAATGATATAACCTAATTTTGAATATTGAGAAGATTCTTCAAGACCATTTATTCTGATGTTGTCATTAATAAATTCATGAATAATTAGAAAAAAGAATTCATGTACAATGCAAAAAATGAATCATATGCAGGGAATAAAAATTATGTGTGCAAATGACATAGCATAATTTAGAATATTGAGAAGATTCTTCAAGATCGAGACCATTCATTCTGATGAGATAATCACTAAATTCAGGAAAATTAGGAAACAAGTACGATACAACAAATGAATCACATGCAAAGAATAAAAATACGCATGCAAATGGCATAACATAATTTTGAATATTGAGAAGATTCTTGACGATAGTTAATTCTGATAAGATCATGACTAAATTCATGAAAAAAAAAGAAAAAAATAAATGTGAAATACAAGTAAAAAGAATAAATTTATGAAAAAACTAAAATATTTCATGAAATTACTTACCATAACCCATGAGGATGGAGATGATGGAGGCAATGATGGCACAAGCACAAGCGTACTTGTTTCTTCTTGCATCATCAGTAATCGTGTGAAGAATTTCATTTTTCTTTATAACTTCTCCCATTTTTTCTCTTTCTTTTGAGGAGTTATAGAACTTCGAGAGAGAGATTTATAGGGGATGGGAGGGAATGGGGTTTATAAAGTATTTAATTAACAATTATCCAAAAGTTAAATAGTAATTGTCGTATTAGCCACGGCCAATATTAACTAAAATAAAATTAATAATGTTCAAACAATTTGGAATGGGGAAAACTGAATGTGTGTTTGGTTTGCAAATTATAATAACGAAAAACCAATAAAATTTATGCATGAACCCAACAAATTGACACAATTTAGATTCATCCTGTTAATAGATAAAGTTTAAAGAAACAAAACTATTCATAAATATTATTACAAGTTTTTCAAATAAGAGGATCTTATATCACTCTTGTATACTATGTATGATTAATTTAACTTTTTAAATCAATATTTCATCATAAAGATTAAAGATGGGAATAAAAAGGGGTGAATCTCGAACCGAAAAGGAAATATTGGGCTGTTTGGATTCTCACGCGCATGACACGAGTCATACTTATCTACTCTTGTTTGACTACTTTCTTTTCACTTTCAAATTTCATTTTCGCTTTGAACTCGGAAAATTGAGTTGGCATACTCTCAAGTCTACTTTCTTTTCACTTTCAAATTTCATTTTGGTTTTGAACTCGGAAATTGAGTTGGCATACCCTGACTTTACCTGAACTCAAATTGAGTTTGAGAAACAACAGAATGATTTTTTTTTCATATCAATATTTGATGGAGCCGTACAGAAGCTCAACTCGTTCTGTTTTCTCATTCTCATCTACTTGTTATTTGTATTGCACAATTGTAGTAGTAACAGTAGAAGAATAAATCACAAAGAAAATTAAAATATTATGAAAGGCCGTCAATTTCCTGGAAAGGTTTATATATTCTTGATTAACTTTTCAATCAAAATCTATATTCTTAAATTCAATAGTTACTTTCGTGACATTATTTTGTTCAATGTTTGAGAATTTTTGTTTTGACTGAAATTAAATGGGAAAATTTAGAAAAACAAGAACACTGATGATGGTTTCTCTTTTATGATTTCTCTCATTCTATAACAAGAAAAATTCATATTAAATATAAAAATATGAAGAAATAATGCTGTCCCTTTTGTAATTAAATTAAATAAAAAGGAATCCATCCTCAATTGGGTGGAAAGTTGAAGAAAAGGAACACCAAAAAAGCTTTGTTATTTTTTAAGATTTTTCTTGTGGGAGTCTAGAAATATCCAGAGCTGGTATTTAGTAAGATAGAGGTCCCAATAGTGGATCGAAAATTTTGAAAGAAACAAAAAAATTGGAACCTTCTTTTATTTAATTAAAAGAAATTCAAAATCATTTGTGCATTTTATTATCTTATAAATTAAAGCGTCTAAATCTGTATATAAATAATATAAAATCAAAAGTTCTTCAGGTTCCATTTTGTAAATTAATTTGGGGGAGAGGACAAATATACTAATTTTATCATTCTGTAATTTATAAGAGAAACTATAGTTAGCCCTCAAGTTCATCTTTTGGTATTATTATTCATTTTTTACGGTATAAGTGGTTATTAAAATAAGTGATGGTTATATGTTAAGTGGTGATTGAAATTTTAATTATATGTGATTATTCTAAAATATTACATAATTTATAAAAGACAAATAAAATTTAAAAATAATTCATATAAATTATTCTATTATAAAAGGAAATATATTTGGATTTCATATCTTACTTAGATCTTATTGGCTCCCAATAAGATGAGAGTTCACATGCTCATATACTTGAATATTTTTTATTAACTCCTAGTTACTCCAGTATATTTCAGTCCGAAATTTCAACCGGCCATATTGTTAGCTCCCCGCAATATTGCATAAATCGCTAGTCGGAGTTAGTTGGACGGTCCGAAAATTTCTGAGCAAGGGAATAGTCAAGATTAATCGGAATTACTCAGAATTAGTAGATTGGACCTAGTCAGACTGAATTTTTATATATTTTTTAAATAATATTAAAATTAAAAAAAAATCAATATCCTAAACTCATAATCTAACAAAATATAAAATTTAAAGTTCAAATACACAATTTTAATTAAAGCATAAACCATGTCCAATAAATAATTCAAACGGTTGACACCAGAACCAACAACTTTCTGGCAAAATCGGCATCTCACCCTCTCTAAACTAGTAGCTCGATCCACAAGGTTACCATAATTCCATCCAACATCTCCGAATCATGCTTTTTTGGCAATGCTAGAGTCACTCTGATTTGCATTAGAAGTCATTAATCTCTACGTCCTCTACGACCTAAATCCCTAATTAGCAAAGAAGAAAACAATAATAAAATTAAAGTGAGAAGAACATGACAACAATTGATGCTTAATTACACAATTTGAAGATCAATTTGAAGAAAAACTCAAAGTCAAAGGTGAGACTTGAGACTTGAGGGAGAGGGAGAGAGAGAGAGAGAGAGAGAGAGAGAGAGAGAGAGAGAGAGAGAGAGAGAGGAAGGTGACCTGGCATCGTCAGTCCCAGCACTGACAGTGACAGAGAGAGATTGACGGGAAGAGGAAACGGAGTGAGGCAGAGGTTGTTGCGTTCGGAGTTGGAGGGGAAAGAGATTTAGGTTTAGCAATTTATTTGGTTAAAAATAAAATAAATGGGCCGGGTCGGCCTGAAAATAAAAAAAAAGGCTTTTTGGGCCTTTATGGCCAACTAGCGATTAGTTTGGCCGACTTTTACTCCCAACGAGGGTTTTTTTTTGGACTTTTATGGCCAACTAGCGATTAGTCGGCGATTAATCGCCGAGTAATTCCTTTTTGGCAACACTAGCTCTCGAACTCTCATATATTTCTGCCCAAATCTTTATAGTTTTGTTTTGGTTTTATTTATATATTTGTATTTACAATAATATACATTCGATTTTAAACATTATGTTTTTATATTCCCAACAATATTTCTTACATTCTAAACATTATATATTTATATTACCATATACCTTACATTCTAAATAAGATAAAGGAACTGCTAAAATAGTTGAGGAAACAAGTCTATTATACAGATCTAGAGGATGAGATTAATGGAGAAATCTATCTGTCAAAAAGAAACAATATACATTTATATCACAATAATATAACTTAGATTCTAAACATTATATTTTTATATCCCAACAATATATCTTACATGAAAAATTCATTAAAAGCTATATGGAGCTACTAATAAAACAATTAAAAGTTGATGCATGGGAGTTATTTTGTAGTTCTTAATCTTGTCAGTAAGATATAGGAGTTTAGGAGTGCATTGAATCGGAAGTTTCGAAAGATTTCAAATGGCTCACAATTATATTGATACGTGATGGCTACTTCTTGGACGGGAGCCGAAGAGTTATAATTTGTGGGAGGTAATTAGCCATATTCATTCACCACTAGATAATGATCTTGAAGGCTCCATAGACCCATAATATATGCACTATAAGGACTATATATAAAATACTATCGTTAATTTTGATGTGCTATGTGCCTCTTTCATTAAGTCGTGAGAAAAAGTGCATTTCAAACTTCTTATTTTCAGTATGATCAGTTCGGGAAAATTTAATCGAAGGTATCTTGATAAGTAGAATAATGCAAATGCGATGAAGACTAAAAAGATATATCCAATTGGAATTTGTCTCAACAAATATATATCTTAAAATACAATTAACTCAAAAAGACAATGGGAATTCTTTTTACAATTTTCTACAATAATACTTACGAGTAATAGGACACTAGAGCTAATTAAAAAATTGTATAATAATGGTTGTCTTTGCTTGTCTGTTTCGCTGTACTTGCTGTGTTTTGTTAATTTGTATGTAATCAATTGGATTTTTTTTTTAGTAAAATTAATATTTTTCTAACTTTTAGGATGACATTTAAAATTTGAGTGCCTCATTAATTTTTTTCAAGTGGTTAACATATATTGGTGAACTTATCTTATATGCACCGTTAATCCATTTATGTTAATTCCTTACAAGATCAGTCTCGGTACTATTGTTTTAAATATTTTGGTCCATATGTCTTGTACAATTGTGCATATTTAGTATCTCACTTGCCGGAAATAATTAACACCGCTAATGATATATTTAAGTAACTATCTTGCATTTTCAATCTTTAAAGAAAAAAAAAATCAAAATTAGATAAACTAAGGATACAAATCCTTTGGAAGGGAGATGGTATGGACGGTAAAGGGTTGGTATTATTGAATTGGAAGGCCATGTGTTTTCCGAAGGAATGGGGAGGATTAGGGTTGAAAGATTTAGTGCAAACGAACGAGGCATTGCTCTCTGAATGGCTTTGGAAAGGAACGCAAGCGGAAGAGAGGTTTTTCGGAGAACTCGTTCCCCTTTCTTATTTGCATTTTTACGCCTTTTTAATTAATGACAATCATTGAGATGCTTCAAGATTATTCATAGCGGCAAGGGACTGAGGGATAATTGGGCTTTATGGATTGAGGTCTGGTGGTTTTGGCACATCGGATGGGGGGATTGTTCTCATTCACTATGCATAAGGTCCTCCTCACATGTCAGCAGGGATGACCATGTATAATAAAGGAGTTGGCATTTAGCAGAGGCCTCAAATTGTGAGGGGCCTCCAAATTTTGTACCATATTCATTTAATAGTGAGAAAAGAAAAACTAAACGAACGTAAGTAAAAAAAAGTATGGTATGAGTTATCTCTAGAAAACAAAATGTCAAAAATTTGCATTGTTTGATATTGTAAAATGCCCTGTATTTCTTGAGAATTAGTTTATTTAGACACAAATATTTTTTTCCTTTAAATAATTTGTCTTCTCGTTAATTATTAGGAATCATTATTATATCAAATATAAGAACAATTATTAAGAATCACTAATTGATTTAACACATGATTCTATTTTTTAGAGAAAACAAAATGATTATGCAGGTATTTTTTTTTTAATTCACCAAAAATGATAAAAAAGAAAGAAAAAAAATTCAAAAAATTAAGGCAAAGTAGCATCCGTCCAAAAATTATTTAGGTTTCCATTTTATGATTTTCTATATATTGTCAAAGGCCTCCTGAAACTCAGAATCGGCCCTGCATGTCAGCAGCCGCATGATTTATTTAGACAACGCCTATCAACCTGAGCAACAAACCAAAGATAAGAACTGTTTCAAGAGCTAGGCTCTTATCAAATTGTTGATGGTATAGTACGGACTGGCTGATATGGAAGCTAACAATTGATAGAGAAATTTTTATAAAATCAGCTTTTAGGAGATTGGAGACGTCCAGACTAATTACGATACAGTGAAAGAAGGTTTGGAAATTAAAGATGCCACCGAATTTAAGGATTTTTGCGTGGAAAATTCTGACCCACGATTGGCTGCTCAATAGAGGATGGTTATTACCCTCTATATGTATTCGTTTTGCAAAACTGATGGCTGAGACAATGAACCACATACGTTTCCACAGCACCTTCGCACAATGATCATGGGAGGGTCTGGATTATCTTCGGGTTTGGCAATGACAGGTCACAGGTGTTCTCCTTTAGATGGATTCAAGGTGAACTCGATCCAAAGCTCTTCGTTTTTTCCGAATTTTTCAATTATGGAAAGAACACTAAAATAGAATTTTTAAAGATTCAGAGAGAGATAAATTTAGGTTAAGTTTTTGTGTGTTTTTTTGGACTGAGTTGGTTTCCGTTCACATGGACAACTCCCCGGTGATGGGGGCACTCTAGTATCTGTTTGTTTATTGTAAATCTTTAACGAAAAATAATTTTTTTTATTTTTACGAAGAAAATAAATTTAGAAAAATAATGATAACCTGCAAATAGATTTTCTATTATTATTGATTTTGAAATAATTGTGTTTGATATCATTTAGAGTGAAAAATGGTCATAACATAAAAAGCTAACGGTGTTATCTACTTCCGTTATGTGAGGGATTAATAGTCCACAATTTTATAGAGTGCATGGAATAAAAAGTTCAAATCAATAACACAGGGACCAAAATTGCAAATCTAATTCGACGCCAAAGTGGAATGAGACCTCCCGGCCGGGTTCAGCGATAGAAGACAGTTAAAATATAGGAACTAGAAGTGCATTTATCCCTTTTATGTTTAGCAAAATTGATTCATGCAAATTGTTCTTCTTCAATTCATCACAAAAAAGTGCATTTCAAACTTCCCATTATTCATTTTTTTTTAAATCTCACTGTTTGTGTGATCAATTCACGAGAAACTTACTTACCGCGAGAGCTAATTATGTTCGGTCGATTCATGTAAATTCAATGATAATGAAACAAAAAAATTAATCATATCAGATCATTTGTCTTGTCAAATATGTACATCTTGGAATTAATCAATACATGCAACAATGAGAAGATATTATTTATATGAGCCCTCTACAATAATATTTGTAAATAATAAGATATTCGAGAAAATCATTGCTTGTGTTTTTATACTCCTGTTGAAATTCTTATTTACCGTCACGCTCAAAATATAAAATTTCCCTCCGGTTGTGACGATGTGTTGTTACCCTTCATCTAGAAATTAAAAAAAAATTGGATGGGACTCTTGTTTCGCTTTGGTTGTTCAGTTTATCAAGCATGGTTTAAAAATTAAAACTATTTGACTTAATCAGCTTTTCGGATTGACTGTGATTGAGTGTAGAAACAAGATTCTTTTGTGGAATTTGAAAGAAAACAAGATAAATGTTCATACTTTGATAAACTAGCCTTCCAGGTGTAATGTTCAAAACAAACGAATGGTTCAGTAATACATATTTTCTCTCTCAATCTCTCCCTCTTATGGGCCTGTTTGATGACTGCATTTGAAGCTACAAGAGAAAGTTGAACATTCTACATTCAAAATTTCTATATTTGTGGTTCAATTTTTCGTGTTTGGATGGAAAAAATTGAAATTATTGTGGTTGTAATTTTCTTGTTTGGGAAGATATAATTAGATATGTAATTTTATGATATTGTTTAATTAATCAATTCATACATGACTTTATTAATACCGATAATTATAAATTTTAAGATTCTGTGTCTAATGTAATGGATGAAAAATATTAATTCTAGCCCCTCTTTGTCTTTGCTTGTGTGGTGTAATATATACAAAATAACGAAGTACTATATAAATTAGGAAAATTTATCAAAAATCCCCTAACTTCTTTGGAATTTATCAAAAACCCCATATTTTTTCAAATTCTTCAAAAACCCCTTATAAAGTGGCTTGAATTATTTTTTTTACCCCCTATGGGGTTAATTCTAACATTTCCATCCAATATAATTTTTAAATGACCAAAATACCCTTCATATATTTATTTTTATATATTATTTTATTCAATTAATAATGAAAAATATTTTTTTACATCAAATATAAATAATTGTGAGCTAATATACAAAAGCAGGCATTGGATTCTCACCAATGTTTGCGTTACTCAAGCCGACATTCTCGCTTCCGCTTCGTCGACCCCCGCTTTCGCGGTTGCTTCCCTCTAAGGCGGAACGCTCCCCTACCGATGCATTTTGACATTCCACAGCTTCGGCAGACCGCTTAGCCCCGTTCATCTTCGGCGCAAGAGCGCTCGATCAGTGAGCTTACACACTCTTTGAAGGATGGTTGCTTAATCGCGCAACTGAGGGCAATATGAGGTTGATTTGGGTTACACTCTACGTAAGGTGGTCAACCAATTATTCCATCTGTGGTGGATAATAAATATTTTATGTAAAATAAAAATATAATTTAATTATGGAATAATAAAAAATATTTTTTTGTAATATAATATCATAAAACAAAAAGTAATATATCATAAGATTATTACCATAAAATATCATCACCAAAAAATATCGTCAAAATAATTTAGTCAAAACTATAATTTGTAAATAATAAAAAAATAAAAGTAATTTTTTTGTAATATAATATAATAAAATAAAAAAATAATACATCATAAAATTTTACCTTAAAATATCGTCAAAAATAATATCGTGGAATATTATACTCAATTTATTTATTATTTTTATTGACTAAAATAAAATATGAAAAATGAATAATTGAGGGGCATTTTGGTCTATTACAAAATTGAGTGGATAGAAAAATTAGATTTAACTGTATAGGGATCTAAAAATAATTCAAATCACTTTATAGGGGGTTTTTGGAGAAAATTGAAAAGTGAGGGGGTTTTTGATAAATTCCCGAAAAGTTAGGGGTTTTTTGAAGAATTTCCCTATAAATTATAATAAATGATATATAGATATAGCAAATAATATATAATCATATAGTTATCTAATATATAGATACAAAAGCATATAGAAAATATAAAATACATATTAAAAGTATATCGAAGCATTAAAAAAGATTAATCTAATACTTCAAATTCTCGACCAAACTATAGTGCTTAATTGGATGTTATTTTCCCTTCGGGAACAAAAGCCTCCTTAGAAGGTCCACTTTCAAAAACATGAAAATTGGAAACTTCAAACTGAGGATGGGCCAAGTTTGCATTACATCATTCCATGATCAATTAGTTTCGACACAATTTTGAGTGCAAAGGAAACAGCATCACATTCAATTGGTCATCAAACATCAAAGCATCTAAGCCAAAAACATACTAACAAACGGGTTTTAGTCATCCAACTAGTGTGAGTCACCAGTGTAAGCATGGGACCGTAGATTATAAGACATGTGCCTATCCGTCCTTCCGCATCTTTCATGCCGCAGAGCTCTACCTCTAATTTCCTCGCCAGATGCTTCAAGTTTCTCAGGCTTTGTGCCTTCAGATGCCTCAGGGAAGACTCTCTTGAGTTGGCTTTCCTTGATCTCGGTCTGGCGCCTGAGCTCAGCTATCTTCACAACATAAGAGCACAAGCCTTTCTTCTCTAAGGCTTCATATATCTCTAATTGTTGCATGAAAAAATTGAATAACTCCGGGTCAGTGTACTTTTGAGCCTTTCTTTCGAGCTTCTTCCTGTAGTGTACTGTTGCAATTGCCTCTCGCCCCGCCTCGGATTTGAGCCACGTACAAAATTTCATCAAAGGTTGAAAAGGTATGTCCATTGCCATACTTAGAACATTCGACTTCAGAGCCTCGAGCCTCCGCAATCAAATCATGTATAATCTGACATTAACAAAAATGCATTATGTATAATTTTATTGGAGTAGAGAACTTTTTTAATTTTGGACCATATGATAATCAAGCAGTAGGAATGGAGCAATCTTCAACAATGGTGCAATCAGGGCCGACCCCAACAATTCCGTTGCCCTAGCCCCAATGTTTCCTAACTCCAAAATATTATTTCAAAATGTTGCCCCCACAAAAATCGGAAAAAAAAACGTAAAGAGATAAATTAGCTTTCATAATGTAATTCTTTTAACCTTCATTGGAGCAAAGAATAAAAATTTTACATGATTCTACTCTTAACATGTTTCTCTTGTGAAAAAAAATTGTGTTCTCAATCAGCCACGGAACTTGACCGGAAATGTTGGAGAGGCTAAATTTTTTTCTCACCATTAATTAGAATGTTCACAAGCTAAATTTTTTTCTCACCATTAACCAGGAGCCACATCATTTAGACCAAGAGACACGAACTGACCCACTGAACTACTCAGACTATTTGATCCAATTAGATGCATATAACTTTTTATTGTTGCCCTTTTCCATGTGGCTGGCCTAGCCCGTGGACTCGCTGGGCTTGGACACGGGCTGGCTCTGGGTGCAATCTTCAACCGAGAGGGATCAATCAATCATCTATAGGTAATAAAGTGCTCAAGTATACCAATATATGATTGAAGGTGTAAATTGTAATACCAAATAGAAGTAGATACTACAAATAGAAATACTAAATTCTCAAAAAAAAAAAAAACAAAAAAAAACAAATAGAAATAGAAATACTAGAGCCATGTTCCATGCAAAGGTAGTAGGCATTTAAAAGGCTTAACAATCCTTTTATAGTTCACATTACTATGGTGCACAATATGATATCAATGAAAAAACAGGGCCAAAATGGCCCATGGTCCTATTTTTTCCTTAAAAGAATAATATGGCATTTAGAATAATTCATTATTTTTAAAGGATCATATCTAAGGTATAACCAACTTAATTATAAATTAACCCCAACCCCTTATTTTTCACCTATTTTTGAGCCTCCTCAAGAGCCCACATCATCACTTTTATCTCCACCGTTCGATCAATTTTTCATATGATTGGTTGAATTGGTGTTCTGTGCTCCATCCCCGATTTAGTAAGAATCGTTGTAAATTTATTTCTGACCATCAGATATTAATCAGATGGGTTCAATGAATCATAGTTCAAAGTTATGTTCAATTATTAATATCAATAGTTAATGAAGAGTTCACTTATTAAAATATAAATATTTTTTCTTTCCTTCTTTAAAAAATTATAATTCTTAATGAAATATTTTATTTCTCATGTTAAAATCATGAAATATAAATTATCTCTCTTTATTTTGAGTTCCATATTGTTATGGTTCTAATTTAATTATTTTCTTGCTAAAATATGTGAATAAAGACTATATGAAAGAACAAGTAAAAAAATGATATGCTCGTTAAGTTATATCTCATACCTTATTTTTCATCTCCCTTTAAGTATTCTCAATAGACCTATCGTCAATTTTATCTCGGGCGTTAGATCAATTTTTTTTTTCAAATCTTAGTATTTCATTTAAATTATTACCATAATATCACATGGTCATTTAGATTAATATTTCATATTATATCTCTAATTACGTAAGAACTATCATATAAATTTGTTGTAATTTTCTCTTTATTTTGAGTTTCATATTGTCAATTTTTTTCCCCCGCTAAATATGTGAATATAGACTATATAAATGAAGATGTAAAAAGATGATATTCTCATTAATTTACACCTTATACCTTATTTTTCATCTCTCTTTGAGCATTTTCAAAAGACCTATTGTCAATTTTATCTCAAATGTTAGATCAAAGTTTTTTGAAATCTTAGTTTTTTATTTAAATTATTACCACAATATCACATGTACTAATAGTTAATGAAGAGTTTACTCATTAAAATATAAATAATTTTTCTTTTTTCTTTAAAAAAGTATAATTCTTAATGAAATATTTTATTTCTCATGTTAAAATCATCAAATATAAGTCTCGTTGGAATTTTTTTTATTTTGAGTTCCATATTGTTATGGTTCCAAAAAAAATTTCGCTAAAATATGTGAATATAGACTATATAAATGAAGATGTACAAAAATATTATGTTCATTAACTTATACCTTATATCCTTTTTTTTTAATCTCTCTTTGAACATTCTCAAGAGACATATTTGAAATCTTAGCTTTTCATTTAAACTATTATCATAATATCATATAATGACATATTGTTATGATTCCAATTTCATTTTTTCTTGATAAAATATACAAATATAGACTATCTAAAAGAACATTTAATAAAATGATAATCTCATTTACTTTTATCATATTCTTTTACTCCTCTGTGAAAATTCTCAAGAGAACTATTATCAATTTTCTTTCCTCCGTCGAATCAAAAAATTGAACAAATATTATGTTTTAATTTAAATTATTATCATAATATCACATGATTAGTCAGATTAATGCTCAATGTTATATCTCTCGTTATGTGAGAACTATCATCTCAAACAAAATTTCGAATATTGAAAACTATATTATATTACTTAATGTATTAAGGGTTTCATAATAACATATGTGTAATCTATATAATTTTAACATCTAAAAAAATGCGAAAAATAGTTGTGACAAATATTTTTCGCATTAAATGAGTAATATTACATTTTCCTATGTAGTATACATATTTTTTCTCATATATATAATATTATTATAATTCTTATTCTTTTTTAAAGTTAATAATCTATAATTTAATCTTATGCAATTTCAACTAAAACCTTCGAAATAAATTATCTTGCATTTTTTTTATCTCATTCAACTAAACCTAATTAATACTTAATTTATTTTTCTAATATAATATGTCAAAACATAACGACATAAGAAAATCAAAGATAATAATTTCAAATTCACATATATTATTATGTACTATGGATTCACAAACTTTAATTTTGAATTTTCATAATTATAAGTTATACATTATTATATTGAAATAACTATTAAAATTGAAATACTCGTCACGAAGCGCGAGCATTATCCTAATCTTTTAATGAAAATGGACTCGTTTTGAAAGGCAGCATGCTCAAATAGTGAATTAGTGTTTACATAACATTTTAATACAATTATACTATTTTTCTTTTACAAAATAAAATTGCAAACTAATATGGATATATGTACTGTTATTTTTTTTTACATTAATTGAAACAAATAATTTACATACAAACATGTTCTGCACCAGTGCATATCGCCACACAAATTGCAATCAAACCCCTAAACTAGCACTCAGCTAGCCTATTAATTACATTAAATTAAAGCTTAAGTTCGGTAATCATATAATATTACCTAGAAAATAGGCTAAAATATTAAGTTGGACAATACGTAGTATATAATATTAAGTAGTATATAATATTACTAAAATGAGTAATTTGGACAATACGTATACGTATAACCATGGCAACTGATTTCTTGCAAGCTAAAGCCATTCAATCTAACTCCGGCGTCGAGCAGCGGCCTCACCGCCTCACGCACCGTGGCGAGCTTCTCCAGTGGAGTTAGGATTCCGTAATATTGAATGGCTCCTTCCTTTGCCGCCGCTTGTTCGGCTTCAGGTGTGCCGGCCTGGTGAGGAGGATTTCCTCTGTTCGGGTGATGATTCTCGCCATTAATGGAGATTGAATGGAGTGAAAAGAAGAAGATGAAAGGTCTATATAGGCGAGAAGAACGAGAAGTATAATACCTCGGGAACTAGAACTATTTTGAACCTGGGAACTCGTAAGAAATGAAAATGTTAGTATTAATACCGCTTGAGCTTCCTTGAAAATACCTAAAAATGGGCCGGGATGATCTGCTGCCATTTGTGAGCTTTATTGGGCTTGAAAAAATGAAATCCAGGAAAATTTGTTTTCTTTTTAACACATTTAAAGAACATTTAGTAAAAAATGATGCTTTAGTATAAGCTCCAAAATTGACATTTAAAATTAAAAACTTCTTCCGCTGAGGATTTCTTGGTGATGATTCTCGCTATTAATCGAGGATAAATATGAATGAAGTGAGAAATCAAAAGAACTGATAAAGTTGAGTGAGATTAATCAAAATACCTATGAATGGGCCAGGATGACATGCTGCGAGTTGTGAGTTCTTGATGGGCTTAAAAACATAAATAACTCATCGCAAGAAATCAATCTCAGTTTGTGCTGAGAGTATTCTCTCCTAGTGAGCCCGTCTGAAGAAAGTTCAGAAAAATAATGTTGATTTTTTTTTATATCATTTTAATCAAAAATAAACCAGTAAATATCATCTCTTTCAAAATAATATGTTTACCAGTGGCAAAACATATCTGTATGACGGAACATGTGAATTTTCAGTTTTTTCAAAAATTTCTCATTTGACTGACTAAACATGATTAATTAGTGCAAATGAACAGTATTCCGCCACTACCAGTGGCGGAAAGGAAATTTTTTTTCTGTTCAGCCAGTGGAAGTGACGGAACAGGTAAAACTTTCCCCTGTTCTGCCAGTGGCAGTGGCGAAACACGTTTTTTCACTAATTAATCCCGTTTTTGAAAAATTATAAAATTCATGTTCCGCCACTACTAGTAGCGGAACAACATCTGTTCCGCCACTAATAGTGGCGGAAATGATAGTTACCCCATTATTTTCAAATCAGTGGTAGGCATTAGTTTATTTTTGAAAAAAAAATGGTATATAAAAAAAAATCAATAATGTTGGGATGAAAAAAGAATATATATAGATTATACTATTTCTCCAGCGCGCTGCACGAATTCGGAATTTTCATTAAACACCTTTTGAATTGACGTTTTTCTTTTGTATAATTGATATTATATATCAATATAATACAAGTTAATATCTACAGCCTGATTTTTGTCAAAAGCACCAAAGCGAAGCAGGAAGATTTTAGAGCAAAGAATATGACAAAAGCAATAAATCTCAATTTCATTTTCCTTTCTTTTGTGAATATTTTTGGTAAGCATTGAATTGAAATGCGGTAGAAATTAGAATTCATTGTTTATACACGAATAAAAATGGAATTCTCGAAAAATACACATCCAAAAACAAATTCCAGCTGATAATAATTTCGCACTTGGGAAGTGCGGTTGGATTAAAAACCGTATTTCTGAAGTGCAATTCTAATAAAAAATCAAAACCGGATATAAAAAAATATTTTTATTCAGACCACACTTCTAAAGTGTGGTTTGAGCATTTTTTTTTCATTTTTGTTCAAGCCACACTTCTAAAGTGCGGTTCCAGTTATTTTTTTTTTCCTTTTTGTGTTTTTTTCGCATGCGCAGTCAAATCAATTTTAATCATGTCGCTCCTTTAACTATTACGACCTACCACTAATATTAGCTTAAATATAACATTTTTTATTTGTGCACTGCTGAGGCTCCTGAGAAGAGGCCTACAATGCAGCAAGTTGTTGGGCTTATTAAGGACATTCGACCGACTTCTGCTGCCATATCCTCAACAACATCGTAAAAAAACAATTTTGTGCCATTTTGGAGATTTAGATTATATATATTGTTTTCATGCATCTCCTCTCTCTCCTTATTCATTTTCATTCATCTCCTCTCTCGCCTTCTTCATTCATTTTTCAACAAATAACATCTCTTTCACTCTCACTTTTATTCTACAATCAACAACCATCATTTTTTATTTGAATGTTTATTTTATATCATTTTTAATTAATATTTTATATTGAGTGACTTAAATGAATGTTTGTTTTATATTATTTATTTGTAAAATTACCGATATTTTCCAGATGTCGATGGATGATTTTGACCACCAAGGACCGGTAGATGCTTATGTTCTATTCTTCAAATAATATTGCTTATGCCCAGCACTTAAAGAAATGGAAAGAATGGTTGATTTGTCACCATGAGATAGATAACAGACTCAGACAGTTTGGATTCTATCTTATCATGCAGTGCGCGGCAGCCGAATTGTACCACCCTTTATTGATGACATTAATTGAGAGATGGGGCTCGGAAACAAACTTGTTTCATTTTAGATACGGAGAGATGACTATCACTCTCCGTGGCATTTCTATCCGACAGGATCACCTGTAGACGGATTACCAGTCATTGGAGAGAAACCAACACAAGAACAATTTATAAATTTATTAGGTAAAGTTCCACCCGTATGGAGCGAATCAGAGCCCCGCATCTCCCTTTAATGGCTGCAAGATAATTATATGAAAGTGCCGAAAAGACCAAAACCAACACCTGAGGTTTTCGATCGTCATGTTAGGGTGTATATAATGTTCTTTTTAGGTTGTATAATGCTGTTGGGAAATTCATAGCCATGTACGTTATATGCGCAGCGGAACCTATGGATTTAACCCGCCCTAGGATCTACGTTAAGGGAATAAAAGTACGAGATTAACTATTAAAATTTATACATCGGATCTTCCTGATCCGCGAGACGAAGAACGGATGTCGGTCTGAACTTTTCTGACTTGCAACCTTCTCCTTCCTGAAGCTCGACTCGCGACCTCCT
Organism: Juncus inflexus; assembly: GCA_024447665.1. NCBI lineage: Eukaryota > Viridiplantae > Streptophyta > Magnoliopsida > Poales > Juncaceae > Juncus > Juncus inflexus. Next base: position 9,731,779 of record JAJHPC010000012.1, on the reverse strand, counting down.
TGCTTCTCCTAGGGATGAAGATCGATCGCTAGCAAGTTCTCAAGATAGAGAACCTCTACTCGTATCCACGCGAATTTCAGACGTACTGAATAACCGGACTTGGCTAGACAAGTCCGGAAATACTTTCCGAATATCTCTCAAAACTTTCTCTCTCTTTTCTGTGTAATAGACGGGCTCTAAGACTTCTGAGTTGTGTATCAAATAGAGAGACTCTGCCGTTCTATTTATACTAGAGAGAGAGGCGAACGATTGCTCAGTTACCATAACTAAAATCCTAATATGCACCTATTCCGTTGCCAACGGAATAGGTATTTTCATAACGAAATACTTGCCAGCTAAGGTTATTATAGTTTCCATATATATTCCGTTGGGAACGAAACTGTTCCGTTGCCAACGGAATGACACTGTTTTGCTCAATCAATTATCCAATAATTGATTATTTCGTTTACCAATTTATATATCATATGTATAACTATTTTGAGGCATATTCATCCCGTACGAATGGAGTTCATTGTGTGACCGTGTAGGTTCCATTTAACGCTGGCAACGATCTTCTAAAGATCGTAAGTCATGAGTAACCTCTAGACTGATGTCATGAATACCCATGTTAAATGAAATGATCAGCGATCATAAACTTATCTAAATAGACATTTGCTTATTCCTTTTGTTATACGATATACGTGATCACAAGGCACGGTAATATGTCATCCTTGAGTTTGATCAAAGTCTCTTTCCTGATCGAGAATTAGACTGAGTAAATACAAAATGATATTAACAACACATATTAATCCATTTTGAGCATGACCATGCATTTCCTTCAGTACTAATTCATCAGGGGGCCCAGAGATATCTCCCTCTTATCGAGATGAACAAATCCCATCTTGGTCACTCACATTCCTTGTCATGATTCAGTGCATACCTAATGAAGACCTTAATAATCATCCCGTTACGGATGACGTAGGATCATATTAAAGTATGCAGTTCCACATACAGGAATCCATGGTGACCTCAGGTCGTAGGAACAAGCACACTATTCATATGAGAATCACTAATGACATATATCATGCATATTCTCATAGTATGGTCAGTCCAGTACGTGTTCTCTAACACGTACCTATATTCCAAGCTTGACATCTCTATGTCCATGATTAGCAGAACATGATAATCCAGCCTGCAAATATACTAGTGTGGATATGTAGCTTCTTACCTGAAGTATGTCTATCTCTATAAACATCCTACATATCACTAAGGACAGTTTAGAATGTCATTCGTTGGTTCACAGTTATACTATCAGAATCACGTATTCTGATGACGTGAACCTGAAGTGTCATTCTTGGTTGATATAAAATTTACATTCACAATCCATACACACAGATATATAAGAAACAATCTTTATTGAATAAATAATAATGTCTTAATACATAATCAATTTCCTAGTACAAATACATTTGGCTTAGGGCACTAATCCTACAGTCTCCCACTTGCACTAAGCCAACTCTAAGCATCTTATGCCCATAGACCTAACATGACCCTCACGTTTCGCTTGCGGGAGTGGTTTAGTTAATGGATTGGCGACATTGTGGTCCGATGGCACTCTACACATTTTAACATCACCCCTTTGTATGTTCTCTCTGATGAGATGGAAGCGTCGCAGTATGTGCTTGGACTTTTGGTGAGATCTCGGTTCCTTTGCTTGTGCGATCGCTCAATTGTTGTCACAATATAAATCCACTGGTTCCGAGATGCTCGAATCTACTCTTAGCTCCTCCAAAAAGTTCTTTATCCAAATAGCTTCTTTAGCCACTTCTGCAGTGGCTATATACTCTGCTTCCGTTGAAGAATCTGATATAGTACATTACTTGGAACTCTTCCATGTCACTGCGCCTCCATTTAGGCAAAATAAATAACCTGATTACGATCTAAAGTCGTCTTGATACGGAACAGTTCCGTTCCCAACAGAGTAATGCTGATTTTGTGAGAAACCCTAATTTTTATTATACATGGAATTTAAATATACAAATATGGTATGAGCTTTAGATCTGTGATTGTTCTGTGATGTAATCTTGTGTGTGAATGCTTGTAATTTTATTTAATATCTATGGCAACCAGTGAGTTGTCCAAAGTTGTAATTATGGCAATCTGTGAGTTGTCCAAATTTGTAAATTACCTTTTCTAGCAATAGCATAGTTGTTAGGATAGATATTATTTGAAGACTTCCAGGCAAGAGATCTTGGCGCAATCTTCGGAAGATGGCATTAGATCTTCGCACACACAACGAAGGGTTCGTTGAAGATTACTCCTACAATCTAGAGATTGATCTAGAATTAGGAACCTCATGATCGCTCGTGAGGATTAGGCTTGTACCATATTTAACTTAGTTTCTGTGATGTTTATATTTTATAAATCTAAAATAAAATCCTTAATAATGTTAAGTAAGGAAGTGCCCCCCATGTCATTGATGCCCTCGGTACATAGACAGTCTTCCATGTGGGTCATGCCAAAGCTGAGCATATGGAGGATTGTCTTTGTAAAGGAGGATATGCGGGAAGTGGCATCCAGCATGGGTCATGCCAAAGTTGAGTGTGCTAGACTCTATTTTGCTGATAATCATACATGGTTAAACTTAACTGAGCAAGCAAGTCGGACTTGGGCTCAGGGCACAAGATGGAATAATACACCGGGCATATGATGCTCATTCCATAAAAGGAAAGAGTTGTATATGATACAATTGGAAGTGTTCCTACCTAAATAGTTGTGTATTGAGGGTTGCGCCAAAGCGCACTTAATACTCAATGAAATACGGATCTTGACTCACTATGAAACCTCATTCATTTGAAGTTTCCGAATCAATACTACTGAAGGTGGTTGATTTGAAGAAAAATAGTGGGAGTACAATGTAGAAACACTAAAACAAAACAATCCCAATGAATAAATAATAATGGCACTTTACATTTTAACTTGTAGAATAATGGCAAATAATAATTCAACTGGGTTGAATTTGCGATCTATCCTTGAGAAGGATAAGCTTAATGGGTCTAACTTCCTTGACTGATTTAGAAACTGACAATAAACTGTATGTCATAGAAGAGGCTTACCCGGAGGAACCATAACAGGGAGCCACAAGGGCTGCCTGAGATGCGTATGCTAAATACATTAAGGACAACACGGAGATAGCTTGTCTCATGCTAGCGACCATGACCTCCGAGCTTCAGAAGCAACTAGAGGACATGGGTGCTTACGATATGATCGTAACTCTCAAGAGAGCAGGCTAGAGTTGAGCACTACAAAGCGACCGTCTCTCTGACTAACACGAAGATGGCTGAAGGTTCATCTGTGAGTGCTCATGTACTCAAGATAAAGAGCTATCTTGATCAATTGGGGAGACTTGGTTCTGCTATACCCAGAGAATTGGCTGTTGACATAATTCTCGGGTCGTTGCCTCCTAGTTTTAAGCAATTCATCATGAACTATAGTATGCATCAGATGGAGAAATCCATCACTGAGTTGCATGGGATGCTTAAGAACGCACAGGAGGACATGAAGACAAATATTGTCAAAAATGTCCTAATGGTTCACAAGAAGAAGGGTAAGAAGACCGGGAACAAGAGCAAGGGTAAATGCAAGGTGTTGCCTAAACCTAAGATCAAGTAAGACAAAGAGGGAGTTTGCTTCCGTTGCAACAAGATTGGCTATTGGAAGAGAAACTGCAAACTCTATCAGGACGATATCAAGAAGGGTAGTGTGACTACCGCTTCAGGTATTTTTGTTATTAAAACTAATTCACTTACTCCTATATCTTGGGTATTGAATACCAGATGTGGTACTCACATTTTTGTTATTAAAACTAATTCACTTACTCCTAGGATTTTCTGCGCTTGTTTCAGTTTGTTCTTTGTGTGTGACCCTGCAGGTTCACTTAATGTTGGCAATAGACTTGACAGACTATAAATCATGAGCGGACTCTAGCAAGACATCATGACTACCCAATTTAAGTGAATATCGGTTATCCGATTTACCTAATCAGCAATCACGTATTTAGTCTCTTTGTCACGCGATATCTATATCGATCATAAGGCATGTAATATGTCATCCTTATATAAATCGATTAATATTTCTTGATCCCAAATTAAACTGAACAAGAGCAAATGACATTAATAACTCTTATTAATTCATTTGAGTATGGCCATACATTTTTTCAGTTCAATTCATCAAAAGGCCTAAAGATATCTCTCTCATTTATGAGAGGAACAAATCCCGTCTTGATTGCACTCATCCCTCTACATGATTCATTGTATACCTAATCATAACTGTTATGACCACCCGGTTAAAGATAGTCTTAGATTATATTAAAGTATAAAATTACTCATGTTGGGAACCGAGACAATCTCAGGTTAAAGGACTATAAATACTTTATGTTCCAAGAATCGCTAATGACGTAAAACATGTAGCATTCTTATGGCGGGTCAGTCTAGTATATGGTCTCTAACATATACCTATGTTAATGACTTGATAACTATTTATCCATGATCAGTAAAACATAATCATCAGTCAACTAATATACTGATGTACATTTATAACTTGTATATAAATATATATTTATATGTATCTGCAAGTATATTTGTCTCCACAAATATCCTATAAATGACCAGGGACAATTTAGAATAGCATTCATAACACTTTATAGTTTTACTATCAAAGTCACGCACTTTGATGACATAAAGCTGAATTGTATATTCATGGTCTATTTTAATTATATTAAAATAACATATACGCACATATTATATGAAATATCTTAGAATAAATATTATGTTTGTTATTATAATCCATCATCTAGGTCACAAACACTTTGGCCTAGAGCATTACACCATCAAAAGACTCGTACTTGACTTGGTATTGGCAAATAACGTGACGTTGGATTACAAAAAAACCAAATATGCCGTGTGTTACTTATCAGCCTAGGGTGGCTAATGAACGGATTATGGTATAAACATATCTCTAAAATTATTATTTTTCTTTTATACAATTCATTTTTTATTTGACATGTTAATTTTTCAACTACAGAAAAATATTGTGCGTAGAAATTTGATAGTGATGAGAGTGATCTTAGATAAAATGTCCGATTCAGATCCAAATCTTGCTGAACTTGCTCAAGTATTTGAACAAACACGATCGGAATTTTTCTCATGGCCCCCCAATCCCGATTTTGATGACCCCTCTCCTAGCAATCGACATAATCGTTGCAATGCGCGACTTTCGCCGAATTCTCGGCATGACTGTCCTTCGCAGATTCTCAGACAATGTGTGCACCAACACCACTCCCGCCGTCATTTAACTACAACAACAATATTCGGATGAATCGAGATTCGTATGGCCCAGCCATGCCATTCGAATTCGGATCAGGTCACGCATCCATGTATGATCATGGAGCTATTTCATCACATCAGGATACATGCGCGGAGTCCTCTCACCATGTGTCGGAACCACCTACTTTTCTAGATTTGATGCAGTAGCAACCATCTGTTCAAGATTATGATTATTCACAACCGCTTGTTCTAGATGATTTAAGTAATTATAATTTAAATGACTTCTAGAATTTTTTGGGTCCTAGAATGTAAGAGATTTTTTTTGTTTAGAGAGGATTTGCATTGAGAATTCAGGCATGATTGGGTGTTTAAATGATGTTAATTTCTGGAAATATATTATTGTGTGAATGATACTGTCGAGTGAGCATATTGGTGTTCATCATGTTATTACAGGATAGTGAAGGTTGTTTTAGTTTCTTGTTTATTTTTCTTTGCTTTATTTTGGTAGTCCTAGTCTGTATGAGAAGGTACATTCAACATAAAAAAAATGAATGATTCCATAATTGCAAATTACAAAATATAATATAATGCATCATTATAAAACAAAATGTCACAAAATAATCATTTCAAATTATGTTTGAATTCAAATCAAACATAACAGATAACAAAATCCTAAATTCAATTGTGACGATTTCTCACACACTGCAGATGTTGGCAAGTGCATCTTGTATGTCCGTTGTGGTTGCAAAATGAATATCGTTGGAACTGCCTTCATCATGTGCTTCTTGTTGTATATATCGCACTTCGTATATTTCAGAGAGATGAAAGTACCGTGTGAATGAAAATGAATGAAGAATGTCGTATTTAAACTGATATTAATGCTAGATGAAAATAGTTAAACGAGTGACATAATTGAATTTGATCTGATTGCACGTGCGAAAAAAACACAAAAAAGAAAAAAAATACGGTTTGAGCAAAAATGAAAAGAAAATTTTTTTCTGGCCGGTTTTGATTTTTTAATAGAATCGCACTTTAAAAATATAAGAAAGTGTTATCGGCTAGAATTTGTTTTTAGATATGTATTTTTCGGAAATTTCGTTTTTATTTGTATATAAACAGTATACCTTTGAAACCTAGCTCGAGACTCACACTCCAACCGGTACATAAAGCTCAGTTTTTATTTGTGTATGAACAGTGTAGGTTGGAAACCTAGCTCCCCGACTCACACTCCAACCGGTCCATAAAGCTCCGAAACAAAGAAATCTCGAAGATATTCTTTTCCAAAGTTGAGAACAAGGGTCAACTAATAGTCATTCAAACTTGTACGGATACTATTTATGTAGAAGTTACATACACAAGAAGCCAAAGTGCATTCAACTCCATGTAAATAGAACAATATCTTAATATCACATGCATTTTGACAATCCCAACGACAGTACGTGCATTCGTGTATAATCTTTTATTCCATCTTACAAAAAATACTTCACAATAAAATAACAATATTTCATGTTTTTCCCATACCATTAATATGGATATACAAATAAAAGTGTCATGTATGATATAGATAAAATTTGATAAGATATAGTTATTTAGAAAAAATTTAGAAAAACCTAGTAATGCATAAATAGTTATTTGATACGATGTAAAAAATTATTTGTATTTAGATGAAAAAAGGTTCAAAGCAGCATCATCACATTTACTCACCGAGTCGATATCAATCAATCAACAACAACAGTACGTGCATGCTGAGTCGTATTCAGCGGTCCAATCAGATTCGATTTAACATCCATGTGGGTCCTCAAATGCAAAGCTAAAAATTCCCTTGAAAAAAGGGCAGCCGTTGGATCTAAAATCAACGATAGATCATGGTCCATGGACATTATTGTCATGATGAAGTTTGACATGGATTTCATTTTCCGGTTTCGATGATTTGTAAATAGAAAATGAGGAAATGAAATCCAGGTAGAAACAGAAGAGAACTATCATAACATGTGGAATGTAATCATTGAGCTTGGTTGGAGTTGAAATGATTACAATAGATTGAGGAATTTGGTTTCTAATGGAGGAATTGCCGTTGAATAATCTTGGTCCCATTGGAAATAATAATAATATAATAATGTAATGTGGGGGCTTGGCTTCTAATGAAGATTAGTGTCTTTTAACTAACACTAAAAGAACTTGATATCTTCCTTAAGTTCCTTTGGACTTACACGGAAACTTTGAAGTTGTTTTCTAGTGGTAGGCAAAGAGTCTACTTCGATTTTATCAATAGAAAAATCTTACAGTACATAACTACATATACAACATTTCAATATTTTAGAGAAAGCAGACCATAAGATATGTGGACTTCCTTCAACTTACACAAATGGGCAAAAATAAGACGAAGCCAATGATTCAAAATTTATTAATTTAATTCGTATTTAATAAGAGCCTTGAAACTGAGACGCGTGGCAATAATATGGAATAATGGAGGACCAATTCAACCTGGGAAGACTAATTTATCTCCAGTAGCAGTACTGCAAGGTGGTAAATCTAACCGGAATCCAATAAATCTGCCCGATCCGAAAAATTTAGAAAATTCTAACGACCCGAATCTACTTGATACGGATCCAAACTAGAACCCAAAGTAACTTGTTGCTTGATACTGTCCAAATCAGACCCAGCTCAAACCTGAGTTACCTGAACCCGATACAATCCGAGGCTCGATAACTCTATACCTGATAGACCCAAACGCAAACAAACCCAACATGAACTAATCTTGATTTAGCTCTGTTATATCAAAACACAATATTAACGTCCAATATTATTATACTTATTTTCACAACTTTTAATTTTATACATTCAGTATTTATGTGACAATATTCAAATTAAAAAAATATAGTTTTTTTTTTTGAATTATAGCCAAAAAGACTAGTTAGATTTTCATTAAGAAAATACAAAGTTGCTACAAATTGAAGCTTACAAATAACATCCTTTAAGGAGTTCAAATAGTTTTCTTAATCAATAAAATGAATAAAAAATAACTAAGAAACACCTAATTTGCTTCGGCTTTCCGAATTGTCGTGGAGGACCCATGACCAGTGATGTGGTTTGGGGGAACCGTTGATCTCTTCACTTTGGAGAGCTAAGAAGGTAATCCATGGTGCTACTATTTTGGTGTGAGGAGATGTATGAACGGAGAGGAGGAGATTCTGATGGCTGTGACGGGTGTTGCAAGGGCTTAAGTTTTAACTAGTTGCTTAAGTCTCGTGCTAAAATATAGGCATACAATTTAAATAATTACTCAAATCACGCGTGTAACAATCATGCTCGAATCCGTGCTAAAACTATTTGCTAGCCGAAATTGTAACCAATGAAGCTACAAAAATCAGCCAACAAAAGACCAAAATTAAGTTGAAAGAACAGTTCAAACTCGGTCCCCTTTCGCAGCTAACATACACGTCAAATTCAGCAGTACCAGTCTCATTTCGCAACCCCATACCAGTCATGTACTGACCACATAAGCGGCATCAGATCGGTCCCATACCAGTGACAAATTTCAGTTCAAAACTGAATTAGAAGCAGCCCAAAATCAGCCCCAAATCAGCCACCGCAAAATAAAAAACAACTCCAAAATGGTCTGAAGCTGAACTGAAATCGGTCTCTTTCACGGATCCAAAACAGCCTCGTACCGGCCACAGACCGGCTGCAAAAAAAAAAGTCTTTAAACGCATCTAAAACCAGCTTCAGAAGTCATTGAAGATACTTCTTCTTTGGACTGACAGTAGCAAAGAAGTATGCAAAATTTTGCAAAAAACAATCAGGCAAATAGTACAACTTGACAAATCTGACTTTTTGGCGATCTTAGCAAATCGAGTCCAGATGTGCGATCTCTATGCTAGGGAGGAGGCAACTCCGGCCTCTCCTCTTTCTCGTGCATCGATCTCCATGTGGATCTGGAGAGAGAGATAGAGAGATAGAGACATGTGCAAAATACCTTCTTGGCCGAAATCCTAGGGATAGAAGGGAGTGCGAGAGGAGAAAATGAGCGAGGAGAAGAGGAGCTAAATGAGTAGAGGAGGGTGGGGGGAGCAAAAGGAGACCCAGGAAAGGCGCCGGAAGGGCCACCTCCCCCTAGATCGGATCTTAAAAAAATATATATAGTTGATGTACGTAATTAACACTAAATATACCACATCCTACTTGGATAGCCCGAAATCCAAACGAACCGGCACCCTAGACAATCTAAAAACCTGAATGAAACTGAACCCAACCCTAAACCTGAATAGCCCAAAATCCAAACGAACTCGCACCCGATACAACCCGAAAACCCGAATGAAACTAAATCCGACCAACTCGATCCGAAAACAATCTCAGCCCAAAATCAATCCGTTTAAAATAAGGCCAGAGCATAACCCGATTCAATCCGAATTACCCTAATCTAAATATGACCCTAGCCATAAAACAACCTATCCCCGAGTGAACCGAACCCGAACCGTCCTTTTGCCACCTCCATAGTAATGAACTTCTCACAAACTTACTAATGGATGTATCCAGTGATGTCATAACTGGAGGATGAGTTAACTGAAAACAGAAGAGGATGGCGCACGGAACGCATGAATATCTGGTCACTTAAAAAATTTCTTCCCTAAACGCGGTACAACATAAAATCCAACAGTCACAAGCCACATCATCAATTTGCTGACATGTAAAATTCTCATTAGTTAAAATATTATGAACCAGGATTTTTAAACAAACAGAGTAACAGAGCTTTGTTTGTTTGACTAGAAACAAACACACTCACTCATTCATCACTTTCATTCCCGTCTTCTTCTTCTTCTTCTTCTTCTTCTCTCTTATCAATGGCGAAACTACGCTTTCGGTTCCGCCTCTCACGCTTCATCCCCTCTTTCCTCTACAAAGACTCCACCACAACAACCACGCCATCTTCTTCCAATCCCAATTCGCAAACCAACTCGTTGGATTTCTCTCCGTCCAACTCCAACAACCTCCAGTCAGTACCTGTTGTATCCTCTTCTCACAACTGCTGCCCTCGCCGCCGGCTTCAACGGCGGTTTCACCGCCGGAGACTCACGTTTTCCTCTGGGGCGGATCCTGATGCAGACACCGACGACCTAAGAGAAACCCACAAATGGCATGTTGTTTCCTGCGCTAGAACAGAGTACTCACCCTCGTCATCTCCGCCTCGTCGGAAAATTGACTCGCATTTGCTTTCGGCCAGAAACCGGAGGCGAAACCGGCGGGAGAGCGTCTCCTCCGGCGATGACAGCGGTTGGTTCAGCTCCGATGAGGAATATGAGTATAATAGCAACTACAACAAGCCTCATGAAGAGAGCTGCTTCGCCGTGAGGAAAACCTCGGAGGACCCAAGAGCGGATTTCAGACGATCGATGGCGGAAATGGTGGTGGAGAGAGGAATATATGATGTGCCGGGTCTGGAGAAGCTTTTGGAATGCTTCTTGTCGCTCAACGAGCCGCGTCACCGTGCCGCCATTGTTGAGGCTTTTGAAGATGTTTGGTATGGGATTTTCCCTCAAGTAGCTCTTGCTACTACTTTTCCAAATTTGTTTTACAGATGTTGAACTTTAATTTGGAAGTCATTTGTATAAATTAATTAAATTAATGTCATGATTATGAACCGAGAAAAAAAATCGAAATTCAAAACTAAAATGTTGGTGGTGTTTGTACTTTGTAGTTTAACTTTTTTTTCTAGTGAAATGTGTAATAAATAAATCTTTTGGGGATTTGAGAAAAGACTGTGATCAACCTTGGAATTAAAGGCGTGAATAGAATTTTAGATTGCCTAGGTTTAGATTGCCTAGGTTTGTGTTTTGGTTTAAGAGACGGATTTAATGTGCAAACTGATTGTTAATAATCTATGTTATTTGTTAATAACCTTATCATGTGAAATGAAAAATTAACTATTTACTTGAAGAATATATAGCAAATATGACTTGAATATTCTTAATTTTAAGTTGTATTTGAATTGAATAGTTATAATGGATCAATGCATCACTCTATTTGATTCATTTTTTAGAGGTCCCAATCTTGTTTATTTTCAAATATTTGATGTGGTATTATGAGCTAAATTAGCTCTTATATAACCGATATTTTTTATAATAAATTTAGCACAAAAATAAAAACAATATATTTTGATTTCGGCGATGTATCAAAAGCAGAAACAAGTTGTATTACAAGAAATAAGAAAATATCATTTCAACTTTTTATCAAATTAAACAAAAATTTAAATATTAGAACTAAAGAAATTAAAAACCCTTCTAATTATACTTTAAGAGTACACACGATCATTTCTCTATATATTTTTTTGAAATAACAGGGAGGTAGATTAATTACACACTCCATTTAAAAAGACATTAAAAAGTACAAGTGTAAAAAAACCAGACAGTTACATAGGAACTGAATCAGATAACCGCAACGTTAACAGAGAAAGAATCAGATAACCGCAACGTTAACAGAGAAACAGAACAACAGTGACTGTGCAGTAATATAGCAATACTAAACCAGCAGCGACCTTGTGGTTATCAACAACGGAAATAATAATGTAGCAATAAGCTCACACTAGCCAAAGAAAGAATAATAATAGAAGAAGAAATGATTGAACATGGAACTTGAAAAATAAGATAAACTTCTTATTACAAGAGAAAGAAAGATATAAAAAATATTGTTGTTGTTGGAATGAATAAAATTTCATTCCTACCCCTCTATTTATAGGATAATCATATCTAATATAAGGAAATAACCCAAAGAATTACTATCTCAATTAACACCTAATATATGGAAATACTAAACCTTCTTGTCAATTAATCTTATTCATGGTAATAGCACCTCTTTGCCAAGAAATCTTATTTCCAAGAAACATCTTTTATAATTTGTTGACTGTATTCATAACATACAAATGCATGTTTATATTTTAATACTCCCCCTTAAAATGCATTTGGCCAAGAGCCCCAACTTGGCTCGCAATAACTCGAATGATCTCTTGGAGAGAGACTTGGTGAAGATGTCAACCACATTGTCAACGCTTCTCACCTCCTCAATTCCAATAATTCCGTCAAGCACATTTTCACGAATGAAGTGATGCTCGATTTCGATGTGCTTGGTTCTCGCATAACAAACAGGATCGGTCGCCAAATTTAATGCACTCTGATTGTCGCCTCGAATAACCGTAGGACCAGTAATCGCGTTGTAAACATCCTCGACCAACCTCCGCAACCAAACACACTTTTTTGCCGCAAGTGATGATGCCTTGTACTCCGCCTCGGTACTAGAAAGAGATATCAAATCTTGCTTTTTACTACACCAAGAAACACTTGCAGAACCACAAGAGAAGACATAACCGAATGTCGATCTCCGATCATCCAAATCACCGCCCATATCAGTATCGGTATATCCATGCAAAACAAACTTGAAAATCTTCTTATAAAATAACCCAAGATCAAAAGTCGAACTCACATACTTGAGAATTCTCTTCGCTGCATCCAGATGCAACTTTGTCGGAGTTTGCATAAATCGACTCACTAGGCCGACTGCGAAGGTAATATCTGGTCTAGTAAACGTGAGATAAAACAGGCTTCCAACAAGAACACGGAACTTCTGAGGATCCGGAAGTATCTTTCCATCATCACATCTTAATTTGAAATTTGCATCTAGCGGTGTAAAACAATGTTTACCTTCTTTTACGCCAAATTTCTCAATGAGCTTCCCAGCATAACCCGTTTGAGAGACAAAATACCCGTCTTTCAAACCTTCCATTTCCAATCCCAGAAGTGACTAAGTTCTCCAAGATCTTTCATCTCGAATCGAATCGAGAGCTCGCCCCGAAGTCTTACAACTTCGCCTTCATCATTGCCGGTGATAATCATGTCGTCTACGTATAAAAGGACGACCACGTGTAGACTCGTCCTTTTTTTCACAAATAAACTGTGATCCGAACTCGAAAAAGAATAATCACAAAATTGTAAATATTCCATAATCTTGCCATACCAAGCTCAAGGTGCCTGCTTCAAACATATAACGCCTTTTTCAGCTCGCACACGTAGTCATGATGCAACTTGGAAATATACCCAACCGGTTGCTCCATATAAATCTCCTTGTCGAGTTCACCATACATGTAACATTCTTCACATCCAGCTGCCACAGCTTCCAACCCAGTGAAGCAGCCATTGAAATCACAACTCACACGGTGACCTCCTTAGAGCTTGTGTATTTTCCTTTTCTTACGATTGCACTTCGTTGCTCCCCCTGTCACCTTGATCCATCTCACTTGAACTCTTTTTTTTTTTTTTTTTTTTTTTTTTTTTTTGACAGTCGATGTAGGTGACGTGAATCTCGGATCTTCACTTGGGTTACCCATGTCATCAACACCCGGGTTTCCCACGTGAGCAACAGGTGGTGTCGGGAAATTCGAAACTACTGCTTGGGAACCATCCTCACCATATAGAGAAAACGTTTCATCAAACACCACATCTCGAGAGACAATGAATTTATGATTTGTCGGATCCATGCATTTTCATATCTTCTTTCTTTGATCATAACCAATGAAAATACACTTCCGAGCCTTAGTGTCCAACTTCGTCCTCTTCTCATCCGGTACGTGAACAAAACACGTACAACCGAACACCTTCAAATGCTTCACACTTGGCTTCTCATCAAACATCAACTCGTGAGGTGACTTCATGTTAATCGGACTGCAAGGAAGTCGATTAACCACGTAGGTATCACATGCTATACCTTCTACCCATAAGACCTTCGGTAAATTCTTCGCATACTGCACCTCCTTGTCAAGAAATCTTATTCATGGTAATACCAAACTCCTTACCAAGAAATCTTATTTCTAAGAAACCTCTTTCATAATTTGTTAACTGCTTTCATAATATATAAATGTATCTTTATATTTTAACATAGATTAATTACACACTCCATTTAAAAAGACATTAAGAAGTAGAAGTTTTACATAGATACAACAAAATACTGGTGGTTTCAAATACAGGTTCCAAATAATTTAGGTGTCCGACTGCCGTTCATGCATTGTATGACATCGTCTTATCTCATAGCAGCTAACTTTAATATTATATTAAAAATGCTCACATAATTTGCAGTAATTTTTTTGTTAAAAAGTTTGATCTTTTCCATTTTCCAGTATCCTTCAACATTTTAAAAGTTCAATCTCTATTTTTAATTCCTTCAACATTATCATTATGGCTGTATTCAATTTGTATTTTTTTTCCTTATTTTCTCCAACTGAGCTTTCAATAGAAGAGATTTATAGCCAAATCAAGCCAGTGAGTCACATATTGTTTGGAACAGGTAGCATGGCAATTCTGTGAGATGCTCACAACAATATCATAAATGGAAATCTTGCTTTCACAATTACAAATGTGAGAATAATGTTCCTGTTGAAAAGTAAGTAAAATGGAAATATGAGAATAACGAAAAATATTAAGGGTTCTGATATTGCGCACCCTATTTGGGATGGCCCGTTCGAGACTGCTGACGTGGAAGACGCTACGTAAGGTAGAGGACGACAAGAGAACGACAGACTCCAGTTCCAGCGCCTCCCATCTGAGCTGCAGTGCCTGAAGCACGACATCATGGCTGCTGCAAGCTCAGATCTAAAAACAGCGCCCAGCAACACAAACGATATATAGATGGTGTATAATTCAAACAAACAATATATGGTTCAGACAAGCAAAACAATATGTATAATTCAGATCAAAACAGTATAAAGTTGGTATACCATTTTGATAAAACAATATATATACTCAGCGACACAAACGGTATATAGATGGTGTATAATTCAAACAAGCAGTATATGGTTCAGACAAGCTAAACAATATGTATAATTCAGATCAAAACGTATATAGTTAGTATACCATTTTGATAAAATAATATATATACCTAGCGACACAAACGGTATATAGATGGTGTATAATTCAAACAAACAGTATATAGTTCATACAAGCAAAACAATATGCATAATTCAGATCAAAACAATATATAGTTCAGACAAATGGTATATAAATATATAGCAAATATATAATTCAGACAAACTGTATATATATCAGTATCCATTCTGATAAGACAGTATATATAATTCAGACTAAAATAGTATATATAATTCAGACTAAAACAATATATAGGTGGTGATATAACATCATATTTGTAAAATTATTAGGAGCTCCCAAATTATCTCCCATGAAATTCAGCATATAGTATTTTTTTTTATCCTCCCAATTGTTGGGAAATCCATAGTCATGTATGTTACATGCGCAGCGGAACTTACGGGTTCAACCCTCCCTAGGATCATCGTTAAGGGAATAAAAGTACAAGATTATGCTATTAAAATTTATACCTCAAGTCTTCCTGATTTGGGAGAGAGAAGCGGATGTAGGTCTGAACGAACTTCCGTCTTGCTTCCTTCTCCTTCCTGGCTTCTGAAACTGGACTCTACAAATCTTTTTGCTCTTCCTAGGGATGAAGAACTTGATCGCTCGCTAATCTCCAAAGTAGGAAATATCTACTCGTATCAACGCGAACTTCAGACAAACGGAATAACCGGACTCGGCTAGACGAGTTCGGAAATACTTTCCGAAATTACCTTACAAAATTCTCTCTCTATTTTTGTATCACGATGGTCTTTAAGGCTTGAGAATTGTGTGTCTAATAGAGAGGGACTGTTCTTCTATTTATACTACAAAGAGAAGTGAACGATTGCTCAGTTACCATAACTGAAAAACCTAATCTGCGCCTATTCCGTTTCCAACGGAACTATTCTATTGCCAACGGAATAGGTATTTCCTTAACAGAAAACTTGGCAGCCAAGATCATTACAGTTTCCATATCTATTCTGTTCCGAACGAAACTATTTCGTTGAGAACTGAACTATTCCGTTGACAACGGAATAGCAATGTTTTGTATAATCAACAATCCAATAGTTGATTATTTCATTCAGCAATTTATACATCATATGTACAATTGTTTTGAGATATTTTCCATCTCATATGAATGAAGTTCATTGTGTGACCGTGTAGCTTCCATTTAACACTGGCCACGATCTTCTAAAGATCGTAAGTCATGAGTAACCTCTAGACTGATGTCATGACTACCCATGTTAAATGAAATTATCAGCGATCATAAATATATCTGAATAGACATTTGCTTATTCCTTTTGTTCTATGATATATGTCTTGATCACAAGGCATAGAAGTATGTCATCCTTGAGTTTGATCAAAATCTCTTTCCTGATCAAGAATTAGACTGAGTAAATACAAAATGATATTAACAACACATGTTAATCCATTTTGAGCATGGTCATGCATTTCCTTTAGTCCTAATTCATCAGGGGGGGCCCAGAAATATCTCCCTCATGAGGAGAGGAACAAATCTCATCATAGTCACTCATATTCCTCGTCGTGATTCAGTACATACCTAATGATAACCCTAATGATCATCCTGTTACGGATGACGTAGGATCATATTAAAGTATGCAGTTCCACATACCAGAATCCAAGGCGACCTCAGGTCGTAGGAACAAGCACACTATTCATTTGAGAATCACTAATGACATATACAATGCATATTCTCATAGTGTGGTCAGTCCAGTATGTGTTCTATAGCATATGCCTATATTCCAGACTTGACATCCATATGTCCATGATCAGCAGAACATGATCATCAAATTTGTTAATATACTAGTGTGGATTATGTAGCTTCTTACATGAAGTATGTTTATCTCTATAAACATCATACATATCACTAGGGACGGTTTAGAATGTCATTCGTTG
Source organism: Juncus inflexus (assembly GCA_024447665.1). Taxonomy (NCBI): domain Eukaryota; kingdom Viridiplantae; phylum Streptophyta; class Magnoliopsida; order Poales; family Juncaceae; genus Juncus; species Juncus inflexus. The sequence goes on along the minus strand of JAJHPC010000012.1, from coordinate 9,714,672 downwards.
ATTCACAATTATACTATCAGAATCACGTATAAATACGTACAAATCTAAACAAATACATATCAGATGAATAGATATCCATACCAGTGTAAGCAAAACACATATTAGTAAGATATAAACACATACAAAGTCTAAATAAACACATATCAGATGAATAGATGTCCATATCAGTGGAAGCAAGATATATGCCAGTAAGGTATTACAAACATACAAAGTCCAAACAAAACACATATCAGATGAATAGAAGTCCATACCATATTTCAAGAAGGGTATACTAGTCTTTATATATCAAATTTTGATAAACACATACCAGTTGAAGTAAAAGACATACCAGTAAGTTATAAACCATACAAGTCTGAACAGAAAACATATAAGATGAATTGAAGTCCATACCAGATTTCAACAAACACATACTAGTCATTATGTATCAAATGTTGACAAACCCATACCAGTCTAAATAAAACACATATTAGTAAGGTATAAACTCATACATGTCCAAACAAAACACATACCAATCTGCACATATAAATTTTAAACAAACACATAACAGTATATACAAAACACATATAATTTTATTAGAAACCCACATCAAATAGTTGACAACATCAAACATAATGTAGACAAAAGACGCATCACCACGTTAACAGAACAATACAACCCGCATCTGTTCCAAACACAAAAACGAATATAAAACATATATAATTAGCAAAAATATGTTTGATGCCTTAAAAATCTATGAAAAAATATACAAATATAGAGGTAAAAAGACACATACTTAGTTGTTTAGGATGCTACCACCCAAATTGCACGGATCATTGAGCATGTTGTATAACATGATATAGAAGTGTCGAAAATTTGTCGTTCTAATTTTCGATATCTAAAAACATTTGTAATTTCCTACAATTCGATTTTACAAGTTTAAACAAGTACAAACAAGTATAATGATGAGTGTAGGGTGTCGAACTAAGGAGATGTGGACTCAAATTGAATTTTATAAACTTACTACTAAAATAGTGATTTTCAAGATTTGCATAGTTACACAAATAATTCTCAAACAAATAATAAACAGTCTCGAAACATGATGAGAAAACTACTGTTGTGAAATAGATTTCAATACATACAGTTTTGGCTATAGAAATGCAAGATTTGGTTCACAAATGAGGGAAAAATAATTCATACAAGTCCAGACAGACGACAGCTTACGAGAATTTGGAATTAAAACAATTATTCAGAACACTTTGATGGGTGAAAACTTATGAAACTTTAAGGAAAATTCAACCAAGTTAAGAGTTTTATGTATAAATTTCATGTCAAAATACTAAACAGATTTGTCACAATCATCAAAATACCAGTATGTATTCAGAATTTTGAGCTGCTAGTACAAGTTCACTAAATGCGCAATATCTCACAAATCACAAATCACAAATCACCAGACAAAGTTAATATATATTCAGAAACTAGACAGAAAATTAAACATAAAAGTTATTTTTGTTATTCTTTGTTTTTATTTTTATATTTTTAAATATTTTTGTAAAACAGGACAGAAACTCTGAAAGTAAAATACAGAAACAGAAAAATAACAAAATTCTAAAATTCATATCTTACAATATATGATAGGCGTGAGGATGTTTTAAGTGTTGAAATAACCAATATGAGCGTGACATGTGGCAGTGAAATAATGGTTTGAAGAAGAAAACGTGTTTTGACTGGGTCAAAACGTGTTTTGACAGGCTAAAACGTGTTTTGACAGGTCAAACGCAAAATTTAATGGTCATTGTACAAAATTTCTTCTTACTGCTAAAATGGTGAATTCTTCTTAAATAAAGAGTGAATTCTTCCTAAATAAGAGTATTTTCTTACCGTTAAAAAGGTATATTCTTATTGTTATAAGGATGAATTCTTTTTAAACAAAAGATGAATTCTTCCTAAACAAGGATTTTGGACTAAAGTAAGAACGCTGACGTCATGTGATTTTGTGCACGTGGAGGCGCGTGAAACTGGACATATCCAGTGTCTGATTGGTTTTTATTCTCCAAATGTTATTCTTCTTAGAATTTCCCTTAATTTTTCTTTTTATATTTATTTAGGACACAGTTTAAGCAAAGAAGACTGAATGATTGGGTCCGTGAGCGAGTGAAAGAGACTAATGTTTGGGTCCGAATAATTTCTCCTTAAAAATATCGTGCGAAATCAAAATATCGCGAGATGATATGGATGGGAGTCGGGTGGAGTCAATAATTTGTGTTTGTTGAATATTTGAGCTGATTTGAATTGGAGCCATTAGAAGATACTTAAAAAATAGTTTCAAATATGGCCCGGGCTCCCTGAATTGGCTCTCGTAGTGTGGGAGACAATAAGAGGTATATATGATGGGAGCACCAAATCTTTTCCCTATCTAGCAATTAAGAGCATATTCTTGATAATATATTAAATTGGAGAGTGTATATAAAAACAATGAAATGAAGATTTTGAATTAAAGTACTCACTTAGTAATGATTTTGAATAAGTTTCATAAATACAATTTTATAAATTTTTTTAATGAACTTTTTGATAAAATCTGTTTTTTGGAATATTTTTTTTATGGTAGTAAGATTTGATAAAATATTCACATAATAATTTTTTATTTTTCAATACCATATAATTTTTTGGCTTTTATTTTATATTTCTCTTGATTATATCTATATACACTTCATTTTAATATATTATAAAATAATCTTCTCTTAATTACTATAGACAAATAACGAGGAAGATTAATTTCCTTTGTTTGATTAAACAGTGTTAACTCACCGTTTATCACATATGAAAATATAATGGCTATTAATGCGTTGGATCGATGAAGCATGCTCCGACGCATGTTAGACCTACCCCAAACTACTACTACTACTAGGAGATTTCAAAAAAAAAAGTCCCAACTTTTCTGAATATTCAAAAAATTTGGAGTTTTGAAATATTTTGTTTTCCCCCTATAACAATATTAAATTTTCAAAATATCTCATTCATCTACTTTTTCCAACCAACAATTAGTAAAATTTTTTGAAATGCCCATTTCACCCACAAATATTCTTATAACTTTCTCTATATGATATTCTCAACATGTTGGTGCATTTAGCATATTGGATAAACTTATTACATTTTCAACATATTTTCTCAATATTCAGAGAAGTTCACATTTTATTAATTCCCCTTATATAAAACATATTAAAATCATGATGATTAATTCAGTGTAGCCATTACCTTATTCAACATATTTTGTATAATTAACCCCAATCCCTTATTTTTCACCTATTTTTGGGCTCTCTCATTGAACAACATCATCACTTTTATTTTGATAGTTCGATCAAAATTTTTGTTAAATCTTGACTTTTAATTTTCTCAGATAGTTTTAATGAATCATGGTTAATACAAATATAATATGAGGAGTTAGCTCATTAAAATATAAACAATTTTTGTTTCTTTGAAAAATAACAATTTTGAATGAAATATTTTATTTTTCATGTTAAAATCATTAAATATGTATTTGTTGGAATTTCTCATGATTTTGAATTTCATATTGTTATGGTCCCAACTTAATTTTTTTCTTTACTAAAAATGTGAATATAAAGTATATAAAAAAACACGTAAGCAAATGATATGCTCATTAATTTCTATCTTATTTTTCACCCTCTTTGAGCACTCTCAAGAGTCCTATCATCAATTTTCTCCCGGCCGTCCGATCAAAAAATTTCTCAAATCTTAGGTTTTCATTTGAATTATTACTACAATATCACATGATTAGTTAAATAATGTCTCGTGTTATATTTTCAATTACATGAGTAATATCACGTACAATAAAATTTAGAGTATTGAGAACTGTATCTAATATAATATGTTAAGAGATGACAGCATAAGAAAATAAAAAAGAATAAAAAAAGAGATGACATTTTAATCTTACAAATCTTAATGCAAATATAAATTGAGATAATAAATTAATTATCCAAATTATTTAGTTGCTAATTATTTTTGCTTTTTATGCATTTATCAATTATGTATAGATTTATCCGTCCTTACAAAATTAGATGTGATATAAAAATATTTTGAATGAATAATAAATCGATAGAATATCTTATGAATTCAAAATTATTTTAAATATAGTCAACTTATTTAACATAATTATTACATATTATTTATGTATTATGAATTCATTTTAAACTTTTAGTTTGAATTTTCATAATTACAATTTATACATTATAGATTGAAATAAAGAATAAAATTGAAATATTCGCAGTTAAGCGCGAGTATTATCCTAGAATATTATTGTGAATTTGCCTATCTAATAGATGAAAGTAAGAATTTGTGCAAATGTTTGATGATGATAATCAATTAGTTTAAAATTTTAGAAATGCACACATGATGGATTCAGAAATATAAATTGCTTTAGTTTAGGTATAAAATTAATTTGCAATCGAAAATCGAATGGATTATAATATGACATGCCCCGCATGTCTGAGACTGTCAGAGTTATTAATTGAGATTAATAAAATGCATTTGTTGATATCTACAATTTTTCTATTTGTAATAACATCTAGTTTTATTTTTTAAATAATTATATCATATCGCATAGTGAACATTTAGAAGTTTAATCAAAAAAACACATTCTATGTTTTATATAATTATGTATAAATTTGATAAAATACACAAATGTTCTATTTGTATATAAATGTAATTCAATTATAGTCATATTATAAAATGTAAATAAATAATTAAGTTACCCGCAGAATGATTCTAGTATTTACAAAAGTTCGGATTTCTTTTCAATCCCCCATCCTAGTATTTACAGAAGTTCGGATTTCTTTTCAATTCCCCTTATATAAAACATACTAAATTATGATGATTCAGCATAATAGCCAGCCATTCACTCGGCTAAATCTTAACAGCTAGTTTAAGCCCTCATAATCGCTATCTAAACGAGTCTTTAGAGTGTTTAATGAAACAAACAGCTCCTCTCTTACTTACCTATCATCTTAACATAACAACAATCCCTCTCTTACTTCGCCAACTTTCATGCAGCCAACTCAATAAAACTACACGTCTAAAAATACATTCTCTTCTCTTTGAAAAATATACATACATTCCCTCTCTCTCTCTCTCTCTCTGAATCCTCTCTCTCTCAAACAACGAAGCTCCATTTCGATTCTCCATTTTGCGAACTCATCGTTGTTGTTTTAGTGCGATTTTGAATGGAAGGAGGAGATCGGATGCCGATGAAGTTGAGCCCCATCAGGACTCGGCCGATCATCAGTGCGTATTATGCGTCCGACGATCAATCCAGTTCCGGCGCGGATGATTCGCCCAATTGGACGCCGCTCGGCTGGGATAATGGAATTCTACGTAATTTTCTTCTCATTTTGTTATAGGGATTTTTATTTTGAAATTGAATTGCTTGCTTGTACAAAATCATGCATTGTTGGCCATTTCGTTCCTAATTTGTGCTGAGAAAGTTCCGATTTTTTATTACAAATTATAGGGAAAAAGAAGGAAAAATTGTGATTATGGCATGCATCTATTACTTTTTTCAAGAATTCTCATTTTGCACCTGACTTTTCCGTTTTACACCTTAATTACCAACATACAAAATCTCCTTCTCAAGATTGCATTCAAAAAAACATACAGAATCTCCTTATCATTTCAGATTAATTAATTCTGCAAATTTTTCTCTGTTTTTTTTTAATTCAGGATTTCGTAGAGGAAAAATCGCAAATTGGTTCAGCTCCTATTTCAGCCCCAAAAGCTGCGATAAACCTACTCAAAATCACACCATTTCTTCCCCCTCTGACGTAATTCAATCAATCAATTAACCATTTCTTACACCAAATTTTAAATTTTCAATCAAAATATTAAATAATTATCCATCTCATTTTTCAGGCAAATGACAAATCAGCGAACTATCATCACAAGGAGATGAACAGGAAAATTCCAAAGGGGAAGCAAATCGAAGGAGAAATTCATGTCCCATTTACATACATACCCTCGCCTTTGAAAAGCTTTTCTTGCGAATTGGGCCCCAAATTCGGAATCCAAAAATCGCCCATCAAATCGCGTAGTTTCACCGACTTAACGGTACGAAATTAACCTCATAAATCTCAATCATATTTCAAGGGGAATTTGCAAAAAAGGCCCTGCATTACGCCGAAATTGCAAAAAAGCCATTGCATTATTGCGGAAACTGCAAAAAGGGCCCCGTTAGGAGCTAGCACCGTTAGTTTTTATATTCTAATTATTTGAAAAATAATTTGTTTCAACTTGGTAATTTTACAAGGTTTTTTGTTTTTTGCAATTTCGGCAATAATATGAAGCTTTTTTGCAAATTTCAGTAATGCATGGGCTTTTCCATCATTTCCCATATTTCATTTATTTCACTAAATTCACTTTTCACAATCTTTTTAGGAACTTTTTAACATACTTAGATTCAACAGAAAAACGCATAATTTACAACAAACATTTCAACAAAACCCACTAAACATAATATCGTAATTAACTTATATTTACATTCACACAACCTCACAATCCACACCAAACATTTCACCAAAATTAACTTTCCCGAACTTTTTAGGAACTCCTACAACACCTCGACTCCAAATTCGACGACGCCAAAGAAAAAGTCAACATCGAGCTCCTCAAACTCACAAAAGATTTGAAAGATTCTATCGACAAAGGCTCTCTCTCCGGCTTCGAAAGTTCTGCAAAAGACCTCCTCGCTCTCTCAAAAGACTGCATCAGCATGACATCATCCGTCTTCCGCGACAACTGCGAGAAGATCGTCCGCGATTTGGCAATGCAAAGAGAGAGAGGCGAAGTGAAGAGTCTTCTTTTGGAGAAGTTCAAAACTAGGGTTTTGTTTGTGCTCACGAGGTGCACGAGGTTGTTGCAGTTCGGGGAGGATAATTGGAACGCGGACGGAGAGAGTTTTGAGAGGTTTAAGAAGTGCTTGGAGAGCGTGCCAGCCGTGGATATGAAGTGGGTCAACGCAAATAATCTCGAGGTACTTTATGTTATATTATGTTATATTAGATGAATTTCATCACCTGCTTAAACATCACCGTATCATATTTTCACATTTTCCGTTGTCCGATATACCATTGTATAAAACTAATCGAAAAAGAATACATTTTGTATATCAATATATCTTTTATATGTTCATTCTACCTTTTTGTATATCGATATACTTTTTATAGGTTCATTCTGCCTTTTTGTATATCAATATACCTTATTATAATTCTGTTGCACCTTTCTGAATTCCGACGATACTGATGACAAATAAATGTACTGAATGATATGTTAGCATTACATGCATTATTACTTCCCCCGGCGCACCCCTTTTTACATATTGCCGCACTCATTCATATATTATTATTATTTTAATGCACGAACCCACTTTCCTTTCTCATTCGCAGGGCTACATCTACTCAACCGACACCCCGCCAAACCAAACCCTCTCTCCCTCCTCCAAATCCCTCCTCCAAAACCTCCCCTCTTCCCCCAAGGCCCCCAAATACCTCGTCAAACAACAAAGTCTTCCAACTTACAACAACAAACGCCACGTCAGCGAAGTTATTTGCAGAATTTGCGAAGAGAATGTGCCCGCCTCGCATTTGGAATCGCATTCGTACGTTTGTGCATACGCGAATGAGTGCGACAATGAGGGAGTCGGGGTGGATGAACGGCTAATTAAGGTGGCGGATATGTTGGAGCAAATTGTTGAGGCGTACGGAGCCGATTTTGAGAATCAGAGTGTGGATTCTTCGATGAGGTCGAGTGTCGATTCGCCTCAATTGCAAGAGTGGCACAATAAAGGTAATGTACGAGTCCAGTATATAAATTGGTTCAGCTCAATCAATTAGGCCAATATCATATTGTTCTGTAGAAGTTTAAGCTTGGTTGGTGCTAATAATTAGTGAAATAGCCTATTTAAATTACTCCAATTTTCATTTATTAATTATTACTCAATCAACTAGCTCATCTTTCCTCTAATTTAATCCCGGGATGTAACATTCCATACAAAATTAAAGAAGTAATATTCTCGCCTTTATTATGCCACTCTTGCAATTGAGGTGCAATTGCAAGAGTGGCATAATAAAGATAGTAAATTGGTTGGATCTAAGAGGTCGAAAGTGGGATTATTTTGTTTTACTTTTGTTCCGTAAAAGTTTAAGCTTGGTTGGTGCTAGTAATTATTGCAGTAGCCTATTTATGTTACTATAATTTTCATTTATTACTCAATCAACTAGCCCTTCATTTCCTCTAATTTCATTCCGGGGTCTAACATTCCATACAAAATTAAAGAAGTAATATTCTCACTTTTATTATACCACTCTTGCAATTGAGGTGAATCAACAATTGACACCTTTATTATGCCTCAATTGCAAGAGTGGCATAATAAAGGTAGTAAATTGGTTGGATTAACAACTAGGTGTTATAAATGTGCTAGGTAAGAGGTCGAAAGTGGGATTATTTTGTTTTACTTTTGCCCTCCTCGTATTGATAGGTCGCTTACCACCATACCGCATTTTGCTTACTACCTATTACATTTGAGTTTGACAAGCGGACCATGTTGAGGTTGAATCGGTGGTAAATGGTTTTTGAGTAATCTCACTTTACCACCACAATTCACTCCGTTTACCACCACGACATACCACTTTCCACTCATCAGTTAGAATGGGGAAAATATAGGCAGCTTTCCATCTATACCCAGAGAAACAAAAAATCATTATTTTTCTCTTGGTTATTTTTTTCACTTTTTTATCTTTTAATTTAATTTTAATATATATTATTCACAGGTACTGAGGGAATGTTTGAGGACATACACATACTAGACACATCTCGCATAATCGAAGAATCATACTTTGCTTCTTCAAACACATTTAAGAGTTTATTAGCCATGAAATTAAATGGTGGTGGTAGTTTTAATAGCTCGCCGAATCGTGACGGCAGCATGACATCAGCATCTTCAACGCCTCGCGCAAGCCATTTCGATTTGTTTTGGATCGGGCATAATAATCCTTCTGATCGTGAGGACATTAATCAGGTGATTATTTTAATGAGTTTGAAATATAAATTATTCGAAAAAGTAAATTATTCCGAATTTTGTTTTGTTTACAACGGTTTTTTCATCTCTTGCTAAAGGGTGATGAGTGAAACATGTTGTGGCGGCAAGTGGAAATAGTAAAAACCATTTATCAGCATAAGGTGTTTCGCTTACCGCCACAACATATTTTGCTTACCACCACAACATTTTTCGCTTACCACCACAACATTTTTCGCTTACCACCTCAGTGAAAGGGGGAATAGTGGGGGAAATATGGTCTTTCTATTCTACTTTTAATTACTTAATGAAAATGACCATTAAGTTATTTATATTTTTTTTCTTTTTACTATCTTAAAGGTGCATAGATTGGCTTACGTGACTCGAAAGGTGGCGCATGTGGATTGTGAGAGTGAAACCGCATCGCAAGCTTTGCTTGCAAATTTACACGATTTGATCGATATTTTGACAATGAATCAAATCAAGGGCTTAGTTATTGACACTTTTGGTTGCCGCATTAAGAAATTACTCAAGTAAGTTATTTGGGGTTTTGTTTTTTAGTTTATAATTTATAAAATGGTAGGATTCTCAATTAGCCCAAAAAAGCAATGAATTCTCAAAATCACTCACATTTTAACTTTTGGTTTTGAAAGTTTGCTTTTGGGCCAATTTGAGAGTTAAAGTTGGAAAGTGGGTTAGTTTGGAAATTTTAAAGTTTTATAGGGCTAATTTGAGAAACTTAACCTTATACTTTAAATCCATATTACTTACAATACAATATTACCTTAACTAAGAATCTTTCCTTTTTCTATTTTTGAAATAATTAGGAAAAAGTATTTGAAGGTCACTCAAAACGTGAATAAGAGGAGAGTCAATAAACAAAATCAAAACAATGAAACTAACAAAACCAAAGGAGATTTTGACCTAACTTTTCCTTTAGAAGAAGAAAAGCAAGCTCACAATTCAATTTCATCAGAAAGCGAAAGGATAAGCATCGATGATTTTGAAAAAATTAAGGAAATAAGTCGAGGGGCTTTTGGGAAAGTTTTCCTCGCAAAAAAGAGAACAACTGGGGACCTATTTGCGATTAAGGTATTAATTATGCATTCTTTTCAAAATGTACATTTTTTTTTCATTTTATCTATTTTTTTGGGGGTACTGGATAAGTTATATTGTTCAGTTTTAGTTTAGGGTTTTAATTTTTTTTTTCAATTTACCTAAAGTTTTTATCTTGGATATGTTTACTATGGTTTGAATTTTTTGGGTTTTAGGGTTTCAATTTCTTGACTTTTCAAGTTTTTCTTGTCTTGAATAGGTTTAAGGCTTTAGTGTCTAGGTTTTAGGTTTAGCTTCATCTAATATTTTTATCCAATAAATTTATCTTGAATGAGTTTGTTATGGTTTATGTTTTTGGTTTTAGGGTTTTCAATTTATCTAATTTTTTTTTAATTTTGAATAGGTTTAGGACAAGCTTTAGCATTTTGATTTTAGGGTTTTGTTTTATCCAATGTTTTAATCTTTTTCTTTTATGCTTATTATTATGCAGGTACTAAAGAAACTAGATATGATTCGTAAGAATGATATTGAGCGGATTTTAGCAGAGCGAGACATTCTTATTGCCGTCAGAAACCCTTTTGTGGTAACAATAACATATTAATTTTCATACTATTCTTCAATAATATATTAATTATTTAATTTTATGATTTAATTTTGCGTTATTTGTTTTACAGGTCCGATTTTTCTACTCTTTCACGTGTAGAGAGAACCTTTACTTAGTTATGGAATATTTAAATGGAGGCGATTTATATTCCTTATTAAAAACCGTTGGCTGCTTAGATGAGAAAAATGCTCGCATTTATATTGCTGAGCTGGTATTTATATTAATTTAATTATTATTTATATTTTTTTTCCCTGCAATTTTCGGTTGAGATTTTATTTTTGGCATTGTTTTGGCTTGGCTGGTGGTTTAAATTCACAATTGAGGCATAGTTGCAACTGAAACCTAGTATAATTTGTAGATTGTGAATTTTATTAGTTATTAATCTTTTATTTTATCGTATGATATACATTTTCTTGATTTTTATTATAAGGTTCTTGCGTTAGAGTATCTTCACTCGCTTGGAATAATACATCGCGATCTGAAACCTGATAATATATTAATCGCTGGAAACGGTCACATCAAGGTAAAACTTATCTCCAACAGTATTTATTCTAACTGAATTTTTCATAAACCCCCTATGATTTTCAGTATTTATGAAAAGAACCTTATAAAAAAAAACCTTCTCTAAATTTATCACTTTCCGAACCCCCTGACATGCAAAAAAACCTTAACTTATTTCGAAACAACAGATAAATAACAACATATAATCACCTTAATTCAATCTGAAACATTAGATAAATATTCCGAATTCCATTATTACAAATTTCCAATTTATTATCCTTATCCTCCTTTTTGTAACCAAAATCGGCCTAATCGCCAGCTTGTTCAACTGCATTATTAATATTATTATTATTTTTAATATACACAAAAATTTTAAATATTCCTTTTTAATATATTTTTATTGCGTTTTTTACTATTTCTTTTCCAACATACACAATTTTCTTAATGCCTTTTAATATATTCTAAACATACATAAATCAACCAATCTATGTCTTCAATTCTTACCATTATTATTATTATTTATTTTTTTAACCATCCTTTTTGTAACCCAGTTCACGAATTTCAGCCTGTCAAAAATCGGATTAATCGCCAGCTCGTTCAATTGCATTATATTAGAAATAATAATATTTAATTATTATTATTATTTTTAATATACACATAAATTTCTTAAAATTTCTCTTTAACATATTCTTAATATATTTATTTCCTAACATACTTTCATCAACACACAAATTCTTTCATAATTCTTTCTCACACATCCTAACCACACATAAACCAATCACTCTATCAATCTTCATCCTTTTCACATTCCTTTTACCATTACCACCCCTTTTCAATCCAGTTTACGCAAAATCGCCCTGATCCCCTGCTCCTTCAACTACATTACTATTATTATTATTTTATTATACACAAATTTTTTAATATTTCCTTTCGACAATCACTCGTCATCCTTTTCACATTCCTTCTACCATTACCATCCTTATCCTTTTCAATCCAGTTGACGGACTTCGGCCTGTCCAAAATCGGCCTGATCCCCAGCTCATTCAACTACATCATCATCATCATCATCATCATTATTATTATTATTATTATTATTATTATCAAATTTTTTAATATTTCCTTTCGATATATTTCTTTTTTAAGTTGAATATTTCAACCTATATCCTTTTAACATTCCTTCTACCATTACCATCCTTATCCTTTTCAATCCAGTTGACGGACTTCGGCCTATCCAAAATCGGGCTCATCGCCAGCTCCTTCAACTGCAGCTCGGCCCGCTCCGACGACTCCTCGACGACCAACGACTCCTCCTCCTCCGGCAAACGTATCAAATCCCGTTCCGCCGTCGGCACTCCCGATTATTTGGCTCCCGAGATCCTCCTCGGCACCGAACACGGTATGTTTTTTCATTGGTTTGTTTCATTTTTAGCGTAGGAGATTTGCATCAAGATCCGTGCGGGTTTGTGTATCTTCGTATGCTTATATATATATATATATATATATATATATATATATATAAACCACAACGATCTTATATATTATTTTTTTCAAGAAACCCCGTAAGTTTTTTGAATATTACAAAAAATACCCTAAGTTTTCATATTTTCAAAAAAAAAATTTATGTCAAACATTTCTTTTTTTATTGGTTTGATATTTACTATCTGAGATTTGTATCGAGATCTGTGCGGGTTTGTGTATCTTCATATGCTGCCCTACATTATTGATATATATATATATATATATATATGAGGATGACTAAACAACTTGTACAAGCAAAGCCCGGTTTTTGCTTGTGACCAAAATTCATCAAAAATTCAAATTTCAACTGTACGGATGGAATATATATATTTTGAATATGATGTAGATGAATTTTCACAAGAATCGGAATATTATATCATTGCCGTCATGTATCATCAAAATTCATCAAAATATAAATAATATGTATTATATATATTTTGATGAATTTTGATAATATATGATGGTAATGATATAATATTCCGATTCTTGTGAAAATTAATCTACAATATATTCAAAACATATATATATTCCATCTGTACGGTTGAAATTTGAATTTTTGATGAATTTTGATGAATTTTGGTCACAAGCAAAATTCGGGCTTTGCTTGTACAAGTTATTTAGTCATCCTCTCTCTCTCTCTCTCTCTCTCTCTCTCTCTCTCTCTATATATATATATATATATATATATATATATATATATATATATATTTTTTCAAGAAACCTCATAAGTTTTTTGAATATTACAAAAAACTCCCTAAGTTTACATATTTTCAAAAAAAAAACCTATGATAAGTGTAGGTTTTTTTTTATAAAAGAAATGGTAGTCATAGTTTTTTATTTAACCTGAAAACTTAAAGGGTTTTTTGTAATATTCAGAAAAGTTAGGTTGTTTCTTGAATTGAGATCCGTGCGGGTTCGTATTGCTCCCGAGATCCTCCTCGGCACCGAACACGGTATTAATGTTCCTTTGTTTAATTTTTTTACTTTTTTTGGAAATTTGCAAAGAAGCCCTTGTATTATGCTGAAATTGCAAAAAAGCCCTTGTATTATGCCAAAATTGCAAAAAAGGATGTTTACACTGTTTTTCGTACTTTAATGTAGGGGCTTTTTTTGCAATTTCGACATATTATAGGGCCTTTTTTGCGATTTTGTTTTCTTTGAATAATATGAGCTTTGCATCGAGATCTGTGCGGGTTCGTATTGTGTTGCATCAGGCTTGTAATGTATTATTGACATATATAATACACAAACATTCTTATATTTTGTTTACATAATACGCAAAACAAATTCATTATTTTCTTCATTTGTATTTAATGTTTATATAAACACACATGTAAACGTAACTATTTGGCTCCTGAAATTCTCCTTGGTGCTGAACATGGCTTTGTTTGTTTGTTTGATTTTGTTTTTTGTATTTAGTATCACAAGACCTGCATCGAGATCCGTGCAATTTTGAATTGCATCAAGATATCGGGATCCGTGCAGGTTTGTGCTGCATCTTATTCTTCACTGCTACGTAAATAAAAACACACCGTATATCTTTATTTAATATTTATACTATTTGGCTCATGAAATATTTAATTAATGTAATGTAATATTTCGTTTATAGGTTGTGCTGCTGATTGGTGGTCAGTTGGTGTTATTTTGTTTGAGCTGATTACTGGGATTCCTCCTTTCACTGCCAGATCTCCTGAGGTATATTATTATTTTAATATTATTATTATTATTATTTTATTGTTTTATTATTATTATTATTATTATTATTATTATTATTATTATTATTATTATTATTATTATTATTATTAATTGAATATTAGTAATTTCATCATATTATTAATGATATATTTCATCTAGTTAAATAAATAAATAATATTATCCGTAGATATTATTCTTTTTTTGTATGAAATTACATGTAATTAGGTAATTCATAAATATTTTTACTGTTTTTTAACTCCTGATGCATTTTATTATTAATATTTCCTTTTTCGTCATTTTTTTTATGATATATTTCATCTAGTATAAATAAACAAACAATATTATCCATAGATATTATTCTTTTTTATATGAAATTAAATCATCTAGGATAAATGAATAAATAATATTATTTAGAAATAAAAAATCATTCTTCTAAATTCTTTTATAATTATTTTTATTATGCAGATGATATTTGATAATATACTAAACAGGAGAATTCCATGGCCTGATGTTCCCAACGAAATTTCATATGAAGCCCAAGACTTGATTGACAGGTTTTTTCCCCTCAAAATAAACATTAATAAATAAAATATCTCTCAATTTTTTTTATCAAGTAAATATAAATTTCAGTTTTTTCTAATTTAAATATTATATTCTGAAGGTTGCTTACGCATGATGAATACTTGAGACTTGGTGCCCATGGAGCCTCTGAGGTAATAAATTATTATTATTATTATTTTTATATTTCTATATATTCTTAGTATAATTTTTATATTTAAATTATTATTTTAAATTATATTTCAGGTAAAAGCGCATCTTTTCTTTCGGGAAGTTAATTGGGACAACTTGGCTTTAGAGAAGGTACGACATAAAATTATTTAATTTATTTTATAAAATAAAAAAATTTAAAATGCGAAATGTGAACAATGGCAAATAAAATTAAATTTATTGCAACAATGATATACTTGTTAATAATAATAATAATAATAATAATAATAATAATAATAATAATAAAATAAAAAAAATAATAATAATAATAATAATAATTTATTTTTTATTTTTAGGCGGCATTTGTGCCATGTCCAGAAAATACAGACGACACGAGCTACTTTATGTGCCGATACTCACAAAATTCATCCGAAAATTCAAATTCAAATTTAAATTCAAATTCAAATTCAAATTTGAACGACCGAAATTCAAGCTCAAGCAGTTCCAATTCCGGTCCTGTGCCTAACAAATCCGTATGTGTATTTAGTTTTATTGTAATTTGTTTAGGAAATTTATAAAAAGGCCCCTGAATTGTGATTAAATTGGAAAAAAGGCCTAACAGTTTTTAAAAATGTGGATTAAGTCCCTCTGTTTTGGTTTCTTTTTGAGAATTAAGGGACGTTTTTGCAGTTTTTTATCATGCAGGGGCTTTTTGCATATTTTATTACGATTGGCTTTACTTGGAAAAAGTGCAAATAGGCCCCTGAATTGTGATTAAATCACACAAAAACCCTACAGTTTCTAAAAAGTTGATCAGTCTTTGTTTTCTTTTTTTTTTTTTTAGAATGGATGGACTTTTTTTCAGTTTATGATAATTCAGGGGTTTTTTTGCATATTTTATTTGTAGTGGTTGAATTTGGAAAATTTCCAAATCTGCCCTGAATTATGTTTAAATTGGAAAAAAGCCCTTATATTTTCCATAAATTCAATCAAGTCCCTCTATTTTGATATTTTTTTTGAGAATTAAGGACTTTTCTTCTGCAGTTTCTATTAATTCAGGGGCTTTTCTGTAAATTTCTGTTGGTTCAATTTGGTCTTATTTTATTTATTTTTGTTCATATTTTATTTTATTTATAGAAAAGTGAAGATTTAGAAGATGATGCTGAATCAGGCAGTTATGTGGATATTTCCTCGATTAATTTCTCCTTCAAGGTAATTTAATTCAATCATCTTGATTTTATTTTTATCTTTTTAATAATACAAAATAATCTTATTTACTTATTTCTTTTGTTATTCAGAATTTGGCCCAATTGGCTTCTATGAATTATGATGTTTTGCGAGAAAATGAAAAAAATACTTGCAAATATTGATTTTTGGTGGCAAAATATATTCCAAAATTTTTGTGTACATATGATTTTTTTGCTTCTTTTTTTACAATAATTTTGGGCATGCATTATACATGTCGAAATTATTCAATTTTCCAACGTAGAAAAAAGTTTGCGTTTTCTGCATGAATTGGAGTAGGAAGCAAAGTTTATTATTTTGTTTTATTATTAAATTGTACATTATACATAATAATCCATTGTTTTATTATTTATTGCAATTACCAACTGGTAGGTGAAATTGTACATATTGACATGTATATTCAGATATACTTTGTTTAATTATATTATTTTTTCAAATTGTTGCCTTTTGTTGGTATTATGTTATTTCTTTTAATTAAACAAGCGTACTGAAACTCGAAAGCTGTACTTGCACAGTAGTACTTAAAAATAAGTACATTGAGACATACATTATAAATCTGTAAGGTGGTCCATATTTAGACAGAAAATACCATCAAGAACATATCTTGATGCACATTATTTCGACACTACAAGTATATTTTATCAACGAATAAGAACTAATTCATCAAATATAAGAAAAAATGCTTAAATTAATATTATTATTTTCAACAGAAAAAGTTAGACAGGGACCAATTGTGCTTTGATTAGTTAGGGACCAATTACTTATTATTCGTCCTGTTTTTCAGTCTCTCTCTCTCTCTCTCTCTAATCGTCCTGGTTTTCAGTATACTCTCTCTATCTTCTCTATTCTCTCTCATATTAATTCTCACTTTGCATGCAAGTTTGAAAACTGGTGGAATAAGGGGAAGTTTATCGACAGGATAATAAATGAGAAAGAGGGGGCTGGTCTCATTTCTCTTAAATTAATTTAGTCTGTTTTTGACCAGTCTTTCTTTGATCCATTATGTTGCTATTAAATGCATCCTTCTGCATGAGTTACGCGTGGAAATTCGTGCCAATCCCAATGCAAGCCAAGCCGAAAAAACCTATTCAGTTTCTTTTTTATTGAATGAAATATATGTTTGTAAAATGTGAAATTATGATGGTTAAATCGTTCATATATCATCTGGTTAACGGTCTAAACTATCATCAGTTGTTGCTCGTTTGAGTTAATTAATACATTTTATGTTTTATACAATATTTTTGTGTTATATAAAATACGATATATTATTTTGATATATATATATATATATATATATATATATATATATATATATATATATATATATATTGTTTTGTGTATCATATTTTATATATTATTTTGAAATATGCTTTTTACTGTTCTATATATAAATATATAATTTATTAACAGCGCAGAGCTTTAATGGTCTCTCATCCTTTTGAAAACATCATTACAATTTAAATTCATGATTTACAGTTTATTATGTAGTGCTTTTTTTTGTAAGCCAAATGTTTACTCATTTACATTTACTTACTACTTAAAATTGAGGGTTTTCTTAAGTCGCATTCTCATGTGACAGGCGGCCACCAACTTCCAATCATTGTTAATGTACAGAGAAATTTCATACTTGGTTAGCAAGACATTGAATTTAACAAAAATGAGATTAGTAAAAGGGACGGTGATAATTGAGGTATGTTAGGTTGCGATCAAATCATGCCAAATTGTCTTCTTAGTACTTTTCAACCCTTGTTATAGTAATTTTTGGCATTTGAGCAATTAGATTTTGCCAGGCTTTCAAATGACGTATAAAAAGTCTCTTCTTGATGGAACCGCAGAGAAATTCCTCATAGGAAGCAAAAATTATTTCAACAAGTTTTCCACTCGTTATGTTTTAAATATATCCAACAAAGATAAGGGGACGGTGATAATAGAAGTAACTTTTTAAGTCCTATCAATAAACAAATCATTTGAAACCCAAAAATCAATGAAATAAGGAATATTATAAATCAATCACTTAACGCACTCCTGTATTCTCTCAAATGTATTTGGAGGGCTTATTAGTGCACGACAAGAATATATCATTATGTAGCACTATGATCAAATTCTTGTAGCAAAATAATATATAGAACGGAAAAATATATGAAATCAAAAAGATAGTATATAAAATATATATTTTGAAAACAATATATATATATAAAACAAGTAACCAACCAAAGATTAACTATTGAACGACGTCATTCAGCGATCGTGACTGCATATTTCCTACGAAGTAATGCACATAGAAGTAGCTTCTAAGCACCACAAAAACATAAATAAGTTTTAAAGCCCCACAAAAAGCTATAAAATCTGTAATATACTTAAATAAATGAAATAGCAAGTGAAAAATAACTCCACACAACTAGTTTACTAGCTTTTTCAGAAACCAAGTCACTCCTACAAAAATCACCAAAACAAAACATCACACATTTTTCCTCAAAAATATTTCCATAAAGAGATCTCCAAGATCTTAAAAATCTCGGATTTATATACAAAACCCACAAGTTTCACTATAAACTTATATAATTAACCCAAAAAAAGAAAAACTACACCAACAAAGCAAGAAAGCGAGCCTACCATACTAAACAAAATAAACAAAAATTTAAACAAAAAAAAAGCCCTACTTCCAAAACCCTAAACCCTAACCGCCTTGTCCGCCCCCAAACCCTTCATTCGAATCCATCCCATTCATTTGCTGAAACTCCAAATTGCCTCCCATTCCCAACCCTAAAAAGTCCAACGTGGCCGGTTTCGGCCCAAAAAGGCCCGAACTGCCCATCATCAAATCCGGCAACCCAATCGGCCCGTTGTCAAACCCTAACCCTAACCCTAATCCAGCCGACAACATCGGCGCCTGTTCCCCCTCCCCCCAATCCCCAGAATTAGGGTTTGGCGACGACAAATCCAAATTAAACCCTTTTAAAAACGAATTGTTCGATGACGTGGCGCCCATTTGAGCGGCTTTTTGGAGCAAAGCCGTTGCCGACATGTGAGGCGACGGATTTGAAGGCGCCACGTGGCGGCGCTCGATTGGTTGGTGAGGGTAAAGAGGGGAAGTGGAGAGACAAAGAGAAGGCGGTTCGTGGTGGACCTGGTTTATGGCGGTGCGTGGCAGACCGGGTCCAGATGAGGCGAAGAGAGAGGCAAAGAGACTTGGAGTCGTTGTGGTTGTTGGGCCGGTTGTTTGACCGGTCAAAATACCGGTATGAATATGTTGAGTGGTTAAGATACCGGTTTGAATGCTTTGAGTGGTATTTTGGGAGGTATTTTGACTTTGAGTGGTATTTTGGGCGGTATTGGATTGGGGAATTGGAGCGGGTGGAATGAATGGTTGGAGTGGCGAAGGGTTATGGTTTTCTGATCGATCTGAAAGGGAAAATTAAAAAGTGAGTTTTTATGGTTTGAGAAATAAAATTAAAATAAGAAATAAAATAGTGAGATTTTTTAGGTTAAGAAAAAGAGAAGTGAGATTTTTTTAGAGTTCGAAAAATTATAAAGTGAGAATTTTAGGGTTTGAGATTAAAAATTGTGATTTTTTTAGGGTTTGAGAATTAAAATAATGAGACTTTTTTTAGGGTTTGAGAAACTGAAAAGTGAGATTTTAGGGTTCAAAGAGTTAAAAAGTGAGTTTTTTAGGGTTTGAGGAATTAAAAAGTGAGAATTTTTAGAATTTGAAAGATTTTCAGGTTGATCTTAGAGGAAAAAAAATAGGGTTCGAGAAATTAAAGTGAGATTTGTTAGAATTTGAATGATTTTGATTTTATCATTGATTAGAAAGGAAAAATAAAAAAGGGTTTGAAGTTTTGAAAAAGTGGGAGATTTACTTTTTAGGGTTTGCCTTTATTGAGACATGAGTAATTAATTAATTATTAAATTAAGTGAAATTTTGTTCAATCTTTTGGTAAGTAAGCTTTGCAGAGGGGGAAAAAGTTGGATGGAAAGTCTTAATCAGAAGCAAAGCACCTTTTTTATCAAAAAAATATAATAATAAAACATTAAAAAAACATTGAGCACAAGGGTTTGCATGTGAGTTTGAAGAACAAAATAGGCAACAATATTACTTCACAAAAGGCCTTGGATTTTTCAAAAATTGACAATTTACCCCTTGTCTTTCTCTTGCTTAAATCAGGACAAAGAAAAAACTTTATTAATGCAAAAAAATAAATAAACATAGTAAGACAAATACAAAGAACTAATCATGGATTCAGTGTACTGTAATTATATATAATACAGATTATATATGCATACCTTCTTCCTCGTTTGGAGCCACCTGCTGCACTGATATAGCCAAAGCTCCGCCACCTCCCCCCTCCGCCGGCGCCGAAGCAGCCACCGGAACGGCCGCCACTGCCGGAGCAACGCCTCTGTCCTCCGGCGGCGGTGCTACCACGATCTTAGCACTCTCTTCAGCCAGAGCGTCGCAAAACGCTCTGTGCGTGATAAAACTATCTCGCCTGAACAAATCAACCCAAAAAAAGAAACCAAAAATCACTGAAAAATCACAACGAAAAGATCCAACAAAAACTCCAAAATCATAGAAAAATTCGGAACTTAGCAGAGAAATCGCACCTTGAGAAGAGAGTGCCACAATCGCAACGGTACTCTCTCGTGCCGCAAGTCTTCGAATGAGCCTTCCAGTCCGATTGCACGGCGTACTTCTTCGAACACTTCTCGCACTTCCATTTCTTCTCGCCGTGTTTCCTGCAGAAGTGCTTCTTGATGCCCGTCAAGTCTCCGAGAGCTCGAGACGGGTCGTGGTGCACGCAACTCGGTTCCGGGCAAACATACACTCGCTTCTTCGGTTCCTTCCCTGTTCTTTGCCTCAGCTTCCAGGGCAAATTATGCCCCCTTCTGTGCAGTTGCAAATTCTGATCCCTCTGAAACCCCTTGTTGCAAATCTCACACACAAATCGGTTCGTCGCCATTAGAGTCTTCGGCGACAGCGCTATCACTTCCGCATCCGGATCTAAAAACCCACAAAAAATAATCCAACAAATAAGAACAAAAAACCCAATAATTGGAGGACTGATTAAGAGTAAATTTTCAACAATACCGGGCATGCCGGGAAGATTGCGCTTCTTCTTGGCCGGCGGAGGCGGTGGCTGGCCGGCCTGGGCCTGCCCAGAAGAAGAAACGGAAGCCTCAGCCGAGCCGGAGTTGGACCCAGTCAT
Source organism: Juncus inflexus (assembly GCA_024447665.1). Lineage (NCBI taxonomy): Eukaryota > Viridiplantae > Streptophyta > Magnoliopsida > Poales > Juncaceae > Juncus > Juncus inflexus. Next base: position 9,693,083 of record JAJHPC010000012.1, on the reverse strand, counting down.
CACTGAAGAATTCTCCATCTCCATGGGCATACTTCCCCAATCCCCACTTCCTCTTTCTATCACAACACTTCACAAAAGGCTCGTTCAACTTCAACTTCAACTCAACCGAACTATTCAACTACCAACCAGTCTTCTTCACAACAACAATAAAAATCCCTCCCTTCTCCTTCCTCTCCAACTTCACACACCCAACAAACAAACTCCTACCAGATCGCCGGCGGGACGAAACCAACCACCGCCGCCGCTCCTCCAACTTTCCCAACCCCACTATATATCCTATCCAGCTTTCCCAAAATTCCAAAACTTATCTCCTTCCTTCTCTCACTATTTATTTATTGCTCTGATCTGATTCTCTCTCAGGATTTGTTTTGTGAGTAAGTGAATAAGGCCGAAAGAGTAAAGACAAGAGGGCGGTACGGAGAGCGGTACCGGTCGTCTTCTGCGGCTTCAAGAGAAAAATTCAGCAGAGAGAGAAACAGAAAAAATAAACAAACAAACAAACATACATACAACAAATTATTATTATTTATGAATATGAATAATGGATAATAATAATAATGAAGGAGGAGGAAGACTAGAGCGGTGAGAGAGAGAGATAAGTCAATAACAAACAGAGAACAAATTATTTATTGTTTATGAATGAATAATAATAGTGAATAATAGAGGAGGAGAAGATAGGATTGAGAGAGGAAAGAAGACTCAGAGAAATAAAAAATATAAAGTTCATTTTTTTGGGATATTTGAGCCCCTGGTATATCCACAAGTTGTTTAAAAGTCCCTGCATTGTTCATAATTGCAAAGGGGGCTGGGGTTTATATTCTTGAGGAATTCAGAAAATGATCTCTCTGAATAAGACTCGAGTTCGAATGCATTATTATTAATAATTATAAAGAGCTTCTATATTTTTTGATGAATTTAGAAAATGATTTTTCTGAATAGGGCTGTAAATCACCAGCTGCGTAGCGCAGCTGAATGGTATCATACTCCACCACGTGAGTGGTGTAGGGAACAAACTCTATCTTTGACTGGGTTAATCAAAAGAGGGTGCATTTCAGATCATTTGCAACTCTCAGTGTGTGTGCGTGTGTGCCCCACGGGATAAAAAGTCGAAAAAAAAAGAATAGGACTGTAACCGAGTTGAGTTCGAACGAGCTGGACTCAACTTGAACTCGAACTCTGAAATTGATTTAGGGTTCGAGGTAAAACTCGACTCGATTTTGACTCAAGTCGGCTCGGTTCATCTCGATATCACTCCAAAATTAAATTTCTTTATCAAGTTGACTTATCTTAGCTCGAAACTAAAGTCGGTTCTCGGCTCGAAATAAATTCTAAACAATAAAATTAATCATTCAGTCTTCAAAAATTTAATTTACCATCATCAATATAAAATTATTTTATGCTTCAAACTCTAAATTTTAATATTTGGACCAATTATATTCATAATTGATTAGTAAAAATGTCACAGCTCAAAAAAATTTGAGCTAAAATTGAATGGATTGTTAGCGAGTTCTTTCTACACGAGCGAGTTACGAGTCATGAACTAACTACATGCTCAAGAAAATTGTTCATAAATAAAAAAAAATTATAACATTTTTATTAATGCAAAGTCGAAATAAACAAATTGTCTATAATTTAAAAAAAAATTGATGTAGGTAATTTCTTTAAATTATCAATAATACAGCGACTTACAATATGAGGATAGCCCAGGGGCTTCTAAGAAAATTCTCCTTAATTTTGAGATGTGAGGCGGTAAGTTCACCGGGAAGCGCACCCCACCCCCCATTCAATAACTTCTGACGTGGGACGATCTGAGGCGTCCACGTGGCACCGGATGAGGCGGCTTGGAATCTGCATTGTTTACTCTCCCCCTCTTGTGTTTGTCGTTTAGTGCCGAGCTCGATTCCGTCTCTTTTTTTCTTTCTTTTTCTTTAGAAAGGAAATTATTATTTTTTGAAAGAAGGGTAGAACTGTCATTTTACAATTCGATTAGGTTCTTTTACAGAACAATTATTTGGGTAATTTTTAAGATAATTTTAAAAAATAATTAAATAAATCATTCAATTTTCAATTGTATAAATGACGTAATTTTCAAAAATTATTAAAGACGGTCGTCATCCAACTTTTAATTGCCCCTGAAGATTATTAAATTTTCAAAAATTATTAAATAAGTCACTGAACTTTCAATTGTCCCTTACATATCACTTAACTTTAAAAAATAATTAAATACCTCACTCAAATTTTAATTAATCGGGTGACAAATTTACTTAATTTTTAAAAATTAAATGACTTATAAAAATAAATATAAAATAATTGAAAATTGAATGACTTATTTAATTATTATTAAAAGTGAAGTATTCATCTAATTAATTTTTTTTGAAAGAAGGGTAGAAATGTTTTTTTACCATTCGGTTCCTTCTTACAGAGGAATTTATTATTTTTGAAGAAAGGGTAAAAGCGTCTTTTTACGTTTTGGTTCTGACAGTGGCAGAACCGTAAATTGGGGATGAGGAGTTATGATTAAATGTGCAGTGCGGAACAGGGAACAGCTGTGGCGACGTTGGAGATGCTGACACGTACGGCACCGACGCGAGCTGAAATGGGCAGAGTTAACTACTTTGTTTAGTTAGTGTATTAATTGTGATTAATCTAAAAAGAATGTATTAATTGAGATTAGTTAGAGTGGGTTTAGTAAATGGATTTATTTGGAGTGAGGTTGGCATGTTACTTCACGCAAGGAGACTTAATTATTGGAGGAAAAATTTTGGTGGATAAAATTTCCGGTGAGACTCTTATGTCATGTTGTTTGTTTTTAGTGTCTCCTAATATTTATTATTAGTGAAAATATTTGGGGTTGGTAATTGCTAAATAAACAGTTTCTACATGAGATTACTTTAGTTTAATATTGAAATGTGTACTGACGGTTGGTAATTAATGAAAGTTTGTTAAACATTAATATCATATATCAAATATCATACACATAAAATGTGTGTGACACTAGATAATGTACCTAGGGTTCGGCATATCTCGCATTTTTTTTTTGAGACAAATATCTCGCAGATTTAGATGAATCAAATTTTCTAGATAAGATCATATTGGGTGGATGATTCGAATTCGAGTCATTTCAAGTTATGAAAGTTTGTCGAACATTCGAATTGCATTTCGGTTAATATTTCAAAATCAATTATTTTAGAGAAAATTATAAAATAACAGTTTCGACATATTTTGTATATGTAAATTAAGAATTAGGTTAGTTTCTAGTCATATCGAGCGGGGTCATTAGACTTATGCTCTTTCCAGGCTACGGACGGTTGTAGTTCATTTGATATACCATTTCGGGTCAATTGGGTCAGTATTGTTAGTTCAATTAATTTAGAGGAAACTTCGAGAACTATAATTTTGATATATTTCATGGATTAAAGTAAAAAAAAAAAAAAATTACTTTCCGATCATTTAGGTTGGGACAATAATTCTGGATTTTTTTTTGAAGAGAAGATAATTCTGAAATTTTTTTTAGGGAAGACAATTCTGGATTACGAACCGTCCCAATTATAGATCATTTAAATTTCGGATAATTATATTGATCATTCAGATTTTGGATTATTTAGGTTTCGGGTCATCTGAATTTCATCTCATTCATATTTCAAAGCATTCTAGTAATATATCATTTAGATTTCATGTCTTTTAAGGTTTGAGTCGGATTAAGCTATTTTTCTCAAGTTTTGCCCGCTCTAAATGATGTTGGAACAAAGAAAATACACCCGCACTCAAAAGATATGCTATTTGAACAAAAATATATACACTAAAATGGAAAACAAATATTTTTAGCATACAAAAATGTATGTCAAAACTTCCAAAATTCGTGATACCCAATAACTATATTTTGCTTGTTGAAAATACATGTAAGAACTCATAAATTTAAATAGACAACCAACAAAAATATAATCGAGGGAAAAAAAATTCACATATACGATTGATCCAAAAAAAAAATTGTGCATTTAATTTGTCCAATTCAAATCACTCCATTATATTTTCATATGTTTTCTCAAAGTCATATGATATGGCATGTCTTTATCAACTTTATCGTCCTAAAATAATATCAATTTTAATGACCCACCATAATATAATTATAAAATATTAGTTACGTGACATGATATTAAACTTTAATATTTGTCATGATATATTACCAATGTTTAACGATGTATTATGGTACAATATTAAACTTTAGTGGTTTAATGAGATAAAATAATACTAGTGAATTTCATTATTTCATATATAGCATAATAATATTATCGCATGCCTCTTATTATTTCATATGACATTTCAAATCTGTTCTAAAAGAATAAAGTTAAACATTTTTTTGGCAGGGTAGACAAAATCATGTTTTAGAAAGTACTAATTATTAAGCAAAAGATTGAAAATTTTCTTTTTTACTTTGTGTGGGACCAATTGAAGAAGGGTTTGCATAGAATTCAAGTCTTACACTTTTTCCTCCTGATGTTTACTTGTGTGGATTTGTTTATGTGATTAGTTAACTAAATACAGTATCGTGATGAAGAAATTACTTGGCAAGTTGATATCCGATATAAGGGGAACGAAATAAGAGAATTTTTTTTGGGAAATTTTTCAAAAGCCCCCAAGTGATATTTCCTTCCTTAAACACCCTTCTATGGTTAAAGAGAACATTGCATCCAATTTATTTTTAGACAAAAAAATACATTATCAAATTAACTCAACATAATAAATCATAGATAATTAATATTTAACTAAAATATAAATAAAAAGAATATGTAAAATAACATAATATTTTACGTAATAATATAATTGTAAAATAAAAATGTTATACCATAAAATAGAGCATGGATATGGCGTCGGTAGAGGCACTATTGTTTCGGCACCATTAAATTAAATTACATCGTTTTTTGAATTGTAGTAGAAAAGACTACTTAAAACTTTCATTAAATCATAAAAATTACTACAAATTAGAGATTACAAATAATATTCTTAAAATGGTTCAAATGCTACTCATAATCAACAAAATGAAAAAAAAAACTATGCTCCGTTTAATTTGCATTAGTTTTCCAAATCGCCGTGTATGTAGAACTCGTTGCTGATCTTACTGAAATTATTTCTTCGACATATGAAAGAATCACGATCTCACCGGCTGAGTGGGTAAAAAGCGGTACTAGAGTTTGGGAAAACCGTTGACCTCTTCCCTTTAGAGAGTCGAGATAGTCTTCCATGATGATACTTTTATGGTGTGATGCGAAATATCTAGTGGACGTGACTAGTGTGGCAGGCACTAAAGTGATGGTGTTATGTCCTAGGCCAAAGTGTTTGTGACCTAGATGATGGATTGTAATAACAAACATAATATTTATTCTACGATATTTCATATAATATGTGCGTATAGGTTATTTTAATATAATTAAAATAGACCATGAATATGCAATTCAGTTTTATGTCATCAAATCAAAGTGCGTGACTTTGATAGTAAAACTATAAAGTGCTATGAATGTTATTCCAAATCATCCATGGTCATTTATATGATATTTGTGGAGACAAATCTACTTGCAGATACATATAAATATATATTTATATGCAAGCTATAAAAGTACACCAGTATATTAGTTGACTGATGATTATGTTTTACTGATCATGGATAAATAGTTATCAAGTCATTAACATAGATATATGTTAGAGACTATATACTGGACTAACCCGCCATAAGAATGCTACATGTTTTATGTCATTAATGATTCTTGTAACATAAAGTATCTGTAGTCCTTTGACCTGAGATTGTCTCGGTTCCCAACATGAGTAATTTTATACTTTAATATAATCTAACACTGCCTTTAACCGGGTGGTCATAACAGTTATGATTAGGTATACAATAAATCATGTAGAGGGATGAGTGCAATCAAGACAGGATTTGTTTCTCTCATAAATGAGAGAGATATCTTTAGGCCTCTTGATGAATTGAACTGAAGAAATGTATGGCCATACTCAAATGAATTAATAAGAGTTATTAATGTCATTTGTTCTTGTTCAGTTTAATTTGGGATCAAGAAATATTAATCGATTTATATAAGGATGGCATATTACATGCCTTATGATCAATATAGATATCGCGTGACAAAGGGACTAAATACGTGATTGTTGATTAGGTAAATCGGATCACCGATATTCACTTAAATTGGGTAGTCATGATGTCTTGCTAGAGTCCGCTCATGATTTATATACTGTCAAGTCTATTGCCAACATTAAGTGAACCTACAGGGTCACACACAAAGAACAAACTGAAACGGGCACAAAAAATCCGAGCGACTTATATGATGAGTTGCATAAGAATGTCACAAAATATATTGTCATATTATGTGATAAGATGTGATATATATGTATATAAAGATCATGAGCACAAAAGATCATGTAATCTAGAAAAGTCTAAATGATGGCATATGGATAATGATGAGTGATGTCATACACTAAAGAGACATGACTCTTCACCCCTGTATAAGGACATAGAGGGCTCCAAATTCACAACACAACACATCATTCTTTCTCTCATTATTTCTCATTCTCTTTGGTGAGACAAAAGAGAGAAAATATACTTTCTAATTTGTATGACAAAATTATGAAATGGTGCTTTCTTTTTGTATGACAAAAATGAAAGAGTGCGATTATATGAGAGAAATTATATACATCTTTTGTTGAAAAGAAACCAGACAGTCACACAAGGACTGAACCAGATAACCGCGTCGCTAACAGAGAAACAGAACAATAGTGACTGCACAGTAACACGGCAGCACTAAACGAGCAGCGACCTTGTGATTATCAGCAGCGGAAATAATAGTGCAGCAATACGCTTACACTAGCCCAAGAAGGAACAATAATAGAAGAAGAAATGATTGAACAATGGAACTTGAAAAATAAGACAAATTTCTTATTACGAGAGAAAAAAGAGATACAAAATATTGTTGTTGTTGGAATGAATAAAACTCTACCCCTACCCCTTTATTTATAGGATAGTCATATCTAATATAAGGCAATAACTTAAAGAATTACTGCCCCATTTAACACCTAAACATGGAAATACGAAACCTCCTTGTCAAGAAATCTAATATATGGTAATACCAAAATTCCTTGTCAAGAAATCTTATTTCCAAGAAATATATTTCCTAATTTGTTACATGCCTTCATAATATACAAATGCATCTTTATATTTTAACACTCCCCCTTAAAGTGCATTTGGCCATGAGCCCCAACTTGGCTCGCAATAACTCGATTGATCCCTTGGAGAGAGACTTGGTGAAGATATCAGCCACGTTGTCAACGCTTCTCACCTCCTCAACTCCAATAATTCCATCAAGCACTTTTTCACGAATGAAGTGATGCTCGATCTCGATGTGCTTGGTTCTCGCGTGACAAACAGGATTGGTCGCCAACTTCAACGCACTCTTGATTGTCGCCTCGAATAACCGTAGGACCAGTAACCGCATTGTAAACATCCTCGACCAACCTCCGCAACCAAACACACTCTTGTGCTGCAAGTGATGACGCCTTGTACTCCGCCTCGGTACTAGAAAGAGAGACCGAATCTTGCTTCTTACTGCACCAAGAAACACTTGCAGAACCACAAGAGAAGACATAACCGGATGTCGATATCCGATCATCCAAATCACCGCCCATGTCAGCATCGGTATATCCATTCAAAACGAACTCGGAATCCTTCTTATAAAATAACCCGAGATCAAGAGTCGAACTCACATACTTGAGAATTCTCTTTGCTGCATCCAGATGCGACTTTGTCGGAGCTTGCATAAACCGACTCACCAGACTGACCGCGAAGGCAATATCCAGTCTAGTAATCGTGAGATAAATCAGGCTTCCAACAAGAGCACGAAACTTCCAAGGATCCGGAAATATCTTTCCATTATCACGTCTCAATTTGAAATTTGCATCCAGCGGTGTCGAACAATGCTTACCTTCTTTTACGCCAAATTTCTCAATGAGCTTCCCAGCATAACCCGTTTGAGAGACAAAATACCCGTCTTTCAAACCTTCCACTTCCAATACCAGGAAGTGACTAAGCTCTCCAAGATCCTTCATCCCGAATCGAATCGAGAGCTCGCCCCGAAGTCTTGCAACTTTGCCTTCATCATTGCCGGTGATGATCATGTTGTCCACGTATAAAAGGACGACCACGTGTAGACCCGCCTTCCTTTTCACAAATAAACTGTTATCCGAACTCGAAGAAGAATAACCACAAAATTGCAAATATTCCGCAATCTTGCCATACCAAGCTCGAGGTGCTTGCTTTAAATCATACAGCGCTTTCTTCAGCTTGCACACATAGTCAGGACGCACCTTGGAAATATATCCAACCGGTTGCTCCATATAAATCTCCTTGTCGAGTTCACCATAAAGGAAAACATTCTTCACATCCAGCTGCCACAGCTTCCAACATAGCGAAGCAGCCAATGAAATCACAATTCGCACGGATGTCATCTTGGCGACAGGACTAAAAGTCTCTTCATAATCCTCGCCATACCGTTGAGAAAATCCTCTCGCTACAAGCCTCGCTTTATAGCGCTCAACACTCTCATCCGCCTTGCGTTTCAACTTGTATACCCATTTGCAAGTAACCGGGTCCACTTCCTTGGGCTTCGGAACAAGATCCCAAGTTTCATTTTTCCGAAGAGCTTGCATTTCCTCGTCCATAGCATCTTCCCACGACTTATTACCTTTCGCCTCCTCAAAGCATGAAGGTTCACCATCCGACGATCCTGAAAAGAAACACGAATACGTCGACACGAAGTTTTCATCTCTATATCTAGCCGGCCGAGTTACCATCATTGTCGACCTCCTTAGAGCTTGTGCATTTCCCTCTTCTTGCGATTGCACTTCGTTGCTCCCCCTGCCACTTTGATCCATCTTACTTGAACTCGTGACAGTCGACGTAGGCGACAAAAACCTCGGATCTTCACTCGGGTTACCCATGTCATTAGCATCCGGGTTTCTCACGTGACCAACAGGCGGCGTCGGCAGATTCGAAACTACCGCTTGGGAACCACCATCACCATATAGAGAAGACGCTTCATCAAACACCACGTCTCGAGAGACAATGAATTTATGAGTTGTCGGATCCATGCATTTCCATCCCTTCTTTCTTTGATCATAACCAATGAAAACACACTTCCGAGCCTTAGCGTCTAATTTCGTCCTCTTCTCATCCGGTACGTGAACAAAGCACGTACAACCGAACACTTTCAAATGTTTCACACTTGGCTTCTCATCGAACATCAACTCGTGAGGTGACTTCATGTTAATCGGACTACAGGGAAGCCGATTAACCACGTAGGTAAGCAGAGCCATACCTTCCGCCCATAAGGCCTTCGGTAAATTTTTCGCGCACACCCAACTCCTACATACCTCCACCAGATGTCGGATTTTCCTTTCCACCACACCATTTTGTTGCGGTGTATAAGCACAAGTCAACTCCTTCTTGATGCCATGACTCTCGCAAAAGGAGAGAAAATCCTTGGATGTAAACTCGCCTCCATTGTCGGTTCGAAACTTCTTAATTCTTTTACCAAGCCTTCCCTCAACCATTATTCTAAATTCTCAAAATTTAGAAAATGCCTCCCGTTTCTCCTTCAGAAAATAAACCCAAGTGTACCGTGTAAAATCGTCGACGAGTACCAACATATAACGAGCACCCCCGTACGACGCGTTCTGCGTAGGTCCCATCAAATCACCACGAATAAGTTCTAACGCACCTTTACACCTTGACTGAGACTTCTCGAAAGGCAGTCGATGAGATTTACCATATTGGCAACCCTCACACACCTCAACACCACTTGCAAAGGAAAGAGACGGAAGCCCGTTAACAAGATTCCTCGAAACCATCGCCTTCAACTTGTCAATACCCACATGGCCGAGTCTAGCATGCCAAACCGACACGCCATCATTGTTGCTCATCTTGTCAACATACGAGGAAGAAGCCGAGAGAACATACAAGTCTTTTACCCTCTTACCGACGTGAGTAACATCACCCTTCACCTCCTCCACATTCCGGAGGAACTTCACATCTTTCGGGCCAAACAACACATAGTGACCCGCATCAACCGCATTCGCCACCGACAGGAGATTCTTCTTCATACCAGGCACGTGGTAAACACTGTCTAGAGTTATCGACCTGTTGTCTTTATCAGAAACAACAACCGCGCTCTCATTCACCACATGGTGAACACATTGTTGTCGGCGGTAACAAAGGCGATCTTGCCTTTATACCCCGAAGTGAAGAAAACTTGGAATCGTCACCAGTCAGATGATGACCACAACCGGAATCAATGATCCAATTATCCTCGTAGTTAACAGAAGCACACACGTCTAATGAAACTCCTTCTGCTACGAAAACCGTATCCCAAACTTCACACTTCACAATATCCTCCTTACCTGCGGCATTTCCTTCCCTCAACTTAACACGACAATTCTTCCTTATGTGACCGAGTTTTCCACATCGGTAACACTTGATAGCTGACCGAGAACCACTATTAGATGAAGACTCCCCCTTCTTCGTAACCTCCTTCTTTCGTTCCTCTTGGTCATACCGAGTTTTTTACTTTGTTAGACACAAGAGCGTGACCTTCGCCTTCAGAGACCGAAACACCCGCCATTTGTCGAGCCAATGATTCTTGAGAAGCGAGCAAATTTTCAAACTCCGTCAAGGATGGTTGTTGCGCCCACCCTTGTATTGAGGTAACGAACGGGACATACTCTCTTCGAAGACCGCAAATAATATACCGCTTCAACTTTGCCTCCGAAATAGCCTCCTCCGGTTCCAAGATAGAAATTTCAGAACATAAACCCTTTACTCTCAAGAAATATTGAGAGATAGAAGATTCACCTTGTGTGCAACTCGCCAACTCATTCTCCAGAAATTGTAATCGTGCCGTGTTCTTTTTGTTGAGCAACTCATCAAAAGTTCTCCAAATCTCAGCCGCTGATTTGCACCCCTTAATATGCTCGAATATATCGCGTGATATCGACCTCTTCAACAAGAACTCCGCCTTAGTATTCGTTTTTGACCACTCATTTACTGCGTCTGCATTCGTCACCGTACCATTCGTACTGGTGACAGGCGTCGGTGCAACCTCCATACCAACAACGATCTCCCATAACCCCTCACTCCTAATACAAGACTCCATACAACTCTTCCACATTGAATAATTCGAAAGATTTAGAGCCTCAATACCAAGTCCACTAACCCGACCTCCAAACTCCATGGATGTCGTAATAAACAATCATCTTCTTCACCAAGGGACGAGAACAACACCGTTTATCGCCAACGTCGTCGTCTATCACCCTTGAAGCTCTTGGTACCATGAAAAGAAATCAGAAAAGAAACCAGACAGTTACACAAGGACTGAACCAGATAACCGCGTCGCTAACAGAGAAACAGAACAATAGTGACTGCACAGTAACACGGTAGCACTAAACCAGCAGCGACCTTGTGATTATCAGCAGCGGAAATAATAGTGCAGCAATACGCTTACACTAGCCCAAGAAGGAACAATAATAGAAGAAGAAATGATTGAACAATGGAACTTGAAAAATAAGACAAATTTCTTATTACGAGAGAAAAAAGAGATACAAAATATTGTTGTTGTTGGAATGAATAAAACTCTACCCCTACCCCTTTATTTATAGGATAGTCATATCTAATATAAGGAAATAACTCAAAGAATTACTGCCCCATTTAACACCTAAACATGGAAATACGAAACCTCCTTGTCAAGAAATCTAATATATGGTAATACCAAAATTCCTTGTCAAGAAATCTTATTTCCAAGAAATATCTTTCCTAATTTGTTACATGCCTTCATAATATACAAATGCATCTTTATATTTTAACATTTGTGAGATAAAATAAGAAGAGTTTTCTTATGCAAAAGGAGAACAAGCTACTAGCATATATATTGTTCTTCTTCCCGTTTTAAGAAGTTTGTTCGTGTGGATACCGGTAGAGGCGTTCATACTTTCAGCGCTTGTGATCTATTAGGCCTAAGAAGATGAGAACGGTTTGTTGAGAGTTTTGGTGGAGACCGATTGTGTGTGCGGTAGATGACTTCCGCACGATCCGACCTAGACGGCTTAGACGGACGTAAAATCGGTTAAGACGGTAACCGATTTAGAGACGCATGGACTACACGCATGGTTTGAGCATCACGGATTAAGCGTAATCCGAAATGTATCTTTAAGATTTATTTCTTTGATTTAACCGATACGCGCGGATCCTCGGATTGATTTTGGACGAAATTTTTTGTTTTTCGCTGCGTTATGCACGTCTGAAATCTAACATAAAGTACTAACTAATTGCTCAAAATTAGTGCTAAAAAATCCTAAAAAATAGAGACAAGTTTTAAGTAATTTACTCAAAAATTGTGCTAAACAATCGTGCTCGATTTCGTGCTAAAAAATTATGCTCACACTAATTGTTAAAAGATCAAATAATTGCAAATTTGTGTCTTAATACAACGCGTACAACATTGTACGACCTTGTACCAGTCACTTGTGCGCACTTAAACCCTTGTACCAGCCAGCACATACACCCTTGTACAACTTTATATGATCGGGATTTTGTGTGTGGCGACTGCTAGGGTTTTTAAACGTGAGGGGGAAAAAAGAATTAAATTACATCTTATAATTTTTTTTTTTTTTTTTTGAGTTGTTACATCTTGGGAAATTTATCAAAAATCCCTTATCTTTTCTCAATATTATCAAACACACCCTATATTTTTAGATTCATTTTTTTAGTCCCTATAAAGCATATTGAATTTTTCTTTTACCCCCTACTAGGTTAGACATAACATTCCATCCATCTCAACTTATATATGGACCAAAATGTCATTTTTAAAATAATTTTTATAATTTAATTTCTACACAACAAGATAATAAATAAAAAATGATATTTTATATACGGGAATTGAAAAAGTAAATAAAATCATAAAAAAAAGTAAATTAAAGGAAAAATAGCATTGTTAGATAAAATAAAATAAAAATTTAGATAAAATAATAAACATCTTACATAATACAAAGTCATAAAAAGTATAAAAAGAATATTTTACATAAAATATAAATATAAAATTAGCAATAAATAAATAAAATCATAAAAATAAAAAAATGAGAGAATAATATTTTTACACAAAAAAAATATAATATTTACGCAAGAATAAGAAAGTAATATTTTACCTAATTATTTTTTAGTTATATATGATTATATTTTAATTATGTTAATTATTTACGATTTTTTTATTATTTATTATATTTTAATTATGTTAATTATGTATTATTTATTTATTAGTTATCTATTAATTATATCTTAAAATCGAATATAAAAAGGAGGAGCATTTTGGTCAATAAAAGAAATTAACTACTTATATGTTAGATTTAACCCCTCTAGGGGGTAAACAAAAAATTCAAACTACTTTATAGGAATTAAAAGAGAGAACTAAAAATATAGGAGGTTTTTCATAATATTGAGAAAAGTTAGGGGGTTTTTGATAAATTTCCCTTACATCTTATATAATGTCTAACAGAGAAGATCTGAATTGTTTATAATGATGATCTATCTGCTACAAGGACATGGGATACAATTTTGTTTTTCCTTATGATTATTTAACTGCACATCAAACATAGAGTAAGCATATTTTTGAGCAGGGAAAAATGAACTTTTGATCGATTTTTGATGAAATGTATTCAAATTATTTGCAATTTCATGTAAATGTCTTTTTGCGTATGATAATATAATAACGTCTATAAATCGGATTTTGTATATGAATTTCGGAAATCATAGTTTCGTACCGTCGTGTGATTTTGACAGTTAATTTCAATATTTTTGTATCAGCGTGATGGATTTATAAATAAATTAATAAAAGAAAATTAGTTCCCTACGTTGTACTTATCGATAGATCATAAAGAGAAGTTTTGATGAGTTATTTGAATAACATCTCAAAATATTATTTTATTATTTATTTGTTTGTAGTTTTCTAATAAGGACAGATAGAATATGGAATTTTTTTAATGAGGTGTATTTGGTCAAAAGTATTCAAATTGGATGAAATATGTAATCCTTAACGGTGGATAAAAGAAATTCAATTTATTTATAGGGGCTAAATAGAGAATCTAAAAAAATTTAGGACTTTTAAAAATATTTCCAAAAAGTTAAAGATTTTTGAAAAAATTATCATTACTTTTATAAACATAAAGTAAAGGTAATATTTTCCAACTAACATAGGTATTTGATTGTGATAATTAAATGGTATATTCTACACCAATAAAGCAATATCTTGTCCAAAGAATATATTTGCTATTTCAATCTCAATGTAATAAATTATATTCTTACCAATGTAAAGGTTATGTGTCAACATAATAATATATCTACTTTACATAAATGAACAATGTTTGAGCATAAAACAAAACTGATCTAAAAAAAGATGTCTTTTTGAAATGAAATTGTACCTTAAACGTGTACTTCCCTTCAGTACATTATTGGTTGGAAACAAGCATGCCTTTCTACTCCAAAAGTCATAAATTTTACAATAACCTTTTCTTTGTAAAATATAAAATATATGAAAATTACATGGTTAATATTAGTAGCAAATTTTAAGATACAATATATTAGTTTTTTAGATTTGTAAGTTTTAGTCCAAAAGCCTATTGAATAATTTATTTTACTAAAAAAAAGGTTTATATATTTAAGTTTATATAAATAGCATTTTCGAACTTATCCAATTTGCAAACCTGATATTTCTTCTTTCTATTTCAAACTTGAAAACAAACTTCCAGTTTTTTTTCCTTCTTGCTTTGAGCCATTGGCATTAAAAAAAATTGAAACTTATCAACACTATTTCTACAAATTTAGACATAAAAACCTCATTGTTCTTTTTATTAAAGGAGTAAAATATATTTCAAACACACTTGACTTCACACAACAAGCCACAACAAAATGGGTTTATTTAGAGAGAGAGAGATGAAATGAATGATAGAGATGGCAGCACCGTGAAAAGCTCGAATGCAACCAAAAAGGCGGCAGAGAGCAGAGAAGAGAGAGAGGTGTTCGGCCATCATCATTCTCATTGACTCTTTCTTTGGCTTTACCTCGCTTTTTTCTCTTTCTTTTCTAACTCTTTTCCTTCCCTCAATCATGAAATAAGTTTTGCAAAAAGGCCCTTTGTAAATCTCTTTCTTGAAAATCATGATCTTCTTTTAGATTCAAATTCAACATATATTTTAAGGGAAAGTTGAAATCACGACCGGAATTGTATTCATATAACGACTGTTTCATTTATATTTTGTTTCTTTCGTATTTCTATATGTTTTTTGTTTTCTATATAAGCTGTTTTTATTTTTCATGTATATATTGTTTTACGGCCTCTAAAAAATGGATTTTTATATATTGTTTGTGTTTTCTATATACTGTTTTCGTTTTTTCAGGTATATACTGTTTTTAAAAAATAGACTTTTATATACTGTTTGTTTTCAGTTAATATAGTTTTTATCAATTTTATACACCGTCGCTATAGGGTCGCTATAGTACTCATCGCGCAGTATCAGCTCTCAGTTAAGATATTTTCCCTAATATGTACGGTATGAAATTATGTTTGCTGAAATTTAAATTTTAGTATCTCTTACTATATATATATATATATATACAATATATTTTACCAACTAAATCACGAATCATAAAGTTTACTCATTAGATATATTAGGATAATCCTCGCGCTTCGTGGCGAGTATTTTAATTTTAATAGTTATTTCAATCTAATAATGCTTAACTTGCAATTATGAGAATTCAAAATCAAAGTTTGTAAATTCATAGTACATAAATAATACATGCGAATTCAAAATTGTTGTCTTTGATTTTCTTATGTCATTATGTCTTGACATATTATATTCGAAAAATAAATTAGGTATTAATTAGGCTTAGATGAATGAGATCAAAAAAAATAAATGCAAGATAATTTATTTCGAATATTTTAGTTAAAACTACATAAGATTAAATAATAGATGATTAACTTAAAAAAAATTATATTTAATATTATATATATGGGAAAAATATGTATACTATATACGAAAATGTAACATTACTCATTTTCTTCAAAACATTTTCACCGTTATTTTTCTTTATTTTTTAGATGTTAAAATGGTATGCATTACACATATGTTATTTTAAAACCCGTAATACATTAAGTAGTATAATATAGTTTTCAATATGCAGAAATTTTGTTTGAGATGATAGTTCTCATATAACGGAGATTTAATACTGAACATTAATCTAACTATATTATAATAATAATTTAAATCAAAAGCTAAGATTTGATAAAAAAAATTATTCGAAGGCGGAGAGAAAATTGATAATAATTCTCTTGAGATTTTTCAAAGAGGGTAAAAGAATATGATAAGAGTAAATGGGCTTATTATTTTATTATATATTCTTTTATATAGTCTATATTCACATATTTTATCAAGAAAAATTGAAATTAGAATCATAACAATATTTTTTTTGTGATATTATGGTAATAATTTAAATGAAAAGCTAAGATTTCACAAAAATTTGATCCAACGGCCAAGATAAAATTGACAATAGGTCTCTTTAGAATCCACAAAAAAATATAAAAAAATAAAGTATAAGATATAAGTTAATGAGCATATTATTTTTTTACATCTTCATCATATAATCTATATTCACATATTTTAGCAAGAAGAAAAAATTAGAACCATAACAATATGAAATTTAAAATAAAGAGAAAATTCCAACAAATTTATATTTAATGATTTTAACATGAGAAATAAAAAATTTCATTAAGAATTATATTTTTTTAAAGAAGAAAAGAAAAATTATTAAAATTTATAATAAGTGAATTATTCATTAACTATTGGTACATGTGATATTGTGATAATAATTTAAATAAAAATTTAAGATTTAAAAAAAATTGATCAAACGGCCGAGATAAAATTGACAATAGGTCTCTTGAAAGTACTCAAAGAGAGATGAAAAATAAGGTATAAGATATGAGTTAATGAGTATATTATTTTTGTATATCTTCTTTTATATAGTTTATATTCATATATTTAAGTAAGAAAAAGAAATTGAAACCATAACAATATAGAACTCAAAATAAAGAGAAAATTCCAATAAATTTATATTTGATGATTTAACAATAGAAATAAAATATTTCATTAAGAATTATAATTTTTTAAAGAAGAAAAGAAAAATTATTTATGTTTTAATGAGTGAACTTTTCATTAACTATTGGTATTAATACTTGAACATAAATTTTTACCATGATTTATTGAAACCATCTGATTAAGATCTGATGGTCACAAACATACTCACAACGGTTCCCATTAAATCGGATATGGAACACAAAATATCATTTCAACCAATCATATGCTTATGTTTTAATAACCACACACATATTGCCATAAAATATCAATAAATTTGAGAAAATAAATGGTTAAGATTCGACAAAAAATTAATCTAATATTTGAGATAAAAGTATTGATGTACTCTTTTGAGTTTTGAGGAGGCTCAAAAGTTGATGAAAAATAAGTGGTTGGGGTTAATGATACATGAAAGGAAATTTCTATTTCAGTTAATACCTTCGTTTGTTAAATTCGATCAGCACTCTCATTAACTCTTGCTTTGGCTTTATCTGCTCTGCCACCCTTTTTCCTTTTTCTTTCCTGAAAATTCTTTTCTTGTTGCAATGATAAATTAAATTTTTGCAGAAAGGCCCTTTGGAAATCTCCAATTTGAAAATGATAAAGTTACTTTAGGCTCAACACACAACACTCCTCTCATATATTCCCTCCAATTAGGGCATAAAAAGTTAGCGAAAACTATAATGAAATAGTCAATAGTTTGACGAGGGCAAATTAAATATTGAAAAAAACCCTTTAATAGTCTCTGAAAATGATGAAGTCTCTTTAAAAATTTCTATTTTCAATTTTTTACTAACTCAGTCCGGAGTTTCAAATTCCATCTTAAAATTAAAAAAAAATAAGAGTTTAAATCCTACTTCCGGGGAGGAATTTCAAGTCTCGTCTTTGTTATTTGATGGGGAATTTAAAACTCTGAATCAGGTTAATTAAAAAAATATGTGGAAAAATTAAATCACTTTGTTTATTCGAAAACAATGGAATTAGATATAGAAACTTGCCTAAATTTGAAGGCAAAATAATAGCAAACTCAATATAGCGACAACTATTTTATAAGAAAACAAATCATAGAATTAATATTATATGTGTGATTTATATATATAATGATAATTCATATATTAATACATCATAATTGTAATTTGTATATTACATTTAACTCGGCAACACTAATTGAATTAGGAAATTTCAATTACTCATAAGGTCATATATATACTTCGCAGATGGATCACGATTAGAGAAAGAGAATGGTGACACATGATATGTGAATATAGTATGTAAAGAAAAAACTTTGTTGGGATACAATACGTCTACAGCCGCTACCTTCTCTTTGGAGGTTTAGGCTCTCACACTTACGCATCATTGCATTGCACCGGATAAAATCATGGAGTACAAAAGTGATACTTTTACAAGGACAATAATGGCTTGGTCAATGCAGTTTTTGATTCACATAGATATGGTGAACACTTCTCGTAAATATAATATCACTCCATTCTCGTTAATAAAGAAGACTTCCGAACAAATCAACAAGTCTATTTTATCACTGGATTTTGTTTTTTTACCCGCTAATTATGTTATGCACTACTTTTATGCAGTAATTGAACATCCAATTTTGTTAGTGTTAATATGCTTATGGGATTCAAAGCATAAAAAAAAGTAACTAGTTGAATTGACAAAATAAAATTAATATAATAAGAATTTCTGTAAAATGGAAGTGCTCTTTTGCAATTTTTGAAAAAAAAGTATACATAATCTTTGTATGATTTTGTACGGAGATGCTTTTGCAAACTTACATCTAATTCTATCTCATCTCATCAACTCCTGTATTTTATTAGGGTTTAGTTCACTAAGCCATCACCATATCTGTTTATTATGTTAATGCAATGTATCTATCCCATGTCATCTTTAATTTAGTTTAATCTAGCTAGATGGTCGTTTTTACAAAAAGTAATTGAGAGGTTGTGGGTGAATGCATTACAATTTTTTTTTTAAAATAAGCGTTTACTTACGTTGATATTAAATCAAATAAAAGTTTCTTACAATTAAATATTTACATTCATACTATCAAAAGCTAAAATAAAAAGTATCTCCCTAATATTAAGTTTTGAAGAAAAATTATGAGGTCTACAACATAACTATACGTGATCATATGTTCTTGCTGAAATAGACATCAAGTTGTGTCGCATTCATTCTCGGATATCTGTTGAGGTTTTTGTCACCACTCCCTCTACTCGATTTTTGTGATTGTTGAAGATTCTGTTATTTCGTTCTTTCCAGATGTTTCAATACCCTACAAGTTATAGTGCGCAATCTTCTTTTTTTTCATATCTTAGTTGGAGGCTTTGAATTTTATTCCACAATTTAAGAATTCCTTGTTCGTACTTGTGGCAGTATGTTGCTCAAAAAGCTTTTTCCATGCTTGTGTACTGAAAGTGCATGTATAGAAGAGATGTTCATTTGACTCCTCTATTCATTGCAAGCATAGTACACAAGATGAATCAGGGATTATGCCTAACGTCTAAGCTTATTTCTTGTTAGCAACTTATTATTTGTCATCAACCATCCGAAACCTTTAATTCTAGATGGTACTTTGATATGTCAAATCTTGTGATTTATCACTTGCCTCATGCCACTATCCAAGAAGTAGTTATAAGTATGCCTAACTTGGAATTGCTCATCCTTGAGGCCTATATTCCAGTAGGTTTCATCCTTCCGGTCAGAGAGCGCGATATTTCCAATTTATGTTCTTGGATATTGGAGTTCTGCTTCCAAGTGAGTATTTAAGATGTGTATCCCATTCCAGGGTAAGGAATCCTAGTTTTTTTGAAAGATAAATGTTTGCTTACGTTGTATTAATCATAAAATCAAGAGTGATACATTAAATATTTACATCAATATGAGCTAAAAAAAGAACTAAATCGGTCGAAAGAACTTGGTGAAAAACCTACAATCTACTAAAAAGAAGCAAACGACAAAATGACTCAATCTATGGCTAGTGGTCATATGCTGAGTTTTTATGTCCTAGCCTCCAATGCCTTCCTCCATTCTTGGGCTGTTATGAAGGCTTAGTCGAGAGTCATAGCTGCAGTTTGACATGAGTTACGACCGTTTGTAGCCTTTCAGATTTCTCAACAAGTGATCTTCTACATTGTATTCTACTTTTGTTGGCTGTCTTTAGCTAGTTTTTCATGTACCGCGCTAAGAATTTGTAAGAAATGTTGTATCCCGCTTATTGGTAATGCAAAATCGTGATGGTTCGCAATTTTTTCCAAGACCTCCTTCGCGAAAGGATACTGGGGAAATAGGTGGTCATGCATTTCCGTTGAATTGGAACTACAATGCAACTAGGGTAAAGAATACTAGTTGATATGCTTGACTAAATTATTGTCTTGTTTACATACTTCTTTTTTGTTCCATAGAAAGTTGCGTCTTATTTTATCTGTTTATGTTATTACCCACTTAAGTAATAAGAAAGTTTGCATGAACTATATAATTATAGAGCCAACCGAGAGTACTGAATTTAGCGGAGTTAATCTACCTCCGAAAGGTAGAAACGTTGCTGACAATCCTAACACTTCTGCTCTTAACAGAGTACTGAATTATTATTTGTATGACCATTTTGTATAACCGTAGTTGTTCAATGCATCTGATACATGTGTTGTATTTTCCACATAGTTAGAAACCACAAATAGATGCATCTAAACACATGTAAATTTTTGTAAAAGGAAATACAGGCAGAATAATTCGCATAAAACTAGTAGTATAGTAACTTTCAGAATAATTAAAAATATGAAATTCATACATCCAATTTAACCATACGGATTGAAAAATACTTTTTGTGAGAAAAAAAAAATTATTTGACATATTTCTACATTGAGCCCGCTTGATTTGAGAGAAAAATGAGAGGAAGAAGGCAATTTGAGAAATAAAAATGATAATAGGGAAATTGAGGGGATTATATTTCTTGTCAGTTTTGATGCTCATAACTCAGTTTCTTGAAATTAGAATTTATTGTTTGATTTGTGAAAAATCGGCAAATGGTGAAATCTCATAATACAAAAATCATGTTTAAGATAAGAAATTGATTAAACACGGTGGTAGTGTTCAAAACGAAAACACTTACTATTTACACAAATTCAAACAAAAAAATATTTATTTCTATAGGAAATTTACAAATAACCTCCTATCTTTTTTTTATATTACAAATACCCCTACATTTTCAAAATTTACAAAAAAATCACTGTCGAGACATATTTTCTTTACAAAATATAACAAAATAATTAATTACAAAATAAAATTAATTAAGTAGACATAAAATTAACTAAAATAAATAAAATTAAAAAAATAAAAATAACTACAAACAAAAATAAGTAAATTAAAAATAATTAACTAAAAATAAAAATTAATTAAAATAATAAAATAAATATAAATAATTACAAAGCTAAAAAAATACAAATAATGAAATAAAAAATAAATAAAAAGATAATTAAAATAATAATTAATAAATAAAAAATAATGTTAAAAATAATTATAATTATTGACACACGAAACCATCATTATCAATGGTGGAGCTTTATATAGACCGGGGTGCATCCGGTAATTCTCCCCCTCCCCCCAGATTTTATTTGACAGAACAATATATATTAATAGTGCTTTGGTGTTTTTTTTTTCGAAATATGTGTGTTTCGCCCCCTACTCTTCCAATTTTTTTTTTATAGTATTAATCATTAGGAAAATAATTTTTTGACATCTCAATAAACAAATGCAAGTTTTGTTACCTCTCATTATTGATACACAAAACTTTCTTTTATATTAAATAGAGTTTTTTGTGTGAATAATTATTATTTTTGTTTATTTTAATTATTATTATTTTTTAATTATTTTTTATATTTTGAGAAAAGTCCATTTTTAGCCCCTCAATTATTCAATTAATCCTTTTTTGGCTCCTCAATTTTTTATTGGTCCTTTTTTGACCCCTCAACTATTGAATTAGTCATTTTTTGGCCCTTCCATCCGTTAAATGCTTACGTATTCGTTAACTTGACACATAAGCGATGATTCGGCATGTATTTATGACGTGACAATAGTGACATGATAATTATTTGAAAAATATTTTTTTTTTTAATTCCCTCATTTCTTTCTCTCGTATTATTTCTATCTTATATTTTTCTAAAATTACCCCTTAAGTTTGATTTGATATGAATTTTTTCATTAATTAATTTTTTTTTCAAAAAGATATAAGATAGAAAGAATATGTGTGAAAGAAAGGAGAGATTAAATTTTTTATATTTTTTTCAAATAATTGTCATAATACAATTGTCACGTCATAATTATATACCAAATTATCGCTTACGTGTCAAGTTAACGGACATGTAAGCATTTAACGGATGGAAGGACAAAAAAGAGACTAATTCAATAGTTTAGGGATAAAAAAGGGACCAATAAAAAGTTGAGGGGCCAAAAAGGGACTAATTGAATAGTTGAAGGGCCAAAAATGGACTTTCTCTTATATTTTTATATTTTATATTTTTATTTAATTTTAATTTTAATTTTTATTTAATTATTTTTATTTTTAACTCTTTTATCTTTTCATTTATTTAATTATATTTAATTATATTAATTTTTACTTAATTTCTGTTGTTTATTTAAGTTTATTTGTTAATTTAATTTATTAAATATGAATGAGGGTATTTTTGTCATTTTTAAAAATTTAACCATTGTATGAAAGGTAAAGTAGATGTAGGGAGATATTTATAAAGAAAATATGTCTGACAGGAGGTTTTTGTAAAATTTGTAAAGATAAGATATTATTTGTAATATTCAAAAAACATAGGGAGTTATTTATAAATTTCTCTATAATATATGGCTCTATCAGTGTTAGATAGGGTAGGGTTCCAAGTGGAGACCGACTTTTGACATCATAAAGCCATCTTGACGCGTACACAACTTGTTTAGGATCTCAAAAAGAGCCCTAAACAGTCATTTTAGATTCTACTCTCTTGACATGTACACATCGGATGGCAGTCTAGTTTTTTCATTATTTCATCATTTTTCCTGCGACAAAATTATTATTTCTTCATTCAGTTTAGAATACAGCTTTACTTACTCTCATTAATATTTGAGTTCAACAATAATTAAATATATAAATTATGTAGGACTCAAATGTTAGTGTAAGTAAGATTATAAAACTGTTAGGAAATTATTTAATGAATGCAAATATGGTCTTCAATTTATACTGTTATTTACATTTTCACCTCACTTTCTACACATGTAGTTGAGACTAAATTTTATTCAAGAAAAAAAAGACTATATCACTTATTTGGTAAGAAATATTATGGTGAGAAGATTATGTTGATATTTTCAAAGGGATATGATATATCACGGTAGGGTTTTCCATCGTGGTATCATGACGATAATATATGTGACTAATAAATATTATATAAAATTGAAAAAACAGTATATATATTTCATTTTTCGTGAACAGTATATATGTAAACAAGTAAAAACAGTATATAAAAAATAATTGTATATTAAAAAACGGTAAAACAATATGTACAAATTCCATAAATAAATATTGCATAAAAAATAAAAATATATATGAAATAGTGAAAAAGTATATAAAAAAAATATATTGAAAAACAAAAAAATAATATTTAAAATGGCCGACCATTCAACCTAATTTTTCTCAATATTTAAAAAATAATTTTACACATCTATTTATGTCATTCAAGCATTGTTTTCAAAATGCAAATCATTAGAAAGCAGCCTTTCAAGCATTCCATCAATTCACGGAGTCCCATGGAAGGGTGGTAACTCATGTCACGCAATAAGTATTTATCATGCATTTTTTTTTCATTTATCATAGCCATTAAATTTTGCTATATTTTTCATTTATCACATTCATTAAATTTTGCAACATTAGGTGACTTTTTGTGCCCATTCATTTATGATGCCACATTGGATTGCTCAACCTGAATCAAATCCCAAGCTTTTCATTTGAACTATTGCATCATAAATTATTATTTTGTTTATTTTTATTTATATTTGAATTTTTTATTTGAAATTTAACATATTTTAACCAGGAAAATATAAAAAAAAATCGATGAAAGAGATATTATGCCCCGAAACAAAATATAACAAGATTTTATGTTAAATATAACATCATAGTCCATAGATAGGAGAGTGACAAAAAATCAATCTATTTTATATGGAGTAAAAAAATGGTATCTGTAACTAAACGAATTTTTAATACATTCATAATATATATATATATATATATATATTTTAATTTCCTTATTATTTGCCACCATTGAAAGTATAGAAGAACATTAAATTTGACTTTAAAGCATACAATGAAATTTTCTGAAAAATGGTTCCAACTGAAAAAAGTAATGAATACTTGAAAAAACTCAGGACTCTGTACTAAAAAACCCTTTTCTTAATAACTTAATACCACATAAATAAATATTCATATTTACATTCCATCAGAATAAAAAAATATCATTTCTTGTATTGGGCCGAATAAAGCAATATCTTTAAAATCAAAACTTCAATTTATATGAGTTGGCCCTTGTTTTTAGTACATCGTACGTCAAATTCTAATATCTAAATAAAAAAATTAATTATATAAAATATAATAAAATAGTATATAAAACTATCCTACCATACCGTGATTTTTTCAAAAATTATTATATCATCATATCCATATCATATCGATACGATATCTATATCCATATCTGCGCAACATAAATAAATATCCATAATTACATTCCATCAAAACAAAAAAAAATCATTTCTAATATCCATAATTACATTCCATCAAAACAAAAAAAAACATCATTTCTAATATCCATAATTACATTCCATCAAAACAAAAAAAAAAAAAACATCATTTCTAATATCCATAATTACATTCCATCAAAAAAAAAAAAAAAAACATCATTTCTAATATCCATAATTACATTCCATCAAAACAAAAAAAAAAAAACATCATTTCTAATATCCATAATTACATTCCATCAAAACAAAACAAAAAAACATCATTTCTAATATCCATAATTACATTCCATCAAAACAAAAAAAAAAAAAACATCATTTCTAATATCCATAATTACATCCCATCAAAACAAAACAAAAAAAACTAATTTCTAATATTGGGCCGAATAAATCAACATCTATAAAATCAAACCTTCAATATAAATGGGCCGGTCCAAATAGTAAGTAAAAATAACTCTTTCTTTCTTTCATTCTTTTCCACAAGAAAAAGAGCGATTTAACAAACAAAAAACCCTTCTTTTCTTTCCTCTTCTTATTCTTCATCTTCTCCGGCGAAGAATCTCCTCTCTGACAATGGAGAGCGCGCTGGCGAACGCGGCGGCGATCTCCGACCAGCGGCAGAAGATCGAGAAGTACAAGCACATCCTCGCCTCCCTCCTCTCCTCTTCGCCGCCCGACATCTCCCAGTCCAAGCGCTTCATCGACCACAGTACATCCATTAATTATCTCTCCTTTCTATTTCATCTTTCTACTGCTACTCAGTCCCTGAAATTTCTGAAAATTAGTTATTATGTGGAAATTTCATTCTTTTTTTTTTTTTGCTATTTAGCCCTAACTTTCTTGCAAATGCAAATTAGTTGTTACATGGAAAATTTCTTCGTTTTTTCCTACTTAGCCTTAACTTTTTTGCAAATGCAAATTAGTTTTATATGGACAGTTTCCTTATTTTTGCTACTCAGTCCCTGAACTTCTTGAAGATTAGTTATTACATGGAAAATTTCTTCTTTTTTTTGCTACTTAGACCCTGAACTTTTTTTCTCTCCAGTGGTTTCAGATGAGGTTCCATTAGTGGTTTCGAGGCAGATTTTGCAAACCTTTGCGCAAGAACTCGGTCGATTGGACGCAGAGGCGGAAAAGGAGATCGCTCATTACGTTCTTGCTCAGATCCAGCCGCGTGTCGTCTCTTTTGAGGAACAGGTGATCTTAAATTTATTCATAATTGAATAATCGATTGAGTTTTTAATGAAGTTCTTTGTCTTTTTGGATGGTTAATTCGATTTTTGTTGCATTTTTTGTTGAATTTTTTGAGTTTTGGTGTAGTTTTGCATCTTTTTCGATGATTAATTCAGATTTTGTTGCGATTTCTCTTGGAATTTTCATTGTTTGGTATCAGTTTTCATATTTTTTGAAGATTAATTCGAAATTTCGAATTTTGTTGCGGTTTTTGTTGAGATTTTGATTTTTTTGAATTTGATTTTGGTTAGGTGGTGGTAATTAGGGAGAAATTAGCTGAGCTGTATGAAACTGAGCAGCAATGGTCAAGAGCTGCTCAAATGCTAAGCGGAATCGACTTAGATTCTGGAATTAGGTAAACAAATTATACTATTTAATTATTTTAATCTTAAAATAGGTAAGTAAATTATACTTATTAATTCTTGTTTTAATACTAAATTTATTTATTTATTTATTTTATTGAAGGATTGTTGACGAGACATATAAGCTATCGAAGTGTGTTCAGATTGCCCGCCTTTATCTTGAGGTTTATTTAATTCCTCAAATTATTATATTTAATTATTTATTTCACTTGAAATGAAAAATAAAATGTAATAATTGGTTTATTAATTTTTTTATTTTTTTAGGATGATGATGCAGTTAGTGCAGAAGCGTTTATTAACAAAGCTTCATTTTTGGTAACTGGCAGTCATCATGAAGTTCTAAGTTTACAATACAAGGTAAAAAAAACTATATATTTATTTACATTATACATATTTATATTCTTTACATTCATATTTATATTTTTTTTGTATTTTTTACGAAAGGTTTGTTATGCAAGGATTTTGGATCTGAAAAGGAAGTTTCTAGAAGCGGCCCTTCGTTACTACGACATTTCTCAGATCGAAAAACGTCAAATCGGAGACGAGTAAGCGCCTTTTATAATAATTATTTTTTCTCAATCATTTATTTATATTTTATTTATTATTATTATTATTATTATTATTTTAATTAGGGAAATAGATGAAGATGCGTTGGAGCAGGCTCTGACGGCAGCCGTGACTTGTACTATTCTCGCTGCGGCTGGGCCTCAGAGGTCTAGAGTGTTGGCTACACTTTATAAGGTATGAATTTAATATTTGTAAGGGCCTTTTCGTAAATTCTAAAAAGTTTGGGGGTGGTTATAAATGTGAGAATTTCTGTATCAGCCTAGCTTTGTTTCGTGTGCTTTGTCACTCTTTGTAAGGTACAAAAAAATAATTAAGTAAGGGCTTTTTGTGAAATTATTAAAAAGTTTGTTTTTTTTTGTTTGGGGGGGGGGGTCGGTTTGGAAATGTGAGAATATAAAATTAGGGCTAGAGTGCTTAAGGTATGAAACTATTTAATAAGGCCCTTTTTGTAAATTGTAAAAATGGTAGGGGGTCCACTTTTTATGAGTTATGAAATAGTTTAATATTAGTAGGGGCCTTTTTGTAAATTGTAGAAAAGTTAGGGGGTGGTTTGGAAATGTGAGAAGAGGGGGTTTTATGGGCCTCGAAGGTCTAGAGTGCTTGCCACTTTTTATAAGGTATAAAATTTAATATTAGTAAGGGCCTTTTTGTAAATTGTAAAAAAGTTAGCGGGTGAATTGGAAATTTGAGAGAGAGTATAGAATTAAAGTAGGGCACGGTCTCGGAGGTCTAGAGTTCTGGCAAGCTATGTTTTAATGTATATTATTTTATTATAAGTAATTTTTTTTATACTTATTTTAACCCTTACAAAAAAAATTTATTATTTTAACATATCATGCATCATAAAAGAATATATGTATCCTAAAGAATCAATTGCTAATGTCATAAAGAATATAAGTACATGTAAGTTATTAAGAGACTTTTTGTAAATTGAAAAAAGTTTATGGGGATAGTTGGGAAATGTGAGAGAAGATGATGAGGGTTGAGTTGGATTTATGAGAGAATATATTTTGTGTACTTCCTGTTTTGTACAAGTTAGTTATGAAAATTTGTAAGGGTTTTTTTTAGAAGTAAAAAGAAAATTAGGGGGTATTTTAAGGTTGATGGGGTTTATTATGGAAATTTCTCTTTATTGTATATGTTGGATGTCTTGTATACTTTTGAAAAACTTAGTTTTTGTTTCTTGTTTTAGTTCTATGCTGAATATGATTGTTTTATTTAAAAGTGATTTATTTTCAATGTTATTAGGATGAAAGATGCTCAAAATTGAAGATATATCCTATACTTCAAAAGGTATTTTTTTTAATCACTTTTATCATTGGCAAGTTTTTATTATATATATATTCATCAATTTAATTTAATTTAATTTAATTTAATACAACAGGTCTATCTTGAGAGGATTTTAAGAAAACCAGAGATTGATGCATTTTCCGAAGAGCTTAAACCTCATCAGGTCAAAATAATAATAATTATTATTTTAATATTTTAGCTATAATATATCGTTTTATTGACTAATATTCTATTTTTATTTTTGTTCAGAAAGCTTTGTTGCCAGATAATTTCACAGTGCTTGACCGAGCAATGATTGAGCATAATCTTCTTAGTGCCAGCAAACTTTATACTAATATTAGGTTTGTAAGTTTACTTATTTGAAATATATGACATTTTTTTGTTTTATATGATTTTAATATTTGTTTATTTTTTCTTTGTATTTGTAGTTTTGAAGAGCTGGGAGCATTACTTGGCATTCCTCCTCAAAAGGTATTTTAAATTTAATAATTTGATTTTTGTATGCCAAATAATTATTTATATTTTGTCAGTAATATTGATTGTTTTTATTATTTATTTATTTTATTTTGCCAGGCTGAGAAAATAGCGTCACGCATGATTTTTGAGGATAGAATGAAAGGTTCTATTGATCAGGTAAACAATTTCTCTCTAACAAAAATATTTTTAAATTTAGAGAAATTTGCAAAAAAGCCCCTCATTGGAAATTGCAAACAAAAAACCCTCCACTTTTAGGGTTTTCCTGGTTGGATTTTAGGGTTTAGGGTTTAAAATCGAAATAAATTAATTTAATTTAGTAAATATTAATTAGAGTGATTAAGATAAAACAATATTAGATCTTAACAAAAAAGGCAGGCGCTTCTTTGCAATTTTCTAAATAATGGAGTTTCTTTTTGTATTTAATCTTAATGTAGGGGCTTTGTTGCAAAATTTTCTTAAATTCAATATAAACTAATTAATACAGTATTGAAATATTTATCAGGTTGAAGCTGTGATACATTTTGAAGATGATACTGAAGAACTGCAACAATGGGATCACCAGGTCTGTTGTTTTTTATTATTATTATTATTATTATTATTATTATTAAAAATTAAAAGTAAAATTATTTTAATTATTTTGATTATTTTAATTAATTAATTAATTGTATAAAATGCAGATTGCTGGATTATGTCAGGCTCTGAATGACATTCTGGACTGCATGACCAACAAAGGCGTAGCTGTTTCTGTATGAACAATTTTTAGTACCCTTTTTTCCTTTTTTTAATTTCCTTTTGTTTTGTTTTGCTATGAATTAATTATATTAGTCTAGCATTTTTTGATCTGGCTTTCAGTTTATACTTTTACTACATTGGTGATCTCATGCTTGTATAGACTTGTGTGATGTCGTCACTCTTGCGTTTCTATGGGAATTATTAGTGTGGAGATATTTTGCATTATAAAACTGATTTTGAGCTCACAAAAATTGATTACATCTAAAATACCTTGCCATTTTTTGAACCCTAAAAAATTGATTGCATCTAAAATACCTTTACATTCAAAAACTATATTGTGTATGGGCATCCTGTTCAATAGGAGATATGATATCATAATTTTAGAAAAAAAATTAGGATCGAATGTGTATATTATACATAATATTAGTTATAATATTATATTTTTAGGCAGTATATATTGTTTATTACATACTATATTAGCTATAATATTTTATATTTTTACACGGTTCATATATTTTTAGATTTCGATATAGTATCATTATTGAAAGTTTGGTATGGAATATCTTATTTCAGAGCATATATATAATATTATTTTTATTTATATTTTTAGATATATTAATTTTGTTTCTTAGTTGTATCTTAAATATTTTATGTTCAATATTATATGTTCGTACATAGTTAACAAACATAGCAATACATCAAGATCAACAAGAGTTTTCAACTTAACACAAGGTCAACCGAAATGGACAAACATACAGACTACAAACAAGCAAAATTAAACACGGTTTTATTTTCACACCTTATTGAAAAGAGCCTATTTAGTAATTTACACTACCCTCACTCTTAACACGTGATATTTATGTTCCTTGGTTCCCAACATCCTTAAGTGTGAACTTAAGACTTTCTTCTTGTTCAAAAGATCTCATTCAACCATAAAGCTTTTTGTTTCGAATCCTCGATAGTTTCCTTCCTTGAATCCATTCTTCACCTTCTCCTTCTTCCTCTTCTCCCTCTTCCTCTTCTTCTTCCTCTCTCCTTCTAGTCTCTTCTTCCTCTTGCCGCCTCCTCTCTTCTTTTTGTCTCCTCCTTTCTTCTTGAGCCCTCGCTTGCTCTTCCTCCTCTCTCGTTCTCTCCTCTTCCTCCTGCTGTCTCCTCCTTTCCTCCTCTTTTGTTCTCTCTCTCTCTCCCTCTTCCTCTTGTTCTCTTCTCCTCTCCTCTTCCTCTTGTTGTCTCCTCTCTTGCTCTTCTTGTTGTCTCCTCTCTTCTTCCTCTTGTTGCCTCCTTTGTTGTTGTTGTTGTTCTTCTTCCTCTTGCTGTCTCCTCCTCTCCTCTTCTTCCTCTTGCTGTCTTCTCCTCTCCTCTTCTTCCTGTCTCTTCCTCTCTTCTTCCTCTTGTTGTCTCCTTTCCTCCTCTTCTCTTTCTCTCGCCTCTTCTTCCTCTCTCCTCTTCCTCTCCTCCTCTTCCCTTCTACTCCTCTCCTCTTCCTCTCTCCTCCTCTCTTCCTCCTCAACTCTCTCAACCAAATCTTCAGCACAAGAAGTACACTCCAATATAATCGACTCTTTCTGCGCACTCAAAAACTCATCCACAACACTCGAATTCATCACATTAAATGCTCGCGCCAAAACCTCCCTATCAATCACATTCAAAACCGATCTTCCTCCCGCCAAAAACTGAGGATAATTCCTCCTAGCATTAGTAGTAAACCCCACAAAAACAAACGAGTCATTGTTAAAAGCGATCTGAGCCATTGGATGGAATTTCGGAATGATGAATACATCCCCTTCTTTAACTCTGAAAAAAGAGTTTTGGCACGTAAATTGACTTTCGGGCTGCCAAGGCTGCCCGGACGGATTAGTTGGGCAGATTATTTGAACCATTCCCTGCCCGTGCATCACAAGTGAGATCTCGGTTGCCCTTGGATTCCAATGTGGCCCCATCATTGATCCCTTAAAAATGTAATTAACATAATATTATGATTCATAAAAATGTTCATATATCAAGCCCACTAAACGAAATGATTGTACATTGTCATCAAAATATGTTGTGACGGTAAGTGTTTTGAAGTATTTTTGAACTTCAATTAAATGAGAAGATCCAAAGTTAATATATATCTAGAATAAAATGGAAAAGAAATAGGAAACTTACGGTTGTTAAATTCACCATGAAAGCGCCAATGTCAGACCTCTTCAAAGCCTTTAGATCCTTGTGAGTCATAGCTCGGCTCCAACCGTAACAATTCTTCACGTCTGGTTTTGCAGAGTAGAAATTAAATGTTTTATCTTTGTCCTTAGATTTCTTCTTGTTCAAATAATCGGTCCGGTCTCTAACACCAACAACCGATTCGATTATCCCTTCTTTCCAATTAATATTGTTTGATTTTTTGTCCTTTTCTTCCTCAGTTTCGTTTCTTTGAATGTCTGGAACAATTGGTGGAGATCTCTCGGCCCATTTTATGCTTTGTATTAATTCTTGAGAGACCTAATTGTGTTATAAGTTGAATGAAAATAGAATTAGTTATAGGATCAAAAGTACTTCTAATATGAATGAAATCTCTATTTTTATATTATTTTCTATATATGATTGATTTATTGAATATTACTTACATCAAATCCCATTTGGAGAACTCTTTCATCGAAACCTCGGACCAAGTCACTAATGTTGGAATAAGCTCTGAAAAATTGGTCCTGCATGCATGAGGAAAAGATTAATCCATGAAAAACAATTGACATTTGAGATTAAAAAATATGGAAATACCAATTTGAGACCGTGACATTATTTTCGATTAATAGAAAAAAAATCAATACCATCATGAATTAACAAAAAAAATTTAAAATAATGTACGGTTTGTTGGCCAAATTGTCAGTGAAATCAGGGAAATTGTTGGAAAATATTTAATCTTTTTCCAAATTATTTACCTTCGGATTTTCCATAGTATTAAAGATGGCATGAATCCTAAGTTTCTCTCTTGTCGGATCAGGAGAGCTTCGTATATAGAAAGTCGTGCCTTGCTTTAGTCTCGAAACATCGCCTCTCTCCAAATCAAATGACTTGGTTCCACCACCTTTTTCTTTATCTTTATTTTCATCTTCACGGTCTTCTTCCTCTATATAGTTGACGCTACCTCTCCCTGAATTTCAACACTCGGCTAGTTATTAAATGTTACATGATAATATTGAGTATGTTTATTTATTTTGATTAAAATATGACACTAGGTTATCTATTATTTTTTGTACATTAGATAGTAAAGATAGGAAAATTTTATAATTTTTGATGGACATGCATGTAACTTTTTCAACTCTATAATCAAGGTTTTAAGTCTTTTTCTGTTTTTTTGGATGTCACCTCTTAAATATTAGTCATTAGCCACTCACTAATTTCTGTAATACACGTTAGCTTCACTCAATTACTAAATTAATTGTTGCCACACACAAAAAAAATTCAAAACAAAAATAAATTACAAAAAATTCACTAAAACAGTTTTTTCTTCTCATCTAAATTCAAAATCCATTAGAGTTATGGGTTCAACTTTCAAACTTGAAGTGTTTAACCAAACCTGAGTTAACATAGAAGACCATATCAGCATGAAGAAGCACAGGAAGAAACAGAGAGCCGGGCTCCATTGTGATGAACTGGAGATGATAAGCCCCTCTAGCTCCATCTCTCACATCAACGGCTGAGATTGATCCAAACTCGCTCACCGCCAAAATCTCCCTGCTCTCTTTACGCACAAGTCCATAGCTAAATGCCTCTCCTTGATATCCAAACACTCCGAACAGAAAGAAAGAAAGGAAGAAAAAGAGAAACTGTGGTCTGAGTTTCGCCATTTTTGAGTCGGGAGAAGCTTGGAGTAAGTAGGAGATATGTTTTAAGGGAATTTAAAGAGAAGAAGAGGGAGAGGGAGTTCAATGGGG
This sequence comes from Juncus inflexus, assembly GCA_024447665.1. Lineage (NCBI taxonomy): Eukaryota > Viridiplantae > Streptophyta > Magnoliopsida > Poales > Juncaceae > Juncus > Juncus inflexus. The sequence goes on along the minus strand of JAJHPC010000012.1, from coordinate 9,659,512 downwards.
GCTTTGCATGGGTGCCACGTTGCATGGTGAAATGGAGGGAAGCTGAGGGGAGGCACCACGTAATTGTCTTTATTTAGATGAGAACAAGATGGACTTGTTTTGTGTTGTGTTGGAGTTGGCAGCGGTATTGACTCATCTAAAATGAAGTTCACCTAGAAAAAAATTGTTTCATTTTTAGTAGTAAAATTAATAAAATTATGGATAGAAATTAGAAATATGATTATTTTTTTGTTTATTTTCTGTTAAATATTGTATCGTCTCATCTTTGTAATGTATGAAAATTAAATCTTAGCAGAATATTTTGTGTAACACATAACTCGTCATGTTAACTAAATTCAGCTTATTTTTTCTTTTTCACTTGGATTATTTTGAATAGCAAAAGCTAATATATTAGAAAAAAAAATTTAAACTAAATTATAGATTTTTAAATTCATATCTCAGTTAGATATATCTAAAAAGATTATGATAATATAACACATACATTCCCCCCTAAACCTCTACTAAGTAACAGAACACTGACATAGCTAAAAAGATTATGATAATATAACACATACATTCCCCCCTAAACCTCTACTAAGTAACAGAGCACTAACAAAATTTTGTCCATTTCCCCCTAAGCTCTCTTTAAATGGGCTAAAGAGAAAACAAATTATCCTAGGATTCATTTTTTAAGGCTAAAATAAAGAGCAAATGTCAACAGATTACCCCGGCCCATTCTTTGTATATATTTTTTTTCCGATTACATGGCCCGTAGGCAACATTCTTTGTCGTGAATAAGTATTAACAATTTCAATTTTTACGAGTTCGAAGGTTCAGAAGTAGGTTGATAATCACTTCTAGTTCTAGTTTCCGAGGTGTTACTTCCCTCGTTCTTCTAGCTTATCTCCACCTAGAGGTGATAAAATCTGATCCGATCCGAAAACCAAATCTCGATCCATCCGAATCCAAATCTGACCCGACCCGAAAATATTGACAAGTCAACGGCCCGAAACCCGATCCGAACCCGAACCCGAACCCGAACCCGAATCCGAACGACCCGAGACCCGAAATACTCGAGATTCGAATGATCCGAAATCCGAATGACCCGAGATCCGAATACCCGAGACTCGAACGGCCCGAAACCTAAATTACCCGAGACCTGAATGACCCGAATCTAAATGACCTGAACTTGCATATAATGAATGAATGGTCATACACCTCTTGATTTCACTGTTATATTAATATTATATATTATTTTGCTTCTTATAATGTCAACATATTAATTTAGAAAAATTATATATTAATTATATTGTTTTCTAAGACATAAAATTTTATTTGAGACTTTCGAGACATAAAATTTTATTTTGAGACATAAAATTAAAAATAGATAAATATTTATTTAATCGAAGATTTTTCATTACAAGTTAAACACGGTGCGTAACTAGAGTTGACAAAATCTAACCTGACCCGACCCACCCGAACCCAAACCCGACCCAACCTGAAAATGTTGACAAGTCAACGACTCGAAACCCGACATGAACCCTCACGACCCTCACGACCCGACCTGACCCATCCATTTGCCACCTTTCATCTTCTTCTCACTCCATTTATTTAGAGAGTCATCACCACAATAGAGGAAATCCTCCTCAGTAAGGCCGGTATGGTACCCCGGAAGCAGAACAGGCGGTGGCAAAGGTTTCCAGTCATTGAATATTACGGAATTCCAACTCCACTGGAGAAGCTCGCCACCGTGCGTGAGGCGGTGAGGCCGCTTCTTGATGCCGGAGTGACATTGAAGGGGTTTAGCTTGCAAGAAATCAATGACCATTGTTGTACAGTCAAACTATCCGCCAAATAACTGAAGGTGTTCAAACAACACTGTGAAAACAAGCGATCGCTTGATTTTTGTTCTCTTTAAAATCAATTATGCTGAATGCATGATTCGAACCCTGCATCTATGAAAATATGAAATTAGTATCTTACCACTAGACTATTTTAGTGGTGATCATTAAACGATTTTATTACCTTATTATTTAGTAATATTATAATTTATATACTGCTTACAGTTTTAATGTATAAAAAAATTGTACATTTGTTTGAAATTCTATTTTCTTTTTGAGTAAATTACAACGCTCTCGTAGAAAAGCAGGTAATCTCCATTAAACAAATGGAATTACAATAGCAACCTTTATTTTGATTAGTGTCTAAAATAAAATAAAAATAAATCCAAAGGCATGAAAAAAACAATACAAAGAATAAAGGAATTAGGGTAATAAGAAAGAGAGGAAAAAATAAAAAATAATTAATTAGTATAATAGTATTAAAATGTTATGTAAATACTAATTCACTATTTGAGCATGCTCTCTTTCAAGATAAGTCTATTTTCATTAAAAGATTTATACATAAGTTGGTGATACCTTAGATGTGATCCTTTAAAAAATAATGAATTATTCTAAATGCCATATTATTTTTTGAAGAGAAAAATAGGACCATGGGACATTTTGGCACTTTTTTCATTGATATCGTACCGTGTACAATATTTTAATTTGAACTATAAACGGATTGCTAAGCCTCTAAACGTCTCCTTTTACATTTGCATTGAACACACCGACTATTTCTATGACCACTTATTACTTAAAAATGAATAACAATACCTAAACTAGATGGTAAACTTGGGGCTAACTATAATTTCTCAATTTTTTTCACAACCCCCATTGTTTATAAATAATAAGTAACTGCATGTAAATGTGTCTACTTGATATCATAAAGTGTTATCCTTGCTATTGCATAGGCTGGAGCATGCTCAATGGCCAATCCTTTTCTCATAAATGAGAACAAAGAAAAATATATTATATTGTCCAAGTCAATTTTGAGTTCTATATTATGTGGCTTCATAATCAATTTTCAACATCAAGTGTTTGGCTGCTTCATTTTATACACCAAAACAAAAACATAGATCTGTTCATCAACATGCAAATAATAATTTGCAAAAAAGTAAAAATAAATAAATAAAGAAGGAAGGCAAAGGATGATTACATGAGAAACAAGAAGTTTTGACTAAGTAACGTATGAATTAGTGTGAAAGATGGCAACTCAATACAATCATAATGGGTTGATTTCTGTCGGCCCAATCTACCAACATGTAAAAGTTTAGTATAAATACAAGTTTGAAAGATGAAGTTTCAACTGCATTATTAAAAAGATGACTGATATTAGGAAAATAATGATTACATGAGAAACAAGAAGTTTTGACTAAGTATGTATGAATTAGTGTGAAAGATGGCAACTCAATACAATCATAATGGGTTGATTTCTGTTGGCCCAATCTACCAACATGTAAAAGTCTAGAATAAATACAAGTTTGAAAGACGAAGTTTCAACTGCATTATTAAAAAAATGACTGATATTCGGAAAATGATGATTACATGAGAAACAAGAAGTTTTGACTAAGTAACGTATGAATTAGTGTGAAAGATGGCAACTCAATACAATCATAATGGATTGATTTCTGTCGGCCCAATCTACCATCATGTAAAAGTCTAGTATAAATATAAGTTTGAAAGACGAAGTTTCAACTGCATTATTAAAAAAATGACTGATATTAAACTTTACAAATAAAGTATTTAACTTTACAATACAAATAAGTTCTAAATAAACAATTATCCTAACAATCCAATTGTCTCTTGTTAGTTTCTTAAAAGTCCTAAGATTCTTCGATTCGGAGCCATACATTGTCTTAATAGTGTCCATGAAAGCCCTACAAAACCCAATAAAAATAATTACATAAAAATAAACAAAACAAATAATGAATCCACAAAGAGAAACACATTTCTTACCCGGAAAGATTCTCCTTGTGTCCCGCTCCGTACCTCTTTGGCTTCAGCATCAACAGCTGACATTTAAAAAAAAAATTAACTAAATAAATAATAAATGATAGAAAAAAAGGGTAGTTTTCATGTGTACCTTTGCAAAGTATCAAAATAATGTGCCCCTGTAAAATGAGAAATATAATGGATATACAGTACGTACAAAACATAAGAAATATCATGTGTATCTCTCGTTTCCGTATTTGTTTCGAAAGTATTATCAAATTACTCTTTATTAATTATCTTTTATTTACACATTAATAAATGCAAAGAATGATAAACTAGGCATTTTAAAAATCATTTCTTATGTTTTGCAAGGGTGTTTATTATATTTCACAATTTGGACGGCTGCACATGATATTTTGAGCTTTTACAGTGATATTCCTCGAGAAAGAACTCAACAATAATACATACTTCATCTCCAGTTCGGTCAGTGATGTACAACCATCCATACCACAATTAAAAAACTACAATTTTTACATTTTGAGGTTTTATAGGGCTACTACAGAAATTTCCATTAGAAAGGAAAACAGAAAAGTAACACGGCTCGAGAGGATAATAAATAATGATTGAGACGTACGTCGTCTCCAGTGCGGTTGGTGATGTGGTGCAGCCAGCCGTGCCACTCCGTTGGCACCTGAGACGTGTTGTACTTCCCTTTCGAAGTGTATTCTACCCACCTGTGCCTGCCTGCACCCATTTTCATTTTATTATTTATTAAATCATTTCTTTATTTATTTTCATTTATTTTTACTTTTTTTTATTTTTTTCGGTAACTAATGCTGTATAATAATAATAATAATAATAATAATAATAATAATAATAATAATACTAATAATATTTTTTTTGGATTTTTTAAATTAATTTTTAACTTTTTTTTGGAAATAATGATTATAATAATACGTGACACCCTGCAAGGAAATCAAAGCGCCATTTTTTTTAATTATTTGCAAAAATAAAAAAGTAATAACGATATTAATAGTGACTATAATGGTCAAAATTTATAATATAACCATTTATATGATATATTTTATTGTTTTATTGTTTTTTTACTAACCTTCTAATATTTTAGGATAATCATATTCATATATAATTAAAATCTCAATCATCATTTAATTTTCAGTCACCACTTATTTCAATGACCATTTGGTAATGCAAAAATGATTAACACTTATCCCAGTGACGGAGTAATACTACGGGCTAGCTATATTTTCCTAGATTTTTTTTTATCAATTTAATTTTCCTAAAATTATTACTCTTAGACATTTTAATAAATAATTCTTAGACATTTTAATAAATAATTCTGAAAATACGATGTGACGACTAAAATCAAGAAATAATACATTGTGTAATAAAGAATTTTTTACAGCCCTTATTAACTATTTTACAAGGACCCACAAATAACAGTAGTTCAAAAATGACAAATAACAGAAAAAAAAATAGAAAATAAACTGAAACAGCAGTTCACAGCTCCACCGCACCAAATTTCGGATTTATTAATGGTATCGGTTCACAATACATCAAGCCAAAGTTGAGTTCTATTTACTTCGGTTCATTATAGACCATGTTCACCCTATAATACCATTGCAAGTCTCTCCACAGTTGATTTTCTGTGCTCAATTCCTTCAATAAATTTTGGACGACAAATTCTGGGTACTTGATTTATTTGTATTTTTGTATAATATGAAAATTTTGAGGTGCATTACCCATTACATTTTTATCTTCTTCTTATTATTATTATTATTATTATTATTATTATTATTATTATTATTATTATTATTATTATTATTATTATCTTAACGGTCCACCCTCACCATATTCATCCACGTCGCCTTTCTAATCTTGACCTTAGAATTAAAATCGAAGGGTCAGAATTCCGTCTTTTTTTTTTAATCTCTCCACTCCCACTCTCTCACACGTTCTTCTCTCCATTATCTCTTCCGCTCCCACTCTCTCTCTCACAGATTTCTCCTCACAGACTCAACTCTCTCTTTGCTGCTCTCTCTCTGTGGTCACCGTTTCACCCCGCCTCTCTCTTTCTCCCTAGCGATTCTGTAATAGGTTCCGTCTCTCACCCCTACGCGGCGTATAAGCAACGTGGTGCCTGGTGGGCCGGTTCGATGATCTCGTTGTCAGAGATAATCCGGTGATTGAGCTGTCAGAGATGAAGGCTATAAAGGGTATTTTATTTTTCTGTCTTAATTTTTGTCTAATTATTATTTCTGTTGAGGAAAAAATGGTTTGGGTCTCAAGGTTTGGAATTGCTTTTGCAATGATGTAGGATAGAAAGAAAAAAACAGTTCTATTAAAAAGTAGAAAAGAGTCTGATTAATTGCTTTAATTTCATTATTTTTTTTTATTTTCGATGACAAATCTGATTTTACTTGATTGAATATGTTATTAGAGCTGTTTTTTGGTGAATTAGGGGTGTTTTATTGGTGAATCAGGGACGATTTTTGCTGAATTGATGATATACAAGACTGAATTAGGGGTTATTTGGGCAATTATTCATGTACCAGTAAAGTATGTTGTAATTATTCATCCTTTTTATGTGAATAATTTAATTTCGGTTCAGCTGACCAATATGTGCCAGAGAAAATCCGACTCATAATTTGTGGAACACTTTTTTTGTTTTGTTATAAACTGCTTAAATTAAAGCAGATTAAGAGGGAACTTGATACTTAGCTTGCATCCGTGTTGAACAACAAGCTAAACCCTATCTGTCCATAATATATCAAGCTTTATAAATGTAATGGCATTTAATTGTTTTTTGATATTTCTTACTTCCTTCATCCAGGTAATGGGTATTTTGCACAGGCCATGTACTCGGTTTTCTTTATCTCCATGGTATCTTTTGTAATTTTTCTTACCTGAGTTAATTAAATACAGTTACAAATGGGTACTGCATTTCGAGTTCGATTCAATTTAATTCAACTCCGATTTATTTTTTCAATTTTATCCCTATATTCCTAATAGTTGGAAAATCGACATGCAGGTTCCTCTTTCAATGCAGTGTTGATTTTAATAGAACAAAAGTTGTCATAAAAAAACATCTTCTGATTAGCAACATTTGAGAACTTATCAGGTTATATTAAAATATATGCTATTCTAATAATGCTAAGTGAATTCTTTTTACATTTATACCCCTGAAAAACTCAATATATCACACTTACCGGTCCTTATATGGCACACTATCTTTATGATGAATTTTAGCCTTTTTCTTTAATTGGTATTATTTCTATTCTTCATTTTGTGACAGTGAAACCATGTGAAGTTATGATATCTGGAAACATGAATATGATGCAGCTATGTATATAGCCAATGAATTTTGTACGTTTATTTTACCAAATTATCTTTCTTACTTTAAAATTTCTTAAATGTTAAAATATGATATATAACCTCACAGAAAATGAGAATTATGCTCTTTCACTCTAAAGAAATGGCGATCTTTATTATCGAATAACAAATAAAAAAGTCAATAAATTGGGATCAACTGGGTACGATAATATTTAATTTAGGTTAAATAATTTATGTTCAACTGAGAAATTGTTGATATGCTCATTCAATTGCTCAATTGAGGTTTGATTTAGAGGACTGACGTGAAATTGCAAAATTGTTTGATTGACATGAATAAATAAATCTTCTTTCACAAATCAACTGGCAGTGTATCAAGCTCTTCATTGTAGCCGTGTATATGTCCTCTTCCTATCCTCTTCCTATCATTGTGTGGTTTTCATTGCCTTTTTTCACTTTTAATTAGAAAAAGAAAGAAATGTTATTACTTGATCGTTCAAATTTCAAGACCAATTTATGTCATCTGGATTTTCATGTTTTAAATTTGTTCTGTTTAACACCAGAACTAACTTTGTATCTGCAACTAATTATTTCAGGATCAGAATCATCATGCATTTAAGGACAATGCTAATTTTGTTCCTTTTCCATTCCATTCTTTCTCTTAAGTAACCATATTTGTGTTTTAATGTTTCAGGTTTTTTATAATGCCAATTTTTTTTAGTCTTCTCTGAAAACGATGCTCCAAATGAAATGATGCATTGAATCAAATGATGCATTGATGAATGGCTTTTACAACTGCAAGTATGATTGAAATTTGAGGGTATTCCATATTCACATGCCATTTATTTTGTATTGTATCCTTGGTTATATTGGTATATTTGTGATATTTATGGATAGGATTTGTTATATTTCATCAATATTTAACTTTTATGTTTATGAAATTCAATATTTATAAAGTTAGTGTTATGCTTTTATATAATATTGCATTAACATTGGATGTGTGGTCTTTACGGTATTGACCATACATGTGTGACCAATGCAGAATTTTGCAGGTTATATTTTAATGTTGCTAAAATTTCTGGTGGTAAGTTAATTTTTGAGCTATGCATAGACCATTTTTTGTTTTGTGCTTTTCTTTTCTTTTTGCTGCCCAACTGTTTGACATAGGTTAACTAAAAACTGAATTGATATGACATTCATTGTATTATGGCCCTAGAAATGTTTGTGCATTATTGTTGAATAATAATAGAATTTAAACTGTCGCGCAAAGTGCGAGCAACTTCTAGTTATCTATTATATTTTTTGCTGGTCTCTTCCTGGATGGGAATCAAAGCGCCTTTTTATTTATTTCTTTAACCAATTATTTATAATAATAATAATGAAAATAATAATGATATGTGGCTTCCTGTACAGAATCAGAGCACCAATTTTTTTATTTTTTTATTATTTCTTTTTGGAAATAAATATGTAATAAAGGTGATTTAATTACTGTATTGAGTGTTGCCTAGTTTTGCGTAGTATTTATTTCCAAATTTATCAACACCAATAACTGTGGCTCCAATGTTATGAATTTTGGTTTGTCTAAAAAAATGTGAAAATTTATTTTGAATAAATAACTTATATAATTAAAGCAAAAAGAAATAGTTTAAACAATTATAATAATTTTCCATTATTAGAAAAAGATGAAATGATGAAAGAGTACTTACACGAGATTGCCGTCAAAAATGCATTTCGTGCAGAAGGAAATATTGGAAGATTAGAAGGTTATATATGCAAAAAGGGATTTTCATTGTTTATCTTTATGATTAAAAAATTATCTTTAATAGCTGAAATAATCATTTTTTTTGGCAATTTGGTATAATAGTCCCTTTTTTTTGGTAATTTGGTATATATAATCCTTTTTTTCATGATCATAATATCAATCCTAGTTTGTAAATCGTATATCAATGAATGTATTGATATAAAATTGCTGAAATAAAAGTAATAATAGAAAAGACCCTGACAAGCATAAAACAGATAATAAATTCCTCAAAACAAATGGTGAATTTCAGACCAATTAATTCATTCAAAATTAACAATTTCTCCTTCAAACTCTAATTACTCATCAAATCTCTAGAAAAATCATTACTAAAACAGCAAAAACGTTCCAATTTCCAATCAATCCAGCCGCACACAAAATCCACCCAACCAAAATTAACAAATTAAAATCTCCATTTCCCTTCAAATTAGCTGGAATATTTAATCCAATCATCTAAAACCACACCAAGATCCCCAAATATTCCACAAACCCCCTCGTAAAATGTTAAAGCCACTAATATTCATAGCTCTGATCAAGCTTATAAATATATTTAATCATATTTGATATCGAAATTGTTAGGGTAATAGGAAAAATATTGATGTAGAGAAATAAAATTTATGAGAGAAATAACTAGAGAAAAAGAGAGAAATCGTTTAATCAACTGAGAGACTACGTTGTAAGAATTGAGATACGATTACAATAGCTATAGGTCTCTTTATATAGGAGAGAGCCATACTAATTATCAAAATACATTGCCTAAATTAAAGATACAATTACTTAAAATACAATGCAATGATGAAAATAATCCACCTCCTTCCATTGTCTAAATATTCCCCAAATAATTATTTCCATAGCCTAATCCTTCCCTAAATAACATTACTAGAAATGAAACATATTATGTTGAGATATCGAGACATACATAACAATCTCTACCTTGACTCGAAATCTTATCCTTGATACACAGTCGTTATAACGCTATACCCAACTCGAGCTCCTCCTCAATAGCAGCTATCCACTTTGCCCCTTTACCTGAGGCTACCGCCTCCTTGCAAATCGAGAACTCGCCAAACACGGATTCATTTGCCAGTGTCAAACAACACACAAAATCGAAGTATCCATGTCTCATAGAAGGTCCAACTCGATCCCTTACAAAAGCACATTTTTGACTTTCCTTAACCGATGCATCATCATCAGAATCATAATGCTCCAAGTTATGTCGAGTAACATCACCTAGTTGATCGGAAATATCAAACTCCACCTTCTTCGTAATCCTCAATAGCCGGATCAGACAATTGCTCCCTTACTCGTAACAAAACCGGATCAAAAGCCATGTCTTTCAAAACAAGTAGTTCCGCAACTGGACATCACAAATGATATGCCTTCACACCTGAAGCATATCCAAGAAGAATACATTTCTTCTCCTCATACTCGAGTATGCATTTAATGACTTGTGCATAAACGGGATATCCAAATACCTGCAATGTCGAGTAACTCATCTGTTTACCAACCAAACATTTGCTGGTGCCTTGCACCAAATTGCTGTATTCGAAGAACAGTTGACCAACCACCAAGCACTATTAGTGGCTTCCGCCCAGAACTCCTCGCCTGAGCCCGCCCAAAAAAGCATTCACCAAGCCTTCTCGAGTAGTTTCTAATCAGCCACGCCATTATGTTGTCGAGAGCTAACAACCAATGCTGAACAATCCTTATACAAGGATTACAAATTTGTCCCCACAAATCCAAATAGATATCATCCAAAATTCCTTTCATGCGATGAATGGCTGCAATAAAGCTGAGTCTCTTCCATTTGCCACAAACAAAATCTTTACAAAACTCATGCTTTCTGGTATTCTGGCCACATCCCTCGTGCTAAAAAATATCACCCCGCATCCAATCGTAAACCCTGACCTTCTAACTGAGGCAAAGAAGGCGACGACGAATGAGCCTAAAACTGCGCCAACTTCCCGAAACAAATTTTCGGTACTCTGGACTTCCAGAATATAACACACCGATATTCTGATCACACAGTAGATCCCTCGTACTCAAAATTGTCACCCCACATCCAATCATAAACTCTGACCTTCTAACTGAGGCAGAGAAGGTTGACGACACACGAGCCTAAAACTGCGCCAACTCCCCGAAATAACTTTTCAGTACTCTGGACTTCCAGAATATATAACACACCGGTCATTTTAGCCTTCATCAATGTAAGAGCCCATCTAGACACCTTGATGACTCCACCTTCACATCAGAACTTGTAACTGATATATTCGAAAACGCCTAATGAGATAAAATGGACAACCCGATCCTGCATCTTGATCAAATGGACAACCTCATCCTGCATCTTGATCAAATGGACAACCCCGTCCTGCATCTTGATCTCAAATGTGCCAACACTTGCAACACAACATAGATGATCATCTCCCAAAAGAACATCTCCACTAGACGTCTTATATGTGGTGAACCACTCTCGATTCGGGATCATCTGATTTGAATTACCCGAATCCACCCAATTCTTCTCCACTCTCTCATTCACATTTGCTACAACAAGCACCTCAACTTTACCAGATTCAACTACATTATCTTCTTTCGAGAGAACACCCTTATCCGCCTTCTGTCCTTTTGGAGCTTGTAACAGTCGGCATATATGTGTTGGGTTTCTACCATTCATAACGCAGCGGAAAAACAAAAAACGAAACAAAATCGAATTCCAAACCGAAAAGAAGGATCCGTGAATTACAATTAAATCAAAGAAAAATTCAAAACTTTGTACCTTCGGATTACGCTTAATCCGTGATGATCGAAAGCGAATTTGGTTGACGCTTTTCTTTGCCCGATTCCAAACCGGTTTCCAAACCGATTCTTTCTATGTTTCGCCTAACCGGTCTCACAAACCGATCTCCAAGCGATCTCCAAACGAACCGATTCTCCAAGCAAACCAATTCTCCAAACAAACCACGGTTTCAACCCGAATCACAAAGACGCCGCACTTCGCTTCGTCCTCTATCGGTATCCACACGAACAACCCCTTTGAACAGATAAAGAACGATATATGCTAGTATTCGTTCTTCATTTTTCTCACAGAAATAACAAGAGAATAATTTCCGGATTTTTCTCTCCTTTTGTCTCACAAAAGTTGGACGAAAATAATATACCTTCTTCTATCATTTTGGGGTGTCTCTTGTGCCTATATAGTCCATAAGTTTCATATCCTATGTGCATGGTAACTATGTAACCATATAGGCAACACACCTTATCATATAAGATATAGGATTGGATGTGTCACTTGACTATGTAGCTCTTCATACAACTTATCACATAAGTTATGATTTTTCTGTGTACGTCTCAATAATTGTTCTTTGTGTGTGACCCTGTAGGTTTACTTAATGTTGGCAATAATCACAATGGATTATAAATCATGAGCGGCCTCTAGCAAGACATCATGATTACCCAAATTAAGCAAGCAAGTATGGATGATTCGATCAAACCTAATTTATGTTCATGCATTGTATTCCTTTGTTACACGATATCTATATCGTCCATAAGGCATGGTATGTGTCAACCTTACGTTGGTCGATAAATATTTCTTGACACCGAATTTGATTGAACATGAAATGACATTAATAACTCCTTATTAATTCACTCGAGCACGGCCGTGCGTTTCTTCAATCAAATCATCAAGATGCCTAAAGATATCTCTCTCAACTTATGAGAGGAACAAATCCTATCTTAATTAAACTCTTTCCTCCGCATAATTCATTATATACCTAATTATAATCTTTATGACCGCCCGGTTAAAGACGATGTTAGATTATATTAAAGTACAAAATTTCTCATGTAGGAAACTGAGATAATCTCAAGTCTAAGGATTACAGATACATTCTTTACCGAGAATAACTAATGACACAAACCATGTAGTATTCTCACGGTGGGTCAATTCAGTATATGGTCTCTAACATATACTTACGTTAATGACTTAATAACTCTTATTCATGATCAGTAAAACGTGACCATCAGTCAACTAACATACTGATGTCCATTTATAGCTTATCATAAAGTATGTTTGTCTCACAAACATCCTATGAATGGCCAGGGACGGTTTAGAATATCATTCACAATACTTTATAGTTTTACTATCAAAGTCACATACTTTGATGATATAAAGCTGAATATCATATTCAAGGTTCATTTTAGTAATAAGAATAAAATAACCAAATACGCATTTATTATATAAAATATCTCTAAATAAACACAATGTTTGTTTAACACAATCCATACATCTAGGTCTCAAATATATTGGCCTAGGACATACTACTAACAATATGTGCCTCGTCTCCTTGAAATAGTTGCACATCTGATTCTTGTACTTGAATTGCGAATGAGTCTTCTCTGAACTTGAATTTCTATCATTACGTCTCCCCCCTCTCTACAAACAATCCAATCTCTTGATTACTACTCTCGGCCATGGACAAGTCATGGTTGATACCTGACTTGACTAATAAGTTACTCTTGACATCTTCAACGGTAAATGATTCCCTGATATGAAGCACGGTCTCCTTAAACCCATTATATGACTTCGGCAGCGTGTATAACAATACCATGGCTTTGTTCTCTTTGTCCATCTTAATACCGATTATCTCCAGACCATTAAAGAAACCGCTATACATCCTTGAAGAGTCGAGTTCCCAAACACAGCTGAATTGTCGAAAGGACCCTATCATCCATCATCTTCTGACATCGCCCTTCATCTCCCTCGATCTTCACGCGAAGGTGACCTTCACACCTAGGTTGGACATGATAGCTTTCATCCGCACTTGCCAAAGTGCGAAACTCGCCGTGCCATCATATTTCTCAATATCAAATTTGTCGACATAACCACACTTGAATTCGTATTGATAATACAAGGCGGTATTCTTGACTTGCGGAAGCACATAGATTGTCATAACATAGCTTTGGTACCAATTTGTTAGGATAATGGGGAGAATATTGGTGTTTAGTAAGAGAACTCATGAGAGAAATAACTGGAGAAGAAGAGAGAAATCGTATAATCAACTGAGAGACTACATTGTAAGAATTGGGATACGATTACAATAGATATATGTCTCTTTATATAGGAGAGAGCCATACTAATTACCAAAATACATTGCCTAAATTAAAGATACAATTACTTAAAATACAATGCAAGGATGAAAACAATCTACCTCCTTCCATTGTCTAAATATTCTCCAAATAATTATTTTCATAGTCTAATCCTTCCCTAAATAACATTACTAGAAAGGAAACATATTATGTTGAGATATCGAGGCATACATAACAGAAATGAATTGCACAATTAAAATATATTTAATTTGAGTACTTACGGCTCTTTGGAGAAGCTCAGTTCTGTCCTAAGCCTCTTGCATTCTTCTTTGCTGCTGCATACTCCATATCCGATTTCGTGAATTCGTGAAACAGTACTGTGGTAAATCTATTTCTCCCCCAAAACTGCAAGCTTCCAACGAAACAGAAAGATGACTCAATCCAATCGTCGAGGAGAAGAAGAAGAAGACATTATTTCAATCTGATTTCACAAAGTAAAAATCGCAAAAAAAATGCAAATCTCTCTCCTGAGAACCAAACTTGCCTTAATTCGAGCGATTTTCTCCTTTACTTTTCTCTTCTAAGTTTCAGATCCAAACTTGCCTTAATTCCATCAATACAAACTCGCCGCGGTTTCTTCGTCAGCTTCTCCAAGATGGGCGGAAGCCGCCGGAACGGCCGGAGAGTATCCTTAGAGGGCGGACTGCTTCTTTGACAACGAAAGCTTTATGATCTCCTCTCTCGAGGTTCCTTTTTCTCCAATAAAGGTGGTGGCGGATCACGGGAAGTGCGAGAGGGAGAAAGAGAGGCCGATCAAAGGAAAAGGAGAGAGGGGGGATCAAGGGAAGGGGAGAGATGGGGTGGTAGCGGGCCGGAAGAGGGAGATCATGAGGCGGAGGCAGTGGAGACAGTGGAGAAGCTTGAACGCTCTAATCAACCAAAGCTCGTTTGGCAATCTTGAGAGAGATAGAGAGCCAGTGGAGCGAGAGAGAGAGAGAGAGAGGCAGTAAAGGGAGGAGATAAGGGTGTGGAAGGGAGTGAGAGACCAAGCGGGGCCTTCTTTCACACTAAATCCCGTATATGATCTATTTCACACAAAAATTCACCGAACGATCAAAAAAATTAACCGCTCAAGTAATAACACATCTCTTTATCCCGACAGTCAAAATTAATTGAGATGTGGCCCCCTGTGAATTTTAAAAGAAACCGAGTCTATACGGAGAGATAATTGATTTCACCACAATACTTAATCAAGGCCGGTCTAGGAACAAGCCCAGAAAGCTGGACTAGAATCGTCACCTAGGCCAAGAACAACCATCTTATGTGTATATTATTTATTTAGCCCAAATCTATAATAATTTATTTCTGAAAATTAGGCCATCTTTTCTTTGTGCAAATTATTTGTCCCTGCCTCTCAATTTCACCTCTGTTTTTTTGCCACTGGACCAAAAGAGTTGTCTCTCTCTTACAATTATCTCATGGTAAAGACGCACTCGAGAATAAAAGGTCATCATGTTGGAGAAGAGTGAATCACATATTTCTTGTTTCACATTTGAAGAAAAGAAAAAGCAAAAAGGGGAGAGAAATAGAAGACTCTATTTTTGCTCAATTTAATTGGGTGAAAAATTTAGAGGCTCAACATTTATGGTGTTCCTTTACTATGGATGTATATTTGCTGAGATTTTCATTTATAGTTTTAATCTTATTCTCTATCCTCAAGTGGTTCAGTTATGTAATTTGGGTTTTGCTTTATTTATTTATCTTTAATCTTTGTGGTGTGGTTTTTTTCTTTTATCTTTAGATTTCCTCTCTATGAATCGTATTATTGTTGAAAGCTTCTCCCATAATCATAAGCTTATGCTTTATCAAGTCCCATTTGGATTGAAAAAATTCTAGCGGTATCCCATATGGACCCGACGCTTTACCTTTTTGTAGCGATAAAGTCATCTTTTTAACTTCCGTTTCTGTCAGAGGAGCTCCTAAACTATTCAGGTCAATCCTGTGTTCCTGATTATTATAGAGATGGGAAAATTTTAGCTGACTACCTGTTCATTTGTTTCTAATAAGTTTCGGTAATATTTTGTGAAGGCCTGTGTCAATTCTTTCGGGTCACTAATGACCAAATTATTAAAATTTATACAGTTCATGAAGTTGTTATTTTTTCGCGCTGATGCCAAGGCATGTAAATAGAATGTAGAATGTATTTTTATCTCCTAATTTGATCCAAGTGCATGACGATCGTTGTTGCTATTTCTCCTCACTGATAATAGTTTTTTGAGTTTTTTTCTCTTAATTTAGTTCTGAGTGTGTTTTCTCCGTTTGATAGTAGTCTAGTTTCTTCTGCCTTGTCGAGGCCTTGAACCACTGTTTCACGTATAGAAGCTGTTGAATTGGTGCGATTGAATTTCTCTTTGGCCCATATACTCAAAGAGTTGATAGTTTTTTCGCATTTGAGTGCAAAGTTCCTTGCCGTGTTAGAATGTATTTTTGTTTGTGATACACTGAATGGGCTCAATAATGTCATTGATGTCGTTGTACCTTAGCCATCTACTCAATAATTTTGGGCACTTGTTGCCTCTTATCTCTAATTGGAGCATTTAGGAATAGTACTAGAGGGGCATGGTCTGAGATGGTGGTAGGTAGATCATTTGAGGGAGACTCTTAGCTGCTATTGTAAGAATTCCTAGAGATAAAAAATCTATCTAATTTTGAAAGAGCAAGGTTTGCTCTTTTGTTTTTTGGCATCTCAACTTGGCCGTAGGTTTTATGTACAAGAAAATTTGATCCTTACAAAGAGAGAAGCTTGACATGTCTCAAAATCAAAATAGGTTTGTGCAAGCCCTTAATTTGAATAAACTTCAAGATCATCTAGCTCAACCCTATATATCTATCAAAGTAATTGAAAAGGAAAAACAAAAGAACAGAACTATAACAAAAAGGGTCCTAAAAAAAAGAAACAACAAAACTCAAAATGCAAGATAGATAGGATTATAGCTTCATTTTCTAGCTCGGCCGCGCATCATCGTCCAATTCCGGACGGGTTGGATTGGAAATGTAGAGGGTAGAGAGATTCGGATACAAGCCCTCCGCGTCAGTGTTTAGCTCCCTCCTTACGTGTCCGAATTTCGCCCCCACACATTGTCTCCCTAGCTTCCAACATTGCTACACCTCATGGGCGACCTGCCAATCATTTGGAATTGGAAGCTCCTTGTCACAAACGACATGGATGAGTGTCTTACAATCGGAGAGAAACCAACACTCATTCAACTCAAGTTCAAGCGCCCTTTTTAAAGCTTCTAAAAGTGCAAACTCTTCGACTTGTAAGGGGGACCTCCCTATACTATACCTGACTTTTTACTCCAACAAAAGCCCCTTATTTATAATAATGTAGCCAAAACCCCCATCTCCATTTTGCGTCCATGAGCCATCTACGTAGCATACAAGCCCATTTGGGGTGGGCATACTAGTCTTGTCGGGAGGCGGTTGTTTGTGTTGAGGCTCGTTTGGCGTTTGGTGACGAGGTTTAGGGCATGTGAAATTATTTCCTTCGGGACTGGATATTTGGTTTGGAAGGCCGCCTTGTTACGAGATTGCCAAATGACCCATAGATGATAGAATTAGATTAGGGGCTAATGAGAAATCGTCGTTTAAATTTTGATGGAGCCATTTGATGACTTCTGTCGGGTCGCTTGGTAAGTTGTCGGCTCGGATGCCCAAACTAGACCTAGACCATACGGTCCGGCTCGTCAGGCAAAGAAATAGAGCGTGCATAGTATTCTCGAATGGGTCACCACAAATGTCTCCACAACAGAATCAGGATTTGTTCTTCGACTAGATCATGTGCATCGTCTCCCTCTGAGGAGTGATTCGATTAGACATAAATTGTTGATTGTGTTATTAAACTTAGTTATTTGTTATAATGAATGATTCTGACCCGTTGATTCTGTTGGGTCTCTTATGATATTGAAGTCCCTTACTGGTATTCACAGAAGATTGTTGTTAATTCGTGTATTGTAGAGAGTTCATTGAGAAAATCATTTTTTATTTTGTTATTTTCTACCGGTCCGTAGATATTGGATTATTTTTAGACGAGTAAAATTTTGTTTGATTATCTTTGGAAGAATAATGTTCTTATCTAGAAGCCAAAATATATTTTTTGAAAGAAATACAAGATCAAAAGCAACAATTTGGTGTGGTCATGTGGATCGCTATTAGGTTGTTATGAAGATCAAGTTGCTACGAGGACTTGAGAAAATCATCATTTTGTTATGAATATAACTAATATGGATGTCCAATACTTGACCCCTAAGAAAAGATAAATTAGGAAATGTTTGTAAGAATGGTAGGAGTTGTGGCAGGATATTTATTACTGTATATTCTATTGTATTTAGGTTAGATTATTTCTTTTATTGTAATTCTAAATTAGGCAAGAGATTTCTTGACCAACACTCACTCTCTACTATATAAAGAGGGCAGTGGCTATTGTATTCTTAATCCACAATTCAATACATAATTCTCTCCTTCCAATTCTCTGTTTTATTATTCTTTTGTTATTTTATTTTATAACACGTTATTAGCACGACTCTACAATAAGCATTTGAAGTTCTAAATAACATAACTGAAACTCTTGCTTCAGAAGGTACAATTTCAAATTATTAATATTTCATTATATTATTTATTTTGGATTTCTTTTATTTGATTTTTTTTTTCTCTTGAAATTCGTTATTTTACTAGCTTCTTTTAAGAACATATCTCTGCACCAGAAGTTGCAGATTCTCTTTATAGATCAATGCACCAGAAGTTGCTTGTTTAATTATTTTTATTTTACAACAAGAAGTTGCGTGTTTATTTTTATTTACGCACCAGAAGTTGCTCGTTTAAATTATTTTGTATGCACCAAGAGTTTCTTGTTTAATTATTTTTGCAACCAGAAGTTGCATGTTTATTTTTATTTACGCACCAAAAGTTGCTTGTTTAATTTTATTTACGCAACAGGAAGTTGCATGTTTATTTTTATTTATGCACTAGAAGTTGTAAGTATATTTATGCACCAGAAGTTGCAAGTATATTTATCTTTATTCTATGTTCATTTATTTTATGCACATTTACTTTTATGCACATTTACTTTTATGTACATTTATTTTACGCACATTTATTTTTATGCAAATTTATTTTTATTTATGCACATGTAGTTGCAATAATTTTTTTTTCCTTTGCACACAAGCTGCAAAATTTATTTTATGCACCATAAGTTGCAAAATATAGCACCAGTAATTGCAAGAATATAAATCAAGAAATATTGTCTAAATCTCGAAGATCAGCTCTCAAATAATAATTTGAAAAAAAAAAATGAAGAATATATATTAAATAATGATACTCCTTACCTTTTATCTTGCTCTTGAAGCAACAACAAGATGAAGAGAGTTGTAAGATATATTGAAAACCAATATCATATATTATTGTGAATAAGCAAACTAATGAGTTGTAAAAGAAGAAATTATGAAACTTGTCTAAATAATTGCATTCAATTCCCAGAAGTAAATGTTGCAAAATAATGACATAAATGAGACCAATGCCAGAAGTCATTACAAGAAAATCACATAAGACAATGAGAAGATACAACAAGATATTATTTGTAACTGATTCCAAAATATGTATTTTTGATGTTGTATAAAAGAGCATTGGTTAAGTACCTGTTGTACACCAAAATATTTTGTCGAATTCTATAAAGTCTCTTTACAAGAAAAAAATTATGGTTAATTATGTTTATAATTGAAAACCATTTTAGCAAGCTCTTAAATATTACATAAGACTTTTAGTCGGACTTCCTTGACCATATATTTATTCAATTTATTTTATTTATTTGTGGAATCCAAAATGTCTATCATATGTCCAGCAGACATTGAACAACTAAAATAATAATTAGAAATTGAAAGATAGGTATTAATATAATACCATGTATTATAAATGTAATTTAAGACTCTAGAAGAGTTACCATTTTGTTGCCTATATATAATAGATAATGCTTTAAAATTGTAAATTATGTTTCTTGTATATAAGCAAAATAATGAATTTTCATTAAAATGAAAAATCACGAATTCCGTACAATTGGTTCCGCATCATTCCCAGAAGTGAATACCACATATACAAGTCGTGATTATTAATATGGATGCTGACATGTAAGAGGTCAAGGTCGAAATTATACTTGTGACTGTGATGATTATATTAAGAAAAACACACAAGAAAGCGGAAAGAACATACAAAATGGTCTAAAAATTTATGTGGTAGTAAAAGACATTTGATATGTCTCTATGTATGCCCTAGAATCTTGTGAAGGTTTATTAAGCCGTCTTAAAAGCGAAGAGAAAATAATAATGTCGACTTGTTTATCACCATAATGAAAAAGTTGATAACCGATAATGATATCATCCGCTGGATTTAAAGCACATTAATAAGAACGAGTTAGACAAAGAACCGAGTAAGAAAAATTTCTTTTACTCTATTTTATATTCTTATTATTATTGTTATTATCATTATCATTATTTTTCTTTCTTTTGATACTACTAATATGAATCAAAGTATGTATGTGCACAATAAGAATTATAAATATGTGTGTCTCATTGTAGTGGACAATATTTCTGTATTTTGAGAAATATTCATTAGAACAACATGCAGCTTTTCTATTGATTTGTATTATGAAGGACTAATACAATTAAGTCAGATTTATTAGTAAACCAGAAGTTTATTGACTTAAAACTTATTTATGCTTCTGCATATCAGATTTCGTCCAGTCGAAAATTAATTTTATAATTTGACATGAACTTGAAGTTCACTAATTAGAAAAGTAATTTTATCATTAAACATGAACCAGAAGTTCAATAATTTGAAAAGTAATTTTATGATTTGACATGAACCAGACGTTCACTAGTTCGAAGAGAAATTTCATGATTTGGCATGAAACAAAAGTTAACTAATCTCGGAGCAATGATGATGCAAATAATCAGAGAACTCAAATATGCATCAATTAAAGAACTAGAAGATCCTTTTATCAAATAAATTTTCATGTGGTACATGTTATCAAAGGAGAATTAATTGTTAGACATCACAAATCAGGGTTGGGAATAAATCACCCAATTTCCTTGAGCGTATTAATCGAAATATATGTGGCCCTATTACTCTTTCATGTGGACCATCTAGATATTTTATGGTATTAATAGATGCATCTATTAGATGGTCACATGTACATTTATTTAATCTCGAAATATTGTATTTGCGAGATTGCTTGCTCGAATATTCTAATTAAGATAATAATTTCTGGATCGTACAACTAAGAAAAATCATCTTGATGATGATCAGTTGGCTACATCCCAAGTAATAATTGACTTTTGTATGTGGATTTAGATTATAGTTGAGCATTGGCCCACAAACGCACTTAGAATGATCTAACATTATATCTTGTTAAGCGATTATAATTAATCGTTGGCCCCTAATAATGAAATGAACGCTCGTCTTTTGATTGAGGCCATGAAATGATATATGCTGCAGCACTAATTAGAGTAAAGCCTACATTTTATAATAAGTACTCCCCATTATAATTTGTGACCGGCCTGCAGCCGAGTAAATACTATTTAAAATCTTTTGGATGTGTAATATTTGTTCCGGAAGCTCCACCGCAACGCACAAAAATGGGTCACAAATAAAAGTCGGGCATATATGTTAAGTTAAACTGCCCTGCATAATTTGATATCTTGAACTTCATTACACAAAATTATTCACTACTATGACGAAACTTTCTCACCAGTTGTCATGCTTAAATCGATTAGAATTCTACTTGGCATAACTGCATATAATGACTATGAGATATGGCAAATGGATGTCAAAATAACTTTTCTTAATGGAAACTTAGTCGAGGATGTGTATATGACATAATCCGAGGGTTTTGTAGATCCTAAGAATTCTGGTAAGGTTTGCAAATTGCAGCGATCCATTAACGGATTAAAGCAAGCATCTCGGAGTTAGAATTTTCGTTTTGATGAAGTAATCAAAGGTTTTGGTTTTATCAAAAATGAAGATGAACCTTGTGTTTACAAGAGGGTTAGTGGGAGCGTAATAGTTTTTCTAGTACTTTATGTAGATGATATATTACTCATTGGAAATGACGTTCCGACTTTAACAAATGTTAAGACATTTTTAGGCAAGTCTTTTGCAATGAAGGACCAAGGAGATGCCGCTTATATACTCGGCATTAAGATCTATAGAGATAGATCTAAAAGGCTCATAGGTCTAAGTCAAAATACTTATATTGACAAAGTGTTGACACAATTTCGAGTGGAAGATTCGAAAAGAGGTTTCATACCAATGTCACATGGCATAAAATTGAGTAAGACTTAACGTCCTGCTAATCAGGAAGAACGAAATCGCATGAATACAATTCAGTATGCTTCGGCTATTGGATCTATCATGTATGTCATGCTTTGTACTAGACCAGATGTATCATATGCATTAAGTGCAACTAACAGATATCAATCTAATCCTGGTGAAAGTCACTGGACAGCAGTCAAGAATATTCTGAAGTACTTGAGAAGAACTAAAGATTCATTCTTGGTTCATGAAGGATTTGAAAGTGAGCTAGTTGTAACAGGTTATACAGACTCAAGCTTTCAAACCAACAGTGATGATTTTAGATCGCAATCTAGTTATGTGTTTTGTTTGAATGGAGGTGCAATAAGTTGGAAAAGTTCCAAATAGGACACTGTAGCGGATTCTACGACAGAAGCGGAGTAAATAGTAGCTTCAGAAGCAGCTAAGGAAGCAGTTTGGATGAAGAAGTTCATTGAAGAACTCGGTGTTGTTCCTAGTATCGCAAATCCTGTGGATCTTTATTGTGACAACAATGGGGCAATCGCGCAGGCAAAGGAACCAAGATCGCATCAGAGAACCAAACACATACTTCGACGTTTCCATTTGATCAGGGAGATCATTGCGAGGAGATATTAAAATATGCAGAGTTGATGGTGTTGATAATGTTACCGATCCATTGACTAAACCACTTTCTCAAGCAAAGCATGAGGGTCATGCTAGGTCGATGGGTATTAGATACTTGTTAGATTCGGCCGAGTGCAAGTGGGAGATTGTTAGTAGTATGCCCTAGGCCAATATATTTGAGACCTAGATGTATGGATTGTGTTAAACAAATATTGTGTTTATTTAGAGATATTTTATATAATAAATGCGTATTAGTTATTTTATTCTTATTACTGAAATGAACCTTGAATATGATATTCAGCTTTATATCATCAAAGTATGTGACTTTGATAGTAAAACTATAAAGTATTATGAATGATATTCTAAACCGTCCCTGATCATTCATAGGATGTTTGTGAGACAAACATACTTTATGATAAGTTATAAATGTACATCAGTATGTTAGTTGACTGGTCACGTTTTACTGATCATGAATAAGAGTTATTAAGTCATTAACGTAAGTATATGTTGGAGACCATATACTAGATTGACCCACCGTGAGAATACTATATGGTTAATGTCATTAGTTATTCTCAGTAAAGAATGTATCTGTAATCCTTAGACTTGTGATTATCTTAGTTTTCTACATAAGAAATTTTATACTTTAATATAATCTAACATCGTCTTTAATCGGATGGTCATAAAGATTATAATTAGGTATATAATGAATTATGCGGAGGAAAGAGTTTAATTAAGATAAGATTTGTTCCTCTCATAAATTGAGAGAGATATCTTTAGGCCTCTTGATGATTTGATTGAAGAAACGCACGGCTGTGCTCGAGTGAATTAATAAGGAGTTATTAATGTCATTTCATGTTCAATCAAATTTGGTGTCAAGAAATATTTATCGACCAACATAAGGTTGACACATACCATGCCTTATGGACGATATAGACATCATGTAACAAAGGGATATAATGTATAAATTAGGTTTGATTGAATCGTCTATACTTGCTTAATTTGGGTAATCATGATGTCTTGCTAGAGGCCGCTCATGATTTATAATCCGTTGTGATTATTGTCAATGTTAAGTAAACCTACAAGGTCACACACAAAGAACAACTATTGAGATGTACACAGAAAAATCATAATTTATGTGATAAGTTGTATGAAGAGCTACATAGTCAAGTGACACATCCAATCCTGCATCTTATATGATAAGGTGTGTTGCATATATGGTTACAAAGTTACCATGCACATAGGATATGAAACTTATGGATTATATAGGCACAAGAGACACCCCAAAATGATTTATGAAGGCATATTATTTTCGTCCAACTTTTGCGAGGCAAAAAGAAGAGAAAATTCCGAAAATTATTCTCTTGTTATTTCTATGAGAAAAATGAAGAACGAATACTAGCATATATCGTTCTTTATCCGTTAAAAGGGTTTGTTCGTGTGGATACTGGTAGATAACGAAGCGAAGGGCGGCGTCTTTATGATTCGGGTTGAAACCGTGGTTTTGTTTGGAGAATCGGTTTGTTTGGAGAATCGTTTTGTTTGGAGAATCGGTTCGTTTGGAGATCACTTTGAGATCGGTTCGTGAGACCGGTTAGGCGAAACATTCAAAGGATCGGTTTGGAAACCGGTTTGGAATCGGGCAAAGAAAAACGTCAATCAAATTCACTTTCAATCATCACAGATTAAGCGCAATCCGAAGGTACAAAGTTATGAATTTTTCATTGATTTAATTGTAATTCACGGATCCTTCTTTTGGGTTTCGAATTCAATGTTGTTTCGTTTTTGTTTTTCCGCTGCGTTATGAACGGTAGAAACCCAACACAAGAGTCACTTTTTTCCCATCTTTCTCAAACGAATATGTATTCGAAAAACCATTATAAACAACTTTACGGTCATACTACCAAGGTCTACCAAGAAGTAAGTGGCATGCATCCATAGGTACCACGTCACACCAGACCTCATCTCGGTATTTAGACCCAATAGAAAAATTCACTAAACATCGTTTGTCTACTTAATGGAATTATCCTTTTGAAGCCATGTTAATTTGTACGGTTGCGGGTGTTGTTCGACTTTTAAAGGCAATTTACTGACCAAATTTGATGAAACGACATTCTCACGACTACCACTATCAATGATAACTTGGCATACCTTGCCATTTGAAGTACATCGTGTATGAAAGATATTTCGACGGAGGCAACTTTCGTCAGGGGTTGGATTAGCAGTCAAAACTCGTTTTGTCACCAACCGTTCTCCGGAATCCGCAAATGTCACTTCCTCGTCATCTTCTAGACCATTATCATAAATCGTCGGGGTGTCGATATTCTCCTAAAACGGTGAATACTGTCTGATTTGGGCAATCTGGTGTTATATGTTCATGACCTGCCATAATTATGGTGCCACTTAACCTGCCATAATTATAAATTAGGAAGGAGATTTCTTGAAAATAAGGTTTCTTGGCAAGAAAATTTCGTTATTACCATGTATTTTTTATTTTCTATTTTATTTTTTATATTATGCAGTATTGTATGGCAAATTTAACAATAAGGTAATTGTTTCTTTTGGCAACTCCTCTGGACTTGCCTATACAAAGGATCTATTAGCTATTGTAAAAAACAACTAATTAATTATTAATAAAGCTATTTTCTTGAGTTGGGTAATACTCTTCTTGTATCGTATCTTAGTATTTTATTATTCTTTCAATTATTCGCTTCCGTATGACATCAGTTGGTCATAGCAGTTTCAATGACTACCGCCCGTCAACGAAGAGATCGTTACGCTGCCGCTCCCAACCAGTTCTCAAAACGAATGCGAGAGATAATCGAAGAGATGAAAAGTCAGATACAACAACTTCATGAGCGTATTGCGTTTATGGAATCTACTGATCGATACTGCGAACGCCGACTGAGGCACCAGGTCGTTACCAGACCCGTAGTGATATTCAATTTCCCTTTCCTTTAAAACCTTCTTTCAAGTTGAGCATTCATGTTTAGAATATGGGAGGAAACCGACTAAAAGGTGACGTAATTAGGAAAAAAAATACAATTGGACGGATTGAAACATTTTGATGATGTGATTTCACGTATATGTAGCATGTAGGATTTAGTTGCAAATTTAACAATCAACATTAATTATATTAATAACTTTAACTAAATTCGATTTAGAGTATAATTATTGCTGGTGTTGATCCTAGTCAACCCATATATTGGAATAATATATACCAGGAAAAAACCCATCAAAATGAGTTGAATTATTTGCTCAAGAATTAATAGCTGGATGGACCTCTTGGGGAAATGAATCTCCTCATTGATTATACTTTTTGAAAAAATAAATGATTGATTTAATTAATTTGCCCCCTTTTTGATTAAATTAAACCACCAAGATGATTATATTTTGTTAAATAAATTAGTAGTTAAAATTGGGCCGGCTATTTTGATTTATAAGAAGGCCTATTGATAGTTATCAGTTAATAAGACCTTACAACTCGTAATTTTTAATTGTGGTAACTTCTAGTCTATACATATCTTGCATATTACATTGCTAAAAATAATATTAAAATGGGAAGTGATTTTAGGAAAAGGATATCGCTAACGATATTCGTGAGTTTATGATAAATAATTACGTAATTTTTTTTTTGTTTACGTAACATAAAATGGTACATCCCGTGAACTATAATTTATAATTGACAATTTATATATTGTATACTAAAAAAATTTCAACACATCAAGATCTATAAATTACATCGGAAATTGATGTTTTGTGTGGAGACTTCAGGAAAATTCTGGATACCGTAAAAAAGGAAACCCGGTAGGAGATAAGAAAGTTCTCCATATTTGCTCTCCATGACTTATTTCCATAAGTGACAATTGAAATTGGAAATATATTTATTTCCTTATATTTGTATTTCCATGTATTAGGTGTTAATTGGGGCAGTAATTCCTTGGGTTATTTCCTTATATTAGGTATGACTATCCTATAAATAGAGGGGTAGGGGTAGAGTTTTATTCATTCCAACAATTACAAACAATTGTATTGTATTTTCTCTTTCTCCAAGTATAAAGAAAGTTTGAGTGCCGGCGGCCGTGGTTTTTACCCTCTTTAGGGTTTCCACGTAAAAAATATCTTTTTTGTTCTTGTGTCTTGCTTTCTTGTGTTTGTTGTTGCGTCTCGGTTCCTAACAAGTGGTACCAGAGCCAAGGTTCGAAGAAAATTCCCTTTGGGTGCGAACGAGGAGGCGATACGTAGACGAGCGATGGACGAGAGCAAGGTGTCGGTGGGTCGGTTCGACGGGCGAGACTTCAGCTATTGGAAGATGCAAACAGAAGCGTTGCTCTGCCAGAAAGATCTAGAAGATGCGCTACTCGAAACGAAGCCAGAAGGGATCACCGCTGATGCATGGAAGAAGATGAACCGCAAGGCGCTAAGCTACATACAATTGTCCTTAGCCAAGAACGTGGCGTTCAACGTGGCGAAGGAGACGACGGGTTTTGGAATCATGAAGGCGCTATCCAACACGTACGAGAAGCCGTCTTCATTAAACAAGCTGCATCTGATGCGCCGTCTTTTCTATCTGAAGATGGCGGAAGACGGATCTGTGGTCGAGCATCTGAACTCTTTTCAGGTTATTTCAAACCAGTTAGACTCGTTTAAATTGAACTTGGGTGAAGAGACGAAGGCTCTTATGTTGTTGTCATCATTGCCGAAAGCTAGGCGACGACGGTAGACGTTATCGGCAGTAAGGAGGATCTGACTTTTGAGGAGGTACGAGACCGCATCCTGAACGAGGATATTCGGCGAAGGGAGCGGAGTGAAGCCTCGGGTTCCACGAATTCAGCCTTGAATGTAGAGAGTCGGGGTCGTGGAGGTCAGAGAAACAACAACCACGGAAGATCGAAGTCGAGAGGTCGTAGCAAGTCAAGGCCGCGTGGCGAGTTGGAGTGTTGGAACTGTGGCAAAAAGGGCCACATGAAACGGGATTGCAAATCCCCGAAAAAGGAGCAAAAGACGGAAAGAAGTTCGGCAAATGCTGCCACCGAGGAGAATTCAGACGAAGCACTCGTTCTATGCATTGATAGCCCTATCGAGTCATGGGTTCTGGATTCAGGTGCATCCTTCCACTCTACCTCACAGAAAGATAAGTTTTTGAATTTTAAATCTGGAGAATTTGGAAAAGTTTACTTGGCGGATGGGAAACCGCTATGCATATCGGGCATGGGCGATGTCCAAATAAAATCGGGTAACGGATTTAGATGGACTTTGCGGGGAGTTCGATGTATTCCGGGTTTAAAGAAGAACTTGATATCCATTGGGCAGATGGATAGTGAGGGGTACAAAACCGTGTTTGGAAACGGGTTGTGGAAGATTGTAAAGGGCGCCATGATTGTGGCGAAGGGTACAAAAATGGGAACTCTCTATCTGACGGACAACAAGGCAGATTTGTTGGCGGTTCCGGGAGCGACAACAGACCCGATGTTATGGCACAATCGGCTCGGTCATATTAGTCACAAAGGATTACAAGTGTTGGCTTCAAAGGGTTTGTTACCCAAGGTGAAATCGGTAGAAACCGATTTCTGTGAGAACTGCGTGCTCGGCAAGCAAAAACGGGTTAGTTTTTCGAAGGCCGGACGAGAACTCAAGACGGAAAAGCTAGACTTGGTGCACAGCGATGTGTGGGGACCGGCTCCGGTCCAATCTTTTGGCGGGTCACGCTACTATGTTACCTTCATCGACGATTCCACCAGGAAGGTATGGGTCTACTTTATCAAGCACAAGTCTGATGTGTTTAATGTGTTCAAGAGATGGAAGGCGGAAGTCGAAACGGAAACCGGTTTGAAGTTGAAATGCCTAAAGTCGGATAATGGAGGAGAGTACGACAGCGCCGAGTTCAAAGTCTTTTGTGCGGACCACGGGATCAAGCAAATTCGGACGGTTCCGAATCGACCTAAACAAAATGGAGTTGCCGAACGGATGAATCGGACCTTGAATGAACGAGCGAGAGCAATGCGACTACACGCAGGACTGCCGAAGATGTTTTCGGCTGATGCAGTTAACACAGCTGCATATCTTATCAACCGTACCCCAATGAAACCTCTAAACCTCGAGTTGCCAGAAGAGAAATGGAAAGGTAAAAAGATTTCTCTAAATCACTTAAGAATTTTTGGGAGTATTTCGTATGTCCATATTGATGCGGATAAAAGGGATAAATTAGATGCTAAAGCCCAAAAGTGTGTGTTTATTGGTTATGGATCGAATTACTTTGGTTACCGATTTTGGGTCGAACAAAATCGGAAAATAATTCGGTCCAGAGATGCGACCTTTAACGAAAATGAACTCTACAAGGATAGGTTTGGGTCAATTAGGGAATCTGAATCTAAGGGTAGAGTCAATCAAAATTCCGTTGCGGGAGAAGTCCTGAGAGAGTCCGAGGTGGTAGAATTTTCAGTCAGGGAATCGACTGAGAATGAAAATGAAACTGTGACCGAAACAATTGTAGACAAAAGTCCAGAAACTCCGGTTGTGAGAAAATCAAACCGGACTATCAAACCCACAAGCCGTTATTCACCATCAATTCACTACCTAATGTTAACGGATGCTGGCGAACCTAAGAACTACCATGAGGCGGTAGAGACGGGAGATTTGGTCAAGTGGGAGGGTGCGATGAGAGATGAGATCAAGTCTCTCCGAAAGAACAAGACTTGGGTATTGACCCGGTTACCAGATGGTAAGAAGGCGCTAAAAAATAAGTGGGTTTATCGGGTAAAGGATGAACCAGATGGCAGCAAGCGATACAAGGCGAGATTGGTAGTAAAGGGGTTCCTACAGAAAGAGGGAGTTGACTACACAGAGGTATTCTCGCCGGTGGTGAAGCTAACAACCATTCGTACGGTGTTAAGTATTGTAGCGGTCGAAGATTTGCACCTCGAGCAGATGGATGTCAAGACGGCATTCCTCCATGGCGATTTGGAGGAGGACATCTATATGGTGCAGCCTGAAGGTTTCGAGACCCCGGGAAAGGAGGGTCTAGTGTGTAAGCTTGAGAAAAGCTTGTACGGTCTAAAGCAGGCACCCAGACAATGGTATATGAAGTTTGATAAATTCATGTGTGATCGCGGTTTCCAGAGAGGTGATACTGACCATTGTTGCTACTACAAGAACAATGGAGATACATACATTATTTTGCTTTTGTATGTAGATGATATGCTTATTACAGGTGCAAATATGAGCGAGATCAACAAACTCAAGAAGGAATTGTCGAGAGAATTCGAAATGAAGGATTTAGGGGCAGCAAACCAGATTCTTGGGATGCGGATCACTCGAGATTGAGCGGCGGGGACACTGACCTTGTCGTAAGAGAAGTATATCAAAAAGGTGTTGGAGCGATTTCGAGTAGATTATGCCAAGCCGAGAAGTACTCCACTTGGCGCACATTTCAAACACTCGAAGGCGCAATCACCAAAAACCACGGAGGAGAAACAACAAATGGCAAGAGTGCCATACGCGTCGGCAGTGGGCAGCCTTATGTACGCCATGGTGTGCACAAGACCTGATATCGCACATGCAGTGGGAGTTGTGAGTCGATTCATGGTGAATCCCGGCATCGAGCATTGGGAGGCGATCAAGTGGCTGCTGAGATATTTGAAAGGCACTTCAAATATGGCATTGTGCTACAAAAGGAATGACACGATTTTGCAAGGATTTGTAGACGCGGATCTAGGAGGAGATGTGGATAGTCGGAAAAGCACTTCCGGTTATGTCTTCACAATGGGAGGTACAGCTGTGAGCTGGATGTCGAGATTGCAGAAATGCGTGGCGTTATCAACGACGGAAGCAGAGTATGTGGCAATTTCAGAAGCCGAAAAAGAGATGGTATGGCTTTTGACCTTTCTAAGAGAGATTGGAAAAGATCAAGGATGTAGGGCACTCTACACCGACAGTCAAAGTGCCCTGTGTCTTGCGAAAAATCCGGTATTTCATTCCAGAACCAAGCACATCCAGATCAAGTATCACTATATCCGAGAACTTGTGAAAGACGGTACCATATCATTAGAAAAGATCCAAGGTACGAAGAACCCTGCCGATATGTTGACCAAGGAAGTCCCCATCGACAAGCTGAGGCTGTGCGCTGCCTCAGTAGGGCTGGTCGAGTGATTCCTTGGGAGCATGTCGCTGGGCTCAAGGAAGATACAGGATAAAGGAGAATGGATTTAATGCAAAGGATTTATGTCATTATGAAGTCTCCAAGTGGGAGATTGTTTTGTGTGGAGACTTCAGGAAAACTCTGGATACCGTAAAAAAGGAAACCCGGCAGGAGATAAGAAAGTTCTCCATATTTGCTCTCCATGACTTATTTCCATAAGTGACAATTGGAATTGGAAATATATTTATTTTCTTATATTTGTATTTCCATGTATTAGGTGTTAATTGGGGCAGTAATTCCTTGGGTTATTTCCTTATATTAGGTATGTCTATCCTATAAATAGAGGGGTAGGGGTAGAGTTTTATTCATTCCAACAATCACAAACAATTGTATTATATTTTCTCTTTCTCCAAGTATAAAGAAAGTTTGAGTGCCGGCGACCGTGGTTTTTACCCTCTTTAGGGTTTCCACGTAAAAAATATCTTTTTTTTTCTTGTGTCTTGCTTTCTGTGTTTGTTGTTGCGTCTCGATTCCTAACAATTGATATTAAAATACAAAAATCTAGAAGTTAATAAATGTTACTGCCTCTCATTTATGACTTGATATGAGAGTCTAGGTGGATAGTGATATCCATAGGAAAACATATTACTTATCGATCTAAAATAACATTTGTACCCCTATTAAATAGGCACATGTATTATGAAAAGTAGAATTCAAGTTGCCTCCAAATTCATTAGTATAATTTTATATTTAATTTCCATCAGTGAGTAATAATTGACATTTCCGTTTAGCACTATTAAATAATTTGTGAGCATTGTTTCACGAAAAAATGGATCTTAATGTTTTTACAAATGCCTCTATAACTCAATTGCATTGTAATCAAGCTTTCTAAAATAATAAAATAAGATTAAAAAATATTAAGATTAATAATATTTCTTGATTCAAAAAATAAACAAATAACATTCTTTAAAAAAAAATAACATAAGTCGTACCATCAACTACTTAACAATTAGAAAAACATAATATAAAACTCACTACTGTTACATAAACAAAATCGGGATAGTAATAGCTAAAACAATGAAATTGAAAATATTTAGCAACATGACTGGTTGGAATTGTAGATTATATGTCCATCTCTTTGTTAATATGGCTCATACTACTAGCTTATAAACTTGCTTGGACTCATATATCTTAAATAATATTCTTTTCAAGAGAAAGAGAAAGAATTCAAGATTTATTTAAGAAATTCAATTCACAACAAAAAGATGAAAAGAAGACGAACGAGAACTCTCATTTTTTAGGGTTGAGGAGGAAAAAAATTTAAGCTCGTGTAATTCACTAAATGTTGATATGACAAATTTCTTTCCAATTTTATGTTGTGAGAGGATACAAATATTTCTAATTTATAGCATTAGTTTTGCAATTCTCCATAATGTATGTATCTATTTAATAAGGATAAAAAATCATTTTTGGTTGATTTTTCCTGTAGCAAGTAATATTTTTTTTCTGTCGATATCACTACCCAGTCTAGCTTCTTACATGTATATACAAATGATTGATCTTTGAGAACTTTCCAAAAAAGCCTCCTGCATATACCTAAATTCCATAATAATAAAAAAAAACTACATTACTGAAAATTGCCAAAAAAAAAGACTATATTTATCAAAAAAAAATAAAGAATAGCTTCTTAGAACATTAACATACAAAATCTTTAAGAACGAACGGAGATTTGGGCAATTCAAGCATCTCTTTGGTGACGATCTTCTTGCGGATATAGCATCAAGAGGATCATAGAGAAAAAGTGGAACGTACTTTTCTGCCCATTTGCTTTTCGGCTGGTCACAGTTGCACATAATCAAGCATTTAGCAAAGAAAAAGACAAGAAAATACACGAATGGAGCTAGATTTAACCGACAGACTTGAGTTAACAGAAGAAAATATATATATCTTCAGTAAAAATAAAGTCATACAAAATAAAATATTTTATTAAAATATTTTCGGATTTTTTACCCAAACAAATTTTATTCGGCCAATAAGAAAATCATTTAAGGAAATTAGGATTAGGCCCAAAACAATTAATTTAGGAAAATAAGAATATGGGTTTATTTTTTAAAATAAAACAAAAGGTTTCAAGTATTTCGTATGGAAGATGATATATTGAGCGCAACAGACTTTGGGTTGAGCGCAAGTTGCCAAATAATTTCAGTAATACCCGTTTTACAACTCCTCTTCTTCAACGCATTTTTTTTCTCACTTCTCTCTCAGTTCTCTCTCCCGCATCTGCTTATTTTCCCTGAACCCAATCTAAAGCCGGTTAATTTTCTCTCTAGTCAATGAAAAAATGGGTATGCCCCCTCGTCAATTCCTCTCTCCTATCATAAGTATTATTACAAAAATGAAAAAAATTAAAAATACATCAATTTTCATATTCTTCATCAATCAGTCATTTTCTTGTCATCTAATTTTGTTTTTTGGGTAATATACATAGAAAAGTCCAATAATAATATGTTGTGTAAAATCTATCAGATGATTTCTCATGAAAATTGATTGAATCTCACAAGAATTAGTATTAACTTGTTAATATTTCTGCTGATTTAGATTATGATGGATTATTGAGCACTTTCTTACACAGAATGGAAAATTTTGTTATTCTTGCTTGGAGCTTGAATTTTTTTTTTTTTTTTTTTTCAATTTGATGAAAAAAACGGTAGGATAGTACTTGTGATTCGTCAGTTTTTCATGTTTGCAATCCGAGTTAGATTTAATTATTTACGTATAAGAAATAGACTTTTGTGCGTGAGAAGTGAGAACATGAACTAATTTTCTAGATTGTAAAAATAGGAAATTCGGTTGAAAGAGACGACTGACGAGGGGTAAAATAGTCAAAACTGAGTATATTTTTATTAGGTGCGCTCAATATAAGAAAAGTGCGCTCAATATATCTCCACATACGCTTTATTTTGAACTCATTAGGCAATTTATTACTCAAAGTTTGAAATAATCCACTAAGCTAAATTAAGTAAATTTTGGTACTTGCTCGTAACGATATACTAACGCATTTATTGCGAAATTAAGGTATTAAACTGGGTTACTAAACGAGTTATGTTATTAACACAACTTTTGGAAATAAAGTTTGATATACTAAAAATTTGATTTAGTATATGGACAATAAGAATTTGTAAATATAACTGGACTAAAAATTATATACAAATGAATCCTTATGCGATAATAAAAAAAATATAACGTTATTTATGTAAAATTGATATTAAAGTGTAAATTTTGGCTTAAAATTTTATATTTACAAATAGCCATTGTCAGGAACCGTTTTGGACAACCTTGAAAAGTTATGAAAATGTCCATATAAAATTGTAAATCCGACTTTAAAAAACATAATTATAAGTTCAAATAAAGATATCTAAGAATATATATTTTGAAATTAATTAGTTTTAGCATGACGTTGCCAAAGTGACCTCTCTGCTGAAGTTAGTTTTATTTTATGATATAAAAAGTAGTTGCTTATTATTGAGTAAATATTAATCTGTGCAAAGGAAGGTAATATTTATTTAAATAATATGTACATTTGTGATAATAAATATGTGATGATTATTTGACTTTACGTGTGACATTTTTTATCGGCCCAAAGGAAGATGCACTTGTTGACACGTTACTTTATCATCAAAGCTTGATTATTACGTCCATATATCAATCATAATTTAATATTGTTATCCAAAGATAAGATATTAATGGAAACCGATATCTTGTGATGGAGTTTACTTTATTATTCAATTATTTAGATGAGCTTATAGTAATTAAGTATAGTCCTCTATTTAATAGTAAATATCACATCTAATTTTATCGTTAGCATCAATTCATTTCTAGATGAATGATGTCAACTTTAAGTATTAATAAAGGAGAATTTTCAATAATTCAATATATATATATATATATATATATATATATATATATATATATATATATATATATATATATATATATATATATATATAGAAAGATGTGATATAGCAATATACTAGGAAAATGTCCGCGATTTCACTGCGGTTTTTTACTCTTGTTTATCACATTCTCAAAACTGAATTTGCTGAAGTTTTTTATAACAAATTTCCATAAAAAAAAATAACATGTAATTATACTATTTACAATATAAGATCAATAGCTAAAACATGATATATTTTGCCAACGCAAAAATATTACATGATAACATAATTATACAATTAATAAGAGATACATTTCTTAATCATCATAGATAACAACTCACTTATGATATGTCAAAAGTCACTACCCAAGACAAGAAAACAATGCTCGGTATGCATGTTATCCATAATCTCTAAATGAGGATAGAAAGCCTGTACGTTAACCTAAATAGAAGAAATAAATAATTTTGTTCAAGAGTAAAAGAAAAACTTAAAAGTTGTTTCGTCATACCTATGAACTACTTCCTTTCTTTGTTCTCTTTAAACGATAATATAAGTAGAAATTTATAAAATAAGAACAGAGAACAATTGAGGGGTATTGTAGAAGCAAGACTTTGTGCTATCATCTCCCACATCAATCTCAGTTTGGATATTTGAGTAGAAAATCATGCAAGATATGTGTTAGTAACACATATTACACTCTAGATCCAACAAAGTTTACATGTTTTTAGAAGGTCCATACTAAAAGAAAGAATATCTTACCTTACAATCTCTGTGCTATCTTTTTTTAATGGATAACAATCCAGTTTGTACCCCTATATTATATCAAAAAGCAGAAAAATCGACCTTGCAATGAAGCACTAACCAAAAAAGCACCAACATTTTTCCTATTTATGAAGAAATCAATTTCATCAACTAAGTAATTTATCCACAAAAAAATATCTAAAAACACTTGCACCACTATATTAACAACCAAATATGCTCAATAAAAACCACCAAATTGTTAACCTCATCAATAAAAAAAATACTAATCTCCTCCATAAAAGAACATATATATTTACGAAGAAAACTACATTACATAAGTGCAGGATTCATATTATAATTGTTCAATTTTAGTACTAAATGTTATAAACTTATAAATTATAATGTCTATTTGAAAGAAAAGATTACATTACCATAAGATCAGATGGCTTGTGTTCAAATAAATTGAGACGATTTACCATAAGTTTTGCAGAAATGTTTCTTTTGACGGTTCGGTGTCTTGTTGCTCTGTATTGTCAATGAATTTATCTGTATAAATTGAAATACAAAAAAGTTCGTATTTTGTGAAATCTGCCTGGTAAAATTTCGTTAAGTTGTGAGGAAAAAAATAACAAAAGATGAATAACAATTTAAAAAAACCGAAAGATGAATGAATTGGTATTAAAATGCAGAAGTCACCTTTCAAGAATACTTCTCCTGATGCACCATTCTGAGTTTTCACAGGCTTTTCTACAAACACCTTGTTTGCACCAAAAGAGTTATTTTGAACTTATTATGCTGGCGTCATTATTTTATTCGTAGTGATAATTGAAAACCCCCCCCCCCCCCCCCCCCTCTCAAATTCTAGCATCCACGGAAGTGTTTTTAAGAGGCCACGTCACCCCAATTTGGGGACCGTTGGATGGGGTGATGTGGTTCGATATGGACCGTTCGATCGTTTAGAGTTTTTGATATTTTATGGATGTTTCTGTGTAGTTAGATGGTGTCAGAATATTATTGGTCTAAATTTGGGGTTCTGTGTTCTATTCAAATTTAGTGCGAAATGTCAAATCAAATCTAATTAATTATTTTGAAAATTAAACTGTGCAACTTA
Organism: Juncus inflexus; assembly: GCA_024447665.1. Lineage (NCBI taxonomy): Eukaryota > Viridiplantae > Streptophyta > Magnoliopsida > Poales > Juncaceae > Juncus > Juncus inflexus. Next base: position 9,622,590 of record JAJHPC010000012.1, on the reverse strand, counting down.
CATGTTGTGAGTTATAATATCAATAACCACTGAATACTCGCTACACATAATTCATTCCTGAATAATAATAAAAATAATTAAAAATAATGATTTTCAAAAAAATAAAAAAAACTGGGCCCACATGTAAAAAGATTAATAATTTACAAAATAAATAAAAAAGGTGGGACCCTCTCTTTCTCTCTCTCTCAAATAATTAAAAAAAAGAAAATAAATAATTCATTTTCCAAAGAAAAATGTGGGTTTCATGTGTTTTTCTCTCTGAGGTAAATTTTTCCTAACGTTTTATTTCAAAATATGATTTTTTTAGTAGCTCAATTTTTTGTGAAAAAATGAAAAATAGAATAAGGATGATGAGATTTTTCATTCAAGATCTCAATTGTTATACTTTTGAACGCACTATTATGTTTTCTCATAATGACTTTTAATATCTCGTGTCTTCAATTGACCAGATTGAATATCACAATATATTATGACGTTATAACTCATTCCTAAATAAAAATAAAAAAATAATAATTTATCAAAAAAAATGCGGGTCTCATGTGTCACTCATTTTCTCTCTCCCTAAAGTAAACAAAAAAATAGAGTAATTATTTTCAAAAAAAAAATGTGGGCCCTCTCTTTCTCTCTCCCTAAATAATTAAAAAAAGAAAATAAATAAATAAATCATTTTTCAAAAAAAAAAAGAATGTGGGCTCCATGTGTCTAACTCAGGTAATTTTTTCCCAACGTTTTCTTTCAAAATACGATTTTTCAGTAGCTTAATTTTTTGTGAAAAATGAAAAATAGAACAAGGATGATGAGATCTTTCATTCAAAATCTCAATGATTATACTTTCGAACGCACAATTATGTATAAATCTTATTACATATTTTTTGTTATGACTTGTATAAATCTTATTTGATTCATAGATAATTTCTAACAAAAATATGAATTATTCATTGTTTATTCTGTTATAAGTTAATTCTTGAGATAATTTATATGAATTTTTTATGATTAATAAGATGCTAATTATTAAACAATAAAAATAATAAAAATCAAAGCGGAGCGCGAAAATTCTCCTAGTAGTATTAATTGGCACACAATACATAATGTGCTATTTTTGTATTAACTGGCACACACCAGTATTAACGGGCCCACGATTTCTTCTGTCTCTTGAAAAAATATAATACTCTTTACATAATTGACCAAATAATTATGGGTTTCTTCTATTTTGCTTTTTTTCCTTTTAATAAATGCACTTAAGTTTAAGTTTTATTACTATATATGTCATTTAATATGCTGCTTATATTTAAGGGGGAAGTGATATGGACAGGAAAGAATTTTATAGGAGCAGGAAAAATTATGACAAAAAGACTTTTTTACTCTTATTTGTATGTATCAATCAATTAAATTAAAAAAGGTAAGAATATATCACTCTTTATTGTTGATTTATTCTCTCTCCAACATAATTATCATCAAAACCTTCAAATTTATGAATATTCATTAAAACCAACTAATTATTTATAAAATATATTGTTAACTTATAAATATTAATTATTTTTGTTCATGAAATCTATAGAAATTTTAATATTAATATACTTATTCAAATAAAGGTTGGTTAAGAAAATATATTGGCTAAATACTTACAAACATATACACGAATAAAAAATAAATTTTCAATATTATACAATTTCATGAATTCATAATTGCTCCATAAACATGAAATAACAAGTAAATAAAAAGGCCAAAATGACTAAGTAATATTTTTTATTTATAAAAAATCTTATAACGGACTAACTAAATTAAAAATTTATTTTTTGTAGAAGAAAGCCGTTTCTTTTTTCAAAATTATCAATTGCGCCATTTATTTTAATTCGTTACTATTTGAATATAGTATTATTTTTTTTATCAAATAGCATTTAATACTTAATATGTTATTTTTGTTGTTCAATTTTAATTTAGTTAGTCCGTTATAAGATTTTTTTATAAATAAAAAATATTAGTTAGTCATTTTAGCCTTTTTATTTACTTGTCATTTCGTGTTTATGGAGCAATTATGAATTCATGAAGTTGCATAATAATGAAAATTTATTGTTTATTCTTGTATATGTTTGTAAGTATTTAGCCACTATATTTTCTTAATCAACCTTTATTTGAATTAGTATATTAATATTAAAATTTCTAAAAATTTCATGAAAAAAATAATCAATATTAATAAGTAAGAACTTATTTTATAAAGAATTAGTTGATTTTAATGAATATTCACAATTTGAAGATTTTGATGATAATTACGTTGGAGAGAGAAGAAATCAACAATAAAGAGTAATATACTCTTGTTTTTTTTAACTCAATTGATTGATATGTACAAACAAGGGTAAAAAAATATTTTTGTCATAATTTTTCCTGCTCCTATCAAATTATTTTTTACTCATAAACTAAACCAATGAGAACACCCCACATCATCAACCAAAAATAATGTGGCTTTCCAAAAAAATAAATATAAATACTTGTAAAATAACCAAATACATAAAAGTCTACATAAATATCATAGTTATAGAAAATCATTAAGAATACTCAACGATATATGAAAAATATAGGACGGGTTAATTGATTCTGCCCTAACCTATATGTAAGAAATAATAGAATATTATATTCGGAACTGTATCGCAACCAAGTTTTGTTTTTTTCATCTCCAAATTATGCACAATTAATTTAATACTCTATTTTTTACACATAATATAAAGAATGTTAAATTATATGAAATTTTGAGAATTTTAATTGGAAAATCTAAAAGCACGACGGGCTTGAGCACGCCCAAAAAATTATAGAATTTTGTATATATTATTTTTTTCCGCTTTTTAAATGTACTATTTTTTATATATTATTTTAACAATTCGTACCGGATATATGTATTCTTAAAATACTTTCCAATTCGTAACATAGAAATAAACAGTTGAGAACCCGTCAAAACAAACACGTATTCTCTCATCTCTCCTATCATTAGACAACAAATATTTAGGTAAAAATAACCACGTACTTGATGTGTCAGTAACTAATTACAATTGTTGAACCGAATAGTTGAGAATCGACGAAATGCACATACATATCTCGTATCATTAGACAACAGCATTTACCTAAAAATTGACCAATTCATTGACCGCAAAACTCTATTTCATTGAGACAGCTAATAATGATCGCTTACTTTACAATATTTTGTTCATTGTGTTACGAATTTGGATCTATAAATTAAAGTTATTGTTGAATTCTATTATAAAAAAAATCAACTCTTCCTGAAAGAAAGAAACATGCTCTCGGCACTGATCTCTCCTGACGGCAACATGAAGCATCACGCCGTTATTGATGTAAAAAATGAAGCTAATATGGAGGACGCTATGTGTCAGGTGAAATTAGTTGAGGGCAATGACCTATCAAATGCTGAGCAAGAAGGGTTGAAGAGCATATGTCAAGGACTATATACGGCATCAGCATGCTTTTTCGTCGTGCTAATCGCCATGATTTTGATGATCTTCGTACCCATTTCTCCGAATCTTGTGAACTATTACTTGGTGAATATGATATTTGCACTCGTCTACGGCGGTATTCTCACAATGGTTTCCTTAAGTGTGGCCGTGAAAAGAGCTATTAAATACTACTCCATGAATGAGCAAAATAAAGGTTGCGTTAATAGAGAAAATTACATCTTTATTAAGATATTAATGTGGTCATCTATCATTCCCGTTTCTGTCCTTCTCTCATCTATGATCATCGTCATCTTTTTGTATTGTTTCTCTTGGGAGTTGTTTCTATTCTAAGTGGCGGTTTGCTAAGTGGAGTTGGAAGAAGGGAATTGGATTATAAGATGGAGAACAAAATTTTGGAATCGGCTAATTTTATAGTTTGGATGTATGAAAAATAATATGTTGAAAATTATAATTCTTCATTTGGTTGTTTGAAAAGTTATGAAATTCTGTAATGTAAATGTAAATATGAAAGTAGTTATCCAAATTTAATTAAGGAAAATTATTCTGAGCCCCTCAATTTCTGCTCATATTCTCCATATACATCATGGGTGGTCATAAGTAGGAATTCATGTGTAAAGCAAGAATTGCAGTGCAACTAATCCTAAACCCCCTCTATCACCACTCACAACAATTGTAGTGCCATATAATTACGGGCAATTATCTCTTATGTCTCTCATCAAACATGGTACACAGCACAGCAGCACCTTCCCCCTCAGGTAAGCCATCCCCTTTCTAATTCAAAATCAAAATCAAAATCGAACAAAGCGACACGAAGAATTGACGTCATGATCACTGCCACCGAACCTTAGACTGGACGGCATGGATTCCCCATCAAACCCTAGATCTAAAGACTGCAGTGAGAAAAATCAACCCAATTTCTGTTAGTGTCTCGATTTATTCGGCCTTTTCATGAATTATGATCATTTTTTCCGAAGATACCAGTTTTCAATTGAGATTTAGTTTCTCAATTTATCAGATCCGTTTCTTTCGGATTAATTTTTATTCCAAAGCTTTCTAATTATTAGAATACCCAATGCCTTACATAATTTCTGATGGTAACTTGATTTCCATATTTTAATATGGTATTTCCTTTATCTCATTTTAGTCAAAAAAAAATATATGGTATTTCTTTTATAGTTTTTGACAATTTATCAGGTATTGATTATGTCTTTCTTTCTAAAAAAATTTCTTTCTTTCCTACAATCCTTTTTCACGTATTAATATTTGAATTATTTCTTTCTTAATTGAGTGTTTTTGGATTATTTTTTTTTTTTATTTTTTTTTTTTACGTTCAGCTATGTATTTGAAGTTCGCAACTATTTAAAAAAAAAAGATTTCTTTATGATCTTACTAATAATTTCAATTTTGTTTTCAAATTTGTTAAAAAAAGAAATCGGATTTGGTCTCATTTTAGGGGTTGTTGAAATTTTTTGGTAGTTTTCACAATTTTTCAGGGACTAAAGATATTTTATGTGCTTATTATACCTGTATTAGAGGATGAATTTGTTGAATATGAATTATGAAAGTTTGATGGTAATTGTGACTTGTAGAAGCTTTCATTTGATGGTAATTATGTGGCTTTATTTGAGATCTACTTTGGAAGATTTAGATTTACTCATTTTTTTGTAATTATTTTTCACATTTTTTTCCTTGACAATTGATGTAAATTGAGAACAAATGATGTGTAAAATCATGGTAATTTGTAAGCATGATGATTTGAATAGTAAATATTTGTATATTAATATGAATAATAGTGCGAATTGGTGTTAAATACGGATATTTTGGTGTTTAGTATGTATATTTATTTGATGAATTATATATTGAGGTCTACTTAGGAAGATTTAGATTTATTCATCTTTTAATTTTTTTTTTTTTTCAATTTTTTTTCCTTTCACAATTGATGTAAATTAAGTATAAATGACATGTAAATTGATGGTAATTTGTAAGCATGATGATTTCAATAGTAACTTTCCTTATATTAATATGGATATTTTGGTGTTAGGTATGTATATTATTTGATGAATAGTATGTTAAGTTGGAATTGCTCTTAATTGAGAATGCATATTAATATTGAGATTCTAAGTTCTGGATATTATTATGAGTATTTTTTATGTTGCCAAGTTACAGAATTTTGATAAGCATGCATAAATATTTTCATTCATAATTATGATAAAATTTATTATTGGCTCTTCAATATTAGAAAAATTAGTAATGAACATGTGCATGCTTATCTTTTTCTTTGAGATTTGATAAACAAGCTTATTAGATGTGTTAATCACAATTAAATTGATATTAAGTTTAATAAGAAGTACTATTCAAAAAAAGGTTTAATAAGAAGTAAAACCTTGAATTATCATCTACAATGTTTGTATTTTGAATTACCAAAATGGGTTCAAATTGTTCTGAAATTCGCAGCACATGTTTCAAAGAGAAGTAATTTCGAAAATCAAAGCCCAGCCTGGTAATTCATGAGTACAGTTCGAAACAAATTACATCTAACAAATTAAAATATATTTCTTTCTACATAATATTTAAAGATGGCAATTACATAAAATAAGGAATTATTATCAATCCAAAAAAAAATTTCAGTTCATATATAAACAAAAATAAGTACAGTTTTTTACGGTAGTCTCTACAGGCCTAAAAATTATCATCGAAATTTAAATAACCATAGATTATCTTCAAACAAAAAACAAAAAAAAAAATCACTACACCCTGAATTGAAACAGCAGAGCGCTGAAATTGGAAAAATACTTGACTTTTGTGAGAATTAAACCACTCCCTTTTCTTCTTCCCATCTACACCCTGAATTCAAACATCACTACAAAGTAACACCTCACCATAATCATCATGCTAAATAAACATCTGCTATTAGAAAAAGAAAAATCAGGGGCAAAAAGCTAGATACAACAATTAAGACAAGTACAAATCAAACCATAATTAAAGCAGAAAATAAGGAAAAAAATCGAGCAAGCAAACCATAATTACGGGGGAAAATTGAGAAGAACAGAAAGGAAATCATGAATAAAAGTGGATATGGTACCGATCAAGTAAAAAACAGATGGAAACCAGGAAAAAAATATGACAGGCCTACCCTTTTTAGTTTGGAAAAAAATATCACGAAGAAACAAGCTCGCTGATAGGAATATGACAGGCCTACTCACTGAATGCCTCACACCCTTCACCTCAGCCCATTAAATGTGCTATTCCAAACAAAACAGGCCGATTCCCACCCATCTGTGCTTTATATTTAAATTGGACTGAAGGTCCAGGCCTGGTAATCCTGCTCAAATTTTCAAATTAAAACCGCCCTTCTAGACCCGTAAGATGAGAATTCGATGATTAAAACAGCCCAATACGTCAGCCTTACGCTTACGGAACAAATGCAGGGAAATCCGACTTTTTTTTTGAAATGGCCAAAAAAAAAAATTAATTAAGGGAATGGTCAAGTTTTAAAAATATTTGTAAAAGTAGTCATTTCACCCAGTCGTCGGGCGAAACACAAGTAGTTTCACCCAGTAACGGGACGAAACAGAGCGCAATCACATTACGGGCAAATTTGCTTAATTAACCCTGTTTCGCCCAGCGGTCGGGCGAAACAAAGACTGTTTCGCCCGGTAGCCTGGCGAAACAAACTATTATGCATATTTTGGGCTTAGCCCAGCCCATCTCTGTTTCGCCCTCCGGCTGGGCGAACAGATCAGTGTTTCCACCATGGCTTTGGCGAAACAGATTGTCTTTCCAACCAAAAAAAATAAATAAAAAAGCCTAAAAAGGGAAAAAATTAAAAACAGATTTTTTAGCCTTTTTACATGAAAAAAATAAATAAAATAAATCTGAAGACAAAAAAATAATAATAAATAACTTATTTTTATTTAGAATTTCTTTTTCATATTGAAATGACAACTCTGTTTTTTTAGTACATAAACATTGATTTAACATGTTAGGTTATAGGAGGAATCTAAGTTTTTTTAGGTATACAGTTTAGGGTTCAGATATAGGGTACTAGAGAATATTTACTTTTTCAGATTGAGACAATTTAGCTTTTTAATTAGTGGGTAACATTGATTTAACATGCTAGAATATAGGAGGAATCTAAGTTTTTTTAGGTATACAGTTTAGGGTTCAGATATAGGGTACTAGAGAATATTTACTTTTTCAGATTGAGACAATTTAGCTTTTTATTTAATGGGTAACATTGATTTAACATGCTAGAATATAGGAGGAATCTAAGTTTTTTTATGTATACAGTTTAGGGTTCAGATATAGGGTACTAGAGAATATTTACTTTCTCAGATTGAGACAATTTAGCTTTTTATTTAGTGAGTAACATTGATTTAACATGCTAGAATATAGTAGGAATCTCATGATTTTTAGGTATATGATTTAGATTTCTATTTAAAGAGTCTTCTTATTATACTTTATCATCAAAAAAATAAATCTCATAAGTCTCTCTTGCAAACTTCTTCCTTTCCTTCTTTCTCCTTATCAAGAAAATGCCACAAAATTCTGAAATTTTTCTATATTACAATGGTCAAATTGTTCAAGATTCGAGCGGATACAATTACACTCCACAAGAAGGTATTTTCTCCCGCGTAGTAGAAATAGAAATTATTATAGATTGTGTTTAGAAATTTATGCTACCACCGGTTGGCCTAATAGTGACGATCTTAAAATTAGTCGTAGGTTTCCTTACCGTATGAATGATTGTTTGTATTTTAAGATAGTCAAAATTTCGAATGATTCACAGTTAACTAGTTTTGCTCAGTACATCAAATATGGTGAACACGGTTGGCCTGAATTAGAAATATACGTTGAACGCATCCAAAGTAGAGAATCCTATGTAGGAACTAGTAGTAGATCAAATGTACCTTTTAATGATGACGAGCTTGAGAGGTTAGAACCTGTAATAAATCGTGATGAAGGTGAAGTGCCATAAATGGAAGAAGGTAACGAAGATGAGTTTGAAAATGTTGAAGACGACGAATATGATGAAGATGAAGTGCCAGAAATGGAAGAACGCGACGAACCAGAAATAGATGTTATGAACAATTATACGGAAGTGGGTGAGATGGTTAGTGTAGGAACTTTCGGTAATCCTCCGGCGAAAGAGTTTGAAGATACTACTATGTGGAAAGAAGCGAAAATCGATATCTTGTATGGTAAGAGCGTGCATGCGAGTAGCGATGATAGTTTGTATGAGGGACAGACGTTCGACACGAAAGCAGAGCTACAATCTGCCGTAAAATTATACAGCGTCATGCATCACCGAGAATTTGTAGTCTTCAGATCGAACAAAACGCTCTACACTGTAGTCTGCAAGCTACAAGATGACCGCGCTGGCTGTGATTGGAGGCTGTATGCATGCAAAAATAAACAACCTAACAACGACCACAAACAATTAACAAGTGCATTTATTGCGGGGCTAATTCTAGATGTCGTTAGAGCAGATTTAGCAATTAAACCAGTAACCCTAGTGGAAACCGTCAAATTAAAATTTGAATATACCATATCATATTGGAAGGGTTGGCACGCAAAGCAACACGCGCTTAGATTCTTGTTTGGCGATTGGAAGGGGGCATATAATTTGCTACCTGAATTGATAGCAGCAATATATTCAGCAAATCCAACTACTGGTGAGGAGGAGTTCGAAGGTCTTTTTTGGGCATTTGGTCCATCACTTAAAGGATTTGAGTTTTGCAAGCCTGTCATAACAGTAGATGGAACATTTCTAACCGGAAAATATCAAGGATGCTTATTGATGGCAGTCGCTAGCGATGCAAATGGTCAATTATTTCCCTTAGCTTTTGCTTTAGTTGATAAGGAGATGGTAGAATCGTGGGGTTGGTTTTTTGGGTGTTTGGGTACTTTGATCGGCCATCGCAAAGGTTTATGTGTGATTTCGGATAGGCATGCCGGAATAATTCGTGCAATGAAGGATGACAGATTGAAATGGAAGGAACCTAACAACTATCATCGTTATTGCATGCGGCATTTAGAAGCAAATTTCAGTAGCGATGTATCAGACAAAACATTGGTTAAATTGATTGTACCACTAGTTAAGGCGCCCACCAAATTTAAATTTAAGAATCTATATAAAATATTAAAGGATAAAAATAATGAGGCGTGGGAATGGTTAAATAAAAAAGATAAATCAAAATGGGCGTTCGCGTATGATACAGAAGGTCGCCGGTGGGGTATTCCTACTAGTAATCATGCAGAAGTGATGAATTATGTTTTCAAGGGCATGAGGAAGCTTCCTATTACGGCTATTGTGATGGAGACATTCTACAAGCTGAATAGTTATTTTGTCAACAAGCGCGAGATAGCTGCAAATATGAAAATGAATAATAGAATGTGGGGAAATGAAGTGATGGAAAAAATGGAGAATAAAACAGTTAAGGCGCGCGCGCATCGAGTCACTACCTTCAATGTCGAAAACGGTGTTTATGAGGTGATAATAGGATCTAGTGGTTCCAAGGTAGGGGGAAAGAGCTTCCATATGAATTTCAATGAAGGCAAATGCAGTTGTCAGAAACCGATGCTATATCACTATCCTTGTTCGCATCTTGTAGCTGTTTGCATACGCAGAGATGTTAGTCCCGAGTATTTTATACATCAATATTTTTCACTGGATCACCTTAAACATACATATGAAGGAAGTTTTTATCCGATAAAGGATAGAGAACAGTGGCTTAAACGTAAAAAAGTTTATAATGGTACGTTGGTTCCTCTTGAGAAACTTATGAGGAAAAATGTCCGTGGAACCAACAAGCGTGGAAGAAGACAGGAGAAACGCTTTCATAATAGTATGGACGTCATGGACAACACAGATCGTAGAAAACATTGCAGTATTTGCGGAGTAGCAGGGCACACGAAAACAAAATGTCTGAGAAGGTTGTAGTGTTTTATGTATGGTAGTTTATGTTTATTTATTGTGGGTTGTAATGTTTTATGGATTGTTGTTTGTAATATTTTATGTATTGTATTTTATGTTTATGTATTTTAATTTGTAATATTTTATGGATTGTATTCCAAATTAAAGACACATAGTGAGCTCTCTAAAATAGTTTAAATATCAATCTAAATTAACAAAACATAGTCCAAAAAGTAAACATAGTCAGTAATGCCAGCGGTCTCCTCCTCCTCCTCGTGTTCCCCCGCGTCCTCCGTGTCTTCCTCTCCCCCCTCCCCCTCCTCCTCCGCATGGTACTCCTCCGCATCCTCCTCCGCGTCCTCGCTACGCCTGAGGCTGAACCTGAGTAATCTGACTAACTCCTTCATCTCCGTCTCCTCCGTGGCCTCCTCCTTCCCCTCCTCCGTCTCCTCCTTCGTCTCCGACATGTTCGATGATCGAGCCCCAATCGAAGTCGCCCTCATATTCATTACTTTCCTTTATGCTGCTCCGGATGCACCCTAACAACTTTTTCAATTTCCCTGGTACATCCTGGCACTCGACTTTTAGCGCTTCGAACCCATGTTTGCAGGCCTCCAAAAGAAATGCATGCTAAAAAATAATATTTGCGTAATGTTAAAAAACTAAAATAATATGAATAAATAATAATATAAATAATAGTCAATTATTTTCATTACCTCTTTCCTTTTTTGCGGAACCATCGGATGATACGATCCCGTAGCATGCGGGATATCGGACTGCACATAAGGATCGGTTGCCGTTCTATACCAATTCCAGTATGCTTCATACTGGCTAGGGTCGTACGGCCGCCATGAAGGAATATTTATTTCACGTACCAAGCGTTTCTCTTCCCACTCAGCCAGATAAGCTGAATGTACGGTAGGCCAATTATTTCCACGGTAATTTGCGATATCGTGCAATTGTTTGTCGTACTCGCAATTTGGAGGTGCTTCCATCGCATACCCGAACTGACGCAACACCCGCTCCGGACGATGCATCTCGACAATCCAAAAATAGATCAATGGCACTGTAAGAAGCCCCATAGTTTTTTCGTGCTCAACTATCGGCGGGAGTATATGACGGAATGCATCATAAGGTGTCCAAACCACCTGAGTGTCGACCAAACTGTCGAACTGGTCGCGATGTGTCGGCAAATGCCGATGAGGTGTTATATCCGCGTATTGAGTACAATCTTTCCATAAAAAACCAACCGTAGGTCTCTCATCTTCATCACCATCATTCGCCATATCCTGCAGTTCCTTGCGTACATCTTTAGGAACGGGTCGTCCGACAGTGATATGTTCCCATGCCCACAGTTGCGAGCAACATGATACACCCTCCCATATTTTTCCGTTTCTTATGCGTACCTTTACACAATGCCCCGTAAAGGTACGCAAGAACTCCACTACCCCATGCCCATCTATCTAAAACCGACATGTCCTCTAATAAAAGCGAGGCGTCTTTGAAACACAATCTCCCGAAGTTTCCGTAAATAATACATCCCCACATAATGCAAGCATGTAGGCTCTACAATACTGCTCGACTTTCTGTTCCGGGGCATCAATTTCCAAATCGGAAAAATTATTTTTCAACCATGTTCTTTTCAATAAAATTTGGTTTCTCCCCTTTCCCTTAAACTCCAATTCCGGGATTTCTTTCCCGAGTAGTTGCGTGACCTTTCCCTTCCAATCAACATCTTTCTTATTTAAACACATTGCCTCACCGTCCGTCCGCATTCCCAACAAACACGAAACGTCATCTAGCGTTATGGTCATCTCGCCAACAGGCAGATGAAACGTGTGTGTTTCCGGTCTCCAATGTTCCTGCAGAGCGCTTATCAGTCTGCTGTCATAATCCAGCCAACCCATCCTGGCAGTTTGTAGTAAGGTTGCTTTCTTCAAAAAAGGGCATACCGATCGTCCCATGGAACCTGTAGAAACATAAATAAATAAAATATATAAGATATATAAGATTTTTTAAATAAAATAAATAAAATAAAATAAATAAATAAAATATATAAGATATATAAGATTTTTAAATAAATAAAATAAAATAAAATAAATAAAAAATATATAAGATATATAAGATTTTCAAATAAATAAAATAAAATAAAATAAATAAATAAAATATATAAGATATATAAGATTTTTAAATAAATAAAATAAAATAAATAAATAAAATATATAAGATATATAAGATTTTTAAATAAATTAAATAAAATAAAATAAATAAATAAATAAAATATATAAGATATATAAGATTTTTAAATAAATAAAATAAAATAAAATAAATAAATAGAATATATAAGATATATAAGATTTTTAAATAAAATAAATAAAATAAAATAAATAAATAAAATATATAAGATATATAAGATTTTTAAATAAATAAAATAAAATAAAATAAATAAGATTATAAGATTTTTAAATAAATAAATTAAAATAAAATAAATAAAATATACATAAACATAAATAAATAAAATATACATAAATAAGTAAATAAATAAAATATACATAAATAAATAAATAAAATACATAAATAAATAAGTAAATAAAATATATAAGATATATAAGATTTTTTAAATAAATAAAATAAAATAAAAAAATAAATAAAATATATAAGATATATAAGATTTTTAAATAAATAAAATAAAATAAAATAAATAAATAAAATATATAAGATATATAAGATTTTTAAATAAATAAAATAAAATAAAATAAATAAATAAAATATATAAGATATATAAGATTTTTAAATAAATAAAATAAAATAAAATAAATAAATAAAATATATAAGATATATAAGATTTTTAAATAAATAAAATAAAATAAAATATATAAGATATATAAGATTTTTAAATAAATAAAATAAAATAAATAAATAAAATATATAAGATATATAAGATTTTTAAATAAAATAAATAAAATAAAATAAATAAATAAAATATATAAGATATATAAGATTTTTAAATAAATAAAATAAAATAAAATAAATAAATAAAATATATAAGATATATAAGATTTTTAAATAAATAAAATAAAATAAAATAAATAAATAAAATATATAAGATATATAAGATTTTTAAATAAATAAAATAAAATAAAATAAATAAAATATACATAAATAAATAAAATATACATAAACATAAATAAATAAAATATACATAAATAAGTAAATAAATAAATAAATAAAATATACCTAAATAAATAAATAAATAAAATATATAAGATTTTTTAAATAAATAAAATAAATAAATAAATAAATAAAATAGATACAGCAAATTAAACTAATAATAAATAAATAAATAAAATATATAAGATATATAAGATTTTTTAAATAAATAAAATAAATAAATAAATAACATACATATGATTTTTTTTACTTTCTAAAAAAATTTATAAGTAATATACTAAAAAAAAAAAATACCGGAACTTCATGTTGTCGGTAGCGTATGGGTTTGATTGTTACATCTTCGGTGTTGCCAAATTCGTTCGCCCAATGCATGTGTTGTTGTGACTGAAGCGCATAATTTGGCCGACTAGGTCCCGCGTCAGATGACATCTTTATTTAAAAAATCAAATAATATAAATAAATAAATCAAATAATATTAATAAATAAAATAATATTAATAAATAAATAAAAACTACTAATAAAAACTAATAATAAACATACATACATAAACATACATTTGATTTTTTAAGCATTTGATTTTTTAAACATTTGATTTTTTTAAACATAAATAAATGAAAACTAATAATAAATAAATAAATACGTAAACATAAACATACATAAATAAATAAATAAACATACATACATAAATAAATAAATAAATGCATAGCATACATTTGATTTTTTAAACTTTTAAAAAATAAAACTATAAATAATATACTAAAAAATATATCTATAACAAAAAAAATATAAATAAATAATCCTAAACCCTAATCCCTAATCAACCAAATCAACCAAATAATAAATCTATTTTCAAATCAACTACACAAATGGAAAACTAATTTTGAGCAAATAAACCTAATTTGTAACTAATTTTGAGCAAATAAACCTAATTTGAACCTAATTTTGAGCAAATAAACCTAATTTGAATTTTGAGCAAATAAACCTAATTTGAAACTAATTTTAAGCAAATAACCAAAATTAACTAAATCTAAAGTCAAAGAAATCAACATACCTTCTCTCTCATTTTTTCTGTTTTTTTTCGCCTCTGATTCGCCCTTTTTTTTTCTGTTTCAAAAATTTTCGAAAAAACACTCCATCGAAACAGTCAGGGGTTGGAATTATTGGCAACTGTTTCGCCCAGCGAGCTGGCGAAACACAGTCTGTTTCGCCCAGCCAGAGGGCGAAACAGAGATGGGCTGGGCTAAACCCAAAATATGCATAATAGTTTGTTTCGCCAGGCTACCGGGCGAAACAGTCTTTGTTTCGCCCGACCGCTGGACGAGACAGTGTTAATTAAGCAAATTCGCCCGTAATGTGATTGCGCTCTGTTTCGCCCCGTTACCGGGTGAAACTACTTGTGTTTCGCCCGACAACTGGGCGAAATGGCTACTTTTGCAAATATTATTAAAACTTGGCCATTCCCTTAATTATTTTTTTTTTTTTTGGACATTTCAAAAAAAAAAGGTCGGGAAATCCAGGGGCATGATATAAGGACTCTTTAAATAATGAGCTGTTCTATCCTGTCCAACTCATTTTTAAACTTTTTATGATGTATTGAATCTTAGACACACAAGTTAACAGGTGTATTTTAGGTACTAGGAAATAAATTACGCAAGCATTTTTCTCTCTCAAGTTCTTCCACTTATATGTTGTCTTCTCTCCATTAACTCCCCTCATTTTTCTATTTCATCATCTGGTTCCTAGAAAACCACCGGTGATTCTCCATACGGCCGATGCCCACTACAAAATTATTATATTTTGATTTAAAATGTATGCTATGATTAGAAATACATATAAGATCGATGCGCACTAGAAATATTATATTTAGATTTAAAATGTATGCTATGATTAGAAATCCATAAGACCGATGCCACTACAAAAGTATTATATTTAGATTTAAAATGTATGCTATGATTAGAAATCCATTTTATTGATGCTAAAAAAGATGTATTGTCACCTAAAAATCTTTATTCAACATCAAAAGTTAATATTTATACATAAATTCTAAAAAAATATATAATATTACTCGAAAATTCTCTCTGCAAGTATTTAAAAGAAAACAAACGAAATTAAAATGTATTAAAATGAAATAATTAAATCAGATAGATCACATTGCTTTTGTGAAACACTGAAATTATATTATGCCAGCCATTATTTTTAGGCCACATTTCACGTCTACAAAACATCATAACTTCACATATACCCCTACAGAAGGTGAAATATCACCAGTACCCCTACAAAATCATTCAAATATCATAGATACCCCTATGATATACTTAGTGTTAATATTAACATTATTTTTTTATTCTTTCGTTTTTTCTCAATGTAAATGTGGTAATAATTTATACTGATTTATTTTTTGTACTTTTTAGTTTATATATTTATATATAATATGTTCAAGATGAATATATTTGAGAGAAAAATTTACAATTCTCTAAAAAAAATTAATAAAAAATTAGTATATGATCATTATTTTATATTTTAATAAAGTAATTAATAATAATGCAATCATTATAGATATTATTTGATTGACAAATTTTGAAGGAATATTAACGACAAGAGTGTTCATGATATTTTAAGAATTTGTAGGAGTATTCATGATATATACGTGATTTTGTAGGGGTATACATGATATTTGAGTGATTTTGTAGGGGTATTGGTGATATTTCACTTTTTGTAGGGGTAAACATGAAATTATGAGGTTTTGTGGGGGTACATATGAAATTTGGTAAAGGTGTTACTGTGTAATAAATATTGCAAATTGTAAAAATATAGCTTAAAATCCAATATCAAAAAGAGACTCCAGCACTACTTTGTGTGACAAAACTCTTTCAAGTTCGACAGTGTTTAAGTTAAATATAGCTTAAAATCTTATATATAAAGAGACTCTAGCACTCCTGTTTAACCATTTTTTCACAAATGAAGTACACACAGATATACTTGCACAATGAATAAATTTTGTATTGAAAAATAAAAATATTTGATAAAAAACATTTCATGAAAAAACACATTTGAAGCTCATATATTAACAATACAAATAACCTATTTCACAGAAACCACTATAGGCAAGACAAAACAAAAATATAAAGAAAATTATTTCCTGTTACCTTTTGGCGAATTTCAATTAGTTTTGAGTTCATTTTTGGATTGACGAAGGTTGTATAAAATGAGACCAAGCACCAAAATTGCCAAACCTGTAATGAATGATGTGCTCAAGCTTGTCTCTTGAGGAAGATAAGGCAATGGAAGCGACAAAACACATATTGAAATTGGCACTACAAAAATAATTCAGAAAAAATAAAGGGAAATTTGAAAGAAAAATACATATATAGAAATTGGAACTACATAAAAAATAAATAAAATTCAGAAAAAATAAAGGGGAATTTGAAAAAGAAACCATTAGTTATGCTGAAACTGCAAAAACATAAAACTGCATTATTCGAGATGCAAATAAGTCCCAACATTAATTAGACATACAAAAATGCTTTTAAAATAATTAAAGTATGGAAAGTAATGGTGTTAACTTCTAACTAATGGCAAGGAGTTCCATCAATTTCAACAATAATGCAGGTGCTTTTGCAATTTTGGTGTAATGTAGGGGCTTTTTTGCAATTTTGGCGTAATGTGCAGGGCCTTTTTTGCAAAATTTCCCAAAAAAAATATCACGAATGAAATTTCGAATTTGTAAATTTAATCCTCACCAAATCAGACCCCATTTGGCCTCGATTGGAATTATAATTATCATTCAATTAAGCCTTATTTTTGCAATCTATGAAAAAAATATTAAAAAAAATGAAAATTTTTTTTGGGGTGTACCAGCTAATGTGGAAGCAAGAGAAGCAATTAGGGCTGATGTCATCTTGACCAATTAAGCAACGAAATATTAAAAGCCATATATAGGGTTATAAAAAGAAGAGGTGGAAATGGAGCTCATTGACAATATGAAAGAAGAACAATAATAATTTAGGTAGAATTCACTGTATATACACGAATAAAAATGGAATTTCCAAAAAATACACTTTCAGAAACAAATTTCAATTTATATCATTTCCGCACTTCTAAAGTGCGGTTTGCAATTTTTTTTTTTGTTGCTAAAACCGCACTTTAGAAGTGCGGTTCAGAAAAAAAATTCTGAAGTGCAGTTTTAGATTTTTTTTTTTTGTTTTTTTAGGATGAATTTTATATGTTTGGAAAAAAAACATATAGGTCTTTATCTATATGATAAAAATGAATGAATGTTTATAAACATTTATTTCAATATATATTGTCAAACATATGTTGTAGGATAAATATTTTTATAGGTCTTAATTTATTGTCTTGATATAAACATTTTTATTAAATTTCTACAACATATAAAAATACACTTGCCAAATATTCATTTAAGGATATATAAAAATATTTTTCATTTTTATCAAGAACCTAACCTTGGTAGTAAAAGCATTTTTATTTTGATTAATTATAATATGCATGTCTGAATGGTAAAGGTATATTATACCGTATAGTGTATTTTACGATATGGTATAGGTACTTACTATTCGGATACGTATATTATAATTAATCAAAATAAAAATGTTTTTACTACCAACGTTAGGTTCTTAACAAAAATGAAAAATAATTTTATATGTCATTAAATAAATATTTGGCAAGTGCACTTTTATATGGTGTAGAAATTGAATAAAATTTTTATATCATGACAATAAATTAAGACCTATAAAAATATTTATTCTACAACATATGTTTGACAACATATATTGAAATAAATGTTTATAAACATTCATTTTTTAGCATATAGATAAAGACCTATATGTTTTTTTTTCAAACATATAAAATTCATTCTTAAAAACTAAAAAAAAAAAAAAATTCTAAAACCGCACTTCTAAAGTGCAGTTTCAGCCCAAAAAAAAAATTGCAAACCACACTTTAGAAGTGCAGAAATGCTATAAATTGGAATTTGATTCTGAAGGTGTATTTTTTAGGAATTTCGTTTTTATTCGTGTATATATAGAGTGAATTCTGCCAATAATTTACCCGCTATTTTTACATAATTTTTCTTTTCTAGTTTTGGAACAAATAAAGGTTGAATTGAAAGAAAACTTGCCTAGTAAATATGCAGCGGCACATTTAAGATAAGAAGGCAACTCAGCAGGGAATTCCTCTCAAATTTGAAAGAATTGGAAGAAGAAGAAAAACAAATAGAGCCTACATATTTATTATAAATAAATATTATTTAGATTCTTGACTAAAAATAGAGATGTATAAAATAGGAAGAAGTTAAAAATAGTTCACCTGAAAGCCAGAACCGAAAGAATTAACGACAAATATATCCGGCGGTTTTCCCCGAAAATAAATAATTTAATTTTAATACATATTTCAAAAAAATAAATAAATAATGCAATACTTTTTCTCATATTGAAAAAAAACACAAAATCTTAAGCCGCCTTCCTCCATCAATGAAAACAAACTCCTGCATTATATAAGAAAAATGTTTTACCAATTATATAAATATCTATATAATGTTATTAAATAATGTGATTTGAACCTTAAGAACAGATGCACCAGACTGAAATGCAGCTGAAGCCAACTTTGATGCCGGCCAAATAATCTCAATATCAGATAAAAATTGCCGTTCACTCATTCCACTACATTAACAAAAACAAAAAAAAACAAAATTTAATTATAAAAAATCAAAACTAAACACAAAATTGACCCTCAATTTATTATTTACCTTGCTACTGTAAGAATCACACCAACAGTGACAAGCAAGCACCCCAAAACCTGATTCCTCGAATACCTCCTTCTCAAAAACAGAGCAGAATGGTTGAGGATCGGAATGGTGGGGCTGGGCAGCACCGAGGCTGACGCCACGCCTGACGCCACTCCGAGAGCTTCCAGCGCTCCAATGGCCATTAACGGCGATTTTGGTAAAGAAAGCATTTCTTTGGTAACAATCTTTTTATGGTATCGTATCAACAGGAACGTGAAGTACACTGCTACGTAACTGAAACAGAGGAATTTAAGAGATTGTCAGAGGGGAATGAAAGAGAAGAGGAGGAAATCAATAAGGAATAAAAATAAAAATAATGATACGAATGAATGATGAGTGAGATAATTAGTAAAATGATTACGAACAAGAATTGGATAAAGGTTGTTAGGATCTGTCAGAATATATTGGAGAGATTCAGAAAGAATTTATAAAAAAACAACTTACAAGTCGATTCATCACGGCAAGAATCACCGTGAGAGCTGATCCAACCGCAACTTCGCCACTTAGCCTCTCATTCCCCTTCGAAGCCTGAACTTCTACTTCCCTTCTTCCAATCCGAAGAATAATTAAGCCTGGTGATTTTAATCCCGTTACTAGAATGAGGGATTAGCCTGAATTGTGCGTGTTTGATTAACGATTGGGGGTGGAGTGAAGGAGGGAGTGGAAGAGGAGAGGAGCGCCATTGAGGGACTGGAGAGGTGTTTGTGATGTATGGAGTCGAGAGGAGCGGGAAGAGCAGCGCGCGACTCTGTTTGTGATGTATGGCTCTTGTGGAATTTCATATTAACACACTCAAAATTTCAAAATTAGAATACTTAGCTATCTAGAAATGCAAATATGTAAATTAATACTCCTTAAATTAATACTCGATGAGCTATAATTTTTTCCGATTCCGACTTGGGCCCATTATGTAAGCTAATAATTTTGATAAAATATTAAGATAATAATTTTTCTGAAAACTCTTATATAAATCTATGATACCATCAATATCATAAATTAATAATCTCCTAAAATTACAAACATCACTAGAATAGTTTAGTAAGATATGAATCTATTATTGTTTATTTTTTTATTGAAATTTAAATCAAATGAATTTTATGTCTAACTTTTCTCATGACATCCAAAAGCTCTGGTGTCGTGTTCTCGAACTGCAACAAAAAATTATGAAGGGTTGCCAACGCTATTATTGCTTAGTTTCGCATAACCAGTTCTAATGGTATTGTATCATCCTCGGCTTCATCCTCAACCGGGTTTTCAATTATGGTATTGACAATTTCTTCTATTAGTAGTTCATTTCATTATTATACATTGAACGTATTTAGTTCTAGTACATTGAATAACTAGATTAAAGTTCCTAGTATTTAATATTCATGTATTTTTCTATGTAATTAAGTTTAAGTTCGCTGAATATAAAATACCTCTTTTAATTAATAAATTATTAATTTATCGATTAATTAATACGTCTCTAAATTAATAAAATTTTACGGTTCCGACAGTATTAATTTATAGAGGTTCTACAGTATTTAGGCATAAATGCACTTTTGACTCTATGGACTTTAATTTATTCGATCGGAATTCAGTATTTGATTTAGTATCGGATCTGGATCCGAAAATTTTTCACAAAGAAAAGTACTATTTTTTCGACCTGAATTGTCAAATACTACGTAAAACCTCGTTTCTCTATGGTGTCACAGTATTTACATATATTTTGGTATCTTTAGTACGGAAATATTAGGAAAACAAAATTATTCAAAAAATATGGTAAATAAAACTATTTTTCTTAGGTGGTTCAAACCATTATAATAATATTGACTCAATTCACAATAATATACGAAAAATTAAGCCAAAAAAATAGTATGTATTTTTGTTGAGCGGGTCAAATTATCGTATCAACATGACTCGTTTTAAAGAAATTATTGGAAAATTCGACACAGAAAAGCTGCCTCTTTTTTGTTATGCAAAAAAATAGTTCCCTGACTTGAACTCGCGCCATCAAATCTGAAGGGGTGAGTTCACACCACCAAGCTGCAATTAGGTATGGCCTTATGGGAATTGCTTGTTTCCTTTTCACATGAAATAATACTACAAACGACGACCAGAATTTTAGATCCAAAAGTGTAGTATAGTAAAAATAGGTACTCATTTATTAACGCATATTTTGTATGGGATTGAAATATCTATAAATTAGTAATATAACATATATGACTTGCATTAAAATATCTGTCCTAATTGAACTAAAAAAAATCATGAACTGATTCTATCCCAAGATTTCTGAAGGTTATCAAGGAAAAATATTGGAAAAATGCATTCAAACTAATTAGGCAACCGGTAGCCTAGAATTTCTTTTGTTTTATTTTAGACAAAAAGGACACTTGTTATATCAGACCCCTTTATCTTTTAACAGAAGTATATTTGTAAATATTTTTAACTATCCGCTACAAATTCAAAAAAAAAAAAATGCATCCAGGCTGATCTCTTTATCGAACTGGGCCTAGAAGAACTGAATTAACAATATTGTGGGCTCCTTGTTTGGTCTGTAAAAGTGAAATTATTCCTCCCATCCAAATCTCAAATTTCAATTTTGTCTCTCCTTTGAAAAAGAAAGCTCTCCCCCTCCCCGCCACACAATGCTGATTTCTCCGTGGCTGTACTAATGTCTCCTTCCTTCCTCATCCACTCCTCAATCCATGTAGAGCTTCCAAGCCCTCGCCATGGAAGAAAGACCAGCTTACTCTTACTCTTACCGAGACCCATTCTCCCCCAAATCCGCCGACGACTTCCACGACGTCTTCGGCGGCCCGCCCCGCCGCCGCTCCTCGCTGCACGAACTCCCGCCTCTCTCCTCCGACTTCCCTCGAACCTCAAGAGGATCGAGGGATGAAGTGCTCAGTGTTAGAAGGCACTGGTCGGGGTCGGGCGGGGAGAAGCCGGCGTTCGGGGAGGCGAGCAATAGCGGGTCGGGGCGGAGGAGGAATTTGAATTTGGGGGAGGAGTTTTACAGTGATATTTTTCCGGGGAGTGATTCGGCGGGATCTACGCCCAAACGGGATGGGTTGAGCTTGAGCTCCAATCCTGGCTCGCGCGTTCTGAGTCCGAATCGGTCGGTGAAGGGGAAGTACGACGGTGGTTCAGGCGGTGGGTTGTCTCTCCCAGCTCACGTCAGGTCTGAAACTGAACGTTTTTAATTTAAACGATCATCTGTTTGAGTATTTTTCACGCCCTTCAAATTTCCCTTCTCTATCTTCTTCTTTTTCATTTAATTTCCTATCCTAACTCATCCTTCAATTCAACTGATGCTTAAACACCATCAAATCCCCCCAAATCCCTAACTCTTCCTCAATTCACAGCCTCTCGATGAGATTCTCGCACGACACGGTTTCCGATGCAAACAGCTTCCCTTCTTCCCCAAGCTCTACAGCTCAGAACCCCAAAAGCAACGTCCCCTCTCCTTTTCCGTCCCGCCTCAGACCATCCAACAGCGGAAATTACCAAAACGCCCTCGCCTGGAACTTCCATTTCTCGTTTTATAGATGGGCTGGAAAAGGAGCGATATTGAAAGAGAGTGGGGCCCGATTGTCAATGGCTGAAATTGTCGTACAAGGAGATGAGGTTTTGAATGATGATGGTGATGAGAGTATGTTGGAAGAGTCGGTTAAGAGCGATATAACTGAAGAATCAGGTATGAAGTAATAAATTATATTTGGTAAGATTCTCAATTGACCCAAAAGAACTTTGAAATTCCTTAACGAATAGATTCTTCAACTTATTCTCAAATGTGCCACCCAAAATAAACTTTGAAAGTCTGTTACTTTCTTCTCTCGAAGAAAATAAATAGAAAGTACTGACCATTGAAAATCCGGCAGCCAAAAGTACTGAAATTTCAAAGCCTGGTGAAAGAACAAAAAAAGTAAGGAATTTTTGCCCCTTTTTTTTTGCTATCAGACTTTAAATATCTGATGCTTTTTTCTGAAAAACTTTTACTTGTATTTAAAATCTGACACTTTTTTTTTGGAATTTTTTTCGGAATTTCGAAATCTGTTTTGGGATAGTTTGGGAACGTAGTTTGAAGAGTGTGTTAGTTTGAGAATTTCAAAAAAGAATAAGAATCTTAAATTTTTTTTTATCTGTTTAACATTTTTGAATAATTGATTGGTTAACAAAGCATGGTACGTATTTTTGGGAATAATTTGATATTTACCCTTCCAAAATTACATATATCAAATTTATCCTTCCAGATTTGAAAAGATATCATGCTTACCCAAAAATTAAAATCCATCCATTATGTCATTAAATTTAACTGTTACCTATTGAAATTACCATTTTACCCTTTAAAATAAATCAACTCATTGCTTCTCTTAAGCTTAATGGTTGTTATTTTGTTTCCTTTGATTCATCGAAAGAAAAATAATTACAAAATCTGCTCAAAATATTACAAAACTAATATGACCTTTTGTTCAAAACTAATCTGATAGTAAATTTGATATTTTTGAAATTTGGGTGGGTAAATACAATAATTTTAAATTTTGGAAAGGTAAATATGATATTTGCAATTTTGGAAGGGTAATTAATTTTATATTTTGAGCTTTTGGGAGGGTATATATGAAATTCCTATTCTTTTTTGCAATTTATTATAATTTCAATTGTAGTTGCAGATTGTTTAGGTTTTTGCTTTTTGTAATATAAAATTGCACAGGAATCAATACTCAAAGAGAATTTAATAGGAGTGAATCAAAATCTCAACTAAAGAACCTTCAACAGCTTTTCATGGATGAAAATATTCCAAACCAAGGTAAAATATGCATTACATATTTGTATTGTTCATATATGTATGGTAAATTGGCAAATAAAAACCTGTATTTCTCCTAAATTGCAAAAAAAAATAATGGCAAGGACTTTTTTGCAATTTTCAATAATGCAGGGTGTTTTTTGCAAGAGCATTTAGTAATCATGATTATATTTCTTTTCGGATTCTTTTTTCAGTGGATACTCAAATGGATGAGAAAAAAGAAAAAAATAATAAAAATAAGCAAAAATCGGATTTGGAGACTGATATTTCAGAAGAGAAAATAACAGGGCGAAAAAAAAAGGGCAAATTAGTGAGAGAATTTATGAAGAGATTTAATTACGAAGGCTCGCCAAAACATCATAAAGTTGAAAATGAAAATAAGAGACGAAAAGATAAAGATCAAAATAATCAAAATAATAATCAAAATCAGTTTACTAATATTTCGAGTAATTCTTCGGTTCAAAATGATGAAGAAATAGAAATAACTAAATCGGCAAAAATGAGTGTTGAAGATGCGTATTTCTTCGCCTCTTCTCATGTAATTTTGCATTAATATTTAATTTTGTTATAAAATTTAATTTTTTATTTTGAAAATAAAAAGAATATTTTTCTTTCTTCAGATGGATGAAGTCCAGGAGAATAATGTGAAAAAGAAAACAGAAAAGGACAAAATTGAAGAATTTTCTGCAGAGAAAAACGAAATATTAGAACCAGGTTAGTTTTGCAATTATTGATTTTTTTTAATGAATTTAAGTTTTAATTATAATTTTAATAAACATTATTTATTTACAGATACAAATAGTGAAGTTCCAGATCTAGTACATTCTTTTAATAATTCAGAATCTCATTTTGATGATTTTGAAGCTTGCTTGGTAGGTTAAAAAAAAATTATTTTTTTATTTTTCCTTCTAAAAATATTAAAAAACCATACTTTTTCCTATAATTTATTTATTTGTTTTTTATAAATTCAGGTAGAAGAGTCTATAGAAGATCAGAATCAAAATAATGCAGATCAAGATCAAATCAAAGTAACTTCCTATAATATATATTTCAAATGTGTATTTATCGTCTCTACTTATTAATTATTAATTTTTAGATTTCGAAGGGAAAAATAAGGAATTGGTCAAAAGGAAAAGAAGGAAATATCAGATCGCTCCTATCGACTCTTCATTACGTAAGAAATTAATTTTATTTTTATTATTATTCATTGGTAGTTGGTAAACAGATTGTGTTGCGGTGGTAAGTGGTTTTAATAATTTCACTTACCACCACAGTTTGCTTACTGGCTTTTATTTGTATATTGCATCCCTATATTTCCCTCTTTTCCCAACTTACTATATGCTGGTAAACCAACACTGTTGTCATGATAAGTAAAGTACTATACGGTGGTAAGCTGTTCCGATTTATTCCATTTACCACAAAAGCACATTTCACTTACCAGCCTTCAGTGAGGTGGGAGAACTTTTGGGGTAAGTGTAAAAGATTTCCTCCATCAATTATTTTTTTTCTTATCAAATGTTTATTATTATTATTATTATTATTATTATTATTATTATTATTATTATTATTATTATTATTATTATTATTATTATTATTATAAATTATATTTTATTTTATTATTATTATTTATTTTTATTTTTGTTTGAAATTTGAATCAATTAAATTTATATTTTTCTTATTATTTTATTATTACTATTGTTTGAATAAATCTTGTATCATTATGATATTTTTATTTCATGTATTTTATTTTTGTTTAATTTTTTATAGGTGCTTTGGGAGGGAAGCGGGTGGAAACCTGTACCGTTAATGGACATAATAGAAGCAGCAGCTGTCAGAAAATCTTACCAAAAAGCCCTTCTATGTTTACATCCTGATAAACTACAACAAAGAGGCGCAAAACCTCACCAAAAATACATCGCAGAAAAAGTTTTCGACATTTTACAGGTACTGATTCGCAAATATTACGTTTATATAAAAACCATGTATATTTATGTCGTGATGAAATGAGTTGAGTTTTTTCGCACTCTTGAAATGGTTGACTTTAATGTCCATATATTTATACTTTTTTGGACCAAAATTGAAAATACCCTTTGAAAACTTTGTTGGTATTTTATGAAAAAAAATAATATTTAACAAATAACAGTATATTTGTAAGATATTTTGTGATATCATTTTACGATACATTAGTTTGTTTATAATTTTTTTTAATATTTATTTATCTTCTCTTTATGTAAAATACTATTTTATTTTTTGTGAAATATTATTTTTTCCTTTTTCTTACGATTTTTTTGTCACATTTATGTGTTTATTTTGTTTTGGGTTGTGATTGGATTTTGTATTTCTTGCAGGAGGCTTGGAATCAATTTTCTATGTGATGTAATCGTTCTTGTATTTGTGACCCTATAGAAGAATAAGTTTGTAAAATAAAATCATCTTTATTTTCTTTTCAATATTTATGCGTAACTTAAGCTTTATATAGTTACATTATGATGTTAGAAATATATAAGTGGGTCCTATATTTCTTTTTGAGGCAAAGCTTGAGTGGGTCCTATTAGTATATGCGGTTTTAGTTTATAGTTTATCAAGGAATATGTGATTTTTTTTCATAGTATCGTATCTTATCAGTCTATCCCCATTTAAATACTTGGGATGTTTACTTGGAACAATTATATCGTGTGTGTAAGCAATCATACAATATAGGACAAATCTCAAGGATGTAAAATGCAGAATTTTGAGTAGTAAATACATAAAATTTTAGTTTTATGTGCATAATGCTTCAAAAACAAGGCATTTTGGTGTCTTCATTAGGATCTGTCTATTCAGCAATTGAAATGAGCAAGCTATATTTAGTTTCGTCTATTTGGTTGATTGGTTTATATACTATTTTCTTGCATTTATATATACGCTATATACTGTTTTTAATTTTTAAAATATATATTGTTTACCGAATGAATTTTCATATATTGTTTGTTTTCAAGTTTATATGTTTTTATATACTGTTTTCTTTTTTTTAAATATATATTGTTTTATCGAATGAATTTTTTATATACTGTTTGTTTTCAGTTTATATGTTTTTTTCAGTTTTTATATATCGTCGTTATAATGTCGCTACAGTACCCGTCGCGCAGTATCAGCTCCCTTTTGTTTTAGCAAAATATATAAACTGAAGAATGCCACCAGAAGGGCTTCATATTTTATATCCGAGTCCTATTTATAATCAAAAGATGGTAATTGGGAACATTTCTATTTTATTATATGTTGAGTAGGGACTTTGAATATGTTACATTCCGGAACCAAATTAATGCAAAAGGAAACTAGTTAATTAGTATCATCTTGAAAAATGAATGTGAATTAAAATTAGTTAAATAAGTTAGTACATTAGCTATTATTATCAATCAAACTTAAGTTCCTTCTAGAACAATATGTTGTAAGCATGATGGTTGGGCTGGGTTGAATAAGTTAATATATTAGACTCTAACAGAATATAAGGTAATTTAAATATATTTTATCAGTTTGGAAAACAAAAACAAAAATTCCAAACCTCAATTATCTCATGGGGCCATAAATGGGAGCAAATTAGATTTTTCCAAACCAGACCAAACGGAATAATTTCAATAACACGATGTATCATCACCATCACGTAATTTGATATATATTTTTTTTTTCTTTTCTCTTCTTTTGTAAGGTATTCATTTGAAAGACTGGTGACGGTTGGAATTATGAGTCTAAACTAGTCTAATATTTGTGTACTGCAGCCTACGTGAAGTACTGGCTGGCAATACAAGTGCAGACAGCCATGAATGAATGAATGAGCAGTACCTGATCAGCTCGTCAATTCAATTCCACCAATCAATACCACTGTGCATCTGGAAGTCTGCATCCAATCCATGCATGGTGGTCATTATTTTCTTGAAAAATGTACCTCAGTCTTTGAGTCATTCATTACTGTTTATTAAAAAAAAATTGAATTTAAAAAAAAGGTAAATTAACAAAAAACTCTACAAAAACTCCTGTGTCACTGTCGGACACATTTTCTTTACAAATATCTCCTGTATCCATTTTTCCATCCATACAATAGTTAAATTTTTGAAAATGAAGAAAATATCCTCATCCATATTTAATAAATTAAATTAATAAATAAAATTAAATAAATTAAATAAATTAAATAAAAATAAATATAATTAAATAATAATTAAATAATTGAAAATAATTAAAAATTTTAAAAAGTTAAAAATTAAAAATTGAATAAAATTAAATAAAAATATATAAAAATATATAAAAATAATATAAAAAAATAATAGAATAAAAAATAATTAAAATAATAATAATTAAAATAAACAAAAATAATAATTATTCACACAAAAAACTCTATTTAATATAAAAGAAAATTTTGTGTGTCAATAATGAGCGGTAACAAAACTTACATTTGTTCATTAGGGTGCCAAAATATTATTTTCGTCTTGATTAATACTGTAAAAAAATTTGGGTGAGTAGAGGGGAGAAACACACGTATTTCAAAAAATAAATCACCAACGCACTATTAATATATATTGTTCTGTCAAAATCTTGGCCGGGGGGTGTTGCCGCAAGCACCTCGGTTCGTATAAAGCTTCGCCACCGACAATGATGGTTTCATGTGTCGGTAATTATAATTATTTTTAACATTATTTTTTATTTATTAATTATTATTTTAATTATCTTTTTATTTTTTATTTAATAATTTGTATTTTTATTTTATTTTATTTTCTAGCTTTGTAATTATTTACATTTTATTATTTTAATTAATTTTTATTTAATTATTTTTGTTTTTTAACCTTTTGTTTTTAATTATTTTAATTGTTTTAATTTTATTTATTTTAATTAATTTTATGTCTACTTAATTAATTTCATTTTTAATTAATTATTTTTTTATATTTTATTTATTTAACTATTTTCATTTATTTTATGTTTATTTAATTATGTTTATTTTTATTTAATTTCTTTTGTTTACTTAAGTTTATTTATTAATTTAATTATTAAATATTGTTGAAGGTATTTTCGTCATTTTTTAAAATTTAACTATTGAATGGATGAAAAAATGGATGTAGGGGGGGTATTTATAAAGAAAATGTGTTTGGCAGGAGTTTTTTTTGTAAATTTTGAAATATAAGGGGTTATTTGTAATATTCAGAAAAGATTGAGTGTTATTTGTAAATTTCCCTTTAAACAATGGTGTTGTTTTTATTTCAGTTTGTAGCAAAAATAAATCTGCCAAGTAGGGTTTGCTGTATCTTCACCAATCAATACCACTGTAAATCTGCATGACTGCATCTGATCTATGTCATTCATTTTTTTTTCGAAAAATGTACTACATCTTGACTCAATAAGTACTTTATATCATATAGTTTTTATTTTATTTTAGTGAAAATAGTGTTTGTTCCTGTTCATATGATAAAAATAGTACCAAAATCCTCGTTGCAAATGACAAAAAAAAGTGATTTATAGCCTAATTGGCTCTAATATTCGCATGTATAGTAAGAAGTCACATGCTCAATTCCCGATGAACGTAATGATACATATTTAGTAAAATCTCTCAACCTAATGGATTGAACTTAAAAAAAATGACACAAAAAATGAAGTTTTTATTAAAAATGTATTTTTTGTTAAAATAGTGTGAAATTGTATTTTTCATTAAAGTGAGCTTGAGAGCAAATAGCAGAAAAAGAAAAAAAAATGTTTGCACCAAGCAAAATATTACAACTCATTTGTCACGTCTTGAGATGATGCAAACATTATTTTTGCAAACTTAAACAACAATCATATTTGTGATTTAAAAAAAAAATGAATTTTTTTCTCACAAAACTATGATATTTTTCCACATGAGGCTTTTTTTTTATAGGGACTTAATATGTCATGACGCACTGTAGCACGTCAAAATCACGACAATATTATATATAGCAAAATAATATTGAAATAATAGTATATATAATCATTTTTTCTTACAATATATACATAAAAAGTAAAATCAATATATAAAAAAATAATATAATATATTAAAATAGTATATACAAATACCAAAACTAAAAATGCATAAAGAATAAAAATATATCTAAAATGGTAAACAATATATATTAAAAAAAATATATTGAAACGTGAATAAACAGTATATGTACATGTCATCGTGTCGTGATATCAGATTTCTTTTTTTATATTAGCAACAACATTGCTATTTTTCTCTCAATAATGACGTGGAAATTAAGAAAATTATGTTCTTGCCAAAACAAAATCACCATGGCATTGAAGAACTTTGCTAAAAATAATAATGTTTTGCAATATGACTAAATATTTGCTTGTTCCAAAATTGATTTAATTTAGATAAGTTGATAATTGTAATAACAGGAATTTTTTTATTGAACGGAAAATATTTCTTTGTCCCAATTTTTATGGACTTTTAATTCTGAAATAGCCAAAAAAAAAAAAGTTAAGCAAATAACTCAGTTTTCAGATTATTTGCAAAACTAGCCGTTTCGCCTCTCCATTGGAAGAAACAACCATTTTTTCCGTTTGTTTTATATGTTGAGCTGTTAGCGCTTAAACAACTATTAACTAAAGTAAAAATTGAAAAATAAGATATTTCGCCCATTCACTGGGCGAAACAGTCATTTTTTTTCAATTTAGAGTAAATTTTTTTTTTACCTGGGCGAAACATTTGTTTTTTTAATTTTTGTCTTAATTAATAGTTGTTTTAGAACTAATAGCTGGAAGGATGTAGAAAATAGAAAAATGATTGTTTCGCCCACTCATTGGGTGAAACAACTTGTGTTTCATACAGTGGCTGCACGAAACGGCTAGATTTTGCAAATAATCTGAAAATTGCGTTTAGTTTCTGAATTAATTTTTTTTTGGCCATTAAAAAAAAGTCATTTTATGCTAGTAGAATTTGAAATCACAGTCTAGAACTTTATTGTGTTCCGTACTTTAACCAATTAGGCTATGAGCTCAATGACAAATCGCATGAATAATTTGAGTATTGTTGGGAAAAATAGGGGTGAAACACGAACAAAATTTCCTCACTGGAGACTTTTGTCGAACACCTTGTGTGCGACTTTTATGGTTAACTCAAGTACTCAAATAAACACCACAAACTCAACCCGATTCACACGATATTGCAAAGGAATAAACAACAAACACAAACGACACACAAGATTAAGGAAAACTTCTTTGTATTAATTAAGTTCGATACGAACCGTACCGCTTACAAATAATACAAGAATAAAAACCGCTTCTAGGTCGCAACTCACACTTTGAACCTAGGCTACACTCGTCACCGACACGGTGGATTACACGCTCGGAGGATCCCAAAAGAATAAAGAAGAGAGCTACCGAACTAGAGAGGAACTTAAGAGCCTTCTACCATACCGGTCCGTACCCAACCGGCGATACGAGAGAGCAACAACAAGAGCAAGATTCTCCCCCGTTCTCTCTCTCTCTCTCTCTCTCTCTCTCTCTCTCCTCTCTCTCTCTCTTTCTTCTCCTTCTTTTCTTCTTTGGCCGCTCAAAATGAAGCCACGCAACAGAGAGGCACAAGCTCTCTATTGCATTTCAAAAGCCAAAATGCCCCTTTTGCACATAAGACCCTCTAATTTATATTAATTACATAATTACATAATAAATGGCCCAAGCCCCATTTCATGAGGAGGGAGCCCAACAAACTCCCCCTCCCGACTCATGCGAAGAAGTCGCGTCCTCCGCTTTCTTTCTACACACTAGAAGCTTCTTAGCGAGCAACACATTTTTCTTCATATCGGATTTGTTTACATCGATATGGTTCCTCTCATGCAAATCCCTTAACCTCTCATCCATCGCGCCTATGCGTTCACCGTTATGCCCACGCGACATATCCTTCTTGCTTTCTGGTTGATTAACATCAGTAAGCGGCACATTCTCGTGAGAGCGATATTTATCGGATTGCCGATTTTCACGAATCGAACTTCGTACCAGCACCGCCTTTTGCGGCTCTTGTGGCGGTTTTGTACCGTCGTCACGTTTACCTTCCGAATATATTTCTTGGATTCCACCATCTTCCCCATGAACCAAATTCATCACCGCGGAAGGTTTATGACTCAAATCAAACACGACTTTAGGGTTTCTAAATTTCGGCTTCTCGCCCTTACCCGTACCATCATCAAGAAATATCACATCTCGGTTATGCGCGGTCTTCTCTCTAGCGAGAATTTTTACGCCATTCTCGCCATGATTCCCTAACCGCAAATGCGACGATTTCGTCGCCATTATTTTAATCGGATTCACTTTCGTACATAATTTCGCGTGCGTTACGTAGAGAGTGCTCAACTTCGCACCACGTGCGACAACAAGAGATCCTTTGGTGAGCTTCCACTTTCCTTCACCAAAACGGCTACAATAGCCTTCATCATCAAGAGAACCGGTCGATAGTAAATTCATCCGTATATCAGGTACGTGTCTCACATTCTTGAGCACCAATTTGTACCCAAGCTCGGTTTCCAAACTCACATTTCCCATGCCAACTACTTTACACCGCCAACCATTTCCCATCCTTACGCATCCAAAATCTCCTTTGGTGTAAGATGACAAGAAATCACGTCTCGACGTGACGTGAAAAGAAGCGGCCGAATCCACTATCCATGTAATATCTTGGCATATGCGGTCGACGAAACCGTCATCACACGCTACTATCACATCGCTATCGGATACAATCGCCGCCGTGCGGTCCTCATCACTATTTTCACTTGATGATTCTCTTTCACCGTGTCTCGTCTCTTTTTTCCATACTCTACACTTTCTTTTAATGTGGTCCAATTTGCCACAATGATAGCACTTAATCCCTTTACGAGAGCTCGACCTTCTCGTAAGCTTGTCCTGGCTATTCGAATGATATGAGTTTCTCATTTCGCTCCTTCCTCGCCTTTCAAGCACAAGCGCATCGGATTCCAAAGAGATCCCTTTTTCTTTTCTCCGGGCTTCCTCATTCAACATGCTATCTTTTACCATGCCTAGCGTCACCACACCGTCGGGCGCGGAGTTGCCAAGCGATACAACGAGCGTGTCCCAATCGTCTGGCAAGGAGCTCAACAACAACAACGCTTGAACCTCGTCATCCAAACTCATTTTCATATTAGCCAATGGATTCACGCAATTTTGGAACTTACTCAAGTGTTCCGACACCGAAGTTCCACCCGTGTATTTTAAATGCACAAGCTTCTGCATCAAAACGCCTTATTTTGAGCGGTTTTCCTCTCGAAGAGACTCTCCAATTTCTTCCACAACTCGTGGGCATTAGTCTCCAACGACACGTGGTGAAACACGCTATCACCAATCCATTGCCGTATCAACGCAACCGTTTTTCGGTTTGTTTTCTTCCAAACATCATCTGAAGTACCTTCGGGTTTCTTCGCATCTCCCTCGACCGGGTCGTATGCATCCTTGCAATACAACAAATCTTCCATTCGGGGTTTCCAAATCGAGTAATTTGTGGAATTGAGTTTAACCATCGTACCGACACTACTTTCTCCCTCCATTTGCTTGATGCAAGCTTATCCCGTACTAACCATGGCTCTGATACCAGTTGTTGGGAAAAATAGGGGTGAAACACGAACAAAATTCCCTCACTCGAGACTTTTGTCGAACACCTTGTGTGCGACTTTTATGGTTAACTCAAGTACTCAAATAAACACCACAAACTCAACCCGATTCACACGATATTGCAAAGGAATAAACAACAAACACAAACGACACACAAGATTAAGGAAAACTTCTTTGTATTAATTAAGTTCGATACGAACCGTACCGCTTACAAATAATACAAGAATAAAAACCGCTTCTAGGTCGCAACTCACACTTTGAACCTAGGCTATACTCGTCACCGACACGGTGGATTACACGCTCGGAGGATCCCAAAAGAATAAAGAAGAGAGCTACCGAACTAGAGAGGAACTTAAGAGCCTTCTATCATACCGGTCCGTACCCAACCGGCGATACGAGAGAGCAACAAC
The DNA here is from genome assembly GCA_024447665.1 of Juncus inflexus. Lineage (NCBI taxonomy): Eukaryota > Viridiplantae > Streptophyta > Magnoliopsida > Poales > Juncaceae > Juncus > Juncus inflexus. Next base: position 9,588,443 of record JAJHPC010000012.1, on the reverse strand, counting down.
AAGAGCAAGGTTCTCCCCCGTTCTCTCTCTCTCTCTCTCTCTCTCTCTCTCTCTCTCTCTCTCTCTCTCTTTCTTCTCCTTCTTTTCTTGTTTGGCCGCTCAAAATGAAGCCACGCAACAGAGAGGCACAAACTCTCTGTTGCATTTCAAAAGCCAAAATGCCCCTTTTGCACATAAGACCCTCTAATTTATATTAATTACATAATTACATAATAAATGGCCCAAGCCCCATTTCATGAGGAGGGAGCCCAACAAGTATGAATATCTATTAATGTAATAGTTAGAGAGCTTTGTTGGAGCAATTTTGTTATAAAACAGATGCATGTGTTTCTTTGGTCGGTGTAAGATATTTAATCAATACCATATTCATAGGAAAATTTACTCCCTTCTAAAATTGGAAAAATAAGTTGGCAGTAGGGGGAGTCGGATAGGATAATATCCGACCGATCTGTATTTGTATTCGTAAAATATTCGTATTCGAAAAAAATAATCCATATTCGAACGGATACAAATACGGATATGATAATGAGTTTGGTTTATAATATCCGAGCGGATATGAATAATATCCATATCCGGATAATTATAATCCGAATAATATATGTTTTGGGATATTTCACTATATATTAGATATAAATATACATATATATAATAATATTTTTTTAAATATTTTAGCAATTTTATTATTTTTTAATATGAATAAGGATATTTTTTCAAATCCATCAATTTACTTATTACTATTTTGAAACTTGTTATGATTTTATTATGATTTTATGATTTTGTTATTGTTAATAGTGAAATATATATTTAAAAAAAGACGCAATCCATCTAAATGTGGATATCCGATAAATATCTGTATTCATATTCGTATATGGTAATAACCGAACCGGATCCGTATTCGCATCCGTATTCATATTCGGATCTGAAAAAATAATATAGATACGGATATGATATGATTCCGATCCGAACCGTTTTCAGCCCAGTTGGCATCCTTCTTTTTCAGGAAATTATAAGATGGAAAACGTTTATAAACCACGAAGATGGAAAACTATCTGAACGCGCCACTCTAGCAAATTGAAATGCTATGATTGGTTAAGTTATTAAAATTTTCTGTTTTACAGTCAACAACTTGAAAAAAAAACTGTTTTATAACAAAATTGCAAAATAGCCCTGTATTATGCAAAACTGTATATGGCTAAAATTGTAAAAAACTCATTTCCATTACCAACTCTACTCATTTGTATTTTTTTCCCTAAAAGGTGATGATATGGGCAGGAAATCATTTGATAGGAACAATAATTCTTTTTAAAGGAATGACACTTTTATTCTTGTTATGTATATCAAGTCAAATAAGTTAAAAAGAAAATAAATATCTAAAATAATAAATGCACCAATCACTTATATATATATTTTTTTTCAATTATCAACTATTTAATATATATTTTTTCTGTCATATAGCAATTGAACACTTAATATATTTTCTGTGTTTTTGAATTTTAATAATCTCTAATTATGAATAAAAAATATTAATTAGTCATTTTGGCCTTTTTACTTACTTTTCATTTAGTCATTTATGGAGCAACTACAAATTCATGAAATTGCATAATAATGATTTTTATATTCTTGTATATGTTTGTAAATATTTAACGAGTATATTTTTTTTATCAATCTCTATTTTAACAAGCATAGTAATATTAATGTATTTAAAGATTTCATAAACAAGAAAAATTAATATTAAAATGGTAATGAAATATTTTACAGAATTATACTTTGATCCAATAAAAAAATTAGTTGTCTTATGCAAATATCAATAAATTTGAAGGTTTTGATGGAAATTATATTGGAAAGATAATAATCAACAATAAAGAATGATATACTTTCTTGTCTTTTTTTAATACAATTAATTGACATGTATAAAGAAGGATAAAATAGTCATTTTGTTAAAAAAAATTCTTGCTCGCATCAAATGATTTCCTGGACTTATCATTTCCCTTTCCTAAATTGAAAATCTCTTCATATTTGGAACCTGATACTACACGACGGGCTGTGCAGAATAATACGAAAAAATAGTAAGCAATAAACAATATATACAATTAAACAAACAATATATATGATTCATTTTTCTAGAAGCAATAAACAATATATAGTAAAATAATGAAAACAATATATAAAAACATAAAACATATTGAAAAACAGTAAAGAAAGTATACTGTCGTGTTTTGACATGCTAAAATCCACCGCATTTCCAAACTTATCTATTTTTCTGTAATTTTAATAAATAATAATGGAGGATAGGAATATGTTTCTGTAATTTTAATAAATAATTTCCTTAAAATATTTTTTTAATAAATAATAATGGGGGAATAAGTTTTCGAATTTGGGAATAATGTAGTAACTTTCGTGCAAGTTTCTCGTTAAAAAATTACCACGAGCCGAGCTCGCGTTCTGAGGTGCTTTTGCCTGTCTGTCTCTTCTCTCTCTCTCTCTCTCTCTCTCTCTCCCCTTCATTTTACCCGAGATAAAAACTCTCGAAAATCGAATCCAATGTTAACTCCTCTTCTCTCATTCTCAATCTCCAATCAATCGAGCGGAGAGAGAGAGAGACAAAGAGAAGCGAGAAAAGTAGAGAAGTAAAGAGAGGGAAAATCTGTGTCTGCGTCTCCTCCTCTTCTTCTCGTTGCGTTGTTGTATTGTTTCATTCATTCATGATTGCCTGGAAAGCTCTCCTCTTGAGTTGAAATATTTCGTTTGAGATGATGGGAGGGTTTGTAATGGCGGATTCGGATGTGGCAATGTGGGTTTGATTGAGTTGGGTTTCTTGGGATTCTTGAGCTGAAGGTAAAATTTCCTTCTTTTTTCTCTTTTTTTCTGGTGCCAACATTGCATTATTATATGAAAATGTCTTGTATATTTGATTGAGAAGGAAATGAAAAGGCGTATGACCTTAAATTTTGAATTTATGTATAGTTTTTTGTGATTGATTTGATTAATGTTCTAATGTTTGTTCGTATGTGAAAATTTGGGGGAAAATATGTTATTTTGAGTCGTGCCAAAAATATTCAGCATTGTGTATTCTGATTTTCCTTTTTTGGCCAATTTTGTTCATGATAATATGCAGCATTGCCCTTCCAATTCGGGGAAAAATCTGTTCTTTTTTCATCCATGTTTAGTTTCCAAATGGATTATAGCTCAAATAAATCATTTAAGAAGCTTAATTGAACCCTAATTCATTTAGAAAACTCCAAAACGAACACTACACAATCCAAAAAAAGCTTTAATACTGGTATATAATATTCTTAAAAAATGAATATTCAATACTATTAAAGAATCGTGTTATTCAATTTAATGATTGTAATATCATTTTATTCAATAATTCAACTATTGCACTTTATACAATAATTGTATCAATAATTCAACATAATTATATTTCCCCACCTCTCAATTATATCATTAGTATTCCTCCTTTTTTATTTCCACATTTTTCTCTTATTATTTCATTTAATATTATTTTATTTATTTCGTGTAGATTTGAAGGATAAAATGAAGTTAAATACAAGAAAGGGATGGAAATCCCTAATCTCGCTAAAATTGAACAGGAAACATCATTCAACACGGTTCTCAAAGTTTCATAAAGTCAACTCGGCCGGTCAAACACCTGTTTATTTGAACGTGTATGATTTGACCTCTGTTAATGGATATTTTTACTGGGCTGGAATCGGAATTTTTCACTCTGGAGTTGAAGGTATTTTTTTCTAAATTAAATAAATCTAATTTTGTAAATTAAATTTAGTATTAATTAATACTTATTCTGAAAATTTTGCTATTACATACGTTACAATTAGAGGACTTGGATAATTTAATGAACCTATAGTTTCCATATTTGAAAATTAAATACATTTTTTTCTAGCTTAATTATTTTCATTGCATAGTTTGGTATGAATTGCCAATTTTCCGTATTTACTTTGTGCACCATTCATTAATTTTATATTACACATTTGTTCTTGCTAATAATTATTTTCTTATCATACAAAATTAGAAATAATTAATAAATAACACATATGTACTTTACTTTAGTTCAACAGAAAAAGAAAACTGTAAATCATGCACCCTATTTTTTGTAAGTGAGCACCAAAAAAGGAATGCATTTCCCATAATCATTTACCATACAGTTACTAATTTATTTACCATACCAAACTAGTTTCTTTATCTTACGCTTTGATTTATTCATTAAACACCAATTTTACCCTCATTTATTAGTCATTATTCTTTCATTTTTTTTTCCACATTTATCTTTTCTAGTAATTCATTTTCTATCGTCAAAAGTTGAAAACAAACAATACATACTATATTTACTTCATCTAATTCAATCAACAGAAAAATGGTCTAACATTTTTTGTGATTTTTTTTTTCAATTTAATAGGACCTTATTTTTTTGTATTGAATGGAAGAAACAAGCAAGGATTGTTTTGATAAATAGAATTTTTTGGTTATTTAAGTCTTAATTGCCCTTAGTTTCTTATGTTTATAGGCCTTATTTGGTCAGTTTGGCATTTGGATCACATAAATGCATTTGGGCCTCCAATATTGTGTAGATGAAAAGTGATGAGCCTAAAAATATATTTCACATTTCGTGTTTTGAAGGGGTTATGTGATATTCCTTGTTTCATAGGGTGTATAAATTAATATTTTCCTTTTTGTTGAGTATGCTGATTTTTTAGGCGCATTTTAGATGAGGCTTAATATCAAGATTTTTCAATGAATGGCTGTTTGTGAAAATTATTTTTTCAATTTTATAATGTGGGCTCATATGTCCTACATTTATTTTCAAAGAAATCAACTTTGCTGAGTTTTGAACCCACAAATTAAAATGTAGAATACACATTCATAACGCATATTTTTAGTTATTTATACATTTACGACATTTATCAATATTTTCTTCCTTTCAGTTCACAAGGCACATTCATAATTCAACAAACATACATATATTACCTCATATACGTTTATCAATCATTTCTTCCTTTCAGTTCACAATGCACATTCATAATTCAACAAACATATTTATCATAACAAACACATTTAACCATCATACACCATTTGTAAATCTTTTCCCCCCTTTCAGTTCACATCGCACACCTATACTTCAACATTTATACAACATATATAACAAACATATTTATGCATTTTACGACACTTACAAACATATTCATGCATTTATACTTCAACACTATACAACATGTGTATCAAACATTTCAGTCCACGGAGTAGAGTACGCATTCGGTTATACATCTTTTTTCAGTTCATAGTTTAGAATACAGTTTCTTCTCGTACATTAATTACATCATCATCATCATCATCATAGCTAATTTGTTTATCATTTTTTGACAGTCCACGGCGTCGAATATGCGTTCGGCGCGCACGACTTCCCATCCTCAGGCGTCTTCGAGGTCGAGCCCAAACAATGCCCGGGATTCCGCTTCCGCAAATCCATCCTCGTCGGCTTCACCAAGCTCGACCCCGCGCAAATCCGCGAGTTCATGGAGATGCAGAGTCTGAGATATAACGGTGATACTTATCATTTGATTACGAAGAACTGTAATCATTTTTGCAAGGATGTTTGTTGGAAGCTCACCGGGAAGGATGTGCCCAAGTGGGTCAACCGTCTTGCTAGGATAGGTATGTTGTTACGAAAAATATCATTTTTCTATTACAAAAATATATATTATTATTGAATATATGATACTTTATGACAATATTTGTGATATTCCATGCACTCTATACTCGCGGGGCGATTGACCCGTTTAGGCACATCCTTCCCGGCCAGCTTCAAGCAAACGTCCTTGCAGAAATGATTACAATTTTTACTGATGAAATAATATCTATTCTCGCGAGGCGATTGACCCACTTGGGCACATCCTTCCTCCCGGTCATCTTCAAACAAACGTTTTTTTGCAATAATTGCTGTAAGAATGTTTGCTTGAAGCATCGATTCGCGAGGATAGGTTTGTTGGATTGGAAACTATTTTTTAGAAAACTGTTTCTCAAAAATAATTTCAGAATTTTTTTTTTTAAGAATAGTTTTTTTGGTTAACCTTATGAGTGCCATCTCATAAAAAATAATAGTTTTTTTGCCGCCTTATCAGTTAACTATCAATTAACATCTCTCTCTGGAAATTCAAATAATATTTTAAGAATGTTTAAATTTTTTTTAAAAATGTGATTTAAGAGTGGCGGTGTTAGCTTTTAAGTTAACGGTAGGAGGTTTTTTGCAATTTCAGCAATATTATAGGGGCTTTTTTGCAATTTTGACATAATCCGGGACTTTTTTGTTGCAAATTTTCTTATTATAGAATATTGTAAATGTTATATGTAGTTGTATACAACTTCTAAATAAAAGGATTTTAATTTATTTATACATGTGAAAAAAGAAATAACAGTTTATGTAGATGAAACTCTAATATTTTTCGGTGGTAAATACATGGTTTTTTACTCAATTAATTATCGCAAAAATGATGGTTATACATTTTATATTTAGGCGCTGTGTGCAACTGCATTTTGCCAAGCTCGATGAAGATCTCAGCCGTTCGTCAAGATCCAGATTGCGAAAGTGAAGAATCAGAAAGAAGATGTCTCACAAGAAGCTCTTTTAGTTGTTTTTCTTCCATTTCCCTTAGTCAAAAACCCTCTCAATCCTCCACATCCCTTCTAAACTAAATCACAATTATATCATGTTAATTAACCCTAGAATATTGTCACAAAAGAGTGAAGAAGCTTACTTCCATGTATTTTGTTTTGTTGGAACGAAAATTTGGGAAAAATTGGAAAAAATACATGCATGTTTTGTGCGTGTTTAGCACTTGACATTGTAGAGTGTGTACTTTTTATTTCCTCTTGCATGATGTGTCTAATCCTAGTTTTGTTTTGATTTTTCTTTTCTTTTTCGGTTGGTTTTTTGCGTGTGGTTTTGGAATGAGAGTTCTTTTTTTATCTAGGCTACATGTGGAAGTTTGGTAATGAAAAGAGACTGATTCCTTGTACTATGTTATCCCCTATTTCATGTGCCACCCCACATGTTCTTCTCTCCTTGTCTGTCCCCTATTGTTTCACTCAGAATATCATCATATTCATATTCTTTTTTCCATATATATATATATACTTCAACATTCAAGCTATACATTGAGAATTTGGAAGAAAGAAAAAGAAAAGAGAATCTATCCAGCATTACCTTGAAAAGAAGTTCTATCTTGAGTCCTAAATATAAATTAAATGTGAGATAAAGAAGATAGAAAATATGTAAATTAAAGGGAAAGAAAAGAAGATAGAAAATCAGAATGTTAAGCTTTGGCTGTGGAAGCATTAATGAAGAGTTGGTGAATGATGCATGTCTTGAAGATGAGTTAGTGAAAGAGGACCGGTGAAAGTGATGGTCTATTTTGTCCAATCTATATTTGTTTTATGTGCAGAAATATGATGTGCGAAGCAACTCAATTATTAACAAATTGTGTATATAGATAATAATGAACAAACTTCTTATTAAAATAAAAGATATAATTTCTGAAGTTTTCACGAGTGAGACACCTTTTTGTAATTGAAAAATACAAAATGCAATTACAATAATTGTTTAATTAGTGCTAACGAGATTTGGATTTCTCTAGTCTATATTCTTGTATGTCAATCAACATGCTCAATAACTGGACTAAGAACTTGTTGATTACATGATAAAAGATATAGAATGTTAGACAACATATTCTTGCAACACATAACAAATATATAAATATATAAGGGAATTGGATGTTTATATTCTTATTTTTCTGCTTTCATCAATTTCCTGAAGATTAGTTAGTGAAGGAGGGTCATTGAAAGTGATGGTTTATTTTGTCCAACTTGTATTTGTTTTGTTATGCAATAACCCAAATATATAGATAAAGAACAAACTTCTTTATTAAAATAAAAGAATGAGAAACTTTTTTTTTTTTTGAGTCAATGAGAAACTTTCTGTAATAGAAAAACCGAAAATGTATTTACTGTAGTTATTTAAAGAGTACTAATAGATTTGAATCTTTATGGTCTATACTCTTGTATCTCAAAAAGATAACTAGACCAAGAACTCATTTACTAGAATAAAGAAATACAGATTACGGAAAATATATAATGAAAATATAAGGGAAGTGGATGTTTAGATCCTTATTTTTCTGCTTTTTATCAATTTCCTTATATTTTTATCATGTTACAAGTAATATTCAATAGCATGTTACAGATTTTTCTACAAAATGTGGTCTGCAATTCATTGACTCTTTGCACAAATAATATGTTGATACAAGTCACATAGAATTCAGACTGAAAAGGATGGTTTAGTTTGTTGGGGACTGAGTGTTGGTCATGATGCAAGATAAGAAGAGTAGTGTGGAGACTAGGTGCCTGGCAGAAAAATGTGAAAAGCTGAAAGGCTAGAAAAGATTAGTAGCTAGTACTACAATTGCTACTCTCGTGCTAAGGTTTTTGCATGGCAGATGTCGATTCTTGACTCGTTAAATCCAATTTGTTTCTTTTTTAATTTGAGAAGCTGTTTGGTTCCTTTGTTTAGCTCCCTTGTGTTATGAATTGTGTTTTGTACTTATTTGTTGGAATGTAATGAGAAGCTATGGATGAGTTTACACGCTTAACTTAACCCCTTTAATTTTTAGAATAGTTAGAACAATCTGATGTTTGAACACTCAGAATTAAGTTGGAAATCAGGTTGTTATGAGTATTTAAAAATTAAGAGGGTTTAAGTTATGGAAATTTGCCAAAATGACTTTTATTATTTGTGTTAATCATAATCCTAGCGTCGTTATTCAGTTGTATGATAAATTTGTTTGTTGTATAGTTGTTGGTACTATAATCATGAGTTTAAATTTTCGTAATACCCTCATGATTTCTATGGGAAACTATTTTTTAACTCACAAGAAGGGAGGGGAAAAAAAACTTGAATATATGAATTTTGTGAATACTTTTATTTTCATTTATTTAAATCAAATCTCAGTATGCAATTATCTACTGAAGCATTAAGAAAAGTAAACTAATCCATTGACGAAAATGATTCATTTTCTTTACAGTTTGGAGACTACACAATTAGGCACAAAGAAACAGGAGCACCTTAAGAATTATGATGGAAAGAAAGAAAGATGAATAGGTAACTTCGGGTCTTTTTCAAGACCTTTCCAATTCTTATCCGGATTGAGAGTTAATGCCCTAAACCGTAACATGATTGTTGTTTTTGGAGCAGGGTTTTGCATGGTCTAAATCATTGCATCATCTAATCATAAGTTGGTAATTTGATTAATAACCAACTATTCTAGTGAAAAGAGGGTTTTCTTTCCAAAAGGAAAAAAAAAAACAAGATAGAGGAGAGTTTTTCCATGACAAGCAAGTGTGTAATTTGGTGGGGTTGCCAATTTTAGGAGGAAGAAGAAACTAGAAATAACATTTTTACATTGAACTAGCTATGAAGGGAGTAGTCTTACATAAATGAAAAATTGAGTAATTTAATTGTTTAAATGATTTATTTAATTTATGATTTTTGTGTTAGGAATTGAGACGTAACAGAAAACACAGAAAGCAAGACACAAAAACAAAATGATTTTTTACGTGAAAATCCTAAAGAGAGTAAAAATCACAGCCGCCGGCACTCAACACTTTCTTATACTTGGAGGAAAGGGAAATACAATACAATTGTTTGTAGTTGTTGGAATGAATAAAACTCAACTCCTACCTCTTTATTTATAGTGATAGTCATATCTAATACAAAAAAATAACCCAAAGAATTGCTGTCCTATTTAACATCTATTTTATGGAAACAAATATAAGGAAAATAAATATATTTCAAATTCTAATTATCAATTAAGAAATTAAATCATGACAATCAAACATGAAGATCTTTCTTATCTCTTGTATGGTTTCATACGGTATCTAGAATATTCTAGAAGTCTCCACACCAAACAATCTCCCACTTGGAGACTTCATAATAACACCAATCATCTTCTTGAGCCCGACGACATGCTTCTACTGACTCACTCGGCCAGCCCCACTGAGGCAACGCACAGCCTCAGTTTATCGATGGGGACTTCCTTGGTCAACATATCGGCATGGTTCTTCGCACCTTAGATATTCTCTAATGATATGCGTCTTTCATAAGTTCTCGAATATAGTGATACTTGAGTTGGATGTGCTTGGTTCTGGAATGGAACACTGGATTTTTCGCGAGACATAGGGCACTTTGACTGTCGGTGTAGAGTGCCCAACATCCTTGATCTTTTCCAATTTCTTTCAGAAAGGTCAAGGGCCATACCATCTCTTTTCCGGCTTCTGAAATTGCCACATACTCCGCATCAGTTGTTGATAGCGCCACTCATTTCTGCAATCTCGACATCCAACTCACAGCTATACATCTCATTGTAAAGACATAACCGGAAGTAGTTTTCCGACTATCCACATCTTCTCGTAGATTCGCGTCTACGAGCTCTTGCAAAGTCATGTTGCCCCTTTTGTAGAACAATGCCATATTTGAAATGCCCTTCAAATATCTCAGCAGCCATTTGATCGTTTCCCAATGCTCGATGCCGGGATTCGCCATGAATCGACTTACAACTCCCATTGCATGTGCGATATCGGGTCTCATACATATCATGGCGTACATAAGGCCGCCCTACTGCCGACACATATGGTACTCTTGTCATTTGATGTTTCTCCTTCGTGGTTTTTGGTGACTGTTCCTTGGAGAGTTTGAAATGTGCACCGAGTGGAGTACTTCTCGACTTGGCTTCATCTACTCGAAATCGCTCCAACACCTTCTTGATGTACTTCTCTTACAACAATGTCAGTGTACCCGCCGCTCGATCTCGATTGTCCCGCATTCCAAGAATCTGGCTTAAAACTCTACTTATTCCCCTCTATTTATAGTGATAGTCATATCTAATACAAGAAAGTAATTTAAAGAATTACTGTCCCAGTTAACGTTTAATTCATGGAAACAAATATAAGGAAAATAAACATATTTTCAATTCTAATTATCAATTAAGGAATTAAATCATGACAATCAAATATGAAGATCTTTCCTATATTCTGCATGGTTTCTTTTTATACGATATCTAGAGTTTTCCAGAAGTCTTCATACCAAACATTTCGTGATAATTTTCAGGTTAATTATTTGATTGAATCATGCATATAATGCGACTTGAAGCACTTAATTTCATAACAAAAAATATAGAAACTAGGAAATTAATCTCAGAGAATCAACACTAAAAGTAATGATAAGATAGTTAACATTTACTTATTATAATTTTGAGGTTGATTCTGATATGATTTATATATTTCACAAATATTATTTTATTTAAAAGAAGAGAAAGAAAGATCAATAAGACACAAGATTAACATTGATGATTAGAGTATTTTTAGCGTGGTTACTTTTTTTTTTGCTTTTTTTTAGCGTGGTTACTTAGTCTTACTAAAGAGGCAATAATAAACATTTTTTTACAAATTCCTCCCCAGCTTCCTACATAATACCATAAATACCCAAAAGCAAAGAGAGAATAGCACCACTCCCTAATCTATACATACAAAGGTTAATTAATTATTCTCCTCTAAACATTAAGCCAACAATTAATATTCACTAATTAATTACCTACATAGAACACTAATTAATAATTCGAAAATACTAAATAATGAAGCCCTAATCTCTCATATCCCATACATGTTCCAATCAAGGCAGTTTGGATAGCCGTACTCCTGCACGTAGAAGAAGTCTGGTTCTGGTTCTGGTTCTGGCTCGGTACAAAAATCTTGTATAAGCGGCTGATATGTGATAGTTGAAAAAGAAGAACTCGGGCTGCTTGCTCCGCCCGATGCTATCATTTTGTTAGCCACTGAAAGCTTCTTCATCTCTTCTTCCACCTCCGACAATCTGTCCTTGAGCTTCATCACCTATTTAGTAAAAATAGTAAACAAAATCAAATTTAATCAAAAAATAACAAATAATTGTAATCTCCTTTTATTGAGAGATTATCATTGTTCATGATCCAATCCAAAGTCCATCTTCAGTTGGATTGGGCCTTACTATTTGGTGATGCAAAGAGGCCCTACATTATGCTATAATTACAAAATACAGCCTATATTAGGTGTTTTTTGTAATTTAAGCATAATAAAATGACTCTTCTAATAAACTTCTTTAGTCTTAAGGAGAAACGCAATGTACCCACAACCACGACCTTCCACAAATTTCTACTTTTTCTTATACACACACCTCAATTTTCCACAATAATTAATTTTAAACATTGCAAAAGAAATTAGTAACAAAACAGTTTACCTCATTCTCAAGATGACATTTTTCTACCACAACTGAATCATGCGCGGATTTAAGCTTCATGTACTCTTCTTCAAGTTGTTTATTCTTGTGTCTCGCGCGCCTATTCTGGAACCAGACTGCAACTTGTTTCGGGTCGAGACCGAGTTCGCTCGCAAGACTGACTTTACGACCTGTCTCAAGTTTCCTCTCATTTTTGAAGCTCATTTCCAAAAACTTGACTTGATCGTCATTTAGCCTTCGTTTCTTTAACTCGGCTGCTGACTCTCCCTTACCCTTCTTTCTTCTCCTCCTTGCTGTTCTTCCCTCCCCTAAAAATATTATGAAAAATTGTTAATTCAAAATTGGAATTAAAGACTGGAAAAATAGGAAATAAAAGACTCTTAATGAAGGTTTTCCTTCTCTTATTTGTTGAGGCATTGTAAGTGTTTTTTATAAGATTATTATTGATTTGGGTGTGTTTAAGACAATTTTGGGTTTATATTAGGTGAAATTCAGTTTAATGTTAAACGAAATTTCAGTATCACTAATTGTTTTTGAGAAGCAAATATTCACAAGAAAATTTGGAAAGCAAAACTAAACTTACACAAATAAAAAAAATCAAATTTACAAAAACGCAAAATACCATTTGGAGCTGGGTTGTAGTACTTTGGCACACCATAGGAGGGAAAAAGCATCTTCTCTTCAACTTGATTCATCTCTTCTTCTAATTCCTCTTTCACTCCTCTTTTTTCACTCTTTTTTCTCTCTCGTTCTCTCTTTTTAGTCTTCTTTCTTGAATTCCTCACTTGGAAACTAAAATCAAAACAGAGTTGTTAAGAAAGGAACAGAGGAGTGGTGTCTCTTTCACTTCTACAATGGTTCAATTTAAAGACACACCTTTCATTTATAAACGGGGAAAATTACACTGTACAAAAAGACCCCTGGTGGAAAAGAAAATAGCGGAAATACCACTGGTTGTAGAAATGACAAGAGGCTACTGGATTCCAGGAAACAAAAGACCTGGATTGTGTATTTTACCAAGCTGAAAAAAAAAAGTAGAGAAATATTTCCTCTTTTTATTTTTGAGGTAATATCAAGTGTACCCTTGCAAAATCTCAAAATATAATATTTTTTTTAGACATATTTGATGGATTTAGAGACTTTTGTAAATATGTGTTACATAAGTTTTATGTTTATCGGGATTTGAATCAATGATCTTTTACTATATATGTAAATACTTTACCAAGTAGCTATAGATCATTTCCCTCAAAATATAATGTATATTCCTACAAAGTAAGAAATAGCATGAATACTCTAAAAAGTCAAGAAATATGAAATATATAAAACATAAAAATTGTCATACATACATCTCATTCCATATGTATTTACAAGTTCATAAAATTATCCTTGCAAGTTGCAATCTATTCTATGATTTAAAAATGAATAAGTCCAATTCAATAAAAAAAAATGAACAAGTACATAAGGAGTAATTTACCACCACTAGGTTAGCCTAGTGGTCATGGTACCAACCTCATCTATCCATAGGTGAGAGGTTCGAATCCCACGTCTAGTAGGATTAATTTAAAATTTTAGATGAAGACATATAAGCACATCTAAAAGAGAACAAATATCAAACGATCGCTTGAAGTTCTCCCTCATTTTTACATATGGAGTAATTTAATTTAGGCAATTTTTTAATTAAGAGAGAAGATATTTTTTATTGAAAAAGAGAGAGGAGATTTTAATGACATTTTTCATATGTTTTAGAGATACACATGATATTTTCAATTTTAGAGGGGTATAGATATGGACGGAGCTTTATAAGGATTGAGAGGGCCATGGCCACTCAAGATTTTAGACTCAGTAATATATATTATAAGAGTTTAGTGAATAAAATCTCAAAATTTGTGTATTCATATGTATATTAATCCCCTTCAAAATTTTGTACAAGTGTAATCAGTAGTTTGAGAAATTTTCTCGCCCCAAACAGACCTAGTCAAGTTCTGTGACTTAGTATAGATAATATTAAGAGGTCTTCGAGGGGAATAAACAATAAATTATATTTTTGTGTTAGATAAATATTTAGATATAAAGGATTATTCAAATATTTATGAGAGGAAAGATTTTAATGAATTTTTTCATGTTTTTGGCGGTATCCAATATTTAGGGAATAATTTCACATTTTTTATTTTATACGTTATATTTTGTAGGTGGTACACATCAAATTGCACCACCTTTTATTTTTGATACTCTGGAAAGAAATATTGAAATGTTTTGTAAAAAGATAAAAAAGGTTATTTTTTATATTCTGAAAGAAATATTGAAATATTTTGGAAAAGGATACAAAAAGGGTGATGTTTTATTTTTGATATTCTGACAGAAATATTAAAATGTTTTGGAAAAGAATAAGAAAATGGTGTTGTTTTATTTTTAATATTCTGAAAAAAAAAAAAAAATGATAACTTGTAACTCTATTTCCCCACAAAAATATCATATATTATCATTGAACTCTATAATATCATAGTTTTTTAAATTTATATCATTTATGATATCATGATTTTTATATTTATCTCCCATATAATGTTATGACTTTAATATTTATATTTTATATGATATTATGATAGTGATGTTTTTATGGAAAAATGAGTGAGTATTATAGGAGTACTCGAAAAGAAATATTGAAATTGAAATGTTTTGGAAAAGGATAAAAGAGGATGCTGTAGGGACCGACACGTGTCAAGAAGGGAAAGGGGGAGCTTTCTATGTAAAGGTGGCTGTTCTGAAATTTCCTTCAAAAAAATTTGGGGATTTTGTAGCTAATTTTGACAGCTAGATCACATGATAATGATTATCACATTTTTTTTTTTTTTTGAGGAAATGATTATCACATCAATTTTGTACTTGCGCATGATTTCATACACGTCTTCTAGTTCTAACTATTTTGTCCATACAATTTATCTTTTAGGAAAATTGAGTGGGAAAATCCTATTCAGTATTTCTACTTGTGCGATAAAAAAAAATTCTGAATATGATTATTATATCAAGTATTTTCGAAGGAAATGTAGGCGTTTCGCTTAGATCTCATTTATATAAATATGCAGTCGTACATTATTTACAATTTACATTACATAGTTTTATCATAGCAAGTTTAATGTTTGTTTATTAACAAACTAATATTTTGATTATCAGTAAACAACCAATGCTCATAACACTATACCGTTGCCAATTCCAACTTGTGAGTTGCTCTTCAAAAAAAATAACCTTATAATAGAGAAGATTTTTTTTTTTACAAAAACAAGAAGTTTTTTCATACTTCCATTTGAAGTATGGAAAAAAAGGAAATCTGAAAATGTGACGGCTTAGAGAATGCCAAACGCGATGAAATTTCATATGCACTGTTTTTCTGATTTCAATATACTATTTTTTTTGTGTACTATTTTCACTTTTTTTTACGTATATATTATTTACACAAAATGAATCCTAAATACTATTTTTTTATTTTATATATTGTCTATTGCTCTATATATTATTTTTTGCGAAAAAGTAAGATCGTGATGCACGACGGGAAACCCATATCGTGCAGTATCGGGTCTCTGAAAAAAATTAAGTTTTTTACTTTTTGTTTTGAAACACCTAGCAATTAAACCATTATTTTTCTATTTTTCTTCATATTTCGACATAAAAAGGTTACATTCAAGCGCTCAATGTACAAAAAGAATGCTAAAAGAACTTATTTTTTACTTTTTGCATTCGAAAAATGCTATTTTTTAAACTCAAATATAGAAATGCTTTTTTTTTCTTTCAAATTTTGTATTATAATGTTATAAAAAAAAATCACAAACTAGTAGCTATTGAAACATGACACTACAAATAATTTTCAAATATTTCATTTGAATAAAAGTGTTTTTCTTTTGAAAAGTAAAGATTTGAGGAGTTTATAAAAATATAGAAATAATTAGCATGTAGTATATTATACTAGCACATAAAATCGGTATGTTTTATGAATTAGAGGCACTTTTTGTTGGCCATTTGAATAGTTATAAGCAAACTTAAATAGACACATGATATTATACTATAAAATCCCAAAGATGGTGATTGAAATGAAGTAAAATACCAAATACATGGTTTATTAAACATAAATGGAAGAAGAAGTTCAAATTACGAAATTAAGAAGCCGTTTACACAATTTGTCTTATGTTTAGGATGACTCATCAAAATCATTATAAGATGTTGATAGCGATACATTTTTCAATTCCAACATCCTTATTTGCATCATTGAATGCACGCCCTAGAAAACAAAATTAGGATACGATTCAATTAAATCGGCAATGTTAAATTATGACAATAGAAAAAAATTAGGATACGATTCAATTATGTGTAAAAACAATATTTTTGCAAACCTTGACAAATACTTGTTATCTTTTGAGAAAAGGATTATTGATGGTGAGAATCTTTTTTTGCAAACTTTTGTCAAAATAATTGTTATGTAATTGCAGAACTTAAAAATGACTATATTGATGGAGTTAAAATGTATTATTTTTTAGATCTTTTGACAAAAAAGTTTATATGGAAACATTTTGTAAAAAAGGAGTATTTTGGCAGTGTGAATGCATTATTAACATTTTCCTAACTTTTTCATAAAATGAAAGAATTATAGTTGTTCTATTATATTTGTTATATACTATATTGATTGTGTGAATGCATTATAGTTGTTATATACTATGTTGATTGTGTGAATGCATTAAAGCACGCATGTAATCTCCCAATAAAATGAAAGATATAGTATGCTAATAGCATGAATGGACAAATAGAAGTCGAGCAGCTTTCTTCTAGAAAAACTGAAAAAGTAATTCAAAAAAATGAGTGAGAATTTTCAACTAATTAATATTTATCCATTAGTAGTAAGCTTTTATTTATCTTCACGTGTTTGTTCAGTGCACGTTTTCTTCTGTATGATGAAGCAACAGTATATATAAAGGAATTTGGGTACGAAACTTGCAAAAATAGAAAGACAATTGGAACCCAAAATCTCGAGTCAACACAGAAATTAAATTTATAGTTTCAATTATTTGTCTTTTTCTCTAACTATTGAAAGATTAGAAAAGATGTTAATGTGTGCCAAATGATGAACTGTCAATTAGGAAACAAAATATACTAGATAGGATAAAAATGTGTACTTAACAGGGGAAAAATTGTTGAATATGATAAAAAAATATACTAGACAAAATAAAATGTACATTGTTGAGATCATGATAAAAGATTTATAGAAACACCTCTGATCGATTATACACAATCAACACACATGATCAACCATATATGATGAACTAGTAGCAGAGCTCGATAAATATGACTCAATCTGAAAAATGTTCCAATCTTGAGCCCATATCACCAAAATATATTTAAATGTAAAGTACCTGTGAACCTAATACGATTCGAAACCCGAACAATTTGTAACATGAAATAACCGAATCCAATTGACTCATGAATTAAACCTTATGTATTCGTCAAATATGACCTGCAAACATGTGATGCGTGACTCGAATCCACAAGGTTTGTTAATAAATGCTCTCTGTTTATGATACAATGAAATATACTGATTCTATAGAAAGTTTCTTGGCAGCATGTCTATCTGCTGTACGACCCAGTCAAGTAGCATTAGTGCTTGCATGTAATAGGTGGAAATTGTTGATAACATAGTACTTAATGATTAGTTTTCAACCTAGCTATCGATAGGCATTTGACACTCCATCCCGACATTTTTTTTTGGACAACGTTAAACTGTACATGTACACTTGTTTTTTAGTCTTTCTAATCAAAAGGCGCAGACTTAAGTACTTGAAGAAGGGAACGATAGGGACATATTTTGCATTAAATCTCATTTTTATCTTCAACATACAAATTATTTATCTTTATTAAAACATTTTTGGCTCATATGATTACCCTCTTGAAAGTATGTATTGAAATTGAAATTTAAAGAGGGCTTTCTATCCCTCTTCCAAATGTGATTATATAAAGAAAATTGAATTTATTGGTATCATTTCAATATATATATATATATATATATATATATGTGTGTGTGTGTGTGTGTGTGTGTGTGTGTGTGTGTGGGTAGAAGTATCTATTGGATTCCTATTAGATTGAGGAGACTAATTTTATGGTAATTATTAAATGAATACTTGAACAGCTAATAATGTAACTGAAAACTAATTTCAGTCTCGATTAAACTTAATTATGAAAAGTGGTGGTATCAGAATAAAGTATCAAAAGTGATAGAAAACATCTATATATTTCTACTTATATTATGGAATATATCTGTACAATATTCTTACAATAGGAAGGATCCAGATCAGGTACGTATTTGCACAAGACAATTCAACCAGTACTTTTCCACGGGTCTTCTATAATTCTAAGTCTATAACATGAATTGTGATTTATAATTATGAAAAAATCCTTCTAATTTTACATATCAGGATCTGTTTTGTAGGATCCAAACTTTTTATCATTGACTGCAGATAGGAACCAAGGTCACGGTTGATGAATCTTCTTTTACATGATTTACGGCTCTACTGATTGACTTTTTCCACTTAATCAAGAGTTGCGAATGATAGTAATTTGTACGATGAGTTGCATATAAATGTTATAATTGATTCTATCATCTTATATAATAAGATATAATTAAATATATCTCAAAAGTGTAAATAAATAAGTCTAACTATATGAATTCATCAATCTTTTACATTAGTGTCTCTTGTATGATTTTTTTATATATACTCAAGCGTAAAAAAAACTTTAAGACATGAAACATATATCAACAAAGAGTTGAAAATAAATAGAAAATTTAAACAAATTTATATATTACAATATTAGAAGGAGAAATATAATATATGACTAAGAATACTCACTAATAAATTGAAGAGGAAACAAATATAAAAACACTGATATAAAAAATGTGTTTATTAATTTGATAATAAATTGACATTTTTTATAGATGTAAAGTGTTCAATACGGTAAGGATAGAGCTGATATCATTATTTACGCCCGTTATTTATCTTCTGATATAGATATGAATCCGGATAGACAACAATCTGAATATAATTAGATATTAAATGGATGTAGATATTGTTCGTATATCACAAGCCCACATATTTGACTATAATTCTCAAATGCCATATCAATTTCCATAATTTTGCTTTATAACTCTCGGACATCTTTAGTACATAAAAAATATTGTCAATTTTTTTTTGTATACAAGATAGATTAGAGATTCCTACTATATATTAAAGAAAGATAGATTCATACTCCATAAAAAAATTCACTAGTATTTAAAAACAAATCATTATGAATAACTCACCAAAAATATATACCATTTTCAAAATTACAGGTTTTTGCCTCATGTGATTTCTTCGAATTGAGAGTATGTAAAAGAGAAAGATAATGAATCCATCTTATACTAGGTATTATGAAACCACAAGAGTTTCCTCGCTTGTGCAAGCAACAACAGCAATATTTTTTATGAATTATATTATCATTTTTTTTGAATGCGAGCTTGAGTGAATTATATTATCATTCATTATTGATGCAATATTTTGCTAACTAACGTCACCAACTATGAGTCAACAGCTCGAGACAAAGAAGCCTGTGCACTGGATGGTCTCAATACCCCACCCCCACCACTCAAGTGGTCAGGGGGAACGAACCCTGCTTCTAGCTAGGTTTATCAAAAAGGAGTTAGAATAGGAATTTAATGGAACCTCCAGTGGGGTAAAAATGTCTAAAAAAGAGACAAAGAAGCCTGAAAAATGAAGCCTGAAGGACGAGAAAATAACAAAACACAGTGGTGCAATGCAAAATGGATCACATGGCTCACACCAAAGAGAGAAAGACACACGTCGAGTAGGGAAAGAGCCCTGAGGAAATGGAACATAGGGGGCCCCTCTACGTGTCAAATTCTCACTTCTCCAACTGAGTCAGGCCCTGGTTTTGTTTACTTTCTGTAGCCAATCAATTAATTCACAATCTTTTTTTGGGTTTGTTTACTCTCTCTAGCCAATCGATTAATTCATACCCTCATTTTTTTCAGTTAACAGCCCTTAAAAAGGAGGCAGTCTTTTTTCAGTTCTTGGCCCCATTTTTTCCTATTTTTTTCTTCTGTTCTATCCTTACTGACATAGAGAGAGAGAGTGTTGAAATGATTAATATTTTGATGTTGGGACCTTATATGAAGAGTTTTTGAGAAAAATAAAAATAGTATTTAAGTTGCTATTTTCCGTACCATGAAAGAGAATGGGCATGTTTGATTTGGTGTATTTCAATATTAGTGCGCTGTGCATTATCAAATACACGCATTCATAAAATATATGTATTATGATTTATGTTGAGTGTTTAATTTGGTGTATTTTAAAAATATCTATCTCAAATATTATTATTTGATTTTTTGTTAAAAATCATAAATTTTATTTTTCGTTAAGTGGCTAATTTTATTTCATATTTCATTATGACCGATTAAATTTATTTTATCAAAATATACCTTTAATTTAATTTTATATATCAAGATTTTGAATGTATTATAAAATTCCCGGATTTGAGTCCTCAAATCCGGGATTTCACAAAATCACAATTTTTTTTTTTGTAAGATCATGTATTTACAAATAGGATCTACTCAAATACACCAAAAAAAACATGCTCATAAATTTAGGTAAAAAACAACTACGTGCTAACGGGGCTTATGGATTCGTCGCAATATAATGGGTGCTTGAGGTAGTAATATTTAAAATGAAAAATGTTAGCAAATTTACTCTTTTCCAATATTTTGCCGGAATTTTTATTTTATATCCTTACCTAGATGGAGCAATTAAACGATAATATTTTTAGCGTGGTGACCTGCAGAAAGGGTTTCTTGACAAAAACGTAAAAAGTATATAAATTATTATTTCTTGGTTTACCGTATATAAGATTGTTCCCTATATAAAATTGTATATAAAGGACAAAACAATATATAATGAACTGATATGTTAGCACATATTGAGGAAGAGAGGGGTTTGTACACTTTAGAATCTAATGAACTGGCTAACTCATCCACTACTATATACTCTTTTGTCATATTTGTACACTGCCCTTTTGGAGTGCAAATTCAACAATTTATGTTTTTCAATTATTTTTTTTTTTTGCCAAAAGAACCTCTATAAATGAAATGTGGTACAGGACATAAATAAAATGTTTTGAATTGGTTTTATTTATCAGAATAGATATTACTATTTTGTATATTCATGTTGGGACCGATAAACCGTTTTTACCTCTTTCTAGGAAAAGAGAACAGAAACAAAACAAAAATCATACAGGGCCTGTTTATACTCTCTAGCTTGTTTGGGGGGATTTGTTATGTATTGGATAATGAAAACTATAAAATGATTTATGCCTTGACTTAAGCTTTTAGACATCATGAATCTGAAGAGATATTGTCCAAATAGCTTTTAGGCATCATGAATCAACCACAATTTTAAGTACAACCCATTATGAATAGCTGACTATTCTGTTTGGATTTGGACATTGTATAATTAAGCCTGAATTAGCTTGACCATTTATATATAGTACAATTTTCTGTTGATTTTACAACTAGGATCTGGATAATCACCTTTCTCTTCTTTTTTGAGGATAGTGACCTTTATCTTCTGATATTTCCTGAAATATTCAAAACTCAGTTAATAGAGTACTTAAATGAAAAACAGGCTTTCTAAATAAGCAGGGGATCACATTGTTTTTTCTACTAATCTAGAAACACAACTTCTAAGAAACCAGAATCCAAATTGGAATAAATCCAGAGTCCGAATTCCGGATATTTAGAGTTGTTGTAAGTGTCCAATAGAGTGTGTAACAATGTAATATATTTCTTCAATAATTCTAAAACCCCAAAAAATCAACTTTTATATTTCGCCATTGCCGAGACCAATTTATGAATTATTAGATTTTACAAATTTCTTCATTCCTTATATTTGAAGGATTTAAACAGTAAATCCCATAAAATATCTCAACTCAAACAAATTTCCTTAACAAAAGTCTGAATTTCAAAATCCAAATGCCCACACCTTCAAATATTTGACTCACATTAACAATGAAGCCATAGTCCAAATCTAGACATGACCTTTCTTTAGTTTACTAAATATTTTATGCTTTTTGGATATTAAAGCTAAGAAGACGCATTTGCCCTTTGTTTTAAGATACCATGCCCCAATGCTATTCACATGTCTTTGTGTACCTTCTAAGTTCTGATTGCCACTTGAAAGCAAAGAAACTATTTTTATCCTAAACTTCTTCACACTTATATTCTACAACTTAATACTATGCACTGCTCTGTTGACTTCTCACTGGATTACTGTGCCTCCTCGTACGGGAATTGCTTAACAAGCCAACAAATGTTTGAGTAGTAGAAGGTCGTGAATATTGGATGTGAGGTATATAGGTTTTAACTTTAGTTAATCCAAAGTGGAGAGAATTGGATAAGGATCATTATATATAGAGATGATTCTCAACTCCTCTCATTTCACCTTATTGGAAACTTGCTGCTATTTTGGTTAAAATACTCATAAATACTCATTTGTAATTAATGAATGACACCAATTTTAGTTATTGAGACTAATTAAACTTATCTAGTTGTGTCTTGCTGATCAATTATATGATATGGAATACTGAATCTGTACTAAAATTTGTCGACTCAAGTATTGCTGATTCAAATGCTCATAGATTGTTAAGAAATTCATAGAAGAATCATACACTAACAAATGATTCATTCAAGAAAATTCAACTAGATAAATTTTCAATATGTATTATAATTGAATTTAAAAGGACACAAAAATATTTATATTTTTCATCATGTTAGTAGACAATTGTGAATTCTACTATAGAATTTAAATAAAGATAAAGACTATCATATGCTAGAATTCTGTAAAATAAGAACATTGAAATTCTTTTATAGAAATATATGATTATTTATGCTAATTGTACAATAACATAACCAAAATAAAAAATATTTTTTATTTACGAAATAAATTTTCACAACCATCATAAAAGATTATGTATCAATTAAATAATGTATGATTATGTTTAAAATTTTATCAAATATTTTCTTTAATTATCTTTGTTGTATTAATTTTATAAAGATAACTATATTATAGAAACAAGAGGAAGGAGATGCCAATCATTTCCACCATAACAACCAAAGTAAGTAGTATCTCAAACATAAGCCCATGAGGTAATCGTCCAAATAAAATAATTAGAGATAAAGAGAGAGAGGAGTGCATGCTTTTGTGGTGGGATTCCCTCACAATCACATGCTAGCCTAGCTAACATTCTAGAACCTCTCAATGAGAGATTAATTAAGAGAGAATCAAAGGCTATACGTATAATTTCAGTTACACCCAATCAAACATAAAAATATCATTCTAATCCATCATTTCCTTTTATTCTTTTTAAAAAGTGCATGAACCATCACTCTATCTTAAGCATATAGATAAGAAATGAGAATTATTTAAGAATTTTTTGAAACAAACAAAAAAAATGAAACATTAATAAAGATCTAAGATATATATTAACCCATTTCAAAAAATCAAAAATGTATGCAGATGAAGATATATATTAATCTATGAAACATTAATGAGAATGTTGTCCAAATTTTTTTTGTTACGATACTTTCATACTTTCCAGCATGTTCATTCGCATCGTGTATTCCATTTTATTATTTTAGTTTATTGCTGATTGATACTGTAGATTCTAAGTCAAAAATCGAATGTGCTTTCGTTTGATCCCATCAAACTTAGTTGATGGAGGTTTCATCATGTGTAATATTTGGTATACATATGTTTTTAAGGTATTTGTGATATTTAAAAGTTCGTAGGGCAAGTAATATTTTGATATTAGATATTACTGAGAGGGCTAAGTATGAAATTGTCCTTTGATTAAGAGAGAATCAATAAAGTCTATTAGAATAAAGAAGGAGATTTTGATAAAGAAATGAAGGATTAAAGAAAGAGGTGCCATGCTTATCCCAGACACCCCTCTCTCCTGTTCCCCATCCTCCAACCCAACCACTAATTAACCCTTTATTAAGCTAATTACTTGTACTACTCAACTTGAGTCTTTTGCGAGGCTCCTCTCCATTCCAGACAAAATTGAGACAATCATTTATTGGATATTTGTTTTACACTACCTATAAATGAAAAAAACAAATTATCTTAAGGATATTTTGGATTGATGGTTTCGTGAACAAGAAATGCAAGATATTTAACTTAATACGATATTATGAGTTTAGATGATATATAATTTGTAATATTTAAGAAAGATATTTGAAAAAGTAACTATAGGTCTACCTTATAAGAAGGACCTCTTGACAAGGATGGAATATAGTGAAAATGTGAACTAAAATAAAATTATTTCCAGTAAAATGTTAAGTTATCTAAAAAATCCACTTTTTTATTAATCTATCCTAAATATATAACATCTTTAGTTAAAATAATTGATTTTTTCTGTTCCACAGTTTCAATGGTTGCCAAATACCTACATATGATAACTTAAAACCGGCTCCATTTGAGATTATAATTGGAGAGGAAGTAAGGAAAGAGTAGGTTACAAACTTGAACTTACAACTCAAATCTCTTGGTCTTGGAAGAAATGAGCCTTTAATTATTAGTTAATTTCAAGATTAATATAAATTAAGCTAGCACATAATTAACAAATGAGTAACTCACATTGGGAAAAAAAGTTCCATCAATTAAGACCCAAACTTAACCATTGGCTAGGATGTCTTGTATATACGTCGGTGGGACTTAATGGAACAAATTAAATATCCAAACCGGCGCGTGCCCATCTTATTAGTCTCCCTTTTGATCCTCTTTACAAAAAATGCTATGTTTTTCCTTTTGTGTACCAACCATAGTCTTTTGTATGATATTGTAATTATAGTTATTTAATTTTTATACATTCTACGTTGTTCTTTCTTTTTTGTAAATTATAGCTAGATTTTTTTTTGAAAGTAAAAATTATAGCTACAATAAATCTTGTGAACTTTGGTAATAATTTTTTTTGAATGCATATATCCCTAAATATGGATCATATTGACTTGAACTATAATAATCTATTATGTGGTTATTACTTGTGCTTCTATAATCAACTATATACATTTTACATATGTATATATATATACAGATGTGTGTGTATATATATATATATATATATATATATATATATATATATATATATATATATTCAAACAAGAATATAATAATGATTAGCATTGTATAATTTTATATTTGTTCTGACTGTAAGTAGATTTCACAATGTACTTGCATTTTCATCTGAATTCTTCCATATTCATGTAAAAATTAATTTGAATCATAACAACATAAATTGACATTCATAAGTTTCTTTTGTTAAACATTTCACTTTTATACGATGCAAAATATATTAAGTTATTACTGAGTTTAAGGGAGCAGTAAATTTATGTGTGCATAGAATTAAGTGAGTTGTTTAACTTAGTTGAAATGAAAGGTTAACTAGGTTTATGGCTAACCTCTCCTTAAAAGGTGCCTCTTTATGTGCCACATTTCAAGGGTATAAGACTTGGCTTCAAATCCAAGGCACAAATGAGTCTGATTTGTTGGGATTTTGGAGCACCTGCATATCACAATGTTTATATTGTTTATTAGTATATGGGATTAGGCTAAGTAGCTCTTATAAATTAAATTACCAATTACCATAGGTCCATAGCTATCATTCAATTGAGGAAAAGTAATGGTTTTATGTGTGATTTCCACTTGTCCTTGTATGATGAAACAGCATCAATAGGGTGAAATTTATAAAGAGAAATTTACACACAAAAACACAGCTAAATTACAAACAAATCCCTACATTATTGAAAATAAGAAGAAATCCCTCTATTCTTTAGGAAATTGCAAAAAAAATGCATATCATGCTAAAATGTGACATTGTTAAAGAAATCATGTTAATAAAATCATATCGTTTTTTAGATAAATTAAATCACATCGTTAGCAAAGCTTGTTCATTTTTGAAGACTAATTTCACCATCTAATCGAAGTGTAATTATAGTAGCAAAAATGCAAAAAGTCAAAATAAAATAAATGACTAAAATATCCAAACTAGAAAAATAAGTTCCACATAATATATATAATTTAATGAAGCATTTACCATAGGGGATCAACCTTGAAGGGGACCTAAGATAAAAATAAAAGAGAGAAAAAAGACAAAGCAAAGGCCAAGAGATAAAGCTGAATGAGAAGAGAGCATCCATTGGTTAGTTAAGGATTGATTCTTAGCCCTTAAGCCGAGACCTAGAGATTATTAATCAACTAATTAACTATATTGTTTTGTTAATTAAGACATGATTAGTGCGTATCTCGACAAATTTAAAGCTAAGTCTTTCAAAATTTCTAAAATTTCTGCTTGCGTAATACATAAAGTAAAGACATTGCTTTTCTACATGACAAAAAGGTTATAAAAGATATAGTATACTTTCTCAAACTCTTATTTTTAAGAAAAAAACTTTGCTGTGGAAAGAGTTAATTGTTGCTCTGATAGATCAAGAAGATATTATGTCTTTTCATTTATGCCTAGAAAATAACTACAAACTAATCAATTTATATTTAATTTAAATCAATTAGTCCATACAAAACTACTATATATCTAAAATAAGGCGAATTGGAAATCACGATGGGTCTGAAAATGACCCGCGCATGACACGCGACATGCTTGTAGGCCTCCGGCGCCTCCTCCATATTCTTCCTGTCGCTCATTTCTTCTCCTACACGACAGATCTGGTATGTACTGTTTATCGGCTGAAGACTTATATATATATATAGAGGGACTAAAATACATACGTAAGTACATATCTTATTTTGCTTACGTATGCATATTTGGTTATAAAAAGTGAAAATTCAAATTTTAACCATACGGATGTATTATATATGTGAGAATCAATTTTCACAGGAATCAGAATAATATATCATCGCCATCATGTATCATCAAAATATATATATTACTATCATCATAACATATAAATACATATTTTGATGATACATGATAACAATAATATATTATTTCGATTCCTGTGAAAATTGATCCAGAACATATTCAAAACATATATATTACATCCGTACGGTTGAAATTTGAATTTTCGCTTTTTATAACCAAATATGCATCCGTAAGCAAAATAAGGCATGAACTTACGTATGTATTTTAGTCTCTCTCCTATATATATATATATATATATATATATATATCATCTTACGGTATTATTATATACTATTTTTTGCCTCATTATATATTGTTTTATATTAATTACATATTGTTATATCATATCTATGTACTCTTTTCTTCCGAATTATATATACTTGTTATATCCGAACTTTATATTATATATATATACTATTTTTTTGTCTCGAATTATATATTGTTATATATGTATATATTGTTTATTTGAATTGTATACTGTTATATTATTATCTATATATTGTTTTCGTCGCTGCGCCTATGTTTTCATATCTTAGCAGTCAGCTTCATCCCGTCATACTGCCGTCGTCGCATGTGCAGGTGGAAGTCACCGGTTAGAGATTCATCGCGTCGCCATCGTGTTTTGGCTGATGTGGCGTCAGCAGTCGCGCACGGGTCGTTACCAGACACGTCGCGCAATATCACATCCCCTAAAATAATGTGTTTCTACCAAAGTAGCCCAAATCATTAAATTTCTGTATTGTTTACTATATGCTTATATTATGCTAATTTATTTATTTTTTGCATGTTTATTTTTTATTTCTTTCATATCAACTTTACAAGAGCATCAAATAAAAACAATAAACTAAAGATTAGGATGGATATTAAGGGGTAATGGCCTTGAAAAACTGAAACGTGGCATGGGGCTACCCTTTGCTTTTTAATCATTTATTATGTAGGCTCTAAGCTGTCACCTTTGTGGGGTTTTATTATTAAATGGAGAATAATTTTCTTCTATTTTTATGAATTTATTTATTTAAATGGGGGGCTCGGTACTCTACAGTAATTTTCTACTGGCCAATTGAAGAAAGGATGTGATTGATAATATTTGTATATGTTTTTAAGGTGATTGCTGTTTGGATTAGGGCTTTTGGTAAGAGGTGTCGATAAAGGAGAAAGCTTGATAACTTTGGTGAGTGAATAAATACTTCAAGAAAAATTTGTAAAAAAAAAAAACCCTATGTTATACAAAATTGCAAATTAAACCCTCTTTAGTCTTCAAATATTCAAAGAATAACCCTTATAAATTATAACTAAATCTAAATCACATATAAATGTGTTAGATTTGTGCGTGTCATATTTACACAGGGTCATACTAATTTTCTCTTTATCGTTCCAACTATTAATACTTCTAGTTACATATATTAATTATACATAAATTATTACATTTTGTATGTTAATTCTACTCCACGATAGAGGCTATTCTTTAAAATTTTGAGATATATAGTGTGTTTTTTCAGGCAATTTTCACTAATCTAGTTTTTTGTTGCAATTCAGATAAAATGGAAGAGGCTTTTTAGGAATTTTCTGAAAGTTCAATGATGACCAATCAGTTGTTTAAATACATATAAGAGGGTAGGTCCTCATATCAAGTCATAAATGAGGCAGTCACACTACATTTATTAACTTTTTGATTTTTGTATTTATAATATCAATTTCCAGATGTAATTCATAAATATACATCTTAATGTGTTGAAAATATTTTAGAGTATACATTATATAAATTATCAATTATAAGTTATAACTCATGTGATGTACAATTTTATGTTGCATAAACAAAAAAAAAATCATGCTTTTTCTCTTACAGCCAAAATCATTTCTTCTTCTAATATTATTTTTAACGATACAGTATGCATGATAAGTATAGACTAGAAATTATCACAATTATCAGTATTTTAAACAAATTGTAACTTGTGAGGTGTTAATAACTGTTATAAACTAGGTATAACCCTCGTTCCGTTTCGGAGATGCATTTTTTTATTAAGAATAAGATTAAACTTAAACATAACTTGTACACAATCATAAAAAAAAATTCATTAATTTAGTATTTGTTAATATTATATATTACATTGTTAGGCGGGAAAATTAAGACATATTGATATTCAAGAGAGGCAATTAACAAAGTATAGGCCTACTTGTCTCAAAAAAAACATATAGGCCTACATGCATAATATAAAAAAATACTTACCAAAATCTGGGCCAACATGCATAATATAAAAAACACAATAATATATGGGCCAGTGAATATAAATTAGGGGAAATAGATGTTAAATATGGGCCATTGGATATGAAGAGGAAATAGATGATGCAATGGAGATAATGTTAAAAATACTAATGGAGGGGTTAAATATAATATTTTCTTTCTTCTCCCCCTCTCCCTCTGCCATAATTTTGCTTTTTCTCCGTTGATTTCCAATTTCATCCCCCTCTGCTTCCTCTTCAATTAATCACGCATATTAATTCCCATTATATTATTGAAAACCCTAAAACACAATTGAGGCCGACGGCTGGTTGCATCTATCAATTTTTTTTTCTCTTTTCTTCCATGAAACCCGAGAATCTACTGAGTTGTGATGAGAGAAGATGATTATGACTAAGCTGCATATTTTGTCAGTCTTGGAATAGAAAATTAATTTCAGACATGCACTGTTAGCTTCAAATGCTTCTAGCACGTATTCCTTCTAGAAGACGGTCCCTTAGAATCCTAACTCCACCAAAAATATCAACCCCTAAACAAAAACACAATCTAAACCGACCATCCTTCATTGCATGAATCTAAAACCAAAAAATAAACATATTAGATTCTCTCCTCTTTTTCCACCTCCTTTATGCTTCCGTTTTGGATTTTTTTTTTCAAAATGGCACTGTTCATGGAAATAATTAAACAGTTAGCACTCGTTTGAAAAAAAATTGGAAACTAGCACTTCCGCCATCACTGTTGGCGGAACCAAAGTTGGTTCCGCCATCAGTGATGACGGAACCCATTATACCCCTGTTTGACGTCCTAAAACCCTATTAATTAGCTAATTAACTGGTTCCGCCATCACCGATGGCGGAACCAGTGCCAGAGATTTTTCGAACAATTTTCCTGCGCGAGAAGTTACTAACATTGGTTCCGCCATCACCGATGGCGGAACCAATGTGGCATTTTCACAATTAACGCTAGGGTTCAGCAGTTTTTAGCAAAAAAAAATTACAAAAAAGAAAAGAAAAACACTGGTTTCGCCATCACTGATGGCGGAACCAGTGCCAGTGATTTTTCCGGAAATTTGTGTTATTTGTGTTACATATTTTTTTTTGTTTGAATTATGTTTGGTTTGAATTAAACAATACTTTAACTGAATTAGTAAAGAAGAAAATAAATTGATTAACGAAATAAATTTCTAATTAATAATTTAACAAAATAAATCCCTAATTTTGTACTTTCCTTTGTACCGGAAAGTACAAAGGAACATTACTGATGGCGATTGCTTCCGACGCAAATGACCAGTTATTTCCTTTAGCTTTTGCTTTGGTTAAGAGCGAGAAGAATCCCTAACAAAATTAGGGATTTATTTTGTTAAATTATTAATTAGAAATTTATTTCGTTAATCAATTTATTTTCTTCTTTGCTAATTCAGTTAAAGTATTGTTTAATTCAAACCAAACATAATTCAAAAAAAAAATATATATATAACACAAATAACACAAATTTTCGGAAAAATCACTGGCACTGGTTCCGCCATCAGTGATGGCAGAACCAGTGTTTTTCTTTTTTTTTTTAATTTTTTTTTGCTAAAAACTGCTGAACCCTAGCGTTAATTGCGAAAATGTCACATTGGTTCCGTCATCGGTGATGGCGGAACCAATGTAAGTAACTTCTCGTGCAGGAAAATTGTTCGAAAAATCTCTGGCACTGGTTCCGCCATCGGTGATGGCGAAACCAGTTAATTAGCTAATTAATGGGGTTTTAGAGTGCCAAACAGGGATATAATGGGTTCCGCCATCATTGATGGCGGAACCAACTTTGGTTCCGCTAATAGTGATGGCGGAAGTGCTAGTTTCCAAATTTTTTTTAAACGAGTGATAACTGTTTAATTATTTCCGTGAACAGTGTCATTTTGAAAAAAAAAATCTCCCTTTTGGGGTAACTGAAACAAAACAATGTGAGTGGGCAACTGGGCATCAAATGCTCATTCTCCATTATTTATGACAAAATTTCATTATTTAGTATAGTACATAATATCTCAATTTTAAATTAATGGAGATGATTAAAGTCATTAAGAAAATTCCTTGTATGTATGAAATTCAAAATTTATTTCCTGGATTAATAAAGGAGGTGGCAGGTGGCCCCCCCATCTTCTGTCAGTAAAAAAGACCTTGTCCTCTATAATTTTTCAAATTATAAATTTACAATTCTCAAAATTAATATTCATACTATTCGAACAACAGAAAAATAATTCCAGAGAAAAGGAATTTCCTCTTCACTTCACCGGTCTCTCTCTCTTTCCACTAACTACTAAAAAAACCATCAACAGTAATTAAAATAACAAAGATGCTTCCGGTCTTAATATGAATAAATGAGCTAATGGCATTTATTGTAATAATCTTAATATTTAAGGGTTTTTATTGAAATGAAAATTATCAACTGAATAAAACATTCATTATATGGTAATTTTTGAATTGAGTAACATATGCTTGTAGAGATGACCCACTATGTATTGTGAGTATACTATTTTCCACAGAAGATCATAACTTGCGACACGTGTTAGATGGAGAAAAGAAGTTCATATCGCTGTATTCTTTTAAGAATATCAGTAGGCTTTTTTATAAATTAAAATGACCCGGCCCAATTTTAACTACTGCTAGTTTTATTCACAACAACATAAAAAGCCCAAATAACAGAACCTAATTATTATCTTCGTTGATTTAATCATCAAAAAGGGACAAAAGTTTAATCAAATAAATCATTTTTGTAAGAAGTATAATGAATCGAGAAAATGAAGAGGTTCAGTTCTCCAAGAATTAATAGCGCAAATGTACATTTTGAGGGGGTTTTCCAAGTATATATTCTTCCAAAATTACATAAAATAGTTTAGGGCACAAATAATTCAAGACATATTGAGGATTTTTTTTTTGTGGTATATAATATTAAAAATTATTTGTAATGTTTAACCTCCTAAAGACTATATAACTGAGAAGATATATAATATGATTATGTTACATGACTATTCTACAAAATATGACTCATTTACATTGTTGTGTTTTAAGTGAATTGGACCGAGTACCTAGTGGTCATAACTCTTAGGAGCCAATATATGGATCGACTGATCAAACTACAAATGATTAAACTCTGAATCGAATTTAATTTTAATTTATTTAGACGATTGTGAAGTCCTACATCTAAATGAATCCATGTTATCAAAAAGTTTCAATCCATCCAATAAAGTATTTTTTCCTAATACATTTTATTATCTTATTTAATCACCTTATGGTTGGTTTCCTCCGATATTCTAAACCTGAATGCTCAAGTTGACAAAAAGGTTTAAAAGGAAAAATCATATCTTAAGAAATATAATAATTCTAATAACAGAGTTGTATAAGACCAGAGATTAATATATAGCATGATCACATTGCATGTGTTTCGAATGACTCCTTCATGCATATATGACTAGCTTTACATTGCATTATCATGATCATATAATGAATGATTTTTGAATGTTTATGACAAGGTCCAATTGCATTAGCATGATCATAATGAGTGATTTTTGAATGTTTATGACCAGCTCCAATTGCATGTTAATATGTACATAGATATACATATTGCATGACTTGAAAAAATTAATCATGCAAATTTTGTGATTAGGTTCAATTCACATGTCAATATGCATCATGTTCATTTACTGTTAAAAAATAACAATACTAACTACAACCAACCCAAATATTAGTCATGATGTGAAAAATTCTAGAAGTAACTCTAAATATCTCATGTCTTGCAAAATATCTTACTTCTAAACACATCTATCTAAATATCTAAGTTCTCGATAGCTAATTTCCTGTATTCTACAAAAACATCTTAGGTCTAGATTTCTCCATCTACTATTATACTCCAGAAGGAATCGAAGAGGACCATGTAGCGATTCATCTTTAACATCCCAAATTTTAAAATGACTAAATTTTTAAAATAACTTTGAATATTCACACCATTGAATACCTTCAAATTTGAAATTCGCCGTCGAATAC
The DNA here is from genome assembly GCA_024447665.1 of Juncus inflexus. Classification (NCBI taxonomy): domain Eukaryota; kingdom Viridiplantae; phylum Streptophyta; class Magnoliopsida; order Poales; family Juncaceae; genus Juncus; species Juncus inflexus. The sequence goes on along the minus strand of JAJHPC010000012.1, from coordinate 9,554,854 downwards.
CATTCTAACAAGGAAATAGTTTGCTATTCTTAAAATTGTTGATTCTTTTTTTGAGGGAAAATAGTTGCCATTCTACTGTGGCAACATTTTCTATTAAATGAAACAAATAATACAGCACATACATGTCTAATTACAAAATGAGCAAAAATTAATTAAATTAATCATTTTTTTCTCAAAAAGTACAATGAATCGTGAAAATGAAGAGGTTCATTTCCCCAAGAGGTCCATTCAGCTATTAATTCTCGCGCAAATAATTCAACACATTTTATCGAGTTTTTCCCTGGTATATATTGTTCCAAAATTTCTTAAATAAGTCAAGGGCACAAATAATTCAACACATTTTTATTAATCTTCAAAGATATTCCTAAATAAGTTAAGGGTGACTTGGCCCTATTTTGAGGGTTAGGTTTGCTGAATTAAGCTCAACCTTTTAAAATTTGATATTTGACAAATTTATCTCACTATAAATTTTCGTATAGTACATTTTCTTCATTAGTGTCTTATTTTTAATAATTATTTCTTGTTAGTAAACATTACAAAATGATTTTTTTTTTCAAAAGTATTAAAAAATAAAAGGTTGGCATTCAACACAACAAAACTAACCCTCAAAATAAAGGTTTAAAAACTTAAAAATGAGAAGTAATTTATTTACAAATTAACATTATTTTTTAATTATTTAATAAAAGGATACTTGCTAAAGGAGGCTTTCGTGAATAAGCACCTGGAATGCTGATAATCACTTGACTTTCTTTTAATTGTTTGAATGATTTTACATGGTCTGAATTAGAATCCTACAAAATATATAAACAAACAAATAAATAAATAAATAAATAAAACAAGAACTGAAAATTGAAACTTGAGTTTTGCATTTAAATATCCTAAAATAAGGCACTCATATGGTCTATGATAAATAAAATAATAATAAATAATTTAACTAAAATACTAAATAATAATAGAATAATAAAAAATAATAAGAAATAAATCAAACTACATAATAAATAAAATAAATAATTTAATTGAAAATCAAAATTTGACTTACCACATTTACATATCCTAATAGAAGGCACTCATATGGTCTATGATGAAACAAGTCTAAATCACAAATCAACGATCCGTCCTTCTTTACCTATATAATAATATTCACACAAAAAAATAAAAAATATTCATATAATAAAAATTTAATTATATTTTCATTATATTTTTCGGGATATTTCACGTATATAATTTGAAAAACTCAATATATCAAATTTACCCTTCCAAAAATGCAAATATCAAATTTATCCCTTCAAAACATCAAAAATATCAAATTTGCCCTATAAGCAAATTTCAGGGCACTTTTGTCCAAAATAAATTAACTCAAAGATTTAAACATAGTTCAAAAGATTTTTTTTTTTTTTTGAAGGCAAAACCTATAGTTCAAAAGAATTAACAATAGTTAGTTTATCGGATTTTTGTTTTAATTAACGGTATGGGCAAATTTGGAATCTTTCGAAATTTTGAAAGATGAATTTGATATTTGAAGTTTTGGAAAAGTAAATTTTATATTTTAAGTTTTTGGAAGGATATACATGAAAGTCTCCCTATACTATTTTACCTCGAGCCAATAGAAATGGACAACATTTGTGACGCCGCAAAAAGGAAATAATTCATCAAATACAAAATCTTAAAATGTCTTTCAATTTTATAAATATCAACAAAAAAATAGTTCATATTCATTAAAAATAACATTCTATTCACAAATTAACTAACTATATTATATTTTTTACGTTGAGCGGATATAAACGAAAATATTTGTCGCCCCAAAAATCTTGAAATTTCTTGTGATTTTATAAATATTCACAAAAAAAATAATTCATATCCATTAAAAAATAACATTATATTCTTTTTTACCTTGAGCCAATAGAAATGAACAACATTTGTGACGCCCCAAAGGGGAAATAATTCATCAAACACAAAATCTTGGAATTTCTCGCGATTTGTGACCCATAAAGCAACAAGAGCTCCGTTTGAATGAGCGAGCTTTTTAATTGGAAGGAATAAAAAATGTTTGTTTGGTAAAGTTGGATACCTACAAAAAGATAATGATATAATTACATATATGCCCTTAGAAAATATCTAAATATCAATTATGCCCATGCAAAAGTGAAAATATGATTTATACCCTTATAAATATAGGAAAATGATTGATAATCCTGCTTTTCTAATTTCTTCAAATAAAGTAAAATTCAATAATTTTTCATTTTGTTTAATTATTTTTTATTATAATATATAGAATGATAAGTCTTTTCATAAAAAAAAAAGATAGAATGATAAGTAAAATTACTTTGATTTTTGGCGAGCACTTGCATTTTCCCATGGAGGATCGATTACAATTAGGTTGAACCCTTCATTAGATTTTTCTAAGAGAAAAAGACATGCCAATTTAATCATATAAAAAATAATAATAATAAAAGAATAAATATGCAAATAAATAAATATAATGATTACATACCAGGAATGAGTTTGTGAACTTGTTTCAAATCAGACTTTCATTTCCACATGTGAACAAATAAAAGCAAAACAAACATAATTAATCCTTGTTTTTAACTAAATTATACAATTGCGAATAAAATAATAAACAACATAAATACATCATTACCATCAGAAAATTGCATCTTTGGGGTAAAATATACTTCCTGTTCTGAAATTCCACCTCACAATCATCATCAGTATCAACATTAATCACATTATTAAACAAAGGAATTAATCTCCTGCCATTAGCCTGACCAACCCTCAAATCTGAAATCCAAAATCAATTCATCAAAAAATTAATTCCAAATCTTTTCAATCCAATTCAAACAAATTGGGAATTAATCGATTCATTAACCAACAAATACTAACCTTGATCCTCATCTTCTCCACACGAAAGTGAAATCTCAGAGAAATTCGCTCTCCAATTACTCCCCAACTCAACAAAATTACACTCAGACCTCCTTTCCTCACAAGTCAACATCGATTCATCACTCTTAACCACTTCAGGCAGAATCCTCACAAGCTCATCCGCCTCCATAAGCTTCCTGTGTGCTTCCACCAACAACGGCCGTACTTCCTGATGTCTCCTCTCCGCTCTTAATTCCCTCTCGTTCAAACACGGACGCTCCTTCTTCTTGCGCTTCCGCTTCCTATCGGGCTGTGATTTCTCTTCTACTCCGTGCGATTCTTCTTCTTGAAAGGGGCGGGAGTAGTAAGCGGAAGGAGAGAGGCGGAAATGACAGTAGGATTCGTTGAGGAGGCGCACGGGGTCTACGAACACGGCGGCGCCGGAGAGATTGTATACGCCGGAGTTGATGAAGGCGGTGAGCTCCGGCGAGTGGCTCCGCCGCGGCTCCATTCGCGTCAAAAATCAGAGTGCAAGATTGATGGGAGGTGATATTCTAAGAGCATATTTCTTATTCTGAGAGCGTTTTCTCAGTTGGAGAATGCTTATTTCTTATTCTCTCAGCTCTTAGAATGAGAAATCTGCTCTCAAACTATCATTCCCCTATAATTAACGTTGATCTTGTTCTCAGGCGGGGACAGTGTAGTGTAGTGTAGTCTTCTGTGTGGTGGGTTGAAGGCTGGATTTGTGAGCTATTTGGTATGGTTAGATTGATGGTAATGGTAACTGATTTTGGGGTGATTTTTGGGATTTTGAGATGTAATTAGAGCTTTGAAAATGAAAATTAGAGAGTTTTTATATATTTTTTAGGAAAATTCTTCAAAAACCCCCTAACTTTTTTGGATATTATCGAAAACTCCCTAACTTTTTAGATTCCTTCAAATACCCCCTATAAAGTGGGTTGAATTTTTTTTTTGCCCCCTATGGTGTTATGTTTAACTTTTCCATCCAAAATATTTCTTAATTGGCTAAAATGCCCTTACATTATTATTTTCAAATTTTATTTTATCCAATTCAAAATAATAAATGAATGAAAAATAATATTTCATGATGTTATTTTAAAGATATTTTATAATATCGATTTTGATGCATTAATTCATTTTATGATATTATATTACATAATATATTTTATTATTATATAATTTATAATTTTATATTGCATAAAATATTATTTTCTTCTCTACTATTTATATAAGTTTATTCATATTTTAGTTCTCATTTAATATTAATAGTTGATGTAAATTATATTTATTGAATAAAATTAAATATGAAAGTAATTATATAAGGGCATTTTGGTCCATTAAAAAGTTTAATGGATGGAAAAGTTCAAGTTAACCCCATAGGGGGTTAAAAAAAAATTCAATTCACTTTATATGGGGTTTTTGAAGAATTTGAAAAGATAGGGGTTTTCGATAAATTCTAGAAAAGTTAGGGGGTTTTTGAAGAATTTCCCTATTTTTTATATGATTAGAGTTTTGTAATTTTTAGATAAATAGTATGAAAATAGACTAGAGAAAAGATAAGACGTTTTATAGTTTTTTTTAAATATGTCAAATATCTAATTGTTACTTAAAAAGAAAAAGAAATGAATATTAATGATAATAAGATTTTCAATATAAAATTCTCTCTAATATCATTAGATTTATAAGCATCTTTTGTTAAATTTGAGTAACATCACATTTCTTTCATCGTCTTTTTCTGGTTCAAAGTAGACATTTCAATTCTGAGTTTATTAATTAATTTGTCAAATTTAAATTATTTTGAAAATCTACTTTGCCTCCGGAATGCCTCTACATGTGATGATGCGGTCAGCAAACATCATTACCAGTAAGTAGAGTTTCCAAATAACAGGAAAAATGATTTTTCTCGCTTGCCACGTAGAAGAAACTTGATTTCGGTTAAAATCGAGACCGGTTTTAGTTACCAAGGAAATGATACTATTGGTGAAAAGAAAGTCATTTATTTTTCTGATAAAGTTGAGTTGATTGAAGCAAATTTAACGTAGAACTATGCACGGAAGCAAATTATAATGTTCTCTTTCAAGAAAATTTAACTTAACATTATAAAATTCAAACCATTCTTCATCTTTTGAGGGGAAAAAAAATTAATAATGCTCTTCAAATCACCGTTGACGATAATAAATTCTCACTTATCATTTATCTTTATTTTAATTTTTATTTCTATGCTATTTCTAAAACACTAATGTATTGAAAATGCTCCCGCTCCCTTCCTCCCACTGACTCACTACACATACCACAACTATAAACCGGTGACATACAACTTACACAAATTAAGTTTCTAAGATGAGGTTTTTTTTTGTGTTTTATTTTTTTGAAGAATAATTCATCAGACAGTATTATTATTTTTTTTTGGTAGTAGGCGAATAGCCTATTAGATTTTTATTTAAGAAGAGAAATGACATTTACAAATACCGATTGGAAAAAACACAAACACAATTACTCAAACAACATTCCTCTAAAGAGTAGCCATTTAATCTAAAGAACTTATTGTTTCTCTCGCAAGCTACTATTTATTTTTATTTTAACTGAAGTCTATCCGGCTCTTAGCTTCCTGCAATCCGGCGAGATAGTATTATTTAAAAAATAACCAAGTCACTAGTACTTTCGTCCGAGACTCTTCTAATGAATAGTGTCATTGTCTTGATAACTAAAACTAGCCTCAATTTTATTGAAATTAGATTCCATCCAGCGGAAATGCTAATATCTGAATTATTTTCAAACCAGCATCATCATATGTGAATTATTCTTAAAACAGTAAAACAGTGCCAAAACAAACAAAACAAAAAAAAAAGTCGAACTCGAGCCATATATATTCGCCGCGAGTTTCACGCACTCATAAATCTATTCGCGCTAGGCAGCGCGCTCTTCCCGCTTCTCTCAAGTCCTTACCTCAAAAAACATCTCCAGTGCATCAATGGAGCTCCTCTCCTCTCCTCTCACTCCTCGCCCACTCCGCCTCATCGCACCTCAATTCCTCCTTCCTTCAATCCAGCCTCAGTTGATTAATCACGCGCAGCTGAGGCTAATCACTCACGCCGGCGCCGGGATTAGAATCACCAGGTTTGATTATTCTTCGGATTGGAAGAAGGGGAGTAGAATTCATCATGGATTGGTTCGGGCTTCGAAGGGGAATGAATTACTGCCTGAGAGGTTGACGGGTGGAGTTGCGGTTGGATCAGCTCTCACGGTGATTCTGGCCGTGATGAATCGCGTTCTTTACAAACTCGCTCTTGTACCCATGAGGAATTATCCTTTCTTCCTCGCCCAAATCACCACATTTGGGTACTCAGTTCTCACAATTCCCTGCTCCTTTCTTCAATTTTCGTTTTACATTTTCTCTGTTTCAGTTACGTGGCAGTATACTTCACGATCCTCTTCATAAGATACCGCAAGAAGATAATCACGAAGGAAATGCTTGGATTGCCGAAAGCTCCGTTCATGGCTATTGGAGCGCTGGAAGCTCTCGGAGTGGCGTCAGGCATGGCGTCAGCCGCCGTGCTGCCCGGCCCCACCATTCCAATCCTCAACCAGTCTTTTCTCGTCTGGCAGTTACTCTTTTCTGCTCTGTTTTTGAGAAGGAGGTATTCGAGGAATCAGGTTTTGGGGTGCTTGCTTGTCACTGTTGGTGTGATTCTTGCAGTAGCAAGGTGAAGGAAAGAAAGAGAGATTAATTGAGAGTTAATTAATTTTATGTTGGTTTAATTTTTTGATTTTTTTTTGTTTTTGTTAATGTAGTGGGACGAGTGAAGGTCAAGTTTTATCGGATGTTGAGTTTATTTGGCCGGCGTTAATGCTGGCTTCAGCTGCATTTCAGTCTGGTGCATCTATTCTTAAGGTTCAAAATCACATTATTTAATAATATTATATAAATATTTATATTATATCATAATTGGTAAAGTATTTTTTACATAATGCAGGAGTTTGTTTTCATTGATGGAGCAAGGCGGCTTAAGGTATTGTATTTTATTTTTTTTTAATATGAGAAAAAGATGCATTATTTTTGTGAAATATGTATTAAAATGAAATAATATATTTTTCTTCAGGGAAAACCACCAGATATATTTGTTGTCAATTCTTTCGGTTCCGGTTTTCAGGTGAATTATTCTTAGTTTCTTTTTCATTTCACCCCTATTTTATACATTTCCATTTTTAGCTAAGAATCTAAATTAATACATTTTTTTATAATAAATATGTAGGCTCTATTTGTTTTTCTTCTTCTCCCAATTCTTTCAAATTTGAGAGGAATTCCTTTCGCTGAGTTGCCATCTTATCTTAAATGTGGTGCTGCTTGTTTTTTAAATTTTAACGGAAATTTAACTGGCAAGTATTCTTTCAATTCAACCCTTATTTTTTTCCCAAATTTAGAAAAGAAAATTGTATAAGTATAGTGGGTAAATTGTTATTATTATTCTGATTTCAGATTGCCAAGGAGCTCCATTACTGCCTCTCCTATTTATAACCCTAAATATGGCTTTCAATATTTCGTTGCTTAATTTGGTCAAGATGACATCAGCCCTAATTGCTTCTCTTGCTTCCACCTTAGCTGGTACCCTAATTATATTTTCTTTATTTTTTAATTTTTTTCGTAGATTGCAAAAATAAGGCTTAATTGCACAAAATAATGGTTATAATCACACCATTTGAGGCCAATTGCGGCTGATTTGAGGATTAAATTGACCATTTTTAATTCGATTTTTTCTAATGTTTTTATTATTATTCTATATCACGAATAGTTTTTCGAAATAGGTTGAGCTTTTTTTTTCCATAGATTACAAAAATGAGGCTTAAATGCATTTAATAATTGTTAAAACTCATCAACTGGGCTGATTTGAGGACTAAATTGACCACATTTTTAATTTGACTTTTTTCTGATTTTTTTTTATTTTTTTGTAGTGCCAATTTCTATATATGTTTTATCGCTTCCATTACCTTATCTCCCTCAAGAGACCAGCTTGAGCACATCTTTCATTATCGGTTCGGCAATTTTGGTGCTTGGTCTCATTTTATACAACCTTCCTCAACCCAAAAATGAGCTCAAAGTTAATTGAGATTTACCAAAAGGTAACGACAAACAATTTTCTAGCCTATACTGGTTTCAATCAATTGTCAGTTGATTATTTTTATCCTTTTATTCACAAAGAAAGGTTTTATGGGGGCATTTTTGTATGAAATGGTTTATTTGTATCGTTAATATATGAGCTTCAAATGTTATTTTTTCATGAAACCAAGTCTTGTCAAGTATTGTTCTGTTTATCAATACAAAATTTATTCATTGTGCAGTTACCTGTATTTTTCATGTGCGAAAACGTTTGTGAACATGAAAAAGTTGTCATATATTCTTGTGTTGAAGACTTTTTCATATAAGATTTTAAGTTATATTTAGGCATTCTGCATTTGTTACACATGAACCCCCTTTAGAAGACATGTAGTCAAAACATTAATAGAATTATAGAATTTTTTTTTTCTTGGTTCTGCTGTATGTTCTCAATCTAAACCAGGTGAGTCGAGGGAACTTCTTTGGTCATTAAAAAGTAATATTTTTTTCTTGTAAACAAAAGAGGAGGAAATAACTTATTGAATTAGAAAGAATAAATATATTAGTAGATGACAAAATTTGAAGTTGACCCGAAAATCCCGCGTGATTGAATAGTACCAAATTATTTTCCATACTTATGAGACACACCTTTGACATTCCATTTTGCATAATCTGGTTGGATCCTCCCCTGAAACATGAAGATCCTCGTCCAAAGTGATGTCCGAAGCATTTAAATCATCTGCCAAAGTGTTAACACAAACCACAAATAGAAAAAAGCTATTTTAAGTAAAAACCCAAATACAATAATAAAACGAACCCAATGTTCCTGAATTTCTAAAACACAAATGTTTCAATTAGTTAATTCATATTGTAATATAAATGAAAAAAAATAGTGAATTCAGATTGAAGGTACGTGTAGTCTATCAAAGACTTAAACGGTAGATCCATGAAGATAAACAAAAGTGACATGCTAGACGCAGTGATGAATAAACCTCAGAATCCAGGCATCCATGAGCCAAGAAAAGAAAGTCCAAAAGGCTAGGAATACCTACTGTGCTGGCTGTACTAATATCTATTCAACTTGTTTTATTGCAAACTCGATCGCATACTCAGTGATGCTCACGCATAAACTATGGCTCCCCACTGGATATTAAAACTAAACTATTGAGGTGAGAATGATAAAATATGGGATTGAATAAAAAATTGGAAAAAGATTTGGACTCTCATCTTATTTAGTTTTTATTGACTCCTAATAAAATGGGAGCCCAAATTGGGAATTGGCTCATGTACTTGAATTTTTTTTGTTAATTCTTAATGGCTCTAATATATTTCAGCACAAAATTCATAGTTTTATTTTGATTTCTATTTATACCTTTGTATTTATAATAATATATCTTAGATTCTCAACATTATACCTTTATATTCTCATCAATATATCTTATTTTCTAAATATTATACTTTTGTTATATTCACCGCAATCTAACTTATATTCTAAACAATAAAAAAAGAATACTAAAATAGTTGAATGTACAAGTCTCATCATACTGATATAGAAGATGAGACTAATAAAGAAACATCTCTGCCAAAAAGAGATAAATATCTTTATAGTTTTATATTACCAACAATATTTTTATATGAGAAATTCACTGAGAGTCATAAAGAGTTACTAAACAAAACAATTAGAAGTTAAATTTCGTGAGAGTCATTTTGGAGCTTCTAATATTGTCAACAAAATATAAGAGTTTGGGAGTGCATAGAATAGGGAGCTCCGAAATATTTTAAATGAGTCCCATTTTTATGGACATATGACGGTTTCTACTTGGACGGGAGTCGGGGAGGCACAATTTATGAGAGGTAATTAGCCGGTCCCTAAAAAATTTGCTCCAAATCAGCTTTAGCCCCAAATCAATTTCTCTGTATAGAGCTAATTCGCCCAAAATACTTACCCAAGAATTAAAGGAGCATAAATCACCTAGAATTGTTTCTGTACAAGACCTTTTGTAGCGGTATTTCTCAAATTACGTACATAAAAAACTAGTAACTAAAAGAAAAATGAAAAAAAAAATCTAATCTTGCTGTCTTGATTTCATTTTACCTGTGAAAATTACTCTATGAAGATGCTCTAGTCCGCATGTCAATTAATCCATCTCTGATTGTACGGTCCGGATATTCCCTTTGATGAACTCAACCAATCACCCACCTAGCCATGCGGCAATGATGAGGTGGCGGATTGGAAATACGTCAATCAGGAAGATATTAAGAAGTGGCACGCAAGAAACCTGAGAAAGAAGAAAAAAGAGTGAAGCCATTGATTTGTGTGTGAGAGGATGTGCAATCGGACCTGAGAAACCTTTGCGTAAACATTTGATTAATTTGAAAGTTGATATCCTCCAATGTCTTGTTGAAGAATTGGAAATTCTTTTTGGTTTGTCGGAATAACTACTTTTTCCTTATCCTTTCATTCTTTGGAAAAAAGCGCTTCTATATATTTCACATTTTATAGCAATTTATTGCATGCATTTTACATGAAGTACGCACTTAATTAGTAAAGGCAATTTGTCTGTTTTCATGTACATTTCTGCAGAATCCCAAAATATCATATATAACCCAATCAGATTGAATATTATTTTACCTTCAATAAAAAAATGAATACTATGAAAGCCAGCAATAAACAAAGTTCAAGCTTACTTCGTAAATTTAAATACGATAGTTTTTCATGCTAATAAAAAAATCCAAAACATTGGACACAACTTAACCCATAATGTTACTTCCAAGACAATGAATGCATGGTACTATAAAATAAGGAAGGAAACATAAAAATATCCTTACAAAATATGGTATATATTATAGGGAAATATTTCAACAACCCCAAATTTTTGTAAAATTGGTGAATAACTCTCATCTTTTTTATTTTATTTTATTGAATCTTAGTATTAAAAGGAATATCACTAGATCCTAAATTAATTACATTCTGAAACATAGCGAGTTCTCTTCATTGACGGGTAAGAAAAGTTAATTGTTTATATCCAACGGGAAATGAGAGTTCATAAATGATGAAAGTGTAAAAACACCCATATAAATGAATATTTTTTAGCCCCTATAAAATCAAAAGTTTTATTTACTCTCTCCAAGATTTATTGAACGAAACTCAAAATGGCTCATAAACAATAGAAAATAAAAAGAGATTATATGTTCAATTTAGATAGAGAGATAAATGAAATATTAACAATAAACATTATACAAGAATATCATATAATTATCTTACCATTGATTATATATCAGGATTAATCTTCTATTTTATGATAGAGGCTTAATGAAGAGTGATTATTGTTAATTTTAAGGGAAAAAATTTGGACCTCCCATTTTATTTAGCTTCTATTGCCTCCCAATAGAATGGGAACCAAAACTAAGAGCCGAAACTATTGCCTCCCCATATACTTGAATATTTTTCTATTAGCTCCTAATGGCTCCAATATATTTCAGCTCAAAATTTCAACCGACTCATATTGTTGGCTATCGAGTTCTCATATATTTCAGCCGAAAGTTCTATAGTTTTATTTTGATTTCTATTAGACCTTTATATTCACAACAATATACCTTAAATTTTAAATATTATACCTTTATATTGTCAGCAATATATTTTATATTCTAAACATTATAAATTTTTATTCACAACAATATATTTTTTATCTCACATCATGAGTTTTTTTCTGTGATAAGATGCCAATTTAGACCTAGAAGATTAGACTAATTAAGAAATATCTCCGTAAAAAAGATGCAATATATTTTTATATCGCAATAATATGCCTTATATTCTAAACAATATACTTTATATTTCTAACAATATATCTTATACGAGAAATTCAATGAGAGCCATAGGGAGCTACAAAAAAAAATTATATATTTAATTTCATTAGAATAATTTTGGAAGCTTGTAATCCTTTAAGCAAATATAGGAGCTCCGGAGTCCATTTAATTGGGAGCCCCTATAATTTCTAAGGCTCCCATTTCTGTGACATGTGGCGTGATCTCGTTGGTTGGGAGTCGGAAAGTCTCAATTTGTGGAAGATTAATAGTTAGTCCCAAATTTTAATACTAGCTTGTTGTTAGGTTCTTACAAAGCCGGGTATACATCATTATTGGCAGCCAACTATGTGGTTTTTTATACATTTTTTTTTTGTGAATAAATGGAGTAGATTCATGCGTTTTACTTACAAACTGTGTTAAAATAGAAAGGTAATACAAAATATTTTAATGAAATAAATATAAAAATAAAATAAATAAAACAAAAAGTAACAATAAATAAATGAATTTTCCAAAATTTTATTAACATTTTTTTTGAATTGCAGAAACATGCGATCACATACTAGACTATAATTTAATGTTTACAATAAAGAAAATAAAAAAGAAACACGAAAAAAATACAAGGAATCAGAAATTAAAGTATCACAACTAATACAATCACTCTACACTTTCTTAGAGAAGGATAATTCCTAACAATTTGCAACCGAATTCGTCACTTCTAGTGCCGTCCATCGTAAGAGAGGATTCGTTGGCCTTTGAAAATTTGTGAAAATCCGACGGTTTCGCTCTAGCCATATGCACCATAACCCTGCAATCCACAAAACATCCCAACTTCTAGCTTGCTCTTTAGAAAGCTTTGCACGATGAGATAGCCATAAGTCGACCGGAGAGACATTTAGGTTTGCCGAGATGTTCATACTTGCCAAAATTGCCGTCCAATATCTCAAGAGGCGAAGTTGCAATGGATGAACAAAAGATCTCTATCTTCAAAACCTTGGAGCAAGTCGGGTTGTGAGGCCATACATCTGCTTTTCAAATCTTATTAACATGTTAAATATTTGCTGATTTGGCCGTTGAATGTATTCCATGTTGTTATCCTTCCTTATTTTTTAGTACAAGGTGCAAACGACGAGAAAAGTCACAAACAGGAGGATTAATAGATGCTTGGTCGACAAATCAACCAAGAAATCTGTGATCTTTGAAATATTATTTGAATTTGTAGTTTCATATAATGCACCTTGATATCCTTCCTGATTTAATTTTCTTCTCTAACATCTCCTTTAAACCTGAAAAATAAAATGATCACACTACCATTGATTATAATTCGAAACAAAGTAAATTTCTCAATTTTTCAGTATGTATTTATTCTTTTGAAGTGTGAACTTTGAGAAAACACCACCTTCTTTTTTCTTTTGTTTTTACTATTTCTAAAAAATTTGATTCTATTATCAAGGATGATTTGTAACTAAATTGGACTTTTTTTTTGAATATTTGGAGCAGGCTTATAAATCTTGCGCCCATCTTTTATTAAAATAAAAATTATTTGCAAAATCATTTACAGAAAGAAGAAAAGAAAACTATTTAAATTGACCAAAAACTATTAAAAAAAAAAACTAAAGGAAAGAAAATTAGGAATTAGATTCAATAAAGTCTCTTCGAGTCTGTAGAATCAGCGCCGCTACCTCCCAATGGTTGGAGTAATTTTCTATGAACGTTCTATTGCATCTCTCCCTCCAAATTCCAAAGAAGAAAAATATTAATAGTTGTTTTAGCTTCATTGATTCTCTTCAATCGAAAATTTGTTGTAAGAATACCACATGATTTTGTGATATGTTCAACTCCTGATTCAATAGTTGTGCTACAATTCTCCAGACTTGGGCTGTAAAGGGAAAAAGGTTAAATAAATGTTCCACATATTTGTTTTCCTTTTTACAAAGCACACATCGATTAACTATGCTCCAACCTCTTAGATTATCGACTATCAAAATTTTATTTTGTTGTGCTAACCAAATGTATTTGCATTCTCAATGGTGCTCTTATTTTCGAAACATTCTTCAATAAATTACCAGAATGAACATCTCTAACTAGCACTTTGTAAGTGTTTCTGGTAGTAAAACGGCCTATCTGTTCCCTTTTCATTTAATTGAATCCCCTGATGCTATGAGATTCAAGGAGTTGGTTTTAATTTGTTGTTCTGATAACTCTTGCATTGTCTTGTTTGATAATGGGTTTCTTACATGCAAATCTCTTGCAAGATTTGTTTCTTGAACACACTGATAAAATTCCACCAATGTACAATTTCTTTGTTGGGAGAAAGAATATAGTGAGGATAGTGCAAATTTGAGTCTTCCGTCACTCCAATACAACCCAGAAATTGAACATTTGTCCATCCCCAATAATAAATTATGTGCTGGCAAAAAAGAAATTTAATAGTTTGCAAACATCATTCCAGAAGAAGGAATCTTGGGTTGAATTCCTCTTTTCATCCGGATTTGCAAACTTTATCAGACTTATTAGCTTTTGCCAATTAGATCCGTTTTCTTAAAAAAATTTCCATAAACATTTGGTCATAAGCGCTTTATTAAATAATTCTAGATCAATTATGCCCAAACCTCCTACTTCCTTCGGTCTACATGCTTTTTTTTCAAGAAAGCAGATTATAACCCGATTCTTTATTTCCTTTCCATAGAAAATTTCTTCTTATTTTATTAATTTCTTTTATCACCCATTTTGGAAAAGAGAAAACTGAGAGATAATAAACAGGAATAGTAGTCAGCACTGAGTTAATGAGTACCAATCTCCCCCCTATCGAGAGAAAATGTTTTTGCCACCCCTGAAGTCTCTTAGCAATTTTTTCTATTATCAGACGAAACTACAGTTTAGTTGGTCTTTTATAATGTAAAGATAAGTCTAAATATCTCATAGACAAATTTGTCGCGGAGTATCCCAAATTCTCTGCTAGACTACTCAATTCATTGTCATAAACCTGAATTGCAGCCATTTGTGACTTATCGAAATTTATTTTTAAACCTGAGACTTTTCTAAATATTTTCAAGATTAAACCTCCTGATCTGGACAACCTCCGGCAGGATAAAGAAGATGGAATAGTCGGCATAAAATTGCCTGATATAAATATCCGGGACCGGTCTAATAAAGAAGCATCTATTTATTAATTTCTCTATTATTCTCGCTAAAGTATCCATAACTATAATAAATAGGTATGGTGATAAAAAATATCCTTGTCTAACTCCCCTTTTTAAGTATACATTTTTTCCGGATACTCGATTTTAAAATAATTCTTGTTGAACACTTTAAAATGTCATTTTGTGTCCAAGTCCTCTATTTATTACTAAAATCTTTTACTTGGAGAATAGCATCAATAAAATCCCAACTAACAACATCAAAAGCCGTATAAATATCAGGCTTTAAATATTAGTATAAGAATTTTCTGTACGTAGGATTTATTTAATATTTCCCTCACGAACATAAAGCAATCATCAATATTCCTACCTTCAATAAAGCCGGATTGATTTCTTAAAATTAAATCATCTATATATCTCTTTAGTCTATTGGCCATTACTTTTGAGAATATCTTTTGAAGGCTGCTAATTAAATTTATTGGTTTGAAGTCCTTCGGGTGACAAGCATTTGCCTTCTTTGGAATTAATGTAATAAAAGATTAATTGAATTTTCCCAGTCCTATCGGGGTGTGAGTTTCGTTATTCAAAATCGTCAATATTTCTTCCTTTAAATCAGACCAATAAGACCTAAAAAATTCTCCCGTAAAGCCATCGGGTCCAAGAGACTTATCTTTCGACCAATGCTCTATCACTTCATTAATCTCTTACATTTTGAATGGTTCATCAAGACCAATTAGTTCGTGATTTGAATCTTCGAAAACCCGATATAAAATTAAAACTTGTTTAATACAAACCTTTTCCCCTTCATTGCCCATTAAATTCAGATAAAATGTATGTAGAATATCTGCCTTCTTTTTATGTTCTCTAATTTTCTCATCATGATTCTTCAACACCGGAATCATTAAATTATTTTTATTTAACTAAACTAGATTTTGATTAATAGATATACGCGAAAGACACTTAAATTCTCCGTAATTATTAAAAAAAAAAAAGAAAGTAAACTAGGTCATTTTATCTAGATTCATTAGGTACCTATTCCAAGTCAAAAGACAATTACATAACTCGTATCAGTAGAACATTTTATTATTAAAATGACTTAACTGAATACTTTTTTTGGAACTACATAAATTCATTTTATTAATTTTCCATAAATCAAATTATAGATTTTCAAACTACTTTTTCGCGACAATAACTTACAACAAACATGATCCTCTATTCAAATATTATCATTGACCAACATATCCGATCCACTTTTTGAGAAAACACCAGAACAACTTATTTATCCAACTAAAAATTGATACGCTCCAATATCTCACTTGTCTATTCTTATTGAATAATATATTTGAGTTTTCAAGAGCTCTTGTTTCTCTCCATATTGGAATAAACATTTTTATCATTGCTTCCATTCCTAAAAGCCTCGTTATAAAGACCCTCATTTTGCACGCTATTTACATGCAGTGCTCACCCCTGTAGGAACCATTTGTATGAAATTTTGTCATGCTTAATCATCACTTTTGAAAAATAACGTTTTTGTATGATCTACCTTATCAAAGCATAACTTTCGCTCAATTTATTGTTTCCCTAATAGTTTATGTTTAGTTCGCAAGTTTAATCGGTAAGACACCCCGTTAATTTTAAACGAAACACAAATTCAAATTACGTCGAACACATTTAGTTCAATATTTAGCAATTTTTTGTTAAGCAAATGATTCATTTTCTAGTTGATAAAATTTATTACATATGGATTAATAGTTTATGAGTTTAAATCCTAACAAATATCTTATTTAGCATATATTTAACAAAGTTTCTCAACTTATCAAACAATGAGATGAATCTAAAAAATTTAGTTTCTGATTAGTTAGTACTAAAATGAAAAAAACAACATAGCCAAAACATAAAGAAAACACATTTTTAAAGTGACAAGAAAAAAATCAGAAAGATGATGCTTGAACGGAAGCTCGACGATTAATTGATATCTTTAATTAAACTTAATTAAAAGATTAGTTTCTTCCATAATTTTTTGTACGTATTTTTTTGAATGGAAATATTTATAAATTTGTCATTATTGAGATATTAAAAAATATATATATATATAGATGTAAGTACTAACACATAACTAATGTCAATAAACGACTAATTGATGGCGATTTTCAAAATGAAGTTACTTTTTATTTTGGTTCTGGTTATGTACGGCAGAAACGCTGCTCACACTTTGTTATATATTTTTTTGCCACATTTCACATGCATCTCTACAAAACCTTATAAATTTATGTATACTCTTGCCTTGCAGAACATGAGATATCACAAATGCATTACAAAATCATAATAATAATAATGATGATAATAATAATAATCATATTAATAATGATAATAATAAATGAATAAAAAAATTATGTTTTTTTTACAGTTCTATATTTCCTTTTTTAAGGAAAAAACATATATAATATTAATGCAAACTTCCTCTACGTAAAACGGATACAAATATTGAAATGTCTTTATCCTGAAAAATAAAATATTCTTTGTGTTACATTTACCCAATTGGTTTTGTTGGGGAACCAGAAAATGGAGGAATTTTGATAAATTAAGATAGGTTTTATTAATTTGAACACGTCAAAGAGATAAGTTTCTAAATTTACTGGCTTGAATTTCAAAATTGTGTTAATTGGCTGGTGAATTTTTTTGTATGTTTTTTTGTTTCGTGACCAAAATATCAGATTGTTTTATTTGGATAAAATTTGATATTTGCGTTTGTTGGCACATAAATTTGTTAAAGCACAGTTTTGAAGTTGCATCATCTTTTTTTTTTATTTTTTTGTTGCTAATTTGATTTAATCCGACATAAAATAGTGTATATTACTTTATCTGGCGCGTGAACTGGTTGAAACACACATTTGAATAACGTTTCTTTCATTAGGATAGAATTTGATATTCGATCTTAGTATGTAAATTTGTTAAAACTCAGGTTTCAAGTTACATCCGTTTTTAAATTTTTTGCTAGTTTGGTTTATTCGACATACAATAATGTATATTTCTTTTACGTGTGAACTAGTTAAAACACACATTTGAGGTAATTTATTGTTATCTTGATAAGGCATTTCTGTTATGACAAGTCAAGCAATTAATTATTATTCGTTACATTCTTTCCAACGCCCTCATTCCCTTCTTAGTACTTTTGTGTATATATAATGCAGACCACATGACATTTTTTTTCATAGAAGACAGCTTTGAAATATCAGGACTGAATGAGTTGGTACAAAATCATGGATTCTAAATGGAGTTCTTCAGTGATTTTAATTTATGCTTTGTTTCTCGTGTGCTTTAGTGCCAATTACGTGGCTTGTGATTCAAATTCGAGTGCGACTTTAACGGTTAATGCATTAAGTCAATATGGGAGAAAAATACCAGAAACTCTCTTTGGCGTATTTTTTGAGGTAAGTTATTTTACATTATATTGAATGGATTTTGTTAACTCATACTATGTTTGATTGATGGTAATTGTTGTAATTAAACCTAAAAGTTTTTTCATTTAAAGTTATAGTATAAATTCTTACATTAGTCAGATATCAGCCCACAACTAATTAGGATAGTGACACACAGAGTAGAAAGAAATCAATTCAGTGCTCCAAATGCACTGCCAATTTAAAATATTGAGACACAATATGGCTGGTCAAAATAATTTCAATATGACATTTTCGATCATTATACATTTATGCATTTCAAATGTTTTTAATTGATGTACGTGTCTATGACATTTTCGATCATTATACATTTATGCATTTCAAATGTTTTTAATTGGTGTACGTGTCTATCTATAGAATATACTTTTTAACCTAATCAAGGTATCTTTTTAAATACTAATTTATCTTTTTACGTTGCTAACAACTATATACTCATATTATGACCAATATACTATTTTTACTATATATCTTCTACTCATCAAATATACATTTTTATAGGAGATTAACAATGCTGGAGCTGGCGGGTTATGGGCAGAACTTGTCAATAACAGAGGTAAATGTTTATTTACATTTTAACCACTTTTTTTTTGTTTTTTTTTGAAAAATTACAAAAAAAGGGCAAATTTCAGCCATCTCAGAATGAAAAATAGAACCTAAATAAACACTAAGAGAAAAATGCAATCTAACAATTATTAAATCTAAACTATATTTTTTTTCTCAAAAAATCTCAAAAAAAAAAAATCTAAAAAACATTTTTATTATTTTAACAAACTTAAATATTTATAATGATAGTAATTATTATTATTATTTTTTTTTGAAGAGGAGTAATTATTATTATTACAATCCCCATCATCATTATTCTTCTACTTATTATTATTTAGGGTTTGAGCAAGGAGGACAGGACACACCTTCAGACTTCTCGCCATGGGGCGTAATTGGAAACTCATCAGTTCTTTCGGCTGGAACTGACCGTTCTAGCTTGTTTAAGAGGAATCCAGTTGCTCTGAGAATGGATGTTAATTGTGATGGTAATGAATGCCCTTCTAGTGGAGTCGGAGTTTATAATCCCGGATTCTGGGGCATGGTACGCGCACAACTTTTATACTAAATTCTTTTTTTTCTTCTGTTTTCACATATAACTATTGGTAAAAATTTAGGTGAATTTGATTATGGTTATTGATTAATTATGATTCTTTAAATTTCAGAACATAGAGGATGGAAAGACGTACAAGCTTACATTATATGTTAAATCATCAGACTCATTTAACATTTCTGTTTCTCTTACGACTTCTGACGGGCTGATGAAGTTGGCTTCAACAAATATTATGTAAAATTAACTTCTTTCGTAATCTCAGTTTTTGGTTTGAAGAATAGTGACTAAATTAATATTTAAAATAGTTTAATAATTGTGTTTTTTTTGTTTAATTGTGTAGAGCATCTTCTGCTTCCGTTGTGTCGGACTGGACTAAAGTACAAGTTGAATTAGTCGCCAGTGGCTCAACAGTCAATGGACGTCTCCAGTTGACGACTAAAAAGAAAGGAACCATTTGGCTCGACCAAGTCTCTCTAATGCCTGCTGACACCTACAAGGTATAAAAGACGATCGACAAAACATTATATTGCTCAATTTGATTTAATATTGATAAAAATTAGAATCTAATTTTGATTTGTTGGATGGTAATGTTTTATATGTAGGGACATGGTTTTCGAAAGGATCTTTTCGCCATGGTAGCCGACTTGAAGCCTGCATTCATTAGGTTTCCAGGCAAGTCATGTTTAATCAATTCATTGTCATCTCAAGTAACAAAAATTGTAGTTTTTTCAATTTTTTTTAAATGTTTATTTGTTTATTTTAATAGGTGGGTGCTATATTGAGGGAGACAGATTGTGGAACGCGTTCCGATGGAGCGCTTCAGTTGGTCCGTGGGAAGAAAGGCCGGGCCATTATGGTGATGTTTGGAATTATTGGACCGATGATGGTCTAGGTTATTATGAATTACTTCAGGTAATTTTAAATATATTGTATATCAGGATATTTTTATGAAAGTTTTTTAGATTGAGCCCACAATTTGTGGGTTGATAGAATTTGTTAAATATATGCGACACATGATTGCGTTTTGCTGAAATTCGAAATTGGAATCTCACTCAAAGTTCTAAGTTGGCTTATTTCTTGAGCTAATAAGTCTTTTATGAAAATTTGTTATATGTTGAGTTATATTTTTTTAATTCGAATTAGTTTTTTTTTTTTTTTTTTTTGAAGCTTCCGGAGGCGATTGTCTCACCGAGATTATATTAAATAAAAATAAAAAGTTCATACAAATAAAAGAAAATAAAAATAAAAAGAGATATTTACAACACAGATTTAAAAGAATTAGTTGATTGTGCATGAATTTTATATGATTTATTAAGCCTCAATGTAGCCTATTAAGTCTCAATTGGCCTAGTTTTAGGCATCTTGCATGAAACATTTTATTAATGCACTTTGGTTGGACCAAATAGAAAATCAAAAGCTTGTCTTTTGTTTAGTTAAAATATTTATCGATATACTTGATGACTTTCTGCAGCTTGCTGAAGATCTTGGTGCAGCTCCAGTATGGGTTATAAGCAATGGTAATTTATTTAATTTTTCTACATTATAGACATTCTAAGAACAAAATGGAGTCAATTTATCTTTTTTTATTTTTTATTCACTTTAAATATATCAATTTTTACAGGAATCAGTCATAAATATAGTGTTGATCCCTCAGAGATCTCATTTTGGGTGCAGGTACCTTATGTTGTACTTATTTATTTGTTTATTATATTTGTCTGCATATTTATAATTTTTCTTTATTTATGAAATAGGATGCCTTAAATAGCATAGAGTTTGCAAGAGGAGATAAGACAACAACATGGGGCAAGCTTAGGGCTGAAATGGGTCATCCTGACCCGTTTTCTTTGAATCATATGGCCATCGGAAATGAAGATTGTTCGAAGCCACATTATCGAGGTAAATCCGAATTAAATTATTAATCTACTATTTTATCATATATGATATTAGATAAATTAATTAATCTTATCTTTTAATTTTGTAGCAAACTACATGAAATTCTACAAGGCGATTAGAAGTAAATATCCAGACATCAAACTAATTACAGACTGTGACTTAACTGATGGACCAATTGATCATCCAGCTGACTTATCTGACTATCATGTAAGCATATTAAACGCCAGCTTTCAATTGAGTTTATTTCATTCTTATGTCTACTAACTTTTGTATATTTTGCAATTTACAGGTTTATACAACAGCTGCTGACATGTTTAAAAGGAAGGATGTATTTAATAACGTATCTAGAACTGGCCCAAAGGTATTCGAATTTGTTATTGACTTATCAAAATTTTATTGTTTGTTCATTTATGTTTGTTTAGTCATTTTTCTTTGTAATTTTTTATTTCTGGTGCAGGCTTTTGTTAGTGAATATGCCGTGTGGAAACAAGATGGTGGAAAAGGAACTTTCCTAGCCTCATTAGGAGAGGCTGGTTTTCTCATTGGCCTTGAGAAAAATAGGTTTATTTTCTTGCCATTTTATTTAGCAATTTTTACGCATTAACTTCTCTGATTTGAAATAAACTTCGATTTAAGTTTGTGGTTTTTATTTTAATGGTTATTCTAATGCAGTGATATCGTCTCGTTGGCGAGCTATGCGCCTCTCTTTGTAAATACAAATAATCAAGGGTAATGAGTTATGAATGAAATAATTTTTGAGTTGCAAATTTTGAGTTTTCATCATTCCATTTTCACAAACAATATTTTATGAAAAATTTGACAGTTGGAATCCCGATGCAATTGTATTTAACTCATCACATGTATATGGTTCACCAAGTTATTGGATGCAACATTTTTTCATAAATTCAAATGGTGCCATTCTCTGCCCTACTTCAATGAAACCTGACATGCCAGCAACAATTGCTGCATCAACAATTACATATAATAATACTGATGACAAAACGAGTTATCTCAGAATTAAGGTAATATATTTTTGTATGAATAAAAAATACAGATATTTTTATTAATAAATATTTTGAGGCTATTTCTAGTGATGAATGTGTACTATACATTCAGAACCATTTAACTTGACTAAAGACTAAAACATCAATTAAGTTACTATCTCAAAAGAAGTTAAGGTTTAAACATCAATTAAATTGTTACTATTAATGTTTTATATTATTTTGTACTACTTTAAGTTGTTCTGACATTTGAAACTTAATTTGTAGTATACAATCTAAAACTAAGTATCCATTGTACTTGAATACTTTATTTAACTTTGGGTTATAATAGAGCCTCATATAATATTAGTTCTAATGAATACAAAATTATTTCTCTTTTTGTCAGATTGTAAATTTTGGAAGCGATACAGTTAATCTCAAGATCAATGTAACTGGATTACAATATTCTATAAATGCTCGTGATTCATCAAAGACCATTATGACCTCTGATCAGCTAATGGATGAGAACTCATTTTCGAACCCAACAAAGGTATAAAATACTTACATGCCTAATTATTTTCTTAACACAAAATGTGCAAAAGGAGTAATGTTATAATTTAAACTTTGTACCATATTGCATTTTTTTATCTAATGTGTCATAAATTTTGTTGTAAATATAGGTGGTGCCTGTAAAGAGTGTGCTAACAGATGCAAACACACAAATGGACGTGAAGATCGTACCACATTCAATCACATCATATGACTTGGCACTTGGTGATCCAATTTCTGATCCTGACTTGAGCAAAAGACCAATAAATTAAAGAAGATAGAAAGATTGTGTGAGTGATGAAAGCCTTCCAAGTTTCTACAAGCACGATCCAATTCAAAATCAGTGGTGTAATCTCCGTATTGGTTAATAAAATGTTGCTTGCTTGATTTATCAATCCTTTTGTTTTACTTTTTATGTTGATGAAAGACAAAGTTAAATACAACTAGCGTCAAGTAATAATGAAATTTTATTAAAAAAAAAATTTATTAAGGATGTGTTTGGGAACGTTTTTATTTCCTGTTTTTCATTTTTTTTTTTTTGCCATAAAAAAAATGAAACGTCTTTGGTATCTTCAGTCCGTTGCCATTTTTTTTTGCCAAATTGCCAAAAAAAAAAAAAACAATTTCATAAACGAGGAATATACGTTTTCAGTTTTCCAATTTTGTTTTTTCTCTTCCGCCGCTCCACTCAGCATATAACCTCATGTCCAGGCGAAACATTCATCCAAACTTATCTCCACACAATAAAAAATATATTTTCTTCCTCCACTGTTGCTGAGAGAACCTTGAGACTTGGTCAACAAACCATTGTTAGGTATAAACAATTTTTTTGTTTCTTGTCCTTTTGTATTTAACTTCTTGAGTCAATTATTTTATTCCATTCAATTTCATGGTTAGAAAATTTTGAATTTGACAATTTCTGATAAACTATTGCAAATATTTCAGTAGATGTATATATTTTATTATATTATGTAATGATGCTATTGGTCTTTATATGAAAGTTATGTTTTGTCTAGAATCTAGTTATATTTTTATTATATCATTATATTTAGTAGATGGAACAGCCAATACCTAATGTTCAAGTTGAGGATGATGAAGTTGTTGAAGTTGAAGGTGGTGTTGTATGGGCTCCTCTTAGGTGTTTTTACCAATATTTTTAAGTGTTTTTTCATTCTCATTTTTGCGGATTTTTTGAAAGGGATGTATTTTTATGTGATAATTTACTTTAAAAATTAATATTGAATAAATTTATATATGAAATTGTTTCACATCTTAAAAACAAAAAACAGTTTTCAAAAAACAGAAATAAAAAAACAGAAAACTGTTTTTTGTTTTTGAAAAACAAAAACTAGAAAAACAGAAACGATGCTAAACGAGACCCAATAAAAACAATTCTGTTTTCATTTCAAATCAATACAATCCACTTATTTTACAAACCAAGCCCTTATCATGGCCCAATAAAAATAAAATAAATAAAAAGAAAAATATTTAAGCCTTTTAATTGTGTTCTACCCGGCCCAATTAAAATAAATCCAAAATCAACTCAATTAAGAAGATCCAACAGAGTACCAAAACCAATAACACAAACAGAGTTTATAATGCCGGGCCCAGTTAGGAATAAACTTAGGTCCCTAATACGTTAATATTATTAAATCATTAGAAGATGAATTATCTAAACCTAAACCTCTTACTTTAGAATATACATACTCGCTACAAGTGATGAGTGGTATTCGTAAAGACTCAAGTCTTGTAAATGATAAGACTAAAACTCGGACACATTATTTGGAAAGTAATATTGAAAAGTCATCATAAGAGATGACAACAAATAACTCCAAAGAAAATACGAACACCAATAAAAAATCTAATCATAATTTTACTTCACTTGCTCCATTACTTGAAGGTGGAGAAGAGGGCAATTATAAAGACGAAAAAGAACATGAAGGGGAATATGAAAAGGGAGAAGATGATTATTATGAGGATAGAAAATACCGCAACACGGAAGACGGTAATATAGAAGAAGATGAGGACCTCCCAGATGAGCATTTCGAGCCAAAGGCGGCCATGAAGGCATAATGGACCAATCATAGTCCACTAGCCTATTTATGATAACTTGATTAGCTAGGATTTAATTTAATTTGTTTTGGTTTGCAATGTTGAACAATTTAAATATTATTTTATGGAAAGTGCATAGACTAAATTCATCACATAAATGTAATGTTAAGAATTCTCTATGTAATTTGATTGCCAATATTATTTATTTACAGGAAACAAAATGAAGTCATTGTGACTTCTTTAAAATGAGACGGTTTGCCCCGCAAAATTCAAGAACTTTATTGTGAAAGACGCCATAGGATCCAAAAGAGGTATCCTAACTTAGTTTAACCACACAATCAACAATCTAAGTCTGATTGAGACACCCCTTAGAGGGAGACTATACACATGGTCTAGTAGCAGAGAAAACCCTGCTCTCTCAAAACTAGATAGAGCATTTGTATCTAATGATTTCTTGCAACAATAAATTAAAATTTTGTTAAATGATCTTCCGACAATTATCTCGGATCACACTCCTTTATTATTAACGCTAAAGGTTCCAAATAGAAATGAGAGGCGACAAGTGCCCAAAATGGAAAGATTCTAGCAAAGATATAACGAAATTGATGACAAGCTAGAACCTATTTGGAGTATGAGAGTATCACAAATAAACTCAACAATATCACAACAAGTAATTTTGCCCTAAAGTGCGAAAAGACAATAACCTCTCTATGCACATGGGCTAAAGAGAAATTCAATTTTAACAGATCTGCAGCTGCGATACGTGAAGCTGCATTCATTCATACATCCTAGGTGCGAGGGAGCAAAATATTAGTCAGTTTCACTTCTCTCATTTCTATAATAAAAATGAACACGAGAGCACACGGGTAAGTTTAGGTGTTGGGAAATCCATAGCCATGTACGTTACATGCGCAGCGGAACCTATGTTAAGGGAATAAAAGTACGAGATTAACTATTAAAATTTATACCTCGGATCTTCCTGATCTGCGAGACGAAGAACGGATGTAGGTCTGAACTTTTCTGACTTGCAACCTTCTCCTTCCTGAAGCTCGACTCGCGACCTCCTTGCTTCTCCTAGGGATGAAGATCGATCGCTCGCAAGTTCTCAAGATAGAGAACCTCTACTCGTATCCACACGAACTTCAGACGTACGGAATAACCGGACTTGGTTAGACAAGTTCGGAAATACTTTCCGAATATCTTTCAAAACTTTCTCTCTCTTTTCTGTGTAATAGACGGCCTCTCAGGCTTCTGAGTTGTGTGTAGAATAGAGAGACTCTGCCCTTCTATTTATACTAGAGAGAGAGGCGAACGATTACTCAGTTACCATAACTAAAAACCCTAATCTGCGCCTATTCAATTGCCAATGGAACTATTCCATTGCCAACAGAATAGGTATTTCCATAATGGGATACTTGGCAGCTAAGGTTATTACAGTTTCCATATATATTCCGTTGGGAACGGAACTATTCCGTTGCCAACGGAATGACACTGTTTTGTTCAATCAATTATCCAATAATTGATTACTTCGTTCACCAATTTATACATCATATGTATAACTGTTTTTGAGGCATATTCATCCCGTACGATTGGAGTTCATTGTGTGACCGTGTAGGTTTCATTTAATGCTGACAACGATCTTCTAAAGATCGTAAGTCATGAGTAACCTCTAGACTGATGTCATGACTACCCATGTTAAATGAATGTCATCCTTGAGTTTGATCAAAGTCTCTTTCCTGATCGAGAATTAGACTGAGTAAATACAAAATGATATTAACAACACATGTTAATCCATTTTGAGCATGGCCATGCATTTCCTTCAGTCCTAGTTCATCAGGGGGCCCAGAGATATCTCCCTCATGACGAGAGGAACAAGTCCCATTTTGGTCACTCACATTCCTCATCATGTTTTAGTACATACACAATGATGACCCTAATGATCATCTCATTACGGATGACGTAGGATCATATTAAAGTATGCAGTTTCACATACATGAATCCATGATGACCTTAGGTCGTAGGAACAAGCACACTATTCATATGAGAATCACTAATGACACATACCATGCATATTCTCATAGTGTGGTCAGTCCAGTACGTGTTCTCTAATACGTACCTATATTCCAGGCTTGACATCTCTATGTCCATGATCAGCAGAACATGATCATCCAGCCTGCAAATATACTAGTGTGGATATGTAGCTTCTTACCTGAAGTATGTTTACCTCTATAAACATCCTACATATCACTAGGGACAGTTTAGAATCTCATTCGTTGGTTCACAGTTCTACTATCAGAATCACGTATTCTGATGACGTGAACCCGAAGTATCATTCATGGTTGATATAAGATTTACATTCACAACCCATACACTCAGATATATAAGAAACAACCTTTATTGAATAAATAATAATGTCTTAATACATAATCCATTTCCTAGCACAAATACATTTGGCCTAGGGCACTAATCCTACAGTCTCCATCTTGCAATTGGCCAAATCTAAGCATCTTATGCCCATAGACCTAACATGACTCTCATGCTTCGCTTGTGGGAGTGGTTTAGTTAATGGATCGGCGACATTGTCGTCTAATGGCACTCTACACATTTTAACATCACCCCTTTGTATGATCTCTCTGATTAGATGGAAGCGTCGCAGTATGTGCTTGGACTTTTGGTGAGATCTCGGTTCCTTTGCTTGTGCGATCGCTCCATTGTTATCACAATATAGATCCACTGGTTCCGAGATGCTCGGAACTACTCTTAGCTCCTCCAAAAAGTTCTTTATCTGAACAGCTTCTTTAGCCGCTTCTGCAACGGCTATATACTCAGCTTCCGTTGAAGAATCTTCTACAGTACATTGCTTGGAACTCTTCCATGTCACTGCGTCTCCATTTAGGCAAAATAAATAACCTGATTGTGATCTAAAGTCGTCTGAGTCTGTCTGGAAGCTTGCATCGGTGTAACCCTTTACAACGAGCTCGTCTTCCATACCTCCGTAGACTAGGAATAGGTCCTTAGTTCTTCGTAAGTACTTAAGGATTCTTTTAACAGCTATCCAGTGACTTTCACCTGGATTAGACTGAAACCTGCTTGTTGCGCTCAACGAGTATGACACATCTGGTCTAGTACATATCATGGCATACATGATAGATCCTATAGCCTAAGCATATGAGATCTTATTCATGCATCTTCGTTCCCGCTCACTTGTAGGACACTGTGTCTTACTGAGCGAAACGCCATGTGACAAGGGCAAAAATCCTTTCTTGGATTCTTGCATTCTGAACCGTTTCATGACCTTGTCTATGTATGTACTTTGACTCAGACCTATAAGCCTTCTAGATCTATCTCTATACATCCTGATTCCTAACACGTAGGAGGCTTCTCCTAGGTCTTTCATCGAGAAATTATCTCCCAACTGTTTATTGATGTTCAATAATGTTGGGATGTCATTTCCCATGAGTAATATGTCATCTACGTAAAGCACCAGGAACACTACCGTGCTCCCACTGAACTTCGTGTAAACACAAGGCTCACCTTCACTTTTGGTAAAACCAAAACTTTTGATGACTTCATCAAAATGAAGGTTCCAACTTCGAGACGCTTGCTTCAATCCATAGATGGATTTCTGAAGCTTGCAAACCTTAGCAGAATTCTTAGGATCGACAAAACTTTCGGGTTGCATGATATGCACGTCCTCGGTCAGACTTCCGTTTAGGAAAGCTGTTTTGACATCCATTTGCCATATTTTATAGTCATAATATGTTGCTATGGCTAATAGAATTCTGATGGGTTTAAGCATAGCTACCGGTGAGAAAGTTTCGTCACAGTCAATACCATGAACTTGTTTGAAACCTTTCGCCATAAGCCTTGCTTTGTAGGTTTGTACCTTTCCATCCACGCCAGTCTTCTTCTTGAAGACCCACTTACATCCGATGGTCTTCATGCCTTCGGATGGATCAATCAAGTTCCAACTTGATTGTCTTGCATGGATTGCATCTCGGCTCTCATGGCCTCTAACCATTTCTGAGAGTCGGGACTCTTCATAGCATCTTGGTAGGATGTGGACTAATCATCTATGAATGTCACATCATCATCATTAGACACGAGAAATCTGTATCTCTCGGGCTCATGACGAATCCTACTAGATCTACGTTGAGTCTGTTGTGTTCCAAGCTCACCAACTCCTTGAGATCTTATTTGTTCTTCCATCATTGGTTCTGCAACTATGGGTGGGTCGCAAATTTCTTCGAGTTGTACTTTGCTCCCACTGCTTCTCATAGAGACAAACTCTCTTTCCAAGAAGGCTCCATTGCGAGCAACAAACACTTTGTTCTCCAATGGGTGGTAAAAGTAATATCCTTGAGTTTCCTTAGGATATCCCAGAAATAGGCACTTGTCCGATTTGGGTCCGAGTTTGTCGGGAAACTGACGTTTGACATAAGTCTCACATCCCCAAATTTTAAGAAAAGACAACTTGGGGCTTTTCCCCGTCCACATCTCATATGGCATCTTTTGAATTGCTTTGGATGGAATCCTCTTCAGTATGAATGCGGAAGTGTCAAGAGCGTAACCCCAGAAAGACATTGAAAGACTCGTTTGACTCATCATCGATCGAACCATATCCAATAAGGTTCGATTCCTCCTTTCGGACACTCCATTCTACTGAGGAGTTCCTGGAGGAGTCAATTGTGAAACTATTCCACATTCTCTGAGATGATCCTCAAATTCCTGACTCAGATATTCGCCTCCTCGAACAAATCCCATCTTGGTCACTCACATTCCTCGTCATGATTCAGTGCATACGTAATGATGACCCAAATGATCATCTCATTACGGATGACGTATGATCATATTAAAGTATGCAGTTTCACATACAGGAATCCATGGTGACCTTAGGTCGTAGGAACAAGCACACTATTCATATGAGAATCACTAATGTCATACACCATGCATATTCTCATAGTGTGGTCAGTCCAGTATGTGTTCTCTAATACGTACCTATATTCCAGGCTTGACATCTCTATGTCCATGATCAGCAGAACATGATCATCTAGCCTGCAAATATACTAGCGTGGATATGTAGCTTCTTACCTGATGTATGTCTATCTCTATAAACATCCTACATATCACTAGGAACAGTTTAGAATATCATTCGTTGGTTCACAGTTCTACTATCAGAATCACATATTCTGATGACATGAACCCGAAGTATCATTCTTGGTTGATATAAGATTTACATTCACAACCCATATACACAGATATATAAGAAACAATCTTTATTGAATAAATAATAATGTCTTAATACATAATCCATTTCCTAGCACAAATACATTTGCCTAGGGCACTAATCCTAGACCATCGCCATTGGGACAAGCCTCCGCTTGCCCATCTCGCACGGAGATGTAGACTCCGGAGGCTCACTTGAGAAGCTTCTCTCTTGTCTATATTGGGAAATCAATCGCCTTCTTTTCTCTCTTCTTTTTTAACTAGACTTATATTTCTTAATAACAATAATTAGTTTTGTTGTGTCAATCGCTAGATTATTGTTTCTCTTCATTATTCTAATAGTAGTGATTGTAATCGGTTGATGTATAGTACATATTGTTTTAATTAATTTTGATATAATCGTGAATATTGCATCTATAAATTGTATCACATTCTTAGCCAATGTGAATACTCAAACAGGGTATGAAGCTAGCTAGCGCAAATGAAAAATATCACCATACTTCACAACAGGACATCAACCGAAGACTCTGGCTACAAACTGGAAACTATATGGATTCAATCACAAGGAAGCGTTAGGTTTTTACTTGGTTAACCAGGTCGTGGTTTCTTTGATTGGAAAGGAATAACCGGATCTTCTACGGAGTTATCTCAAATCATCAAGCTATTGCCACAAGAATCATCAAAATGATACTCGAGTGGAGGGATAACGGTTAATGACATAATCTGATCGAGTGGGGTAAAATTGTGGGAAAATTATAACTCTCTTTCTTCTTTCTTATTTCTATTTTTCTTTTTATTTGGAGATGTGATTACTAGTTGTAAATACGAATGCGTTATTTTCATAATATAAGCAACAATAGCCGACCGTCTATTGCGTAATCTAAAAAAAAGAACTAAAAAAAACTGCAAAAGATTTATTTATTTCCATTTCTTGCACGACATAATTGTTTTTACAAACTAAAAGTTCATAAATATATAATGGAATTGTGAAGTTTATAGTTCCTAAAATTTATAGATGCAATATTCACGATTATATCAAAATTAAATAAAACAATATGTACTATACATCAATCGATTACAATCACCACTATTAGAATAATGAAGAGAAACAATAATCTAGCGATTGACACAACAAAACTAATTATTGTTATTAAGAAATATAAGTCTAGTTAAAAAAGAAGAGAGAAAAGAAGGCGATTGATTTCCCAATATAGACAAGAGAGAAGCTTCTCAGGTGAGCCTCCGGAGTCTAGATCTCCGTGCGAGATGGGCAAGCGGAGGTTTGTCCCAATGGCGATGATGTAGGATTAGTGCCCTAGGCTAAATGTATTTGTGCTAGGAAATGGATTATATATTAAGACATTATTATTTATTCAATAAAGGTTGTTTCTTATATATCTGTATGTATGAGTTGTAAATGTAAATCTTATATCAACTAAGAATGACACTTCGGGTTCACGTCATCAGAATACGTGGTTCTGATTATAGAACTGTGAGCCAATAAATGACATTCTAAACTGTCCCTAGTGATATGTAGGATGTTTATAAAGATAGACATACTTCAGGTTAAGAAGCTACATATCCACACTACTATATTCGCAGGCTGGATGATCATGTTCTCCTGATCATGGACTGATCATGGACATAGAGATGTCAAGCCTGGAATAAAGGTACGTGTTAGAGAACACGTACTGGACTGACCACACTATGAGAATATGCATGGTATATGTTATTAGTGATTCTCATATGAATAGTGTACTTGTTCCTACGACCTGAGGTCACTATGGATTCCTGTATGTGGATTCCTGATCGTTAGGGTCATCATTAGGTATGCACTGAATCGTGACGAGGAATGTGAGTGACCAAGATGGGATTTGTTCCTCTCGTCATGAGGGAGATATCTCTGGCCCCCCTGATGAACTAGGACTGAAGGAAATGCATGGCCATACTCAAAATGGACTAACATGTGTTGTTAATATCATTTTGTATTTATTCAGTCTAATTCTCGATCAGGAAAGAGACTTTGATCAAACTCAAGGATGACATATTACCGTGCCTTATGCATATCGTAGAACAAAAGGAATAAGCAAATGTCTATTCAGATAGGTTTATGACCACTGATTATTTCATTTAACATGGTTAGTCATGACATCACTCTAGAGGTTACTCATGACTACGATCTTTAGAAGATCGTTGCCAGCATTAAATGGAACATACACGGTCACACAATGAACTCCATTCGTATGG
Source organism: Juncus inflexus (assembly GCA_024447665.1). Lineage (NCBI taxonomy): Eukaryota > Viridiplantae > Streptophyta > Magnoliopsida > Poales > Juncaceae > Juncus > Juncus inflexus. The sequence continues at coordinate 9,522,440 of JAJHPC010000012.1, read as the reverse complement.
GATGAATATGCCTCAAAACAGTTATACATATGATGTATAAATTGGTGAACGAAATAATCAATTATTGGATAATTGATTGAACAAAATAGTGCCATTCCGTTGGCAACGGAATAGTTTCGTTCCCAACAGAATATATATGGAAACTATAATAACCATATCTGCCAAGTATTCCGTTATGGAAATACCTATTCCGTTGGCAATGGAATAAGTGCAGATCATGATTTTTAGTTATGGTATCTGAGCAATTGTTCGCCTCTCTCTCTAGTATAAATAGAAGGGCAGAGTCTCTATATTCTATATACAACTCAGAAGCCTTAGAGCCCGTCTATTACACAGAAAAGAGAGAGAAAGTTTTGAGAGATATTCGGAAAGTATTCCCGGACTTGTCTAGCCAAGTCTGGTTATTCCGTACGTCTGAAGTTCGCATGGATACGAGTAGGGGTTCTCTATCTTGAGAACTTGCTAGCGATCGATCTTCATCCCTAGGAGAAGAAAGGAGGTCGCGAGTTGAACTTCAGGAAGGAGAAGGTTGCAAGTCGGAAAAAGTTCATACCAACATCCGTTCTTCATCTCGCGGATCAGGAAGATCCGAGGTATAAATTTTAATAGTTATTCTTGTACTTTTATTCCCTTAATGTATATCCTAGGGCGGGTTAAATCCATAGGTTCCGTTGCGCATGTAACGTACATGGCTATGGATTTCCCAACAGGAACCAGTGGATCTATATGGTGACAATAATGGAGCGATCGCACAAGCAAAGGAACCGAGATCTCACCAAATGTCCAAGCACATACTTCGATGCTTCCATCTTATTAGGGAGATCATACGAAGGGGTAATGTTAAAATGTGTAGAGTGCCATCAGACGAAAATATGTCATTAGTGATTCTCATATGAATAGTGTGCTTGTTCCTATGACCTGAGGTCACCATGAATTCCTAATTCCTATATATGGAACTGCATACTTTAATATGATCCTACGTCATCTGTAATGGGATGATCATTAGGTTCATCATTAGGTATGCACCGAATCGTGACGAGGAATGTGAGTGACCAAGATGGGATTTGTTCCTCTCGTCAAGGATGAGATATCTCTGGGCCCCCTGATGAACTAGGACAGAAGGAAATGCCTGGCCAAGCTCAAAATGGATTAACATGTGTTGTTAATATCATTTTGTATTTACTCAGTCTAATCCTCGATCATGAAAGAGACTTTGATTAAACTCAAGGTTGAGATACTTTCATGCGTTGTGAGCATAACATATATCGTAGAACAAAAGGAATAAGCAAACATCTATTCAGATAGGTTTATGATCGCCGATCATTTCATTTAACATGGGTAGTCATGACATCAGTTTAGAGGTTACTCATGATTTACGATCTTTAGAAGATCGTTGCAAGACTTAAATGGAACCTACACGGTCACACAATGTACTCCATTCGTACGGGATGAAAATATCTCAAAAATAGTCATACATATGATGTATAAATTGGTGAACGAAATAATCAAGTATTGGATAATTGATTGAACAAAAATAGTATCATTCCGTTGGAAACGAAATAGTTCCATTTCCTAACGGAATAGATATGGAAACTGTAATAACCTTAGCTGCCAAGTATTCCGTTAAGGAAATACCTATTCCGTTGGCAACGGAATAGGCACAGATTAGGGTTTTTAATTATGATAACTGAGCAATCATTCGCCTCTCTCTCTAGTATAAATAGAAGGGCAATGCCTCTCTATTAGATAGACAATTCTCAAGCTTTAGAAGTTGTCATACACAGAAATAGAGAGACAGAGAGAGAGAGAGAGAGAGAGAGAGAGAGAGAGAGAGAGAGAGTTTTGAGTTATTTTCGGAAAGTATTTCCGGACTCGTCATTGTAATTCTCACATTTTGAATGTGCAGGATATTACTCAGAAATAGAAGATTAGCTAGAGGAGCAGTCAACCTACAAGTGGGGAATGAAGCAAGAGTTGCTACATTAGCTCCACGATTTTATTGACTTAGCCATTGTGGATTTATAATGAAATAAATGTTATTTCTAAATTAGCGTTAAAATGGTTGTAAAATTTATTATTTGGAATAATAAATTATTTTCCTAGATTTGTCTATTTGAAATGTTCAATTAGAAAATAACCTTTATATGTTAAATAATAAGTCCATTGATTGCATACTTCTAGCAATGTCATATAAGTCACAAAATAAGAATCACATTTCTAAAACTCCACCCTATGTGGAAAGTTTGACTCACTGGATCTAGGATCAATTGAGACGTGTAAATTTTATTTATCGAAAAGTATGACAAGAATGGGCAACCATTACGAAGTTGATGGGTTAGTTTGTTGAGTCTCATGTCTATAGATGCATGAGAGACAAAAGCAAGCCAGCTAGAAATAAGGAATATCAGACTTTCATATTAAAGTGTTTTAAGTAAAAGGTTTACTTAATGAAACACAAAATATTTGAAATTTTCAAAGCATTTAAGAATGAAATTCGACATCGCCTTGACAAGATAATAAGAGTACTTCGATCAGATCGAAGTGGCAAGTATTTGAGTCAATAGTTTGACAATTATCTTAAAAATTGTGGAAAGAGTTTCACAATTAATTCTATATGCAGCATCTCACGATGTGCACATAAAGAAGAAGATGAAACTTATTGGATAAGATTCAGTCTATGCCTCCGAGACTCTTATAGGTTTATACTCTTGCATATACTAAACACTGAATATCATAAGGTTCAGAAGGACACCATATGTGATATGGGTTTGGAATAGTCCCAAATTGTCTTTAAAGGTTCAAGTACGACTCGTGTCAAAAGGTTTGACGATGTCAACACAACAATCTCATAAATATTTGTGGAATATCAATTTGATATTGTTTTACATCCATTACGAGTTCAAACTGTTTGCTACTCATAATTCAGACTTCTTTAAAAGAGATCTCATCTCCTAAAGAAGCAGTGGGAGTGTAATACATCTCGAAAGGTTCGAGATCCATATACTAGCGATGAACCATTAATGAGTCTATCAAGTAGTTGATAAGGCTGTACTTGAAACATAAGGTCCTCCTCACAGACCTGGTAGACATTAAGGTGAGAGATATGATCTCTCATAAAAGATGCTCATAGAGGATGAGTTGACTTTCTACCGAGGAGACTGTGAAGAGACAAAGTTCTCAAAATGGTTGGACCATGAGAACTGAGATGCAACGCATATACAAGCAATCATGTTTGGAACTTGATTGGAGTATCCAATGGCTTGATGACCATTGTATACAATACATGGATAACCTAAAATAGCAGAGAAAGCAACTATAGTATGGGCTATAGAAAAAGGACTTTCTCACCTGTTGCTATTACGAATTCTAACTTCCATTGCACAATGTGATTGTGAATGATGGAACAAGGATATAAAACTCACATTCCTTTATAGGAAATTTAATGTGGACGTATCTTTGATATATGGCAAAGAGTTTTGTGATCGCAAGAATTCTGAAAGGTAAATTCATTCATGAATGGATTAAGGCAAGCATCTCAGGATGAATCTATTTGATAAAGTAAATTGAAGAATTTGACTTAATCAAAATAGATACGACCACCTTGATTTCAAGAAATTCAGTGGGAGTGTAGCAATCTGCCTGCATTACAACAACTTACACATCCTAATAGTTAGGAGTTGAAGTCTATACAGACTTCTGGTTACAAGATAAAGCACATTGGTAAAATATTGAAAGAATTCGATGTGCAAGAAATGTTCTTGCTCATGGTGTTCATATGAATGCTGAAAAGGTAAACGAATGTGATTCTATACTTTCAGCCATACGTTGATATGTTCAACATGCAAGAAAGTATTCTTGCTTATGACATTCACATGAACAATAAAAGGGTATAAGAATTAGATTTTATGCCTTCAACCATATATTGAATATTCAATATACAAGAAAGAGTTCTTGTTTGTGGCACTAATATGAACAATGAAAGGCACATGAATTGGATTCTATGCTTTCAACAATACATATTGAAAGAGTTCAATATGAAAGAAAGAATTCTTGCCTACGACGTTCATATAATGAAGACATACGTTTATCATCCGTTTATTGAAAGGTTCAATATACAAGAAACAGTTCCTGATAACGGGATGAATAAGATTTTTCAATCCATACAATGTACTGTGTAATATGCTTAGAGCATAAGAGAGCAGATGATAGTCATTTGATGACTATAATAAATATCTGAGTTCTTACGAAGAACTAAGATATCCAGAGGAACTAGGTAGTGGTAAGTTATTACATCTTCCTAACATGGATGATTATCGTAATTCGTTTATTTCGAATACATTAATTTGGAAAGAGTTCCAAATAAGGTACTGTAACTGAAACAAGACCCCATATTGTTGCTTTAGAAGCAAACAATAGGTATGCTTGGATCAAAACTTGAAATTGGAACTAAGAGTAGTTCGATTGCTCATAAGGCCTGATGATCTATGTTATGAACAAAGAGTCACTCAGAATAGAGCTACAGAGATATAAGTACATGTTTCAGAAGTTCTCGGCTAATGATAGAGATCAATAGTAGTCGTTACAAGTTTGCAATGTAAATTTCTATAATCTGATAGGCATATATTTCCCGCTAGTACAACATGAAAGTCTTGTGGCCTAATAAGCATTGGATGCTTAAGATTGGCCTAGTGCAAGTGGGAGACTGAAGGAATTATGCCCTAGGCCAAAGTGTTGGACTAGAGATTAGATTATGAGAAACATGTTTATTCAGTTCATATATGAATGAGTGTATTGGTGACTATCATATTTACGTATATTAGATCGACCATGAATGGCAGTTCGGGTTCATCTCATCAGAATACGTGATCCTGATAGTAGAACTGTGAACCAATGAATGACATTCTAAACCATTCCTAGTGATATGTGGGATGTTTATAGAGATAAATATACTTCAAGTAAGAAGCTACATATCCACACTAGTATATTCGCAGACTGGATGATCATGTTCTACTAATCATGGACATAGGGATGTCAAGTCTGGAATATAGGCACGTGTTAGAGAACACATACTGGACTGACCACATATGAGAATATGCATGGTATATGTCATTAGTGATTCTCATATGAATAGTGTGCTTATTCCTATGACCTGACGTCACCATGGATTCTTGTATGAGAAACTGCATACTTTAATATGATCTTACGTCATCCGTAACGGGATGATTAATAGGGTCATCATTAGGTATGCACTGAATCCTGACGAGGAATGTGAGTGACCAAGATGGGATTTGTTCCTCTCGTTAAGAGAGAGATATCTCTGGGCCCCCTGATGAACTAGGACTGAAGGAAATGCATGGCCATGCTCAAAATGGATTAACATGTGTTGTTAATATAATTTTGTATTTATTCAGTCTAATTCTCGATCAGGAAAGAGACTTTGATCAAACTCAAGGATGACATATTACCATGCCTTGTGATCAATACGTATATCGTAGAACAAAAGGAATAAGCAAATGTCTATTCAGATAGGTTTATGATCGTTGATCATTTCATTTAACATGGGTAGTCATGACATCAGTCTAGAGGTTATTCATGACTTACGATCTTTAGAACATCGTTGCCAGCGTTAAATGGAACCTACACGGTCACACAATGAACTCCATTCGTACGGGATGAATATGCCTCAAAAATAATTATACATATGATGTATAAATTTGTGAACGAAATAATCAATTATTGGACAATTGATTGAACAAAACAGTACCATTCCGTTGGCAACAGATTTCTGGAGAACTTGCGAGCGATCAAGTTCTTCTTCCCTAGGAAGAGCAAGAAGGTTCTCAGAGCCGAGCTTCAGAAGCCAGGAAGGAGAAGGAAGCAAGACGGAAGTTCGTTCAGACCTACATCCGCTTCTCTCTCCCGGATCAGGAAGATCCAGGTATAAATTTTAATAGCATAATCTCGTACCTTTATTTCCTTTACCATGATCCTAGGGAGGGTTGAACCCGTAGGTTCCACTGCGCATGTAAGTACATGGCTACGGGTTTCCTAACATTCCGTCCATCCCCCTTCTTTGGGGATTCCGAAGGCCTCACTTGCTTTCTCCATCGAGTGTTGGTACTTTTCCTCGTTCATGTTGAATGAGAGTTCTTTCTTCCCATCGTCGGTTGATACCAGTTTTGCCGTGGCGAGGAATTCGAGGGTGAGACCTCGGCTTTGTCTTTCCTTCATTTTCAGTAGGCTTTCTAAACTGACCCTTCGAAATAATTCTTCCACTTGGGACATGATGTGCATCTTGTCGAGATCATTGATATCCATTGCTTTAGTCATGAGAAACTCTCTTCAATCTATTGACTTCCCCTTTTTAAATTGTTCTGAGGTCATGTTGTGCCCCTCCGTTAGTTTTTCAGCTGTCGGCCTCGTCCCTTCGATTTGCACCATTGGCATCTCCGTGTCTTCTACTGTCCCAGCCGTTGAAGTGCCTCTGATTTGCACATGTTTGCTCGTGACTATTTTGATTCGCATCCTCTTCGCACCTCGGGTTAGGTTGCCTCACCGGCCTCCATTTCTTTCCTCTTTCTCTGAATTGGGGGACGGCTTGCTTCGATCACGATTGAGAGGGCTTGAGGTTTAAGGAGGGTTTTGGTTGGAGACAGAAAGGCGCAATTTGGGAAGTTTTAGAATTTGAAAAATTCTTATTTGGAATGTCGGGTGGCGTGGATTTGGGGAGGAAGGTCTTCAGGTCCTCCATCCTCAAACCGCTCCTCAATTGAATTGACTTCACTTGCTCCATCGGGTTTTGAGGTTGGCTCAAAAATTTTCCTTCTTGCTTGAACGCTCGGCTTGTGTATTGCTCCACAAATGAGTCCACCTTAGATGCCAAATCACTCAAAGAATTCTCTATTTTCTCGGGCTTATGGGTTAGTTCATTACTAATCCTAGTTTGGTCTTTCATGAATTGGAATATCATTTGATAAAAAAATGGCCTATTCTTATTTTGGTTACTAGAGGTATTGTGGTTGGCGTTATTATAATTGTTATTGTTATTGTTGTTGCCATTGCTGTTTTGAGGTTGTATGGGCTGGTTGGTTCTCCACTGTAAATTAGGGTGATTTCTCCAATTCGGCTCATTAGTATTACATAGGTTATAATTTGTTCCTATTGTATTACAAGTTTCTACTTATTCACGCTCAGAAAATTATGCGTGTGCCATACAATCATCCCTAGTGTGTCCTAAATTCCTACAAAAATCACTTTCTAAATTAGAACTGTTCACCTCAGCACCTGCCTCATGAGTGGTATTTTCTTTGAAAATTGGTGATGAAGCTAACTTCTCCACTTGCTTCGTCAAAGCGTGCATACGGGCCTCCATGGATGTGGATGCGTCTATTTCGTAGACTCCCTTCGATTTCGCTGCTCTCTCGTCCACCCAAGAGTTTGCTTGCCATACTCTCGATTATCGCAAAACCTTCATTTGGAACCTTTCCAAGAAAATCTCCTCCTGCGGCCGTCTGTAAAGTACTTTTGGTGATGGAGTATACTCCTTGAAAGAAGTTTACAACTAACAGCCATAGCTGCAATATGTGACGAGGGCATGACCAGAGTAAGTTTTTGAATCTCTCCCAAGCTTCGAAGAGGTTTTCGTCAGGTATTTGTTAATGCAGTGATTTGCTATCGTAGTTGGGTTGTTCGGCTCGGTGAGATTCAAGAAGGCTTGAGATAACTCATACCATGTCTCTATAGATTCGTCTAGTAGTGATCTGAACCATGCTCGGGCTCTGTCTTGCAGAGAGAATGGGAAAAGCTTAAGTCGGATTGCGTATGGGGTTACATCGCAGTAATCCTAGGAAGATTTGTGGATGTAACTTCGGCCTCGATAAGACTTCCTCCGAAATGGTTATAAGAAGAGCGGGTTTAACTTCGAAGTTACTCTAATGGTCGGTGCTTTGATAGAAGACCAAACTAATCCAGAATCATGTGCTATATTGTTCGTCATCTCGATGGGTACCTCTGTCGGGGTTGGTGAACCTTCAGTAGAGGTAGGATTTACCGCGATCGTTGGAATAGCTCCCTCGGCCGCTACTAGGTCTGCAGCGGATGTATGTAGAATCTTCTCGGTGGCAGTTGGAATTACCATTGTCGGGGCTAGGTTAACAACGGACGCGGTTTCTTCTACCATGGTCGATGTTGGATCTTAAATGCTCGCTGGTTTGTTCGTCCTGCTTCGTAGCGGGTATCTGCATATATATTCGGCCAGCGTCCTATCCTAAGAAAAAAGAACTAAAAATAGAAATATAAAAATTTGATCCACAAGAATCTAAAATTATCTAGCTTGCCTCCCTGGCAACAACGCCAGAAAAGCTTGGTGTGTTAGTAGGGTATATAATAAAATATCTTTCCAAATTACCCTAAATTATTCAGTTTTGCAAGCGCACAATCTACGCATAGTTTTTTGGGTATCGAATCCATTGGGAGGAGTAGATATTTTAAGTTTCTTTTAATGCAGTTCGGATTGAATCGTTCAATTGGTTTTGGTTTTTGAAATAAAAATAAATTAAATTAAATAAAAGTTAGTCTCTTATTGAGCCATGTACTAGGCTTTCACGATCCTTGTCCACGGTAGTAAGTAGTCTTGAGATGATAAAAGAGGATTCTAGGGGTCAAGCTCTTTCGTAGATCTCCGTCAAATCTCTCTCGTCTTTGTCGGTGTTGTTCTTGTTTCTACTTATCAGGGGGTCCTTCCTTGTGCGATGGGTTTGACATCCGCCTTGCACGGGTTCTCCGTCATTTAGAGGGCTTTCACTTATCCTTAGACTGTTCAGGAATCAAGAGCTATGATGTGTTCTGGGGAAGTCCTTTCTGGACCAACTCGCCATGATCACGGAACTACATGCTTGAAACTCAATGGTCTCTCACTTGTCTTTGCGCGGAGAGGCTCTCACTTATCCTCCTCAAGCAGGCCTTCCGGGCCTCCTGACTCCTTGACACAGTCCTCGAAGTAGAATAACACTTTCGTACTCTCTCTACTAAGTTATGTTTTGTTGTTCGAATCAGCAGGGTTCCCCCTCCAAGGTCTCAGATGATGGGGTAAGTGATTCATCACCGGCCCGTCAGTTTTTACCATGCGGTCTAACACCAAGGCACTAGGTCTAGGCCTATAGATCTGGTTTCTCCCGGCTTACTTTTCTACTAACCTATATATCCGAGATATGTCTCGGGTTGTAGTGAAAAAGCACAAAATAAAATACTAAGCTCAAAATATAAACGACACAAACAAATATGAGATTAAAAAGACATTGATACTACTACTCGAACTCTACCCCAGAAAGGGATTTAGTTACGAGAGTACATAACTAAATCCAAAAGATAAATAAAGTGATACATAAAATAGTACAACATTGTTTGTCTTTCTCTTACAATGAAGCTCGGCTCCTACTACAAGCTACGATAAAATTTCTCGACCCTATGACCGGCGGCCATAGGGGTCACCCTTTTATAGTTGAAGGGCCCGACATGTGAAAAAGAAGAAATAAATCTACCCAAAATCCTATCAAATCTAAAGTCTAAATCTAATCCCCAATTAAGATCTAATCAAATATTTTCTTGCCGTCTAATCCCGATTGAAGATCAAATTTTATCTCTGATTTATTCTTCTTATCAAAGGAGTATGTTCTTTCCGCACAATCAGAGGTAGAATGCTAAATATGCACCTTCCGGAAGAATGATTCGCCGCCTTCCGAATCTGAACGCGGCAATCTCTATCTCGACCGCTGCAAGGCAATGACCCGCGGTTGCTACAATAGCTACCGCGGTTGCGGTAGTGAAGACCCATCCCGAAGGCCTGGCCCACGATCCAACTTCAGCTCCCCTCTATGCAGCTCTAAATTGTTCCTTTTAAGCTACTTTTGGCCTAATTTCACATATTTCCTGAAATTAAAGACAAACATAAGTGGTAACTGAATTCTAATAAATTAAACTTGAAACAATATAAAAAGTGCTAAAATAAGATATAAAGGGAGTAAATATGATACTAAAATATAAATATGAATTTGGCCGATCATAGACTATATTGCGTTTGCCAAGAATTGAGCCAATTACCTCTTGCTACATATGCAGATGTTTTAATTAATTAGGGTATAAGTCATTTGCAAACAAATTATTAAATTTAGTAAGTATCATACATTAGTCAAAATAAGAGAGTAATTTCCCAAGTTTGTTTTAAGATTCATAAATCATCTATTCATAATATCCACTGCTAGAAATGCAATCTGTTGGTCTAAAGACCCACCAATGGACTCTCTGTCCATTTCACAAGGAAACTATTTCCCAGCACCTGTACTTGATGAACCATGAATACATACAACTCTATCAGAACAAGGTGTATAGTCCATGCAGTGGATTATAAATGGTTGGAGTGTTGAATCCGTGTTCCATGCAGCCATCACTTCCTATTTTGTCAAGTGAGCTTAATTACGACAATCATTTTTCAACAAAATTAGTCATGAAATTTTCATAAAAACAATATGATAAACCTCCAAATCATACACAATTTTCAATTACTTTTATGAGGTCTTCAAATTATTTTCTTAAATGATTATCTTTTACAACTTCTATCAGACCCGGCTATAACAAGCCCAACAAGACAATGGACTAGGGTAACTATTGGACCAAAGGGCAACCATATTATGTATTATATATATAGATATTTTATACATTGTAAAACTTGATTAAGAAAGAAGGAAAAAAAAATGATGTTCAGTAAAGCAGCAAGTGTGAATACACGGAAAAAAAAAAAACTGATATACCTCCATTCAAATTTAATTGGAGATAACAAGTTTTCATGAAATGTATTGTTTTATTTAGATTGGAAATGTTTGACCAAATCAAGAATGGAGACAAAAAATAAAATAATACCCTTTCCTTACTTGCACTGCACACGCAACCTACCTAAGAGTCCAGTAAAAGAAAAAAAGAAAATAAAAAAGGAAGCCACGACAAAGAATATTCAACCTTTCACTTCATACTTTTCATCCTCCAGGCTCAAGCATACAAGGTATATTGTAGATGTTAATTTATTATTTATATTATGTTTATCTATTCCATCTATGTTCTTATTGTTCTATTTTTTTTTTCCTAGTTTTAGTTGTAATATATTTCATTAAGTTATTTTTTTTCTTGCAAACAAGGTGTTCAACAAATTATTCAAGAGAGAAGAATATTGAATTACGATGAAAAATGAAAAGCGATTTCGTAAGCAGAATTCTGGATTTTATAATAGGAAAAAAAAAAGCAAAAAAGATGTGAACTTGAAAAATCACTTGCCGGTTCGGTTTCTAAGCTATTTGATGCAAAGCGACAAAAAGAAAATTGTTCGAGCCTAGTTAATCAAGAAGAAACTAACAATTCAGTTGTTGATGAGGAACTTTTGGTTGAAAATGTTGTTGTAGCAAATGAAGAAAGTACAGAGAGGCACAATGAAGAAATTAGGGAAGTGCATAATGAAGAAATTGCAGATAGAGGTTTGCTTAATCTTGAAAAAGATGTCGATGTAAATTATGATCCCGGTTTGTGGGGGAATATTAATGCTACCAAAAGAATATTATTGGTTAAACGAGGTCCTATTAAGATTTTGAAAGAAAATGATGTATTTCCCAAACAAGGTATTCGGGGGAGACATTTCTCTTGCAATCATTATATCCGTCATCTTCGTAATGGCGAGAAACATGAAAGAAAATGGCTTGTGTATTCAAATGAGTTGGATAAGGTATTTTGTTTTTGTTGCAAATTATTCAAGGATAAACCAATGGCAATGGGTTTGGCCGAAGAGGGAATTAATGATTGGCATAATCTTCCAACAAAACTAAGAGAACACGAAAGAAATAGAGATCATATTGACAATGTTTCGAGATGGGTGGCTTCGCAAACCGGACTAGAAAAAGGAGCAACAATTGATAAAAGAATGGAGGGTTTAATTGATAAAGAGAAGGTTCGTTGGAAGATGGTACTAACTCGGATATTTGGTGTTGTGAAAACTCTAGCACGAAATAATTTGCCGTTTCGCGGAACAAATGAGAAGATTTATGAGAAAAATAATGGACTTTTTTGCCAATTTATTGAATTTATTGTAGAATTTGATTTGATTATGCAAGAGCACCTTCGGCGTATTATTAACAAAGAGATCCAAAATCATTATCTTAGCCATAAAATTCAAAACGTAATTATAATGTTGTTGGCGAATGCAATTAAAGAAAAAATTTTGACAAAAATTGTAAAAGCAAAATATTTTTCGATTATTCTTGATTGTACTCCGGACTTAAGTCATATAGAACAAATGTCTACTGTAATAAGGTGTGCGGATGTTGAGGATGAAAGTGAAGTCAAAGTGGAGAAGTTTTTTCTCGGATTTATAAGCGTGGATGACACATCGGGTCTTGGACTTTTCAAACGGCTTAAAGAAGCATTGCTCGGTTTTAAACTCAACATTGATGATATTAGAGGGCAAAGTTATGATAATGGTGCAAATATGAAAGGTAAACACCAAGGTGTGCAAAAGAGATTGCTTGATATAAATCCTAGAGCCTTATATATTCCATGTGGATGCCATAGTTTAAATCTTATGTTATGTGACATGGCAAAATCTTGTATAAAAGCAAAAGATTTTTTTCAATACGTGCAAAAAATTTATACTTTATTTTCAGGTTCAACCCACCGATGGGATATTCTTCGAAAATATGTGAAGGGTTTGACGCCAAAACCATTATCGGCAACTCGTTGGGAAAGTCATTTAGAAAGTGTTAGAGCCATAAAGCAAGCCCCTAGTTTAAGAGATGCGTTAGTTGAAATTACAAATACTTCTAAACATGATGATGGTGTAGATGCTAAAGGGTTGTGTTGGAATGCTTTAGAGAATTTTGAATTTTTGATTAGCTTATGTATTTGGTATAAAATCTTAGAAAAAGTTAATCAAGTTAGTAAAATTCTTCAACAAGAAGAGATGGATATTGAAGATGCGAGTACAAGAATAAAAGAATTGATTTGGTTCTTTGAAAAATTTAGAGAAACGGGTTTTGAAGACTCTATGAAGGAAGCCGAAAAACTTGCACTTGAAGTCGGTGTTGAGCCGGTATTTGAAAGAAAAAGAATTGTTCGTAGAAAGAAGCAATTTGATGAGGATGCGGAAGATGAGGCTATTGAAAGCCAATCACCAATGGATAAATTCAAAATTAATTGTTTTCTCTTTATTATGGATAAAGCTCTTGCTTCACTCAAAGAACGGTTTGAGCAATTTGAACATTATGAAGCAATATTTGGTTTTTTGTGCAATGCAAAAATTCAAAAGTATTTGTGAAAATGAAATGAAAGATAATTGCATGAAGCTTCAAAACTTTTTGGAATATGAAGACCGGGGTGATATTTATGGAGATGAATTATTTTAAGAACTCAACTACCTAAAAATAATATTGCCGAAAGAAATTACGAAATCGGTCGATGTTCTTAATTTTATACGGTCTTATTTAAAAGATGGATCTTTTCAAACCGTATGGGTGGCATATCGAATTTTATTGACTATACCCATCACGGTTGCTTCCGCGGAAAGGAGTTTTTCTAAGTTCAATTTAATTAAAACGTACCTTCGGACCACCATGTCACAAGAGAGATTAAACGGGTTGGGTATAATTTCAATTGAAAAGGAGTTTTTAGAGAAATTAAATTATGACGAGTTGACTGAAGAATTTGCTTCAAAAAATGCAAGAAGAAGTGTGTTTCTTTGAATTGTTTTTGTTGTTGAAGTAGGTACAAGTTTTTTTTGTTGGAAATAGTTGAGAAGTATGTCAAAAATGAAGTTAGTATATTGTATTATTTTGTCTTTAAAAAATATTATAAGTTATTTTGTGCTTTTTATAATTTAATTATTTTTGCATTTTTATTGTGGGGGCAATATTTAGGGCAATAGTTGATGCATATCATATATTAGGCTGGGGCAATCAAAACTACGGGGCCGGCACTGACTTCTATAAACCAATATTTGAACAAAATATATTAATATAATATCTACTACAATTTGAACTTCTTTTTGGTCTCAAAAATATAGATTTTGATGAAATATGATCATGATTATAATAAATAATATAGCAAACTTATAATTTTATCCTACCTTTTTTGTCTGTTATCTTTGTATACTAAACTAACCAATCAAGACAATTTCAAAAAAAAAAAAAAAAAACTAATCAATCAAGGATTTGTCCAGTTTGATTTGACTGTAGACAATCAGCCCTCAAGAAAGGTCTTGATGCATTATACTTGCAAATCCAGTGTAGAATAATAAAATAGAGAGAGAGCAGGTGTTTCAACGCCGTAATCCATGTGAGTGATTTTCCTTGCCCATTGACCGTTGACTTGATTTGCAACGGACCCCCACCAATTTAATATATTTGTACAGTATGCAATACTGTAATAGCCTAACTGAATTATATTTTTTTCTGTAGCTTACTTACACAAATTCTAAATTTGTATTCGGGAAAATAGTGCCAGATTATTTTAATAGTCATATTTTTTTTCAGATTCTAATGGTCATATATTTTAAAGGATATTAATAAAATTATTGACAATAGAATTAAATTCATTACCACGAAGGCACGAACCAATTGCCAATAATTTCTTATGCGAACACATCATTTAAATGATAATTTTTGTTTTCATTATGATGATATAATCATTATCTTTTGATGTTTAAAACAACACATTAATGCATTCAACGATCATTGTGATCAATCGTAATGCTGTCATCATATTTATTACTTAACTTTTATTATGAACAATTATTTGAACTTTTACATAGCAACTTATGATATAAAATTTTACACAACATACATAATTAATATCTCCTCTACTATAAATCTTAAAATGATTTAATTTTAAATATTACTGACATTTCATGGTTATTTGAAACAATTACTCGTCTTATATTTATTTTTTCTTTAATTTTTCTAATATACTTTGAAACATTAGGAGTACTTTGTAATTAATTATTTTATTCATTATGAGAGAGTGATATTTATATATCCAATTAAGACAATGTATCTGTAATTAAAGTATTTATTGTTGTTGGCATCATTGTATGAAAATACATATTATAATTGAGTAAAATCGTCAGGTCAATTTGTGTTGGTAGCAAAACTTCTGATAAACACGTCCATTCTTCATCCTTCAATATTTGTAGAATTTAATTAAAGAAAGATTATAGAATGATTAATAAAATATCATAAACGTAGGGATATAAATTTATTTTCCACTTCCCCGGTTCCAACACGGCCCAATCTCTCCCCCTCATTTCTTTGCCCTTTTGGCTTTTTCCAACCAACACGTCTCTCTTGACGTCATTAACGCCGTTAAGTAAGACGGAGCTGAATAGTTGTAGCCGGCGTAAATAACTCAAAACACCGAGGGCACAGTCACTACAGCACTTGCTAATTGTGTGCTGGTTTTCGAAACCAAACCATGGTTTATTTAGCTCACAAATTATTCTTAGATAAAACTGTTCCATGAATTTCATGAATGGACCAACCAGTTCCATGGTTTAATTAAAGAAAGATTAACAATTTCTGACCTCTTTTTTTTTTTGCACAAATAATGTATAGAGGCATACACAGTATATAGGATTAATTTTTTATAAATAGTATCTACATAAACAGTAAAACAAAAATATATATTGAAAAAAAATAATATATTGAAAAATGGTACAACATTATATACAAATTCGGAACAATAAAAAATGAAAAAAAAATAATATATAAGTAAAACAATGCAAAAAATATAGAAAAATATATATTAAAAAGTAAAAAAATAATATATACAGAATCCGTCAAAGCCCAGGACGTTTTTAGATTTTGTTTTCCTTTTTATAATAGGATTAAGAGTTTATGCATTAATGCGCGGAACGATTCCATTTAAGCATTTTACTTCTTTTTAGCGGGCTGGCCCTAAATCTTAATAGGAGGCGATATTCTAAGAGCACATTTCTTATTCTCTGTGTTACGCGGACACTTAAAAAAACCGGCTGTGTCCGTGTCGGAGACGGACACGGACACGGCTCAAATACATATCGAAAATGCCACGTGGCGTATCCGAATATTTTAATAGTAATTAATTTTTGAACACGGCCAGGACACGGCGGGACACGGTTCAGACACGGTTAGGACACGGTTTGGACACGGCTGGACATGGTTTGGACACGGCTAGACACTTTTCGGTCACAGTCTAATATATAAAAGTCCAATTTAAATCAATATTTTTTATGTAAGTATATGTTTTTTCATTTTTTTTTTCCTAAAAATATATTCTTTTAATTTTACTAACAACGTTTTTTGTATATTTTTTCTAACAGCCCTAACTTATGAAAATCAGGTACTAAAAATGATATATTTTTTTTTCTTGTCTTCATGTATTTTCATAGAAAAAAATAATCTTTCTTATTGTTATCCTCTCGAATCTTTTCATTATCATATTTATTATTTTATATTTTTAGATATGTAATTAATTATATTAAAATAATAATAAAATAATATGTATATATAACGTGTCGTGTCCGATGTTTTTTTTAAAATTTTCGTATCGTTGTGTCCGTGTCGTGTCGGACACATTCGTGTTCGTGTTCGTGCCTTATTTTTGAAGAGGAGTCTCAATTAGATTGTTTAATTCCTATCCTCTCAGCTCTTAGAATAAGAAATCCGCTCTCAAAATATCATTCCCCTCTATTAGAGGCCCCAATTCTCATCGCGTAATTTCGTCTTCATTTTCCTCATTTTTCTCTCCTTAGAGGGGGAGACACACAGAAAGAGAGAATTAGAAAGAGAGTGGAGCGAGAGATTGAGAGAGAAGAGAGAAGCGAGAGGGGGAGAGGACGACGACGAGAAAACTTGGTTTAATTCAGGTATGATTGATTGGGGTTTATAGTTTAGGTTTTTCATTCAGTAGTTAATCGTGCTAATGAAAAGGGAATAGTTCGAATTGAATTGAATTGAACGATTCACCAATCGAGTAGTTTTAGTTTTGGGTTTTGTGATTCTGAATCTGTGAGGTAGTGGAAGGGGTTTTGTGATAGCGATTGGGTTTATTCCACGAATATTCAGGATTGTTTGATTTTGATCTGTTTTTCCCTTTTTTTGGGTTTTGATCTGTTGGGTTTTATTACGTATTGTTTGCTTTTTACAATCACGATTGAAAGGGGATTGATTCGAAGGGGATTAAGTACTGTTGAAAATTCCTCGCCTTTTGATCGATGCTTCTTGTTTCTTCCTCGATTTAGCTTTATTTAGCACTGATTTTGTAAAATTTGACAAAATAATACGAATTTTTTGACAAATTCGTATTTCTGCACTGATTTTTTGACTGATTAACTCAAATTTTCAGCATTTTTTTGCTAATTGTTGTAATAATTTCTTAACCAGGATCATATACATGTGTCCTTTAGCTCCTTCTGGCTTATTACAAGACATAAACACATTTTCTTCTGATGAAGATTATGTGAAATATTTAATCGAAAGAAGAACTGGAGATCCGCTGCCCAAAAATGTCTCTACTGATATAAACCCTTTTCTTATCGAGCCTCGGGATTCTTCTGGTCAGCATTTCAAAACCCTAGTGTCTTGTATTTATTTTTATATTAATTATTAAACCCTAATTTTCATTTTTGTTATTTTTTTGTAGAAAGTACATGGTACTTGTGTTTAAAAGGTGTAAATGGAGAGAGCTCTGTGAGAACAACTGCAAATGGATTTTGGAGGGAAACTAAAAGAATAGAAATATCATTTAATGGAAATATTGGTTGGAAAAATATATTGGAGTTTTATGAAGGCGCTGTGAGAACTGAGTATATGATGCTTGAATATCATATTAAACCAAGTTTAGAAGGGGTTAGTGATACACAAGTAAGTCTAAAACTAGTAAAGTTTATTAAACCATTTTCATTTATTAACTTAATCAAATAATAACTAATCAATTATTTATTTTTGAATCAATTTACAGGATTATAGTTCATTGTGCAGAATTTTCTTGCAGAATGAAAGAAGCTCAAGCTTAATTGAACAACAAAACCTATTAGCCCTTGTAAGTCTTTCTTTTATTATATTTAACCTGATATATTAATCTATTTATACCCTCTAATTTTTTGACATTTTCTTTGACAGCTGTCCGATAGAAATGAACTCTCACCCGCTCCTTCCTTACGAGAATCAAACCCTAATAATAATGATATTAATAATACTAATATTTCCAACAATGAAAACTCCTACATAGAACTAAATGACTTTCTCTCATCCGAAACCCAGACAAATTCCAAACAATCCCAAAATAATAATAGTAATAATAATAATAATAATAATAATTCTGACTGCGATTTTTCAATCGGGGATTATTTAGAACTACAGGACATTCTGAGCTACGATTCCGGTTCCACAAGCTCAGGAAACTCCAGCAGAATGCAAATGAGCGTGAACTATTCAGAAGAGTATTTCGATCCGGACGAACTGCTGAGGGAAATTGCGGGGACTTGCAATGGGGAATTATTGCAGGGGATGGAAAGAGGAGAGATAGAAAGGGAAGGAAGTGTTGGGTCTGGCGTTAGTGTCACTGGACCTCTCCAGTCTGATCAGAGGTTAAATTTCACTGGACCTGTCCAGTCAGAGCAAAGATTTACTGTCACTGGACCTGTCCAGTCTGATCAGAGCATAAGTATCACTGGACCTGTCCAGTTTGAGGGAATGTTTAGTTTGAATGAAGCTGTCCATTATGAGGGAAGGTTTAGTGTGGCAGGACCGGTGCAGACAGAACAGGTTTTGATACGGCCAGAGCCAGGTAAATTACATTTCTACCCTTTCAAAATCTCAAAATATTAGTTATACCCCTCATTTCCATATTTTTGTAAAAAAATTTTAAATACTCATTTAAAAACATCCATTAGTTTAAATGATATTTTTCACCTTTTGAGGGTTATAAAAGCGTCAATTAGATTTTCTATTTTTTCTTATTATCTTTCTAAATAAAATCATTCATATCCATGATTATTTATATCCTTAATAATTTAGAAATTATTTATATCCTTAATTTCCTTGAAAAGATCTTTAAAATACTCTCATTAAAAGTTAAAAATTAAAAATTGAAAGAGAAAGGATTAATGATGATATTTTCTATCTATGCATTGAAACTATTAGCAAAATAATAATGATTTATCATTTTATATACAGATTTGGTACCGGTACCCAATTTGCACGATTTTATAATGAATGAAAATACGCAAAATGAAGGGCCTTCTACATCTCGTACCAGTCGAGTTAAGAGAAATCTCTCAGACAGTACCAGCAGTAACAGCAGCAGTAACTGCAGCAGTAACAGCAGCAGTAATAATAGTAATAATAATGATAGTAATAATTCAAAGTCTCCTACTCAAAGAGAGAGAAAGAGAAGCAATGTTATTAGGCTTGCTAAGTTCGGTAGGAAACTCTTCTGCTTTGCGGGTTTTTGATTAGACCCCTACGAAATTACGTAATTAATTAATTATGTATTTAAGACGACCTTTAGTTGAGTCACGAGGATTGAGGTTAAATATTTATATTAGGAGGGGGGATTGGAAGTGTATGTATAGATTTTGTGGATTGGAGTGTAAATCTAATTTTTATGTAAAGAACGTAAGGAAAAAAAAGAAAAAAAAATGAAAAAATGGAAGAAAAAAAGATTAAAAAAAATTGAAAAGGTAAAAGAAAAAGGATAAAAAAAAGGAAGGGATAGGAAATAGTAGTTTTGGTTATTTATTATGTTTGTTTGATTAGTTTGTTTAAGGTTGCTTTTTGTTGAACAATTACGTGTTGTTTGATGTTTTGATAGATTATGAATCATTCATGTTTTCTAACTTTGTATGTTTGTGTATTTTGCTCATTGAGAAGACTGATTTGATTAGCTACTTTATTTCTGCAGTGTTTATGCAAGTAGAATTTACATAGCATTTCTGTACATTCCAGCCAAATGAGCTCTCCATTATAAATTGCACGACATGGCCTTGTTTTATTCAATAATAATATGTATAATTACAAACAACATGACCTTGTATTAGTCAATAATATTTATAATTACAAACGACATGACCTTGTATTACTCAATAATATGTATAATTACGAACAACATGACCTTGTAGTACTCAATAATATGTATAATTACAAACAACATGACCTTGTATTATTCACTAATATGTATAATTACAAACACTATTCTTTCTGCATCATGAAAAACGGGCTTTTATGAAAGAAAACAACACAATTACAACAGAAAAGAACTAATTTTGGTTTGTAGAGCTTAGAATTTGGTGAAAGCTTGGGTGGTAATTTGGGAATCCGCCAAGGGAAAAGAGGGATTAACTTTCCTTCTTCAATTTGAGTGCGGCCCTGTAATTCTGCATATTGAGGTCGAAATACTTAAAATTAAATATGTGAGATCTTAGACTTCAAAATTATCATAAGAAACACGGCTGTAACTTTTTTAATGATTATACGTACTTATACTATTTGATGTCTCAAACTTTACGACTTATCATAGAAAGCAAGCATGTTGTTTTTTTGTACTAGTGAAGTGAATATTGGATTAATTTTGAGTTATTTGTAATGGGGCAGGGTAAAAATATTCATAATTGCAAAATTCTCTTTACAGTAAGAGTCCTTAAGTTCTTACTTTTTTTTCTAGTCGGGATAATGCCTTACTATTAGACTGAGAGCGGAGTTTGACCCATGCCCGTGGGACAAATAATCTGTTCCAATACCTCATCAACCGTACGATATAATCATGATTAGTATTGCATGATTAGACTTGGATGGCAGTTTTATCTCTCCATTTCAAGGAAACAGAAATCAATCCTTCTCTTTCTGGAAACAACTCCTCTTCTTTCGCAAACAGATCTCACTCATCCATGAATAAATGAATCTGTAAGTGTAAGGGTGAAATTTATCTACCTTTTCCCAATTGTAACTCATCTCTGCCCTCTGCGCCTTCTCTCCCACGGTCTCCAAATCTCCCATCACCTCATAGCAGCCATACAATAAAGCTGCCGGAGTTTCCCTCAGAGAACAAGCTGTGTGTCGTTGTTGGACCTTTGTATGATAGAATTACTCAATGTGATTATATATACTAGCATAGTTTTGAATACGACGTGCTTTACTCACATTCAAGTGCTTTTTTTATCTAGTTTATCTTCCATTTACTATCCTTCCGTTATTCTTATGACAAGAATTAAATTTTTATATTCTTCAATTGTAAATTCTTCAATTGTAATTAACGGTTCAATTGTAATAAAAATTTAATTCAATCTCCGTTAATTAACTCCAGGTTGGTTAAGTTTAGCCTACAGTAATTTGCAAAATATAGGCATAAATAAATAATCACAAACAAGAAATCACTCATACATGAACAATTTTATTGAAATCAACCTCAGGCAATACATCAAAAAAATTATTGAAATCAAACTGTTAACAAGAGAAAATTCAGAGAAATACAAAATTAAAAAGAAATAAGAAGTAGAAAAGCAAGTAAAAAATATCAACAAGACATAACATGTATCAATCTTTATCAATACTCTATCTTCATCAATCTTCAAAGAAGAGCACAGAAGTAGCGTCCGGTAAGCAACGCGATGCAAAGTCAGACAAACTAACAAAGGAAGAGCAAGGTGAAGGCGAGAGAGAAGAAAAAGGTAGGAGCGGAGAAGAGTTAGAGAGATGAGTAACTTGAATCATCTTGATTGCAAACTTCTTTGAGGTGCATTCTCCGTGGATGAGATACCTTTCTGAAGGAGACGGGCTAATTAGTTTCTATATTTGTTAAAAGGAGAGATAACTGGGAATTAACAGACCATCCAAATCTAATCATGCAATAGTAACCATGATATATTGTTCGGAAGATCAATTATTGGGACATTTTTTTTTTGTCCCAGGGGCATGGGTCAAACTCTGCTCTCCTATTAGACTACTCATGTCTACTTGTGTGGAAAAATAATATAAGATCAAGCTCAAAGGATAAAAAAATTCATTATGAGAGTATTAAATAGTAAATACTGACCTTTGTGGTCAGTTAGGCTGGATTCATCTGTTTGCACGGCTGACTGGACTTGCCACGTTAAAACCAGAAGAAGGAGCGTCAAACCAAGCAAACTCCGTAAAAACCGCATTTTTCTTAAGATGATGTAGCAATTATCTACGGATTATCATGCTGGATTGGTGCGTCTATGGTGCATTGCTTTAGATTATAAGGACCAAAGTCATTAGGCAGAGGTCACTTTAAGGCTTACTTAAATTCATATATAAAAGATGTGATATCTTTTAGCATCTACTAGATTTTTTTTGTATATCTGTTGATTATAAGGAAAAGCTCATAAGCATGTAATTAGGTAGAAATGGCAAAGGGACGGGTGGGTTCATCGCATCAATTCAGATTTGTATCAATTCATGTTGTGGTTCCTTCGGGTCTCGAGTCATTTAGCCTTTAGGTATTAGATCATATCGGTTAGGAGTAGAGGTGGCAAAATCTGACCCGACCCGAAAAACCCGCCCGACCGACCCGAATCCGAACCTGACCCGATCCGAAGATGTTGACAAGTCAACGGCCCGAAACCCGACCTGACCCGAAACCCGAATGACCCGAAACCCGAAGAACCCAAAACCCGAATGGCCCGAAAACCCGAGCGGCCCGAAATCCGAATGGCCCGTAACCCGAATTATCCGAACCCGAACCCGAATGACCCGCCCAATTTTCGAAACCTGAATAACATGTAATCCAAGATGAATAACATGAATCTGAATATTTGTGTGCTGATTTTGCCATAATTGGACTTTCTGTAATTTTACATTGAAAAAGTTGTACATCTACATGTGTTATGTGTATAATGATGATTTTTTAATTCTCACATCTTATGATATTAAATTATTAATACATTAATGAATTAATATTTTTTAATAGAAAACTTGGTTTGTTATAGTAAACTCATTTTGTATAAATAACACATAGCTAATAACAACATACAAAATTAATATTATATAATATCGTGCAATAAACAGGTCAACAACAAAATTAAACCAAGTTTGATTTTTTTTATTTTTTTTATTTTTTATTTTTTTCGATTTTTTTCATTGCCCCTCTTAAATAAAAAATATAGTCAAAAATATCATATATAATAGATATATCCAAATGTATATGATTATATTTTTTTTGAATCTTTCCATATTTTTATAACTTACAATTTTTTTTTTCATTTTATTCCATTTTTTTAATTTAAAGATAATACTTTAAAAAAATCAGATTCTCCGATTCGACTCGGCCGATTCCAATCAGAGTCGGATGATGTATTAGATCCTGATTCCAATTTTAGGAACTATGAAAATTAAGTCGAATTTTCGATATTTCGTCTATCTATATACAAACTTGAATTGCTCAAAACACAAACCAAACTTTTTCGAAACACAGACCCGAATTACAAACCCGAATGACCCATAACCCGATTGACCTGTAACCCGAACCCGCCTGACCCATAACCCGAACGACCCGAGACCCAATCGACCCGAGACCCGAGCGACCCGATACCCGAGCGACCCGAGACCTGAACGACCCGAGACCCGAATGACCCGTGACCCGAACGACCCGGAACCCGAAATGACCTGACCCGAACTCGGCCCAACCCGCCCATTTGCCACCTCTAGTTAGGAGTCATTCAGCTATTGGGTCATTCGGATTACGAGTCATTTGGGTATCGGGCCATCCGTAAATTTCAACATATTTCATGTAATAAGCCATAAAATCTGGTTATTTTCTGGTTATATTGGGCGGTTCATTAGAGTTACGGTCGTTCAACATATTTCAACCTTTCTACCGGATTTCGCATCTTTTCTCCATCTTTTCAAATAATATTTTTCGGGAAGTAACTTAATATTCATAGTATCGAAAACCTTTATAACATGACAACACTGAACCCCAACAAATTTGAACTTCAAGCAAGACCATGTAATGCTATCTTCCATACTATCATACCATACAGTACACCTGTTCTTCTTCCCACTACCTCCACTTATAACAGAATACTCGTGCATATTCTCACTTTGACCATCATAATGTGCCTCACAATTCATGAAGCACATATACTCAGCTTGAAAAACTTTGTACACAGTCGGCGTTAAAATGGTTCCAGCTTGCTTTAGTATGTCTGAAAATTGAAAACTCGGAATCCCTTGAGTAGCCCGAAAATCAAAAAGTAACTCAGCATCACGGCGCTCTTCTAAAAGTCTCTCATAATGGTTAAAAAAAAATCCAATAATCGTTGTGTGGGCCTCAAATACCTCTTAATTATACTACTAAAGCTCTCGCGTTGTTGTGTGCCCTTCATATCAGCACAAAAAACTTGCCGACCATATACAAGCGCCCACTTTTTCCGAATTTCAAATAATTCAGTTAACCACTTATTTTGAGAGAGCTCGTATTTCTCAATCATATCGTTCCACGCTTCCAAAAATTCCTCCTCATCCTCACAATCATACACACAATTACTAAAATCTCGTTCGAAAGATTTGGAGCCATTAAAAACATGACTAAGATGCTTAGCGGCATTTTGGTCCATATGCCAAACACTTAAGCGATGTGTTGTATTTGGCCAAATATTTGCAATTGCTCTAGACATTGTTGCATCTTGATCAGTTAATATTACTCTAGGTGCCTTTCCTCCAACTGCATGCATGAAAGTTTGAAATAACCATTCAAAAGATGAGATTTTCTCATCATACAATAATCCCGCACCAAATACAACCGTTTGTTTATGGTGGTTGATACCTACGAAAGGAGCGAAAGGTCTACCTTATTCATTTGTTTTATAGGTACTATCAAAACAAATAACATCTCCGAAACAATCATAATCCAATAAAGACCTTCCATCAGCCCAAAAAATGTTTGTAATTAGGTCATCTTCATCAACTTGCAGAGCATAGTAAAAGGACGGGTCTTCCTTGACCCTAGTTTGGAGATATTGCATTATAGCCCCTGCATCTCCCAATGCCATTGCATGCATGCATTTCGATCTTAAATAGTTCTTATAATCATCCGAAAGAAAAGTAAGATGTTTCCAACCTCCGTCTTGCTTTGCCATAAAATCATAGATTTGTTTCGGCTTTAGACCGGCAAATTCTGCCACATCCGCAATGGCTTTTTGTGAATCATTCATAACCTTATGAGACTTTAGGAATCTTCGCTTTGAGGGTGTCGCTAAAATATGGTTATGCTGGGTTCAAATGACGTAATTGTGTAAACACCTTTTTTGCAAATATTTATTTTCATATGCGCTTTGCAATCCGTTTGTAAAAGAAAATAAAAGAATGAAAGGAATTAATATAGCATAAAGAAATTTTATAAAATTATTTAAATTGATTCTTAAATTCACACAAACTTCAATGGATCTAGAAATTCACCTGATTGGTCATGAGAATCAATGGAGGATGAAGGGGAGAGAAGATCATCACCAAAAACCGAATCAGACGGTAACACTATACCATCAGCTGACATTGCAACTGCTTTGATAGTGTGAAGGGTCTCTTGTCTGGTGCGAGACTTGGAAGAGGAAGGTTACGGGATGAGAAACAGAATCTAGGAGAGGGTAAGAAGCTTTCTCCATTTGCCATGACTGAGATCTTTCCATATCTTCTTTCTATTTCTGACTCTTTTCTATTTCTGCATTAGGAGGTAGAAGAGAGGTAGGCGTTGAGTAGATGGAAGGAAACTTAACGGGATAGTTAAGTTTCATCAAGCCTAAATTATGATGATGAGATCAGACGGTTGTGAGAGTGATGGAATAAATTTTCTGTCCCAAGGAAATGGGTCAAACTCCGCTACCTAGAACTCTCTCTTTTTAAACATAACTCCTGCCATATGATGTTCGAGTGCTCTGCGCCAATAACTCACCGTTCGGCCTTCTAATAGGTCCAAGTGCATATCATAGAAGTCGCCATTTCTACTAGGCCTTAAATATATATGACATAGATGCAATAAATGATGAAAATTACTTGGTCGATTGGTTTCTATGATGTATTTCGCATAATTGCTCTATGTTATGAGAAATTTTTTCCGAGAGCGAAGGAGTAATGTTCTCTTCGCCTATAAAGAGTCCATATATAATCTTCAATATAAAAAATGGAATTTGATTTTCTAAGAGGAGAAGGTCGTGCATAACGAAACTAGAGTCCAGTGGCTTCATTTCGTTGTTAGGGTTCTCTTCAAGTGCTGAATAGTCTAAATCCTGATTTAACTCTATCGCTTGTAGGAAAACAAGAATGAAGAATCCATCAACCAAAAGCATATTTGCAATTTTTTTGCTTTCCATTCTGATTTCTTCAGCATAAGTCCTAGTAACGTCCTCTACTTCTCTGAGAGATTTTATATAATCTTTAAGCGTTCTTTTTCTGTTAATTTTCAGTATCTTGTCCATCCAATTCCATTTTATCTGTTCCACTTTTTGCTGGATCCTTCTTTCATGGGGATATGGCCCGATTGATACAACCACTGGATTAAATACATTCTCATCACTGTGATTCCTAACTTTGCATATGGAACTTACCTTTTTGATCGTACCGACAGTATCTACAAATTCCGAACTTCTTTTGTTCAAATAATTCTCTAACATTTCTATATCAATTATGACAGATGAGTTGCTTCCGTCTCCCCTCATGATAGCTCGAACTTAATAATCATTTTCAGCAATGGATATGAAATTACAACTGTCCATTTAAAATTGGTATGCAGTAAGAAAAAAATTCGTCAATTAAAGATATGAAATTAGATTTTGATTTTTTTTGCTTAATTAACCCGTAGGCAATCAGATTTTGAATTTTACCTTGATTCTTAGCATACAATTGGAATTGCCTCTGACCCTTCTTATGAAATACAGAGTTGACCTAATGGAACTAAATGGAGAAAACATTTGCTTCCTCTTAATTCAATTCAATTAGAATTCCATCTTTTTACATACCAATGACAATTACAGCTTTACCAGCTATTAACAGGCAGCCATTCTTAGATGTTTTACAATATCAGGCAAATTTCCGTTTCACATCACATCTGTTAATCTTAGAATACCTGACTCGTCATTCGTGTCAATATTTTTCATGTACTACAAAAAGTCCACTAAAGTTGTGCACATAAACTTTATAACCATACGCATAACATCTTATCAAGAAAGATGGCAAGATGTTTATAAGCTATTAGAATTTAATATATTTATTTCAGTTTGTTCTTTGTACATATCTATCTTATCTTATATTTATAAACAACTTTAATTCAAACACAAGGAAAATCCCTTAACTTCAATAGTTTCATCTTCTAACTCCCACTTTTAAACTGTTATAATAATTAATTCTTTTTATTTTATTTTATTTTATTTTGTAGTAGGGGTATTTTCGTAATTTCAAAAATAATTTGTATGTTGGGGAATAATAAAGTGTATCTCAATAAATCACATGCATTAAATAAAGAATTTAGAAATTTGAATCATCAAAATCGGAGGTGTATTTTGAAAGTTATGATTATTTTAACTCTGAGAGACTAAAGTGCAAAAGTGCCAGCAGAAATTAACTGTTTCGTTTCTTCTTCAGTCAGTTCAGAAAATTTGAGTTAGTGCCTGCTAAGATATTAAGGGCCTTAAATTGGGTAATCAGCCATCATTCATGAATACGGTACAGTTATTATTCTCATTTTTTTCTTTCTGAGTTTAAATATTTCGCTTCAAGACATAATATTGTCCTTCCATTCATTCTCTCTCTACGCTCTCTCTCTTCCTTTGTCTCTTGTCTCTCTTCCTTCCCTGTACACACTTAAAAAGCCAAAAAGGAGCTTGTCCTTTGGAATTTAGAAGATCCTTACTCTTGGTGTTGTGGACCTCTGGTGAAGGTGTTACTCGGCCTAGGAGAAGCGTGTCTACACGATATATAGTTTTTGTTACCTCCTAGCCAATCAGGCAACATTTTTTTTTCTCAATACAAGCTGTGAGTTTTATATTAGTTCAACTTATTCCTTATTTTAGAACCGATTAATTAGGATTAGTGAGTATTTAGGTCATGTTGCATGCATTCATATAATTAAAATAAATATTTTGTTGTTATGGATCTGTTATTTAATTAATATAACTATATTTTTCAACGCTGATGGGAGTAATGATAAATATTTTTATATAATACGAATAGAAGATATTATATCTAACAAACAAATATGTTTATATTACCACGACTAATTAAATTTAGAATTCTATTATATTCGTAATTTTATTTAATTGATGATACAAAATCAAGGGTTTCTGAAAATCTGAGAAACAAAAATATTGTTTTCATAAAAATCTGGAATTTATAAAACTGGGACTGGTAATACTGTTTTTGAGAGAATCTGGAATTTCGTGTACTCCTCTAAAAGCTGGAATTTCAATTCCGATTGAATAAGGAAATTTGGTTTAATCACATCTTTTTGACCATAACTTCAAATTTCACAAATAAATAATCCATTTAAACATTTTTGGACATTCTAGACTCATTGGTAATATTAGTTTCTGCATTTAAGGTCCAGAAAATATTTTTCATAAATAATCAGATTAAGTGAGCATGTCGGTATGAAATTCGAGATCGATTAGTAATTAGAATTAATTAAATAATTAGATTCGCGTGAGGAGGAGTTCGTACTAGAAGAAGACCGAGAAGTTGAAAGAGTTGCGAAGGAAGCTTAAGAGTTTGTGGAACCCGGAGATTTCGCATGAGAGTTGCTAATTGTTGCATTTAGTCAGGTAAGGTTTTGCCCGCATATGCTTTTCCTTTTGGCTATATTTGTTCTTCCGTATAATTAGTATATATATATTATAATTATCTATAATGATAATATTTAACTTTTATTTATGAGATAGAGCTTATGTGGCTCAAATTAATATTTTA
Source organism: Juncus inflexus (assembly GCA_024447665.1). Classification (NCBI taxonomy): domain Eukaryota; kingdom Viridiplantae; phylum Streptophyta; class Magnoliopsida; order Poales; family Juncaceae; genus Juncus; species Juncus inflexus. The sequence goes on along the minus strand of JAJHPC010000012.1, from coordinate 9,493,464 downwards.
GTAATATGAGAATTTAAAGATAATATTTAATGATATTTTTTAGTAAGATACGGGATATAGTGAGATGTGTGAAAAGTGATAATTAAAAGAATACAGCCGTACTTGGTAGGTGGAAGCCAGGGCCGCTGATCTAGGTGAGAGGCCGTACTTAGTAGGTGGAAGCTAGGGACGCCGATCACCCAATAACGAGCTCGGAAAGACTTGTATCTGTGCGCGTACTTGATGCCACAGAGCATGATCTAGTGTGTGTGTTGTGTGTGTGTGGAAGTTTGAAAGTGAAATAAGATAATATCCCGAAATAAAAATATTTTTCATAATTATTATATAATTATTATACTAAATTATATTTATGACTTTTGGTTACTTAATTTTATATTAAACTCAATATATTCTATTCTATCTTTTTGGTATATGCGGTTGGGCCTCTTTTCATACCTTACTGAATCAGTACTCATCCTTATATTTATTTTGTGCCCATGTTTAGATCATTAGCTTGGGGTTGCGGGTGGAGAGACATCACAATTTAATAAAATTTAGTCTCATAATTAGTATTTAATAAATGAGAACTTTATAGTCTCAATCTTATTTTGTTGTTAAGCTTAATAAATGTAGTTTGGAGATTATTTTGATTTATGTGGATGTTGGTTTAAATGCCTTTTGGCGGTTGTTACATTTCAGTCCTTTATTTGGGTCAGGGGTGTAACAACTTTAATGGTATCAGAGCGAAACGTTCCACAGAACTCGAAATAGATTCTAAATAAACGTGCGTGAGTGAGAGTGGAATGGGGGTAGTTTAGATTTATCTAATCTAGCAAAAAAAACCCCGTATATTCTAAGAGTGAGTGTCTCAATATAATTCAGGAAGATGTCTGACGGTTCCAACAACGATGATGACTTGAACAACTCAACTGGTGGGGCAATACCAATCACCACCATGACGCCTTCAGCGAATGACTTTTTGGCACTCATGAGGCAACTGATTCAGCAAGAATCCCAGGACAACGAACAGTCCTCTCGGGCAGGTCAAGGAAATGCTCAGGACCTCCTGAAGTCTTTCTTGAGTACGAAGCCGGATTTCTTTTCGGGTTCGTCTAACCCAGATGATGTGTACGCATGGCTACAACACGTGCGTTAGAAGTTGGATGCGATGAAGTGTCCGGAGGAGGGTAAGGTGCGGTTGGCTACGCACATGCTTTCTGGACGAGCGGATTCGTGGTGGAATTTACAGAAGACTAGCGAGCGATCAGTTTCTTTACCCTATAAGAAGCAAGGAGTTTGTTCGAGTCGAGCTTCAGGAATGAGAAGGTTGCACGTCAGAAGAGTTCAGACCTACATCCGTTCTTCATCTCTCGGATCAGGAAGATCCGAGATATAAATTTTAATAGTTAATCTCATTCTTTTATTCCCTTAACAATGATCCTAGGACGGGTTAAATCCATAGGTTTTGTTGCGCATGTAACGTACATCGCTATGGATTTCCCAACATATTTATCTCTATAAACATCCTACATATCACTAGGGACAATTTAGAATGTCATTCGTTGGTTCACAATTCTACTATCATAATCACGTATTCTTATGACGTGAATCCGAAATGTCATTCACTTAGCTAACAAGCTACCTTGCTACCAAGCATATTGCACAATACATTGTATGGCTTGAAGAATCTTATTCATCCCGTTATCAAGAACTGTTTCTTATATGTTGAACCTTTCAATAAACGGATGATAAGCGAATGTCTTCATTATATGAACATCGTAAGAAAGAATTCTTTCTTGCATATTGTCCTTCAATATATTGTTGAAAGTATAGAATCTAATTCATGTGTCTTTCATTGTTCATATTAGTACCAAAAACAATAACTCTTTCTTGCATATTGAATATTCAATATATAGCTGAAGGTATAGAACCTAATTCTTATATCCTTGTATTTTTCAAGTGAATGCCATAAGCAAGAACTCTTTCTTGCATATTAAACGCTTCAACATATGGTTGAAAGTATATAATCTCATTCGTATGTCTTTCCTTATTCCTATGCACACCATAAGCAAGAACATTTCTTGCGTATTGAACTCTTTCAATATTTTACCAATGTACTTTATCTTACAACTATAAGTCTACATAGACTTTAACTCCCAATTATTAGGATGCTGTAAGTCTGTTGTTGGAACATAGGAGTCTCTTATACTCCCACTGAATGTCTTGAAATCGAGATGGTCTTATCTATTTGTAAAATAGATTCATCTTGAGATGTCAGCTTTTAATCAATTAATGAATTTTGAAGCATGTAACCCCTTTTCAGAATTCTCGGGATCATATAAACTTTTTTCATGTATCAAAGATACATCCACAATAAGGTTCCTATATAGGAAGTTCATTTTTTATAACCTTGTTTCATCGCTCACAATCGCATTGTGTTATGGAGGTTAAAATTTATAATAGCATCAAGTGAGAAAGTATTTTACTATAGCACATACTATATCTATTTTCTTTGCTATTTATAGGTTATCCATGTACTTTATGCAATGGTCACCATGCCATTGGATATTCCAATAAAGTTCCAAACTTGACTGCTTGTACATGGGTTGCATCTCAGTTCTCATGGTCCAACCATTGACTCTTCACATTCTTCTGGGTTAAAAGTCGACTCATCCTCTTTGAGCACATTTTATGTGAGATCATATCTCTTAGCCTAATGTCTACCAGGCCTGCGAGGAGGACCTTATGTTTCAAGTATAGCCTTGTCAACTACTTGATGGCCTTATTAAAGGTTTATTGCTGGTATGTGGACCTCGAACCGTTCAAGATGTATTATACTCTCACTGCTTCTTTAAGAGATGAGATATCTTTAAAGAAGTTTAAATTATGAGTAGCAAATAATTTAAACTCATAATGAATGTAAAATAATATTAAATTGATATTCCACAAACATTTATAAGATTGTTACGTTGACATCGTCAAACCTTTTGACTTGAGTCATACTTCAATCTTTAAAGTCAACATGGGACTATCCCAACCCATATCATATATGGTGTCCTTTGAACCTCATGATATTCAATGCTTAGTATGTTCAAGATTATAAACCTATAAGGATTTCGGAGGATTTGCTTGACTTATCATGCATTGAATCTTATCCAATAAGTTTCATCATCTTCTTTATGAACACAACGTGAGATGTTCCATATAGAGTTAATTGTGAAGTCCTTTTTCACAATCTCTATGATGATAGTCAAGCTGTTGACTCAAATATTTGCCACTTCGATCTGATCGAAGTGCTCTTATTATCTTGTCTAGGCGATGTCAAATTTTATTCTTAAATGTTTCAAATATTTCAAAGATTTTGTGTTTCATTAAGTAAACATTTTAACTTAAAACACCTTTAGGATGAAATGTTGATATTCCTATTTCTAGCTGGCTTGCTTGTTGTCTCTTGTGCATCCATATGCATGAGTCTCAACAAACCAATCAACTTTGTGATGGTTGCACATTCTTGTCATCTTGTTCGAAAAATAAAATTCGCACATCTTAATTGATTCTAGATCCAATGAGTCTAACGTTCCACATATGGTGGAGTTTAGAAATACAATTTTTATTTTGTGGCTTAGATGACATTGCTAGAAGTATGGAATCAATGGACTTATTATTCAGCATATATGGTTATTTTCTAATTGAACATTTGAAATATACAAATCTAAGAAAATTTTATTATTCCAAATAATAAATTTCACAACCACTTTAATGCTAATATAGAATTAACATTTATTTCAATACAAGTCCATAATGGCTAAGTTAATAAAATCCTAGAGCTAATGTAGCAACTCTTGCTTCATTCGTTACTCGTAGGTTGACTTCTCCTCTAGCTAATCTTCTACTTCTGAGTAATATCCTGCACATTTGAAATGTGAGAATTACTGTGGATACCTTATATCTTAGTAGAGAATTAGGAAGAGGAATACCTGAAATGGCAGCCGTTGATTCTTCTTCTTGACATACCTTACATCCTCCTCTCCAGTGATCATGCATAGAACATGCTATCACGTCCTCGGCCTTCTCAGATTTAGGTAACAATTTGCCTTCACTCTTGATCCAACTCTCCCATCGGGCTTGTCTTCTCGACTCCCTTTCCTTTTCAATCCGGAGGGCATCAATGAAAACTTTTACCTCTATATCCTTCTCTGTCTATTTAAGCATCTTATGAAATTTCATGATCGTCGTCTCCATTTGACGCTTATGATATTCAGTAATGAACAAATCAAAGCTCGGAGGAAGCGATCCAAGAATCATGTCATCCTTGAATTCCCTTGGAATAGGCAAACCAAGTCTCTCTAAGTAATCAATGTGGCTTCTCTCATCTTGAACACATGAGTATCCACAGAGGAGCCCTAAGCCATCTTGCTCTTGTTTAGTAACTTGGTGACCCTGTTGTTGGGAAATCCATAGCGAAATCCATATCCATGTACGTTACATGCGTAGCGCAACCTATGAATTTAACCCGCCCTAGGATCTACGTTAAGGGAATAAAAGTAGGAGATTAACTATTAAAATTTATACCTCGGAACTTCCTGATCCGTGAGACGTAGAATGGATGTAGGTCTGAACTTTTCTGACTTGCAACCTTCTATTTCCTGAAGCTCGACTCGCGACCTTCTTGCTTCTCCTAGGGATGAAGATCGATCGCTCGCAAGTTCTCAAGATAGAGAACCTCTACTCGTATCCACGTGAACTTCAGACGTAAGGAATAACCGAACTTGGCTAGACAAGTCCGGAAATACTTTCCGAAAATCTCTCAAAACTTTCTCTCTCTTTTCAGTGTAATAGACGGCCTCTAAGGCTTCTTGAATTGTGTGTAGAATAGAGAGACTCTGCCCTTCTATTTATACTAGAGAGAGAGGCGAACGATTGCTCAGTTACCATAACTAAATATCCTAATATGCGCCTATTCCGTTGCCAAGGGAATAGGTATTTCCATAACGGAATACTTGGCAGCTAAGGTTATTACAGTTTCCATATATATTCCATTGGGAACGGAACTATTCCGTTGCCAACGAATGGCACTGTTTTGTTCAATCAATTATCCAATAATTGATTATTTCGTTCACCAATTTATACATCATATGTATAACTCTTTTGAGGCATATTCATCCCGTACGAATGGAGTTCATTGTGTGACCGTGTAGGTTTCATTTAACGCTGGCAACGATCTTCTAAAGATCGTAAGTCATGGGTAACCTCTAGACTGATGTCATGACTACCCATGTTAAATGAAATGGTCAGCGATCATAAACCTATCTGAATAGACATTTGCTTATTCCTTTTGTTCTACGATATATGTCTTGATCACAAGGCATGGAAGTATGTCATCCTTAAGTTTGATCAAAGTCACTTTCCTGATCGAGAATTAGACTGAATAAATACAAAATGATATTAACAACACATGTTAATCCATTTTGAGCATGGCTATGCATTTCCTTAAGTCCTAGTTCATAAGGGGGTCCAGAGATATCTCCCTCTTAACGAGAGGAACAAATCCCATCTCATTCCTCGTCATGATTCAGTGCATACCTAATGATGACCCTAATGATCATCCCGTTACAGATGGCGTAAGATCATATTAAAGTTTGCAGTTCTTCATACAGAAATCCATGGTGACCTCAGGTCGTAGGAACAAGCACACTATTCATATGAGAATCACTAATGACATATACCATGCATATTCTCATAGTGTGGTCAGTCCAGTACGTGTTCTCTAACATGCACCTATATTCCAGACTTGACATCTCTATGTCCATGATCAGCAGAAGATGATCATCCAGTTTGCGAATATACTAGTGTGGATATGTAGCTTCTTACTTAAAGTATGTTTATCTCAATAAACATCCTACATATCACTAGGGATGGTTTAGAATTTCATTCGTTGGTTCACAGTTCTACTATCAGAATCACGTATTCTGATGACGTGAGTCCGAAGTGTCATTCATGGTCTATCTAATATATGTAAATATATTAGTCACCCATACACTCATTCATATATGAACTGAATAAACATGTTTCTCATAATCTAATCTCTAGTCCAACACTTTGGCCTAGGGCATAATTCTTTCACTTCTAGCGCTGAATACTAGCCTGCTTTTGGAATATTTCCTTAAGCACCCTGATCATATCATAGGCATCCATAAAACCTATCTGCTTCCGAAGCTTAGGTTTCATTGCTGCTAAAATCATCCAAGCTGCTTCATCATAATCATCAACACACTTCTGATAAGTGTCTTGATCAAGCACACTCAGCTTTGGCATGACCCATGCTAGACGCCATTTCCCACATTCCCTCCTTTACAAAGACAATCCCCCATATGCTCAGCTTTGGCATGACCCACAATGAAGACTGTCTAAGTACCGAGTGCTTCAGTGACATGGGGGGCACTTCCTTACTTAACATTCTGAAGGATTTTATTTTTAGATTTATAAATATAAACATCACAGAAACAAGATAAATATAGTATGAGCCTATTCCTCCTGAGCGATCATGAGGTTCTTATTTCTAGATCTAACTCTAGATTGCAGCAGTAATCTTCAACAAACCCTTCGTTGTATGTGCGAAGATCCAATGCCACATGAGGTCATGAGATTGCGCCAACTCCGGACGTAGCTAAGGTTATTACAATTTCTATATCTATTCTATTGGGAACGAAACTATTCCATTGCCAACGGAATGGTACTGCTTTGTTCAAACTATTGTCCAATAATTGATTATTTCGTTCACCAATTTATACATCATATGTATAACTATTTTGAGGCATATTCATCCCGTACGAATGGAGTTTATTGTGTGACCATGTAATTTCCATTTATCGCTGGTAACGATCTTCTAAAGATCGTAAGTCATGAGCAACCTCTAGAATGATGTCATGACTACCCATGTTAAATAAAATGATCATCGATCATAAACCTATCTGAATAGACGTTTGTTTATTCCTTTTGTTCTATGATATATGTCTTGATCACAAGGCATGAAAGTATGTCATCCTTGAGTTTGATCAAAGTCTATTTCCTGATCGAGAATCAGATTGAGTAAATACAAAATGATATTAATAACACATGTTAATCAATTTTGAGCATGGCCATGTATTTCCTTCAGTCCTAGTTCATCGGGGGCCCAGAGATATCTCCCTCATGACGAGAGGAACAAATTCCATATTGGTGACTCACAATCCTCGTCATGATTCAGTGCATACCTAATGATGACCCTAATGATCATCCCATTACGGATGACATAGGATCCTATTAAAGTATGCAGTTCCACATACAGGAATCCATGGTGATCTCAGGTCGTAGGAATCAATGAGTAATGTGTCATCTATGTAAAGCACTAGGAATACTACCATGCTCCCACTGAACTTCATGTAAACACAAGGTTCACCTTCACTTTTGGTAAAACCAAAACTTTTGATAACTTCATCAAAACGAAGGTTCCAACTTCGAGATGCTTGCTTCATTCCATAGATGGATTTCTGAAGCTTGCAAACCTTACCATAATTCTTTGGATCGACAAAACTATCGGGTTGCATCATATGCACGTCCTCGGTCAGATTTCCATTTAGGAAAGCTGTTTTGACATCCATTTACCAAATTTCATAGTCATAATACGCTGTTATGGCTAATAGAATTCTGACGGATTTAAGCGTAGCTACAGGTGAGAAAGTTTCGTCATAGTCAATATCATGAACTTGTTTGAAACCTTTCGCCACAAGCCTTGCTTTGTAGGTTTGTACCTTTTTATCCATGTCAGTCTTCTTCTTGAATACCCACTTACATCCGATGATCTTCAAGCCTTCAGATGGATCAATCAAATTCCAAACTTAATTGTCTTGCATGGATTGCATCTCAGCTCTCATGGCCTCTAACCATTTCTGAGAGTCGGGACTCTTCATAGCATCTTGGTAGGACGTGGGTTCATCATCTATAAATGTCACATCATCATCATTAGACACGAGAAATCTGTATCTCTCGGGCTCATGACGAATCCTACTAGATCTACATTGAGTCTGTTGTGTTTCAAGATCACCAACTCCTTGAGAGCTTGTTTGTTCCTCCGTCATAGGTTCTGCGACTATAGGTGGGTCTCGAATTTCTTCGAGTTGTACTTTGCTCCCACTGCTTCTCATAAAGACAAACTCTCTTTCCAAGAAGGCTCCATTATGAGCAACAAACAAATTGTTCTCTGATGGGTGGTAAAAGTAATATCCTTTAGTTTCCTTAGGATATCCCACAAACAAGCACTTATCAGATTTGGGTCCGAGTTTATCGGAAAACTGACGTTTGACATAAGTCTTACATCCCCAAATTTTAAGAAAAGACAACTTGGGGCTTTTCCCCGTCCATATCTCATATGGCGTCTTTTGAACCGCTTTGGATGGAATCCTGTTCAGTATGAATGCGGCAGTCTCCAGAGCATAACCCCAGAAAGACATTGAAAGACTCATTTGACTCATCATCAATAGAACCATATCCAATAAGGTTCGATTCCTCCTCTCAGACACTCCATTCCACTGAGGAGTTCCTGGGGGAGTCAGTTGCGAAACTATTCCACATTCTCTGAAATGAACCTCAAATTCCTGACCCAGAGATTCGCCTCCTCGATCAGATCAAAGTGCTTTAATCTTCTTGCCAAGTTGATTTTGTACTTCATTTTTAAATTCTTTGAGCACCTCAAACGAATCGGACTTATGTTTCATTTGGTAGACATAAACCATATCTACTGAAGTCGTCCGTGAAAGTTATGAAGTACCGATACCCACCTCTAGCCGGCATACTCATTGGTCCACATACATCAGTATGTATGAGTTCTAATATGTCATTGACCCTTTCACCAACTTTTGTGAAGGGTTTCTTTGTCATCTTGCCAAGTAAACAAGACTCACACGTCTCAAATGATTCCAAATCAAATGAGTCTAAAAGTCCATGAGAGTGGAGTTTAATAATTCGGTTTAAATCATTTAGTGTTAATGTTATATATGGACTTATAATTCTCTTTCTTAAGATCTAGCACGTAAAGACCTCTTTCTAATAGAACATTTTCATAGAAAAGATTATCCTTTAAGATAGAACAATTATTATCCTCAATAATAAATTTATAACCATCCAAAGCTAGACTAGAAATAGAAATAATATTTCTGCTCATAGCAGGTACAAAATAACAATTATTTACTAATACAAGTCCACTAGGCAAAGTCATTAATAAGTTCCTACGGCTAATGCAGCAACTCTTGCTCCATTTCCCACACGCAGGTCGACTTCGCTCCTAACTAATCTTCTACTCCTTTGTAGTCCTTGCACATCATTACAAATGTGAGTACCACATCCGGTATCCAATAGCCAAGATTTAGAAGTAAGTGAATTAGTTTCAATAACAAAAATACCTTAAGCGGTAGTCACACTACCCTTCTTGATTTCATCCTGATAGAGCTTCTAATGGCCAACCTTGTTGCAATGGAAGCAAACTCCCTCCTTGTCTTTCTTGATTTTAGGTTTAGACAACACCTTGCTTTTACCCTTGCTTTTGTTCCCGGCCTTCTTACCCTTCTTCTTGTGAACTATTAGGACGTCTTTGACAATATTTGTCTTCATGTCCTCCTGTGCGTTCTTAAGCATCCCATGCAACTCTGTGATGAATTTCTCCATCTGATACATATTATAGTTCATGATGAATTGCTTAAAATTAGGCGGCAATAACCGAGAATTATGTCAATAGCCAATTCTCTGGGCCTAGCTGAACCAAGCCTCTCCAATTGATCAAGATAGCTTTTTATCTTGAGTACATAAGCACTCACAGATGAACCTTCAACCATCTTTGTCTCTGTCAGAGAGACGGTTGCTTTGTAGCGCTTAACTCTAGCCTGCTCTTGGAACATTTCCTTGAGAGTTACGATCATATCGTACGCACCCATGTCCTCCAGTTGCTTCTGAAGCTCGGAGGTCATGGTCGCTAGCATGAGACAAGCAATCTCTGTGTCATCTTTGACGTATTTAGCATACGTATCTCGGGCAGCCCTTATGGCTCCCTATTTGGGTTCCTCTGAGTAAGCCTCTTTTATAACATACAATTTATTGTCAGCATTGAGAACAATTCTCAGGTTTCTAAACTAGTCAAGGAAGTTAGACCCATTGAGCTTATCCTTCTCAAGGATAGATCGTAAATTCAACCCAGTTGAATTGTTATTGTTTGAGATTATTCTACAAGTTAAAATGTAAAGTGTAATTATTATTTATTCATTGGGGTTGTTTTGTTTTGGTGTTTCTTATATTGTACTCCCACTATTTTTCTTCAAATCAACCACCTTCAGTAGTGTTGATTCGGAAACTTGAATTAAATGAGGTTTCATAGTAAGTTAAGATCCATATTTCATTGAGTATTAAGTGTGTTTTGACGCAACTCTCAATACACAACTATTTAGGTAGGAACACTTCCAATTATATCATACACAACTCTTGCCCTGAGTCCAAGTCCGACTGGCTTGCTCAGTTAAGTTTAATCATATACGATTATCGGCGAAATAGAGTCTAGCACACTCAGCTTTGGCACAACCCATGCTGGACACCATTTTCCACATACCCTCATTTACAATGACAATCCCCCATATGCTCAGCTTTGGCATGACCCACATGGAAGACTGTCCAACTATCCTACTGCTAGAAAAAAATAATTTATAATGATGGACAACTCACAGATTACCATAATTATAACTTTGGACAACTCACTGGTTGCCATAGATATTAATGAAATTACAAGCATTCACACACAACATTACATCACAGAACAATCACAGATCTAAAGCTCATACTATATTTGTATATTTAAATTCCACGTATAACAAAAATAAGGGGTTTCTCACAAAATCAGCATTATTCCGTTGGGAACGGAACTATTCCGTTCTCAACGGATTTAATAATTCTGGCGAAATTTTCAACATATTCTGTTCTAAACGGTACTATTCCGTTCAAGAACGGAATAACGCTGACTTTTCAGTTTCCTTTAATTTTAGTTCTGTTTCCAAAACAGATTCCGTAAAACTATTTTTCGAGAACTCGAGAAAATCATAATATCCAATATTATATTCCTAGAAACTATTTCCGTGATGTTTTGAAATAATATTTTCAAAACCCTAAAATTTATTATATTAGAATTTACTAAATTTGAAATATATAATCGACGATTATTTTCTTAACGAACGCTCTGATGTCACTGTTGGAATTGATGGTGTTATGCCCTAAGCCAAAGTGTTTGTGACCTAGATGATGGATTATAATAACAAACATAATATTTATTTTAAGATATTTCATCTTAATATGTACATATAGGTTATTTTAATATAATTAAAATAGACCATGAATATGCAATTCAGCTTTATGTCATCAAAATGCGTGACTTTGATAGTAAAACTATAAAATATTATGAATGCTATTCTAAATCGTTCTTGGTCATTTATAGGATATTTGTGGAGACAAATATATTTGCGGATATAAACAAATATATATATTTATATACAAGCTATAAATGCACACCAATATATCAGTTGACTGATGATCATGTTTTACTGATCATGGACAAATAGTTATCAAATCATTAACATAGGTATATGTTAGAGACCATATACTAGACTGACCCGCCGTAAGAATGCTACATGTCTTACGTCATTAGCGATTTTTGTAACATAAAGTATTTATAGTCCTTTGACCCGAGATTGTCTCAGTTTCCAACATGAGTAATTTTATACTTTAATATAATCTAACACTACCTTTAACCGAGTAGTCAAAACGGTTATGATTAGGTATATAATGAATCATGTAGAGAGATGAGTGCAATCAAGGCGGGATTTGTTCCTCTCATAAATGAGAGAGATATCTTTAGGCATCTTGATGAATTGAACTGAAGAAATGTATGACCATACTCAAATGAATTAATAAGAGTTATTAATGTCATTTGTTCTTGTTCAGTTTAATTGGGATCAAGAAATATTAATCGATTAATATAAGGATGGCGTATTACATGCCTTATGATCGATACATATATCGCGTGACAAAGGGACTAAATACGTGATTGTTGATTAGGTAAATCGGATCACCAATATTCACTTAAATTGGGTAGTCATGATGGCTTGCTAGAGTCCGCTCATGATTTATAGACTGTTAAGTCCATTGACAACACTAAGTGCACCTACAGGGTCACACACAAAGAACAAACTGAAACAGGCGCAGAAAATCCTAGCGAATTATATGATGCGTTGCATAAGAATGTCACAAAATATATTGTCATCTTATGTGATAAGATGTGATATATATGTATATAAAGACTATGACCACAAAAGTTCATGTAATCTAGAAGAGTCTAGATTATGGCATATGGATAATAATGAGTGATGTCATACACATATTTTAGTGTGAAGAGACATGACTCTTCACCTCTATATAAGGACATAGAGGGCTCCAAATTCACAACACAACACATCATTCTCTCTCATTATTTCTCATTCTCTTTTGTGAGACAAAAGAGAGAAAATATACTTTCTAATTCGTATGACAAAATTATGAAAGGGTGCTTTCTTTTTGTATGACAAAAACGAAAGAGTGTGATTATATGAGAGGAATTATATACATTTTTTGTGAGATAAAATAAGAAGAAGAAAAAGAGTTTTCTTGTGCAAGAGGAGAATAAGTTACTAGCATTTATATTATTCTTCTTCCCATTTTAAAAAGTTTGTTCGTGTGGATACCGGTAGAGGCATTCGTACTTTCGGTGCTTGTGATCTATTCGGCCTAAAAAGATGAGAATGGGTTGTTGAGAGTTTCAGTGGAGACCGATTGTGTGTGTGGTAGATGACTTCCTCGCAATCCGACCTAGACGGCCTAGACGGATGGAAAATCGGTTTTAGGACGGTAACCGGTTTAGAGGCACATGGAAAGTATGCATGGTTTGAGCGTCACGGATTAAGCGTAATCCGAAAGGTATCTTTAAGATTTATTTCTTTAATTTAACCAATACGCACGAATCCTCGGATTGATTTTGGATGAGTTTTTGTTTTTCCACTGCGTTATGAACGTCCGAAACCCCAACAGTGGTATCAGAGCGACATACGTGTTTCGGTTAAATTGAGACGGTATATATGAGATATATACTATTTAAAAACCATTTATAATTTTGATTTATAATTATAAGGTTATAAGGCTTGCATATAGAGTTTTCAAGTTTTGAATATTCTTAATCGAAAGGATGCGAATGTTTGGGGATTCATGAAAAGGTACATAAGATATAGCATCTATATGAAAGAGTTCAAATAATGATTAATTCATGAAAGGTCATTAGTCTCTTTTAAAGAGATTATACGATGGTTAAGTTTGTTTCATCTGGTCGTGTCTCATTTGAAGAGATTATACGATGGCATCCCCTCATATAGATGCAACAATGAGAATATGACAAAAGTTGTATCAAAAGGCTTAAACCTAAAGGATGTGATCCAAGAGTTGCGTCAAAAAAAAAGTGCGACCAAAGCATATGATCCAAAGGTTGCGAGCAAAAGTTATGACCAAAGGTACGACTAACGGGTGCGACCAACAGATGTGATCAAAAGTTATGTCCAAGAGATGTGATCAAAAGATACGATGAATGGATGTGATCCAGAAGTTGTGTCCAAAAGATGCCGCCAAGAGATGCGATCTAAGAGTTGCGTCAAAGAGGTGCGACCAAACGATATGATCCAAAGGTTGCGAGCAAGAATTGTGACCAATAGGTGTGACTAACGGGTGCGACCAACAGATATGATCGAAAGTTATGTCCAAGAGATGCAATCAAAAGATGCGATGAATAGATGTGATCCAGAAGGTGTGTCCAAAAGATGCCGCCAAGAGATGCGATCCAAAGGTTGAGTCCAAGAGTTGCAACCAACGGGTGTGACCAAGTATGCGATCCAAATGTCACATCCAAGAGTTGCGTCAAAGAGGTCCGACCAAAGGATATGATCCAAAGGTTGCGAGCAAGAGTTGTGACCAACAGGTGCGACCAACAGATGTGACTAAAAGTTATGTCCAAGAGATGCGATCAAAAGATGCGATGAATAGATGTGATCCAGAAGTTGTGTCCAAAAGATGCCGCCAAGAGATGCGATCCAAAGGTTGAGTCCAAGAGTTGCGACCAACGGGTGCGACCAAGTATGTGATCCAAATGTCACATCCAAGGGAAGCGTCAAAAGGTTGTGTCTAAAGAGTTGCGGCGAACGGATGCGACTAAAGGTTGTGACCAAAAGATCTGACTAACGTCTATGCCAGCTGTTGGGGAACCCGTAGCCATGTACGTTACATGCGTAGTGGAACCTACGGGTTTAACCCTCCTTAGGATCATCGTCAAGGAAATAAAGGTACGAGATTAGCTATTAAAATTTATACCTCGGATCTTCCTGATCCGCGAGACGAAGAACAGATGTAGGTCTGAACAATTCTGACTTACAATCTTCTCCTTCTTGAAGCTTGACTCCACGAACCCCCTTGCTCTTCCTAGGAATGAAGAATTTGATCGCTCGCTAATCTCCAAAGTAGGAGACCTCTACTCGTTTCCACGCGAACTTCAGACACACAGAATTACCGGACTCGGCTAGACGAGTCCGGAAATACTCTCTCTCTCTCTCTCTCTCTCTCTCTCTCTCTCTATTTTTGTGTTAGACGACCTCGAATGCTTGAGAATTGTCTGTCAAGTAGAGAGGGGATGCCTCTTTATTTATACTAGAGAGGGAGGCAAACGATTGCACAGTTACCATAACTGAAAACATGAATCCTGCGCCTATTCCGTTCCCAACGGAATAGGTATTTCCTTAATAAAATTTTTGGCTGCCAAGGAATAGGAACTTTCCATATCCAAGGAATAAAAATCTCGCGGATCAGGAAGATCCGAGGTATAAATTTTAATACTTAATCTCGTACTTTTATTCCCTTAACGATGATCCTAGGGCAGGTTAAATCCATAGGTTCCGCTGTGCATGTAACGTACATGGCTATGGATTTCCTGTTGGGGTTTCGGATGTTCATAACGCAGCGGAAAAATAAAAACTCGTCAAAAACCAATCCGAGGATCCGTGCATATCGGTTAAATCAAAGAAATAAATCTTAAAGATAACTTTCGAATTACGCTTAATCCGTGACGCTCAAACCATGCGTATTGTCCATGCGCCTCTAAACCGGTTACCGTCCTAAAACCGATTTACCATCCGTCTAGGTCAGATCGTGCGGAAGTCATATACCGCACACATAATCGGTCTCCACTGAAACTCTCAACAACCCGTTCTAATCTTTTTATGCCGAATAGATCACAAGCGCCGAAAGTATGAACGCCTCTACCGGTATCCACATGAATAAACTTTTTAAAATGGGAAGAAAAACAATATATATGCTAGTAACTTATTCTCCTCTTGCACAAGAAAACTCTTTTTCTTCTTCTTATTTTATCTCACAAAAGATGTATATAATTCCTCTCATATAATCACACTCTTTCATTTTTGTCATACAAAAAGAAAGCACCCTTTCATAATTTTGTCATACATATTAGAAAATATATTTTCTCTCTTTTGTCTCACAAAAGAGAATGAGAAATAATGAGAGAGAATGATGTGTTGTGTTGTGAATTTGGAGCCCTCTATGTCCTTATATAGAGGTGAAAAGTCATGTCTTTTTACACTAAAAGATGTGTATGACATCACTCATCATTATCCATATGTCATCATCTAGACTCTTCTAGATTACATGATCTTTTGTGCTCATAGTCTTTTTATATATATATATATATATATATATATATCACATAAGATGACAATATATTTTGTGACATTCTTATGCTACAAGAATCACTAATGACGTAAAACATGTAGCATTCTTATGGCGGGTCAGTCCAGTATATGGTCTCTAACATATACCTATGTTAATGACTTGATAACTATTTATCCATGATCATTAAAAGATGATCATCAGTCAACTAATATATTGGTGTGCATTTATAGCTTGTATATAAATATATATATTTATTTATATCCGCAAGTATATTTGTCTCCACAAATATCCTATAAATGACCAAGGACGATTTAGAATAGCATTCATAAATAGTTTTACTATCAAAGTCACGCACTTTGATGACATAAAGCTGAATTGCATATTCATGGTCTATTTTAATTATATTAAAATAACCTATACGCACATATTATATGAAATATCTTAGAATAAATATTATGTTTGTTATTATAATCCATCATCTAGGTCACAAACACTTTGGCCTAAGGCATAACACCATCAATCTCCCACTTGCAATAGGCCAAATCAACCAAATATCTCATACTCGTTGATCTAAAAGGTATCAATCCATTGGCTTAACATGATCACCATCATGTACTTGCGGGATTGAGTTCTTAAATGGATTATCAAACATTGTTATATGCAAATACTTTGCATAATTTTATGTCCACCATAATCTAAGAAGAATACTTTATCCTTCTTACGTATATAATCATACTCTTGATTATTATTTGGTGACTTTCACTAGGATTAAACTTATGTGTGCTTGTTGCACTTAATTCATATCATATGTAATTATGCTCTCACTGAACTTTTTGTCAACATAAGATTTATCTTTAATTTTTGATCAAACCAAGTTGTTTGGTTATTTCATCAAATAATAAATTTCACGTAGAGATGTTTGTTTTAATTCATAAATGAATTTATGCAACTTACAAACTCTTTTTAAAATTTACAAGATCGACAAAACTCTAAAGTTGTATCATATACATACTTTCGTCTGCTTCTATTAAGAAACAACGTCTTGACATCCACTTGGCATCTTTCATAGTCATACTATGAACATATGCCCAAGAAAATTCTGAAATACATAAGCATGATGACTTGGAAAAATATTATCATAGTCTATACTATGAGTTTATCTTAATCACAAATCATGCATTATATGTTTGCACATTATCCATGTTAGTCTTTCTTTTAAAATCGTATTTCCATCTGATGGATCAATCAAATTCAAAACTTGATTGTCTGACATGGATTACATCTAAACTTTCAAAGTCTCTAACCATTAGAGCCTTGACTCATCATAGTCTATTAGTAGAATGTGAACTCATCATCTATGAGTACGAAATTTTTATCATTAGTCATGAAAAATATATATTTTTTGGGCCTGCAATAAATTCTAATAGATCTACATGAATACACTTATGTTATATACTTAGATTCTTCAATATTTTGAGAGTCTAGTTGCTTAATCACAGACTCAATCACTCGTTGAAATCTGAATTAATTTTCATCCGAGCATTACTGTCAGTATGTGAAATTTGAAATTTTCAAATTTACTCCCTCTAATTCTTTTGGAAACATACTTTCCAAAGAGATATAAATTTCGAGTAACAAATATTTTGTTCTCATATTAATTATAGAAGTAATGTCCTTTACTTTTCTTAGGATATCCACAAACAAGCATTAATCCGATTAAAGACATGATGCTTCAAATAAGTATCATATCCACAAATCTTGATAAAAGACAATCTGATACACCTACCAGTCCATATCTCATATGGAATCTTTCATAGCCGCTCTAGATAAAATTATTTTCAGTATGAACGTAATAAGAGCATAACCCCGAAAGAAATAGAAGATATATTTGACTCATCATGATCGAACTATATCTAATAAAGTTCGACATTGCTATCATGATGATCAAACACTTGGTTCTCGACTCCTCGATCTCATCGAAGAAATTTGATTTTTCAAAGCCAAGTGTATTCTCTACTTCATTATTTGTAAGTTTTGAACTTTTCAAAATATTCAAATTTATTGTTTCAATAAAGTGATGAAATAGTTTCTCTAGCACCTTCACTTATTGATGAACATACATCACTATCCATGAGTGCTAATAAGCAACTTGCTTTCACCTTACTTTGTGAAAGACGTATATGTCATCTTGTCTAATAAATAAGTCACACATGTTTCAAATGATTCAAAATCAAATGAATTTGAAAATCCATCTTAATGGATTTAATAAATGTTCATCTTATTTAAGTAGACCAAGCGTCAATGCTACATTTAAATTCTTAATATTAATATTATAGATGGACTTATAATTATTTTGTTCGATATAACACATAAGGTAATTTTCTATTCAAACATTTCCAAAGAAAAATGATCTTTGTGAATGGTGAAATTATTATTCTCAATAATAAATTAATGACCATTCATAGATAAACTCGAACTAAAGCAATGCAAAATTTATTGTCGACATTAGATAACAATTATTTATGTCGGCGATAAGTCCAAAAAGACAATGTAAATAAATGAGTTACTTGAGAAAATGCAACGACTTTTGCTACATTTGTCACTCATATGTTAACATCATATTTACTAAATAGTTTACAACTTAGTCAGCACATTTTCACAAATGTGTGATTCACATCGTGTATCTAATATATATGATGTGAAATTGACAAGTTAATTTCATTAACAAAAATACTTGAAGCGGTAGTCACACTACCCTTTCATTCCTTTGTTTTTTTTATATCTTCTTGAGAAATTATGGTTTCTTTCAATGAACCGATTCATTGCGAAAGATACTAACTTCTTACCTAGGGCCGAAGCCCCGGCAACATCTTGCCCTTATCTTTGGGAGTACATTTTACGTTCCTTTTAAGCATGAGAACGTCGTTGACAACACTTGTCCATGTTCATGTTAACGATTATTAGCTTCTTATGCTATCTGTCCTTCTCAAGGACCTATTGTGAGACATAGATAGATATACTATTTGATTTGAATAATATGCAATGACTATTATTCTTTAAATATTTCATATAATGGCTCCCACTATTTTTTATCAAATCAATAACCCTCAATGGTATTGATTCGGAAACTTTCAATCCTTGAAGTTTCATAGTGAGACAAGATCCATATTTCAATTAAGTTATAAGTGAGCTTTGATTCATCGCCCATAACTTAACTTATTTAGGTAGGATCAATTCCAATTGTATCTCTTACAACTCTTGAATAACATGGGATAAGCATGATATGTCCGACGTATATATCCTGTCGTATGCCTCGAGCCTAAGTCCGACTTGATAGCCTAGTTAAATCAAATCATATCTAATCATCGGCAAAATAGTACCCAACACACTCAGCTTTGGCATGACCTATGTTGGCTCCCATTTCCCGCATTCTCTCCTCCTAAGATTGTCCCTACATACCCAGCTTTGGCATGACCTATGCAGGGTCGATCAGAGTATTGAGAGATTTAGACTTATGGAAGACGCTTCATGACTTAACATTATTTTGAGGGATTTTATTTAACATTATATGTTGTTATGCCATCTTCAAAGAACATCACATGTACTAATAGAATAAAGATAATAACAATGATATATCATGGCCTTGATCTTTATGAACTAACAAAAAGATTTCCTAATATATATTTCATCTCCATGAAATTTTTCTTAGATTGTATATGGAAATCTTATCTCCATGTATTGAAATCGATGAACTCTTTCATCGCCATGATGTGTGGTTGAAAATGAACTTATCATCTTAATGATGTATTCATGATGGACGACGAACTCCTTCATCTCAATGATATATGTATTATGCCTAATGAACTCTTTCATTATATCAACACATATCAACAAATATATCAAATATAAACATAATTATATTATGTTTGGATTATTTAACCATTTATAAAATATATTTATATAAGGCATACGAATGCCAATTCGAGGCACAGTCGTCATTGTCAATATTTGACAAGTCAAAAACCAATATTTGATTTGGTCAACATTTGACTAGGTCAACGATCAACATTTGATAAGGTCACCAATCAATGTTTAACATTTTGACTAGGTCATGATCAACTTTTGACCAATTCAATGGTCAACAGTCAAGGAGTAAATTAGTGTAGTCAACTGTCACTACAATCAACGGTCAACATAGTCCACAGTCAACACAGTGGGTCAACAGTCAACTGTCGATATGGTCAACACCTGGTTAACTTTGTCAACACATATTTTTCTACACATTAATTCATCATATGCATCTTTTCATAAATTCAATGCATCAAATGCAACTTGTCATGAAATAATGCATCACATGCACCTTTTCATGAAATAATGCATCTCATGCACCATTTCAAAAAAGGCAATTCATGATATGCACCCATTCATGAAGACACAACTATTCAAGAGGTCGCAACTCTTGTGATTGCACCTTTTCTACCGTACCTATTGGTTACGCATGTCGATTACACCGGTTGGTCGCACCTCTTGGTGGCATCCATTGCATCGTTTCTTATGAGACTCGATGTACTTCCCAGCTGGATGGTATCGCCCTAATCAATTTACTTACAACTCGATCATCGGTTACTTTCTCTCCTAAAGCGGAGAATCCGTTTCGGATATGCGACATACGAGTATACATATCCTCGATGGGTTCACCTTCGATCATCCAGAAACAATTAGATTGTTGTTCAAGTCCCATATGTTTGATTCTTTTCATTTGATCATTCCCCTCAAATCTATTTAGGAGTGTCTTCCACATTTGATTAGAATGAAGACAACTATCTATTAATATTGGAAATGTGTTTATCATGTTTGTGAGAATGAGATTTTGTGCCATTATGTCAAGTGTGATATTTATTTTGGTTGTATCAGTATGGTTTCCGGTACTATTGGGTATAAATTCTACGGTAAAACCATTCTATACTACCTCTTGTCAACGGAATACACAGATTTCTAGCTGTTTGAGCATTTATTTGGTTGATTTTGTTTCCTCTTTAGTATTCCGTTGTCAATGGAATAATTGCGTTGTCAATGGAATAGCATGTTTTTCCTTATTTGTGAGCTGCTCCTTTCATCTTTAAAATGGGAGCTCCAATACGAATTTCATAATCATATTTTGACAAGTAAATGCAAGAATTCTCTCTCTCTAGTATTAAATAATATTCACTCAATAATGTTTGTGAGATTAGGAGAAATTAGTGTATATTTTGTGTTGTTTGTTGGTTAAGATTGAAAGAGATCTGTTGTAAGTTCTTATTTCATCACTTCATCAGGAGTTCGTAAGGTGAACGGTGGATCATGGTCGTGTAAACGAAGCACTATATGGATTAGTGATTATCGGAGCCGAAAGGCAAGTCCTGGAGAGTAGGCGCTGGCAAACGCAGTAAGGACTGCTAGTGAGAACGGATAGTTATAGTAAAAGCAACCACCTAGCCAAACTTCGTCAACTGATCTGATGTTTGGTATTCTCTTTAGTTTACTTTTATTTATTCATTATTTCTTTAATTATTTAATTATTACGACCATCTGTCTAAAAGTCTAATAATTTAAAAGTCGGTAAAATCTAAGAGTCCAATCCATACTTTCACACGAATTTAGACATTTCAAACCCTCTATAGGCCTCAATCAAACAACACATACTGGCTTATCCACTGAAGCCATATATGATCAGAACCTCTTGCTTGTAACACTTTAATAATGAAATCCCAAGAAACCGTATCAGACGCTTTCAGGATGTCATCTTTAAATAATAGCAAGGATTTTCTAGCATACATGTAACACTCAACAATTTCTCTTCCCTCCAGAAAGCCTAATTGATTGGGGGTAATCAACTCATTTATTACTTTTTTAAGTATGTTAGATAATGTTTTCGAGATGATTTTTCGAATGCTACTAATTAAACCAATGGGTCTGTAATCTTTTGCCAGGATTGCATTTTTTTTTTGGGTATCAAAGCAATGTAAGATAGAGCAAAGTCCCTCGAAACCTCTGATATTACATTCGTGCTAATTATGTTATGATTCTTTACTCTCAACAAGGGCCAATACTTTTTGAAGAATTCGCCATTGAATCCATCCGGCCCGGGAGATTTATTGCTTTTCCACTTTTTGACGACAACATCCAATTCTTCGAGTTTTATTGGTTCATTTAAATAATCTAGTGGTGGGCTATTTTGATTAAATATTATTGGAAGGTCAAGTGGGGCCTCTGTGTTTGACCTGGTTGCAGTCCCTATAAGGAATTTGTAGAAATTGAAAAATAAGGCGGCTTTTTCCTTGTGGGACGTAACCTTCATGCCACTGGTCGGATCTTTTAAAATGGGTATCATCAATTTATTTTCTCACTGAGGCAAAATTATGAAAGAATCTAGAATTTATATCCCCCTCTTTAATCCATTTATTTTTTTGCTCTTTGCTTCCAAAAACTTTCTTCTATTTGAATTAGTTCACTTAACCTTCTTTTTATCACGGATTTCAGCCAGCTTTCTTGCGCTGTCAAATTTGAACTTTCAATTTTTTTGTCTAACCACTTAATAATTTTCATGCAATTTTCTTTGTGAATACTCGAGTTTTTCCTTCTATTTTTGTGCCACTGCTTTAATTTCACCCCAAGCTTTGTCAATTTTATCGAAAAATCTTTGATGGTAGTAGACGTAGAAGATAGTAAATATTGGGTTATGATTGAATTTGCTTCTTGGTTTGTGAGCCAATGGTTCTCAAATCTAAACCCTCTGTGAATGGTCTGAACAAGTATTTACCAGGGTCGATTGGTGGTAGATGGGGAAGGCTTGAGGCCAAGATAGGTTAAATAGAAATCTATCTATTATGCCTATATCAATAGAATTGGACAATGTGTAGTTGTTGCCTTGTAGTGGTATCCCCTTAGCTTGCTGGAGTCCTCCCAACTTCTATTAGAGTTACCCGACTTTTCATTGATGGCTGCTACTAAATTAAAATCTCCTAAGATCAACCAAGGTTCCTCTGATTCTTCCTCTTGGTCCTCCAATTCTCTTATAAACTCATTTTTATCTTGGTTGGATTGGGGTCCATATACTCATGTTATTCTTATGACTTTACCATCCCATTTACATGGTACTTAATCGTAATCGAGTACCTAAATTTACTTCCTTGGACCATTTGAAACAAGTTATCATTCCACACCAACAAAACTCCCCCATATGCCCCCTATGATTCCAATATGACATGTCCCCTTAAACTTGTACCTGTAATTTCCTTGTGGATTATTCTCGAGTATTCTTTTAACTTTGTCTCTTGGAGGGAGATAAAATCTGGTTTAGCCGAAAAAGAGAGTCTTTCTTGAGAATAAAGAGAGCTAGGGCATGGGGTGCTCTCCTAGGATTTGTGGGTAAGTTTTAGAGATTGTTAGAGAGTATTTCCACTAAGATTTATCTTGTGAGAGTGGAGAGAGATCACTCTAATCTTGTAATCAAACTCTTGTGATAGTGAATTTTTTGAGCCGATGTTTCCGCCCATGGAATAGGGTAAAACCGAACCACGCAAAATGATTGTGCATGCTTTGTGTGTTTTCTTGATCTTTCTTTGCTGTTCTCTTATTGTTTTAGTTGCGATTGGATAAACCTTGTTGTGCCATTAACACCTAAAAGACAAGGGTTAGCGTCCGCATGTAAGGTGTTCGACGAATGGTTTCTTAGAACCCTTGTGATTTATAACAAGTGGTATCAAGAACCAAAGGTGTAGTTGGACATTGTAGACAAGTAATGGCGGCCAAATATGAGATTACAAAGTTTTATAGAGTAAGTGATTTTAATCTTTGGAAGGTTAAAATGAAAGCTTCACACAAAGTAGGTGTGTGTTGGCACTTAAATGGAAAGATAAATTTCCCAACACAATGACAACAGATAAGAAGGATGAGCTTGATGAGAAAGCTCTTATGGCGATTCAGCTATCTCTATCGGATGATGTTCTAAGACAAGTCGTGAATGAGACCACAGTGGTTGGTCTATGGAAAAAAGCTTGAAACCTTGTATATGGAGAAAACTGCATCAAACTGACTCTTGATTAAAGGCCAATGGTATGAGTTGAGGATGAAGACGGCACGGCTGTACGAGATCACTTCAATGAGTTAAATCAGATTGTGATGGATTTGGCTAGTGTTGAGATTGAAATTGATAGTAAGGATCAAGCCCTTAAACTCTTGTACTCATTACCACCATCTTATAATAGCCTCGTGCGGACCTTTTGTTATGGAAAGAAAACTCTTACGATTGAAGAGGTGACTATCGCAATCTTGCAAGATGACACACGTATGAAATCGCAAAAGAGGATTCAAGAGTTACAATCGGTGGAGGCTATGGTGGCAAGAGAGATATCTAAAGAGTGTGATAACAGTTCGAGTTGGAGACACAAGTCAAGCTCAAAGAAAGGTCCTAAGTGTTTCTATTGTGACATGTTTGGTCACATAAAGGTTAATGGCCTATAATTTAAGAAAAAGAAGGGTAAGCAATCCGAGTGTCGAGAAGTAAATTCTGATGGCGGTGAGATATTATCAGTGACCACATCGGACGTGTCGGACACTAATTGGATTATGGATTTGGGATGCATGTATCACATGACGCCATGACGGGATTGGTTCACCTCATATGAGAAGGTGGATGGAAGCTCGATATATATGGGGAATAATACCGGATGTAAGGTTGTGGAGTTGGTATGGTGCGGATTCGTATGCACGACGGTATTGTTCGGATATTTAATGAGATGCGAATGTGTCGAATTTGAAAAAGAATATAATCTCTCTTGGTACTCTTGATTCACACGGTCTATGGATTTGTGTAGATGGAGGTGTGATGCGCGTGACCAAAGGGCGATTTATGATGATGAAAGGAGTAAAATCGAAGAATCATTGTTTGCTAAAAGGTTGCATGATTTTCGATGGTCCTAAACCTATGTGCAAAGTGAGGTACATGTGGCGTGTATGGAATGCTAGTGCAATAGGAATAGTAAGCATGTTGATGAGGCGGTGAATGTAGGATTGGTGTCCTAGGCCAAATATATTTGTGCTAGAAAATGGATTATGTATTAAGACATTATTATTTATTCAATAAAGGTTACTTCTTATACATCTGTATGTATGGGTTGTGAATGTACATTTATATATCTTATATCAATCATGAGTGACACTTCGGGTTAACATCATTAGAATACACTTCTGATAGTATAACTGTGAACCAACGAATGACATTCTAAATTGTCCCTAGTAATATATACGATGTTTATAGAGATAAACATACTTCAAGTAAGAAGTTACATATCCACACTTGTATATTCGCAGATTAGATGATCATGTTCTACTGATCAGGGACACGGGGATGTCAAGTCTAGAATATAGGTACGTGTTAGAGAACATATATTGAACTGGCCACACTATGATAATATGCATGGTATATGTCATTAGTGATTCTCATATGAATAGTGTGTTTGTTCCTACGACCTGAGGTCACCATGGATTCATGTATGTGGAACTGCATACATTAATATGATCCTACGTCATCCGTAATGGGATGATCATTAGGGTTATCATTAGGTATGCACCGAATCATGACGAAAAATATGAGTGGCCAAGATGTGATTTGTTCCTCTCATCAAGAGGGAGATATTTCTGGTTCCCCTGATGAACTAGGACTGATCAGGAAAGAGACTTTGATCAAACTCAAGGATGACATACTTCCATGTCTTGTGACCAAGACATATATCGTAGAACAAAAGGAATAAGCAATGTCTATTCAAATAGGTTTATGATCGCCGATCATTTCATTTAACATGGATAGTCATGACATCAGTCGAGATGTTACTAATGACTTACGATCTTTAGAAGATCGTTGCCAGCGTTAAATGGAACCTACACGGTCACACAATGAACTCTATTCATACGGCATGAATATACCGTAAAACAGTTGTACATTACATGTATAAATTGTTGAACGAAATAATCAATCATTAGATGATTGATTGTGCAAAATAGCACACTTCCGTTCTGAACGAAAGGCTTCCGTTCGGAACGGAAGGTGCCAGTTTCTTGGAAGCAAGGTTTTAGAAGTTTTGGAAACTATATTCCATTCTGAACGGAAGGGATCTGTTCTGAACGGAATATGCGCAGAAAATTAGGTTTTTAATTATGATAACTGAGCAATCATTCACCTTCCTCTCTAGTATAAATAGAGAGGCCGCCCCTCTCTATTCTATACACAATTCTAAATCCTTAGAGGCCGTCTAATACAGAAATAGAGAGAGAGAGAGAGAGAGAGAGAGAGAGAGAGAGAGAGAGAGAGTTTAGAGGTAATTTCGGAAAGTTTTTCCGGACTCGTCTAGCCGAGTCCGGTAATTCTGCGTGTCTGAAGTTCGCGTGGATACGAGTAGAGATCTCCTACTTTGGAGATAAGTAAGTCATCAAGTTCTTCATCCCTAGGAAGAGTTAGGAGGTTCGTGGAGTCGAGTTTCAGGAAGGAGAAGGTTGCTTGTCGGAAACGTTCAGACCTACATCTGTTCTTCGTCTCACGGATCAGGAAGATCCGTGGTATAAATTTTAATAGTTAATCTCGTATGTTTATTCACTTAACGATGATCCGATGATCCTAGGGCAGATAGATTCCGCTGCGCATGTAACGTACATAGCTATGGACTCCCCATGAGTGAAGAAGGAAAATGTTCCGACCATGGTTAATTCAATGAATGTGTTTACTAAAGGGTCGTCACAAGAAAAGTTCAAGCATTGTTGTAGCCCTTAGACGTGGGGACATGACGGAAATGAGATTTAACGATTGTTGACATTATCATGTGAAGGAGAAGATGGCAAACTTACAAAGGGCCAAGAGGGAGATTGTTATAAGTTGGCCCATTTATAGCTTAGTTTTGTGGCTCTATTTGATGTATCACTTGGCCCAGTATGCATGAATTGTTGCCTAAGTTTTTAGGCTATGGTATGAGCTCATTTTAAGAGATAAAATGAGCTTGAAATATGTGCTAAAATGAGTATTTAAATCTGGTTAATGCATCTATACGGATTAGAGCAAAAGAGAGAGAAAAAGAGAGTATTTCTTGAGAATAAAGAGAGCTAAGGCATGGGGTGTTCTCCTAAGGTTTGAGGGTAAGTTTGAGAGATTATTAGAGAGTGTTTCCACTAAGATTTATCTTGTGAGAGTGGAGAAAGGTCACTCTAATCTTGTATCAAACTCTTGTGACAGTGAATTTGTTGAGCAAGCGTTTCCGCCCGTGGAGTAAGGTAAAACCGAACCATGCAAAGAGATTATGTGTGCTTTGTGTATTTGCTTGATCTTTTTTTGTTATTCTCTTATTGTTTTGGTTGCGATTGGGTACATTTTGTTGTGTCATTAATACCTAAAAGACTTGAATTAGCTTCCGCACGTAAGGTGTTCGACGAACTGTTTCTTAGAACTCTTGTGATTTATAACAAAGAGAAATCTCAAAGACGATACCAGCAGTTACAACAGCAGTAATAATAGTAATAGTAATATTAATAATATTAATAGTAATGATAATGACAGTAATAATTCAAAGTCTCCTACACAATGAGAAAGAAAGAGAAACAATGTTATTAGGCTTACTAAGCTCAGTAGGAAACCCTTCTGCTTTACGGGTTTTTTATTAGACCCCTATAGAATTAAGTAATTAATTAATTATTTAAGACGACCTGTAGTTGAGTCACGAGGATTGAGGTTAATATATTAGGAGGGGGATTGGGAAGTGTATGTATAGATTTTGTGGATTTGAGTGTAAATCTAATTATTATTTAAAGAACATAAGGGGAAAAAATGGAAAAAAAATGGAAAAAATGAAAAAAAAAAGGTAAAAAAAAATTGAAAGGGAAACAAAAGGAAAGAGTAGTTTTGGTAATTTATTGTTGTGTTTGATTAGTTTGTTGAAGTTTGCTTTTTATTGAACAATTACATGTTGTCTGATGTTTTGGTAGATTTTGAATCATTCAGGTTTTCTAACGTTGGATGTTTATGTGTTGCTCATTAAGAAGACTGATTTGATTAGCTACTTTTTAATTATGTAGCGTTTACGCAAGTAGAATTTACGGAGCATTTCTGTGCATTCCACCAAATAAGTTCTCAATTATAAATTACATAACATGACCTTGTATTATTCATTAATATGTATATAGCATACAATCAATTATAAATTACATAACATGACATTGTATTATTCATTAATATGTATATAGCATACAAACACTTGTGACATCAAGAAAAAAAGGGGGCAAACAACACAAACACAACAGAAAAGAACTCTCAATTTTGGTTTGTAGAGCTTGGTAGATTTGGTGGAAGCCTGGGTATTTTAGGAACCCTCCAAGGGGATAGAATGATTATCTTTTCTACTCCATTTTGAGTGCCATGTTGTGCTTCCGTTTATTGCAGAATATCAATTGAGAAATATGTGATTATAAATATGTATATTTATTTATACATCATATTGATATATAGGAGTGCAAGGATTAAGTTTTCCAAGTACTAAACACTAACCTTTGTGGTTACTCGGACTTGCCACGGTTGATTGGACTTGCCACACCACAGCCAAAAGAAGGAGGATCACATCAAGCATACTATGTGAAAGTCTCATTTTTTGTTAAGGCCATTCAGGCTCCAGTTTTGATTATTATGTGTGTGGGTTTCTGGGGCACCGTTTTATAATGTAGTGACCAGAATTGTTAGGCTTAGGTCTGTTTAAGGCTTAAATGCATCCATATGCAAGATATGATATCTTTTAGCATCTATTTGATATTTTTTGTACATTATTGATTATAACCAAAAACTCTTCGACTATGTAATTTCTATCTATTAACAAGATCGTCATAAATAAATTTCTATCTATGAACAAAGGGCGTGCCTTGACTGGTCAAGCTGATCCTACTGATGTTCCTATTAGGAACCAAGACGCAACAGCAAACACAGAAAGTAAGACACAAGAACAAAAAGATATTTTTTACGTGAAAACCCTAAAAAGGGTAAAAAGCACGGCCGCCGGCACTCAAACATTCTTTATACTTGGAGAAAGAGAAACACAATGCAATTGTTTGTAGTTGTTGGGATAAATAAAACTCTACCCCTTACCCCTCTATTTATATAATAGTCATACCTAATACAAGGAAATAAATCAAAGATTTGTTGCCCCATTAACGCATAATTCATGGAAACAAATATAAGGTAAATAAACATATCCCAAATTCTATTTATCAATTAAGGAATAGAATCATATCAACCAAATATGGAGATCTTGTATATCTCCTGCATCGTTTCCTTCTATACGGTATCTAAAGTTTTCCAGAAGTCTCCACACAAAACAATCTCCCACTTGGAGACTTCATAATGACATAAATCATCTGCATTGAATCCCCCTGTAACTTCCTTGAGCCCGGCGACATGCTCCCATTGACCACTCGACCTGCCCCACTAAGGCAGCGCACAGCCTCAACTTGTCGATGGGGACTTCCTTGCTCAACTGTCTGGGATCCTGTTTTAGACCTTACAAGCTTTTAATGAGCTTACACATTAGACCCTCATTTTCCGGGGTCACAAAACCTTCAGGGCTGCACTATATAGATGTCCCCCTCCAAATCGCCATGGAGGGACGTCATCTTGACATGCATCTGCTTAAGGTACAAATCTTCAGCCACTATAATACTTAACACCGTACGAATGGTTGTCAGCTTCACCAATACCTCTCGACTTGGATCGTCCGTGGTTGTTGTTTCTCTGATCTCCATGACCCTGACTTTCCACATTCAATGCTGAACTCATGGAACTCGCGGTTTCACTCCGCTCCCTTCGCCGAATATCCTCGTTCAGGATGCGGTCTCGTGCCTCCTCAAAAGTCAGATCCTCCTTGCTGCCGATAACATCTACCGTCATCACCCAGCTTTCCGGCAATGATGACAACAACATAAGAGCCTTTGTCTCTTCAGGTTCAATTTAAACGAGTCTAACTGGTTTGAAATAACCTGAAAAGAGTTGAGATGCTCAGCCACAGATCCGTCTTCCGCCATCTTCAGGTAGAAAAGACGGCGCATCAGGTGCAACTTGTTTAATGAAGACGTCTTCTCATACGTGTTGGATAGCGTCTTCATGATTTCAAAACTCGTCGTCTCCTTCGCCACGTTCTTGGCTAAGGACAAATGTATATAGCTTAGCACCTTGTGGTTCATCTTCTTTCATGTGACGTCGTCGGTGATCTCTTCTCGCTTCATCTCGAGTAGCGCATTTTCGAGATCCTTCTTGGCATAGCAACGCTTCTATTTGCATCTTCCAGTAGCCGAAGTCTCGTCCATCGAACCGACTCACCAACACCTTGCTCTTGTCCATCACTCATCTACGTATCGCCTCCTCGTTCGCACCCAAAGATAATTTTCTTCGAACCTTGACTCTGGTACCACTTGTTAGGAAACGAGACACAACAGCAAACACAGAAAGCAAAACACAAGAACAAAAAAGATTTTTATGTGGAAATCCTAAAAAGGGTAAAAACCACGTCCCTAAAGAGGGTATCAGCTCCCCCTTTTTATATACCGTTCGGTATCAGCTCCCCTTTCTTATATACCATTCGGTATCAGCTCCCCTTTTTTTATTAGCTTGTAAATCTGTAGAAAAAAAAATGTAAAACGGACTTAAATTGATTAATGCAATTTTGATTGGGAAGGGATGCAAAAGCCAGATAAATTTCCTCAAAAACAAAAACTTCTAATAAAAAAAAAGATCAGCATAGATTATAACCTGCTTTAATTTTGCCCAATTGCATTTGGTAATTATAGTCCTCCTTTATCTTGAGTTTCTCTTTCTGTTGAGTTTCTACACACAACAATTTAATTCTAGATTGATTACTTTTAATCTAGTTATTTTATTAAAAAAATGATGAATTCAGAAGTCCAGAGGTTAAGTTGGTTTCTGTAACAAATACTAGTGAGGCGTAAAAAGCCATGAACTTTGAAACAATTTGCTGTTATTTGCAATGGTTTAGTTTTCATTTATTTTAGAAAACATATTTACTATATTAATTAATTTGATTCGGATTCCATTACATCCGTTTCTACATGTTAACAATGTCCAAGATTTATTGGGTTTAGAATGCATTTATAGCGAAAGTAATTACATGTTACAAGTAAAAACTCCCAGGCAAATGTCATTGTAACATTGGACTGATGAAAATTCTAATATCAATTTTCATTTATAAAATCATTTCATTTTAATATCAATGATATTATTTGCAATGCCAAACGCAATTCATTGTGTGAAGAAGATTATCAAGAGCATTAAAGAGAGAGATTTAATGAGAATTTAATGTCAGTTATATTTTTATTGGTGCTATTATTTTGGCTTCATTCTTAAACCGAATTGTCTAGTACCATAACTGACCTCTCATTTACTTGGATCGACTAATGTCATCTCTTTTGATAAACATAATCAAATTCCATTCATAAGCAGATTCTTTTTGGAAGATGAAAATTTTGTATTTAAAGAAACGATATTGCAAACTTGCTATATACATGATAAGGCTCAAATACTATCGTATGAAGTTTGATAAATTTTATCTCTTCATGAAACTTAAATAGATGAGTTTTGTCAGGTGCATTTATTTAAAATGATTTCACTATTTTGTGATATATTTGTACATAGATGATATTCTATTTTGGAACATCTTTAGTATTTATAAATAAAGTCAAAATATATTTTAACGAAATACATAAATAATGATATGTGAACTTTGATAAATTTTATCTTTTCATATTAATTTTGATAAATGCATTTATATATAGGAGTTCACTAATTTGGTGATCTTGAGAGTGTACATGGATAATATTCTAATATTGGAATATCTATAATAAGCACTAATTTTTTTAAATGCACTCAATTAAAAAGTAATGTGGCTATATGATTCAAAATCAAAAGTTTGGTTACTTTACCTCTTTTGGTTGATAATTTAATATCACGCTTGTGTTGGTAATTTTTATCTAACTCATTTGTTAGAGCCTATAAATTATTCTGTAACAAAATAACTGTTCATAAGAGAGATATTTGCAAAAAAAAAAAAAAAGCACCGAAGTAAAAGGTCTAAGCTATTTATTAGCTTATTGTATATCAATTAAAAGGAAAACGGAACCAGAGGTTTCTCATTTATGCAGACCATTTCAGATCATTATTCTTTTTGTAACTCATGTGAGAGTATTGGCCCTTGGAGTCCTCTTCATTTTTCCTCTCTAATAAATAATATATTATCATATTGCCCCTTGATCATTTAATTCATTATTCCTTAATTTCTTGATAGACTTTCGGCTATACACTCAATTTATGAGTGTTGATTCCGATTTACAAGAAGGAAAAAAAAAAAGCAAACTTATATAAGTAACGTATTCATGGCTTCAAGAAGCATATATTACATATGAAGTTTGATTAATATTATCTCTTCATTACGAATTTAAATGATTTCACTATTTTGTGAAATTATCTCTTCATATTTTGAAAACAAGTGCAAAATTTTGTAAACATGTTATATACATGCATGACTTAAATAATGTCATATGAAGGTTGATACATTATCACTTCAAAAGCTGACAAATTTTAACAAATACATTTATTTAAAAGAATTTCACTATTTTATGATCTTATATTTGAGCATACATGATTTCCTAATTTTAATGATATTAAAATATGTTCAAATATATTTCAATCAAATTAGATTGTAATATTGAAATAAGGATAAGAAAAAAAAATATGGGCCAAAACATACTACAAAATATTGACATGTTCAATTTGTCATTTTAAAAAATATATATACTTTGCTCTTTAATGCATTTGAGCAAGTTTCTATAGTTATATTAATATTGTTGTATATTATTTTCTCTATGAGTGAGTGAAGCTATTTATTGCTTTTAATTTCATCATTTTGAGAGATGAAGATTTGTCAATTAATGTCCATATGGCTATATGGTATTAACGTTATTTTCATCTTGGACCCTATTAAATTTTGCCTATTTTGCCATATATAAAATGTAATAAAGTTGATATGACCAACTATATTTCCAATTTGGATAAAATATAAAAGGCAAACATTTCCCTTAATTATTTTGGATATTTTGTTAAATTAATATAAATTTATTTGTATGACAAATAATCTTATACTTTATTCAGTAATAAGTTGTCATTGAATTTGTTGCCTTTTATTGGCTATACAGATCTTGTTAATTTATCATTTTATAAATATTAAATGTTATAGCATAACATTGGCTTACAATATTTAAGCCATACTTTATTTTAAATAAATTATGTTTCTCTTCTATCTATATTTAGATAAACTAATTTTATCCTATATAGAGATAAAATTTATAAAATTGACCAATATAATAATTTATTAAAACATATGAATTTATTATTATTAAAAAAATGCACAATGTTTGCTAATTTTTTAAGTTTTTATATTGCATAATACAAGCAAAATAAATAAATAATAAATGAAGTTTGATTAATTTATCTTTTCATATAAATTTTGATTCCACTTAATATTTTGTGGTCCAATATATAAATCTATGAAGTTTGATGAAATTATCTCTTCATATGAATTCGAGTTAAAGAATTATTTTTAATTTAATCTGGATATAGGTGATATCCTAATTTCTTGAACATCTTTTATATATTTATGTTAGATGTCTTATCAATAAATATTGATAAAAAATTTTACAAAATATTGGTCAATATCATATTATTCGTAATATGAAAGTTATATGCCGGAAATTGGCTTAGGAGTCTACTTTGAGTATTCCTATTGTGCCTAAATTATTATCATCAATTTTGATGAATTCTTGTTGAAAAGAATAGTATTGATCTGATCAATCAATAAATAAAAAATTAAATGCTAGCTAAAATAGTTTGGCACGTTATTACTTACTAAAAACCGCGGAAAATAAAATATGATATCATATAAAATTGGAAAAATAATATATCCGATAATAAAGTTCTTTTATGATCTAGTTCATCGAAGTGGATGAAGCGTTTAGCCCATATAAACATCACCAGCAGTGGGTCCCCTACCATTGTGGCCTGCTGGTCGGAACAAATGGTTCAAAGGTTAAATGAAAATGCTGATGTGAAATTTTGAAGCACTAATTTAGACATTGACTTGTCTGTGCTCATCCCTATGGCGAAGTGCTTTAAGGTGATGGTTAGGTTGAACATTTGTTCTCAATAATTCCGAGATTAATTTTTCAAATATTGAAATTAATCAATTAAATAAATTACTTAATAAAAGTAATATTTGCGGGGTATATTTCCACACCGTATATTCTTTGAGGAATTACCTAAGTGAGAATCGTCGTGGGCCGTGACTAAGGATGCGGGAGAAATCCTAAAGTATTCTCATGATAATCAAGGTTAGCGCAAGGCTAAATAGCGCATACCCGCTAAAGCACCTAAAAGATTTTCCTACTATGTGTGTGATTATAGAAAATCGATAAAAGATTTATGGTTCAAAAACGTATGCTTACCATGTAAATCTCGATCGTATATGATCATCACTACGTATGAGTTCAATGATAGGTCAACTCATACTTATGCATAGTAGATACCAAGTATTCGGAAGAAATATTTAAATATTAAGTATTAAAATTTGAGGGGGAATGTTGTATATTATTTATTATATGAATAATATAAGTAAATTTTAAAACTTATTGTTGTATTTTTATTGATATTTTAATGGCCATTAAATGAGGAGTTAGAAATAATATTAAATTATTTGACCAAATCTCTTCCTCTCCTCTCATCATAAAAGGAATTTTTCTCCTTTCTAAAAATAATAAAAGGATAATACAACATAAGATTTTATCTCTTTTTCTTCTTCCTCCTCAATACTTTCTTCCAATTATACAAAGCATAAACTTGGCTCGAAAATCATGGTACACGACTTCATTTCTTTTGGAAATGAAGGCCCGTTCTGTGACTATGCTACCGGAGCGGATACGAGACTTCCTCGTGGTGTAGAACCTTGGAGACGGATAAACAGTTAACCCTGTATAAGAAGGCGTCATTCTGTCTTTAGGGCAGTCGCGGCTCGATTGCACGGCTACACACCAGGCTTGTCTTATTTTATCATAATTTTATGATTTATTTTAATTTAATATTTCGGTTAATTTTTAGTATAGTAACCAACATGCTCTCAGTCGATGGAGTTTTTATTCTGGTTTTTCTTTCCGCAATAGAGTTAAGTAAGGATTCGAACGATTTTACGATGGAAGAAGACCCTACCAATGATTTGGAGCCACTACAGTTGGGTTTTTATTATGCACGACCTTCAACTCATAGAAAATCAAATTCCATTTTTTGTTAATTAAAAAATTAAATTTATATATTAATTAAAAATTAGATTAATTAATCAAAATTAACTATATTATTGGCTTATTTGCTTTATTTGGCTTGTTTAGTTTTTACGATTTGGAAAAAACGTTCGATTCAAAAACAACAATTTTCAAACTGAACGAAATGATGAATAAACCAAACCAAATGAACATGTCTAGTAGGCATGAAATGTGAAGCATACACGATGCAAAGTTGAAGTGCTATTTATAAATGAAGAAAAGACTGGAAACTTAGGCCAAGTGAAACAAGATCTGCAGAGAAGAAAAGATAGAAGGAGAGGACAATAATGAACATATCTGTTCCACAAGGAAAAAAATAATGAAAAAGAAAGAACATTAGTGAACATATCTGTTCCACAAGGAAAAAAGAATGAAAAAAGATTGAACGACGCCTGAGAGATTCGAACTCTCGCGGGGAAACCCCATGTACTTAGCAGGCACACGCCTTAACCACTCGGCCAAAGCGTCGTTTTTGTTTCACTTCGTAACCTTTATTTATTTATTACTATTTTTCTTATGGATCCATTTCTTTTCTACCTGAAAAGATGAAATATTATTCGGCCCAATTATTCTGATGCAAGCCTCCTGTAAGAACGCTTCTTGTTAGTTTCTGATCCAGTGACTTAGTTTTGAATTTGGTAACGGGCTTGACCATTATACAAGGTATTATTTGCTAATTGCTCTGTTAAGTGCAAATTAAGCCCAATTTATCCTTGTCTTACTTCTTAACCCAATTTAGTAAGTTTATTAAATTAGTCATTGTATTTTAATACAGAAGCTCTTGAAAAGTCCAAGTGGTTTGGAGTTGATGTCAATTGAGCTATGGTAGACATAATCTATAGAATGGGATGGGAGATAAGACATAAATTTAGCTTCAAGATAGCCATAATTGATATCAATTGAGTTATTAATCAATTAAAGAGTCAACAATTGGGATTGTCTTCTCAATTGAGTCGGTCAACTATCGAGCCAACAATTGAAACATTGTAGTTCGCTTTGTTTTTTGGCATAGTAAGATAATGCAATTTTTAGCCATGAACTTTATGTTTGAAATATTTTTGGATTTGATATTTTGCAGGGCTCTGTTTCTTAATTGGACTCGGTCGATTGAATTTTGTTGATTCGCTAATCTTTCAGTATACCTGAGAATTGATTCATTTTCTATTTCTTTATAATTTTCAAGTTTTAATCTTAAAACTTGAAAAAAGTCAGTACTATGCCAAAAAAAACGTCACCTTGCTTAATTAGATGAGCTTTGATCTAAAGTTCTACCAATTTATGAAATTCTTAAAAGATAACAACGACGTGGCAACTTTAGTACTAGAAAGTATCTAACGAATCAAGTGAAATGCAGATAATATTCATTACATAATTAGTTACATAGTTATTTATCTTTTTTATTTTTGGTAATATTACTATCATTCCGAATAGTGGTCTTAAATTTAAAATTATTACAAAAATGTCATCTTATACTATGCAGTGACATTGTCGTTATTTTCGAGTTTTTGTTTTGTCTCTTATTATAATTTATAGGTGATTTGTAATATACACTCAAATTGTACCCAATTGTATAAAAAATTTGTTAAGTTAACCCAAGTTATGTATCACAAAAATTGATTAATTAATTTTTCTTATTGAAAATAATTTCATATTATCCCTCCAAAAAAGTTAATATCATAACATACTCCTACAAGCTCAATTTCAAGTACATAAAAATCAAAATATAATGACATTTATATCATTATCTTTTTTTTATTTATATTTAATCAATGAGATACTGGAAAGTATGTAACGGATCAAGTGTAAATACAGATAATACTCATTACACAATTAGCTACATAATTATTTACCTTTTTTATTTTTTGTGGCATTACTATCATTCTGAACAGTGGCATTAAAAGTTTACAAATATGCCATCATATTGTATAGTGACATTGCCGTTATTTTCTATAACATTTATGGTTTTTGTTTTGTTTCTTATTATAAGTGATTTGTTATACACACTCAAATTATACTCAACTGTATAAGAGATTTGTTAAGTTGACCAAAGCTATGTATCACAAAAGTTGATTAATTAATTTTTCTTATTGAAAATAATTTCATATTATCCATCCAAAAAAATTAATATCACAACATACTCCTACAAGCTCAATTTCAAGTACATAAAAATCAAAATATAATGTTATGTATATCATTATCTTTTTTATTTTTATTTAATCAAAGAGATAATTTTATATTTATTTTCATGTAAAGTTTTAGAATATCATGAAATTTATATAATTTGGAATATATAATTTTTTAGCACTATTTTAGTGACAGTGGACAAGTTACCATATACAATCAATACTTATTTAATGTTTTATACATCTCTCATTTTTTTATATTTGAATAGCATGTAATAATTTTCACATATTCTACGAAATAGAGGAAAAAATAGTGTGTTACCGAATTGGAGCGAGATTCCCCTTAGTATATATTAAAAAACATATTTTTTTTTTCTATCGTGAAATTAAGCTCCTTATTTTTTGGATAATTCAAAAAAATATCATTATGTTAAAGTTTTCATTTTCCAACTAATGTAATACCACTAAAAATGTTTTACTTTATTACTAGAAAAAAAATTCTAAGCAAATTTTTTTGAGGCAGTAGGTAAATTACCTATTAAGACTTTAATTAATTAAAATAAAAGTAACAAAAGTTTGGGTCCATAATTCTTATCAGCATTTGGTATAATTTTCCGAAGATAAAATACAAACATAAATATTAGCTAAAGTTTCATTCAAGATAAATATAAAGTAAAACTAAGTAAAAATCATCCAATTCTGTACTTCGGAAATGATTTTGCTACATCACATGAAACTTTAGTACTCATCGTACTCGGATCCAACATACTCCTACAAGCTCAATTTCAAGTACATAAAAATCAAAATATAATGTTATGTATATCATTATCTTTTTTTTTAATTTAATCAAAGAGATAATTTTATATTTATTTTCATGTAAAGTTTTAGAATATCATGAAATTTATATAATTTGGAATATATAATTTTTTAGCATTATTTTAGTGACAGTGGACAAGTTACCATATGCAATCATTACTTATTTAATGTTTTATACATCTCTCATTTTTTTATATTTGAATAACATGTAATAATTTTCACATATTCTACGAAATAGAGGAAAAAATAGTGTGTTACCGAATTGGAGCGAGATTCCCCTTAGTATATATTAAAAAACATATTTTTTTTTTCTATCGTGAAATTAAGCTCCTTATTTTTTGGATAATTCAAAAAAATATCATTATGTTAAAGTTTTCATTTTCCAACTAATGTAATACCACTAAAAATGTTTTACTTTATTACTAGAAAAAAAATTCTAAGCAAATTTTTTTTGAGGCAGTAGGTAAATTACCTATTAAGACTTTAATTAATTAAAATAAAAGTAACAAAAGCTCGGGTCCATAATTCTTATCAGCATTTGGTATAATTTTCCGAAGATAAAATAAAAATATAAATATTAGCTAAAGTTTCATTAAAGATAAATATAAAGTAAAACTAAGTAAAAATCATCCAATTATGTACTTCGGAAATGACTTTGCTACATCACATGAAACTTTAGTACTCATCGTACTCGGATCATCTCTCTTCTTGCTCCCAGTCTTCTTCCTGATTTAACCCCTCGTCTAGCCAATTGACCTTTTAGAAACATTCTAAATCCCGATATTTTACTGCCTCTTTAAAAGGTAATTGTAATTGTTTTTTATGGTACTTACGATTTCTTTGCCTATTCCGTCATATTGAGTTATACCATTTGTCAATTCGACGGTGTCTTTTCTTGTAGGATGGTTCATTCGAGACTTGTCAATAATATCTCAATTGTTGCTATTAATAAAATTAATTGAGTTGTTTTGCTAGTTTTCTCCACGGTCCATAAAGATTTTTGGAAATGTTGACCACATCACGTTTCAATGATTTTTTTTATCTTAATAAACTTAAAACTTTTATCTATCATGTATGAGTATAATCAAATTAGTTAATATTTGTTGTGTTATATTAAAATATTTTCGGTTGCAGACTGGCAAAATTATGACTATTAAACGAAAATTTATTAAATTGATGTACACATGAAAATTATGGCTATTAAATTTAAATGAAAATTTATTAAATTGATGTACATATGGACAAGTTGACACCCTACACTGTCAATCCTACGGGCATTCGAATGAAAAAAGGGAAATTCTTCAAACACCCCTCCTTTTCTTGATATTATCAAAATTCTCTAACTTTTTCATTTCTTCAAAAATTTCCTATAAAGCAACTTGAATTATTTTTTAGCCCCTTATATCATTAAGTTAAACTCTTTCATCCATTAAAGCAACTTGAATTATTTTGAATACTATAATTTTGGTCAATACAAAAATATAATGGATGAAAAAGTTAAACTTAACTCCATAATGGGGTAAAAAATAATTCAAGTTGTTTTATAAAGGGTTTTTGAAGAAATGAAAAAGTTAGGGGGTTTTGATAATATCTAGAAAAGTTAGGGGTTTTTTGAAGAATTCCCAAAAAAAAAAAACTATATTGTGTATTATGAATTTAAGTTCCATAGTTTCTTAATCATATAGGATATATATACTTGATATTTCTCGGTTTACAGTACAGGGATAATTTACAAATTTGTAATTTACCATGGGTACGGTTCTCTTTATAGCCGTTGAAAACAGGGTCCATTAATCAAGTAAAGAAAGAAATTACTTTCTAGAGCAGGCCATGGAATCTAAATCTTCTGTGGCACATTTTTGTGTGTGCCAATATGAGAAACTTTTCATTTTAGAAAGCTCTCTTAGTTAAAA
Source organism: Juncus inflexus (assembly GCA_024447665.1). Taxonomy (NCBI): domain Eukaryota; kingdom Viridiplantae; phylum Streptophyta; class Magnoliopsida; order Poales; family Juncaceae; genus Juncus; species Juncus inflexus. Next base: position 9,453,371 of record JAJHPC010000012.1, on the reverse strand, counting down.
TTTGTGCTTCCTGTTTGCTAGTTAATCTAAAATATTACTTCCTATGCAATTAAACAACTGGATAAAAAAAATTCAATGTTGTATATTTCAAAATTTAATATTATATTATTAATTTGACTTTATCGTTCTAAACTAATAATTCATTCACAGCTTTTATAGGATACGTACTACCTTGGGGTCAGATGAGCTTTTGGGGAGCTACAGTAATTACAAGCTTAGCTAGCGCCATACCTGTAGTAGGAGATACCATAGTGACTTGGCGGTGCATATCGAGCCAGATAAAGACCCACTCATTGATAGAATAGCATTCATATTCATAAAGATGTTTGACTCTTCAAATATAACCCCTAAACCCTACATTTTGTTATAATTATTGATATTGAGTTATATACAAAAATATGCAATGCATATTGATTTCTTGTTCCCACTTGGACTTGAAAAGAAATTATTTCTAGCCTTACTTTTATTTTGAGACTGAATCCACAATTAATTTATGAATTGATAGATTTTGCTAAACATATACTATAAAAAAATGCAGTTCAAAACTTGAACTTATAATCTCTCCCAAAATTCTAAATTGTTTACAACTTGTGCATTACCTTTACTTTATTTACATAAATAAATACTAGTATGTATTATTATTAATATAGTAACTAGATATGTATGTATTAACATTAGCAACTGACATAAATTCTTGGATAGTTTGAATATTAATAAATACATAAGAGATAATATTATTATTCATTAAATTTCATCTTCCATTAGTGCCAAATTTCAGATCATTCATATCTACCATTAATATCTAGTTAAGATTGTCGGTTCATAATAATAATATATATATATTGAAAATAAATATAATATTAAATTTTATGTACTGCATCATTGTTATTTATTTTATTTATATTCAATCAATGTAATGATCAACTTTTCAAAAACAACAACTTTAAAAAGTCATTTTTAAAGTTAATTCTCAGATTTATTTCTTAATGGTTAAGTATTGAAATCAATCTTTTTTATCTTCATTTTCTAAAGAAAATAAAAAAATAATAATTCCTTACAATTTTGACTGCACAATTTACGAAATATTTTGTTTAAAATAATCTACACCCATTAAAAGCTATGTTAAAATAGCACACCACACAGAATGAAGCATGGTATGTGCATGATGTTCTACACTACACTGCAACACGGTTTCAGTTAATAGTTAAAAATCTCTTAACTCACTAAACATCTACGTAGCTGAGATCATTAACTTTTCCAAGTAACTTACCTCTTTTTTTCTTTCTTTACTCTCTGTTATTTTTGAACTGTACGATGTACAATTCTTCCCCAAAATCAATCTAACAATTGCCATATGATATAAGGCTTGCATAAAATGCAAAATTTAAATTTCTTTAAATTTTATGTTATTTTAAATTTATACATCAATAGATCATTTAGTCATAATAAACTATTATGTATTATATAAAAAATTGTATAAAAAACTAAAATATTTTTTTGCTGCAAAAATGTTAATTATTGTTGGTATTGATAAGTAAATTTATTTCTATTTCATATTATTAATACTCATTTTCACGCATTAATACAATATTGTATTTAATAAGAAAATTATATACAAAATTATAATTATAATAATTAGTAATTTTTGCAATTTGGGTAATGATAGGGATCATGAACTTTCTTCTTTATCTCAAAGTCTTGCACCATTTGACATTTCAAAACAAAAATATTGTTAAGTATTGTGTTATTGATAAGTAAATTTCTTCATTCACATTAAATTTTTATATCAAAATCAATATCAATATCAATAGATTATTTCACGCGTTAATATATTGTGAATTTATGAGGACTTTTATAGTGTCACATCATTTCTCCACAAAAATATTATATATGTCATCATAATATTATAAGGAGTGTAAATATAAAAATCATGACATTATGGACGGTGTAAATAAAAAAATTATGACATTCTAAGAGATATAAATACAAATATCATGAAATCATAGGATTCACTAATGATGTATATGATATTTGTGTGGGAAAATGAGGCCACCCGTCACACCCTGGGAATTGGTTTCGCCCCTTGCAGCCTCACCCCGGGGTGGGGAGTTATAATTTTCCATATATTATTATCATATATATTCTATAAAAAAAAATTGTTACAAAAATTGTAATTATTAATAATTTGGCCTTGGGAAATAATAGGGATCATGAACTTCTTCTCTTCTTTATCTCAAAGTCTTTCACCGTTGACATTTCACACTGGAACGTCTTGCTCTTGCCACATCTTCTCTCTCTTCTCTTCCATAAATGCTTTTTTCTCCCTCACTCATCACCTTGCCAAACCCTTTCTTTCCCTCTTTTCCGCGTATAATTTTCAAATATCTAGATAGAGAGAGACGCACACACACATACACACATAAACTAATCACTCTCAGAGAGAGGTTGCTTCCAGCTATAGCCTTTTCCACCTCCGTTTTATCATGCGTACAAGCCATCACCAAATCCAAAAAAAAAAAACCATCATTCATTCATTTACATTCTCTGAATAACAAGGCTCAAAACGGTATGATTTTTCAAGCTTTCTGTTAAGTACCATAGAATATCTGGATATCCCATTGTGGGCAGTCGTTATTTCTTCTACACTTCCTTTCTTTATCCCAAAGTCTGGAGCTCTTTCTTCCCACCGACCTTTTTTTTCATGAAATCTCTCCTTTAATTCATGATTTGGTATGCTTTACATACCCACATTCCCTCTATCTTTCTCTCCCAAATTTTCTCCAATCCAAAAGGTCCCAAAAAGTTCAATTTGTAAATTAAATCATATACAGAAAACCCAATTTCCCTGTTCCAATCAAACTCCATAAACCCACATTCCTTCTTCCCTTCATTTCCCCAAATTTAATCCACAAAAAACGACCAAAAAACTTCAATTCGTCACTCAAATCACAAATAAAACCCAATCATTCCAACGAACAACAACCCAAATCCATCAATTTAATTCAAAACCTCCAAATCTCTCTCTCAAATCTCCAACTCAATACTCTGATCCATTCAAAACCGAAAAAGCTCAATCTTTCACTTCTCTCCAAATGGGGGCTCAGCCAAGCAAGCCATCATCTCAACTTCCCATCCAAACAGGTGCGAGCACCAGTACCAGTACAAACCCACAATACACAGCTGAGCTAAGCTCATACAAGGCAGCTTGCCGGCTCGATCCAGACTTAATGATCTTCGACTCAGCTCTCCAAGAGCGAACAAGCCGAGCCATCTCAACTCTCGCTGTAGGAGTAGAAGTCCACTCTCTCTCCTTCGGTTCTCTGCGCGAGGTGACCGGCTGTCTTTTGGACATGAACCAAGAGGTCGTCAAAGTAATCTTGGAGTGCAAGAAAGATATTTGGAAGAGTCCTGACTTATTCTCTCTCGTCGAAGAGTATTTCGACTGTAGTTTACACACCCTGGATTTCTGCACGGCGCTTGAGAAGTGTTTGAAGAGAGCGAGAGATTCACAGCTTCTATTGCATGTGGCTTTGCAGAGGTTTGATGAAGAAGATGAGTTTGAGGAGGAAGAAGAAGGGAAAGGGCAGGATGGTAATTTTGACGGGGGTGAGAAGAAGAGGAAAAAGTATACAAGGACGCTCGAGGAGTTGAGGCACTTTAAGAATGCTGGTGATCCTTTTACTGACGAGTTTTTCCAGGTAATTTTTATTTTTATTTTTTGCGTATTTTTGTGCTAATGGGATTTTGTTATTCTAGTTGAAATTGCAGCAATTCTCTAATTTGAAAATAACTCCAGTACGATGTATACTTTAGGCTGCTGATTGTTAATGAAAATGAATTTTTAATTATTTTGAGGATGGTAATTCTTCTTCATCAAACCTATGCATGCTCCAAATTGAGATTATTTTCGGAAATATTATTTGAGAATATAATGTGTCATGATTCTTTTTTCAATTATACTCATATAATATCAACTAATTATGAAAAAAATAATTTTTAATTAAGCTCATCTTAGTCAACTAATTTTTAACGTGTCTCACAAATTCCAAGTTCGCCCCTACGAGGCATTTCAATCAGTACGCAAACAACTCCACTTTGTGTTTATTTTTCGAAATCAGTACAAAATTTCAATTCTGCGCGAACTGCAACAAAGAAAATAGATTAAAAAAAAAATACCAAAACAACCCAACAAAAAGTCATTTCACAAGTTTATCCTAACTCAAAACCTTATCTAAACTATTTCCTCTAATTCCAGGTATTCCAATCGGTGTACAGACAGCAACTCTCCATGCTCGACAAGCTCCAACAAAGAAAACTCAAACTCGACAGGAAGCTCAAGTCGATAAAGGCGTGGCGCAAGGTGTCGAGCATCATCTTCGCGGCCACCTTCGCAGCGGTGTTGATATGCTCTGTGGTCGCCGCCGCCATCACCGCTCCGCCAGTCGCGGCGGCACTCGCGGCTGCGGCATCCGTTCCGGTCGGGTCCATGGGTGAGTAAGAAAGAAAGCCTAGTTGTAAGAAACCCACGTTTTGTAAGGAGTCCATAGTTTGGGTTTCGTGGGTTAGTAAGAAACACTAATTTAGTAAGAAAGCCTAATTTTGAGTTTCCGTGGGTTGGAAAAACCCTAATTTTGAATTTCGATTGGTTAGTAAGGAACCCTAGTTTAGCAAGAAACCCTAGTTTAGGAAGAAACCCTAGTTTGGGTTTCGTGGGTTAGTTAGAAACAATAATTTAGTAAGAAACCCTAATTTTAGTTTCCTTGGGGTTAGTAAGATACCCGAATTTTGAAGTTCGATGGGTTAGACATCCTAGACCCTGAACGCTGAACATTTCTCGGATCCATGGTAAGTAAGAAATCCTAATTTAGTTAGATAACCTAATTTTCAGAATTGAGATTAAATCACAATATTGTTGAATATTAGCACAAAATTTCCTTAATATTGAGTTCTAAATTATTCGGTCATCAAAACGACCTAATTCTAAAAACATCCCTAAATCCCAATTATCAATTGTTTGCCATAATTATGAAAATACCCCTAACGCTAATTACAAACTATTTCCTCAAACCAGGCAAATGGATTGACTCCTTACTCAAAGGCTACCAAGATGCACTAAAGGGCCAAAAGGAGGTGATCAGCGCAATGCAAGTGGGCTCCTACATTGCGATAAAAGACTTAGACAGCATCAAAGTCCTAATAGACAAATTAGAGATCGAAATAAACGGACTAATAAACAACATTGATTTCGCGTTGATGGATGAAGACGCGGTTAAAATGGGAGTGGAGGAGGTGAAGAAGAGAGTCGAAGTTTTTATGAAGAGTTTGGAGGATTTGGGAGAGCAGGCCGATCGGTGTAGTAGGGAGATAAGGAGGGCCAGGACGGTTGTGCTTCAAAGGATTATTAGACAACCTAATTGAATAAAAATTTGAATTTGTAACTTGGTTTGTTGAAATTTGTGTTTGGAGATTTGTGTATGTAGTAAGTATTTATTTAGATTCTTTTAATATGTTGTAATAATTGCGAGCTGGTGTATTAAGCTAGAGTTTTATAGATGGGAAAGATTTAACTTGGATTTAAGTTTGAAGTTTGAACCATGTGTTTTGTGTATTTATACCGGCTTTATATACCGGTGCCAGATGGATCACTTTGGTACTGGCTGGTACAATTATTTCCTTTCTTGTGGTTAGAACAAGAGAACTATATTGACGTGGCCAGTAAACACCTACGTTGCACTAGTATATTAACAATTATGTTGCACTAATATGAGTATCCTATCTGATAAAAGCGTAGGATACATTGTTTGTTATCTATCATATATAATTGTTTATATATCAATTATATTTTTTCACATACCAAAATTTATCTAATTCTTATTTGAGAAATATTTGAAATATATGTGTTATTTGTTTGAAATGAAATATTTAAATATATCATATTAAGTATCCTATGTCGTATAAGTATTGGGTATCTGACATGATCCGTCTTAGTTTATGATCGACCTGTGTAACAAAGGTAAACAATGTTGTGGTGATATTTTCGTTGTGACAATACACTTAAATTATCATGTGCAAATGGAAGTGGAAGGATGTATGAGTATACATATGATTTTGTATTTATTTTCATGCAATGTCTGAATTGTGAAAAATATATACATATGATTTTGTATTTATTTTCATGCAATGTCTGAATTGCGAAAAATAAGACATATCTTGCTCGTGATATGTGGGAGAGATGGGAGAATTTTCACACAATCCGTGATTTTCTATTGTTTCACGCACTGAGGACATTCTAATTTATATTTTTTCAATGTTTCATCCGTTTGTCATACATTTTTTTTGAGACGGTCATCAATTTTTTTGGGTGACCTGACTAATCACAGGAATATTGCTATTGCTAGAGAAAATATAATTTTATGAAATAAACTTCTTAATTGAAGTATATTTTGTAGATGATAATTTTTTATTTTAAATAAAATATTTTCTTTGATATCATCGCATTGTGAGCTTACAAGTACTTGTGCATGGAAAAGGAAGCCAAATATCCAAACCTTGAAGGGCTTATTAGTAAAAAAAATATGGTCGTTTTTATTTGTGTGACTCACAAATTGTGTGAACTCTACAATTTTGTTGTGATTTAGATGTGGTCATCCAAAATTCATGAAAAAAATTATGTAGTGTTTATGGCCCGCACCTTTATATTTTAACTCTATTTAGTGAATATCATTTCAGAAAAAAATTAAAGAAGGAAAATATACACCAGTGTGTTTTCTATGTTCCTTATGATTTTACTTGATTATAACAAATATCTTGGGATATTAGGTAAAACTGACTAGTCACTCGTTATGATAAAAAAATTATTTACAACAGCAATGTAAGTCCAACTTGGAGGTCAAATGGATCGTCAAATAATAAAAAGGAATGGAAAGATCAAGAGAATGCACCGACTCCAAAAGAAGTGAAAACTTAAATTTCGAATTAATTCTGTCATTCTTTTCATCTGACAATACACTTAAAATTTAGAAATTTAATTAATTAAAAAATCAAAATGTTTCTTTCGACTTATAATGAATGAAATGAAATCAACAAAATTGAAAATTATATGATGGAGTTGTGGTGGCGCTGTGAATTTAACACAATTCAAGATTTTTTTCCATTTGAATATTCTGGAGGTGATTTAGATTTTTTCGGTCAAAGAAAAAAAATTATTACAGCACATTTTATATAACATGACATGAAGTATGGAGCTTTTTTTTTTTAGCATCTTTTCCGAAAATAATTCAGCAAATAACACTGTTTTGAAAAAAATTAGGTAACTAGCACTACCAGCACTAATGGCGGTAGTGCCTAATTTTTAAAATTTCCCGTTAATGAAATTAAAACAGGGTAATTATATACAAATTAGTTTTTACCGCCAGACCTTCTGGCGGTAGTGGCATTGTTGTAATTTTTTCCTGATCCAATCGGTATCAAATCCGTAAAAAAAAAAAAAAAAAAAAAAAAACTTCTACCGCCAGAGGGCCTGGCGGTAGAGGTATTTCTTTTTTTTTTTTAATTAATTAACGGGTTTGATACCCGATTGGATCAGAAAAAAATTACAACAATGCCACTACCGCCAGAAGGCCTGGCGGTAGAGGCTAATTTGTATCTAATTACCCTGTTTTACGGGAAATTTTGAAAATTAGGCACACTACCGCCATTGGTGGTGGCGGTAGAAGGTATCTACCGTCACTACTGATGGCGGTAGTGCTAGTTATCTAATTTTTTTCAAAACAGTGCTATTTGCTGAATTATTTTCAGAAATAATGCTAAAAAAAAAAAAGTCTGAAGTATGATAGTTGGCAGAAAAGTCACATAATAAATCTATCAAACTCATTACAGTGTCGTGTGGAAAAGCTTGTTGTTCGTCAAAGAGATTCATAATACAAACCTAATGAAATAACATATATTTGCAAGTTTTAAATTTTCAAAACCGCACAAAACAAAGGTTGAGTTGAGCATACAATATCTAGTAAACAATCTGCAGTTAAGCCTCAAAATCCAAACTATTTTACGATCATAAGAAACAAAACATTTGCCATAATTACGAAAACACCCTGGACACTAACAACAAAAACTTTCCTAATTACAACAGACAAATCCTTACTCAAAGGCTACCAAGACGCACTAAAGGGCCAAAAGGAGGTGATCAGCGCAACGCAAGTTGGCTCATACATCACGATAAAAGACTTAGACAGCATCAAAGCCCTAATAGACAAACTAGAGATCGAAATTAACGGATTAATAAACAACGTCGAGTTCGCATTGATGGATGAAGACGCAGTTAAGATTGGAGTGGAGGAAGTGAAGAAGAGCGTCAAAGTTTATATGAAGAGTTTGGAGGATTTGGGAGAGCAGGCCGATCAGTGTAGTAGGGAGATGAGGAGGGCTAGGACAGTCGTTCTTCAAAGGATTATTAGACAACCTAATTGAATAAAAGTTAGAATTTGTAATTTGGGTGAAATTTGTGTTTGGAGATTGTGTATGTACTAAGTATTTATTTAGATTCTTTTTACATGTTGTAATAATTGCGATTTGGTGTATTAAGCTAGAGTTTTATTGATGGGAAAGATTTAACTTGGATTTAAGTTTGAACAATGGGTTTTGTATATTTATACCGGATTTATGTACCGGTACGAGATGGATCACTTTGGGACTGGTTGGTACAGTTATTTGAATTATTGCGGTTAATACTATATGTTGACATGGGCAGTAAACACCTATGATGCACTAATATAATACAATATTTCTGTTACATATTATATATAATTTTTTTTATATATCAAAAGAAAAAAGATTTGGAACTCTCATCTTATTTAGCACATATTGACTCTCAATAAGATAGGAGTCCAAATTGGGTGATGGCTCATATACTTGAATAATTTTTATTAATTCTTAGTGACTCCAATATATTTTAGTCCAATGTTTCAATTGGCCATATTATTGGTTCTCGGACTTCCATATCTTTCATCCAAAGTTTCATTACAACAATAAACCTTACATTCTAAACATTATACAGTCATCACAATATACCTTACATTCTAACTATTATACCTTTATATTCACCACAATATATCTTATAATCTAATCTAAATAAGAAAAATGGAAGACTAAAACAGTTAAATATATAAATCTCATCATACAGATTTAGAGGATGTGACTAGTGAAAAGATTTTTCCGCAAAAAAGAGATAATATACATTTATATTACAATAATATACTTTATATTCTAAATAATATACCTTTATATTCCTAACAATATACTTTATATGAGAAATTCACTATAAGTCATAAGGAGTTACTAAATAAAACAATTAGAAGTTGAATTTCGTCTGAGCTATTTTGAAGTTCCTAATTTTTTAAACAAGATATGGGAGTTCGGGAGTATATAAAATCGGGAGTCACGAAAGATTTTGAATGACTCTCAATTTTATAGACAGGTGGCGGCTTTTCCTTGAACGCGAGCCAGGGAACCACAATTTATGGAAGGTAATTAGCCAGTCCCATATCAAAATGTATTTAATTCTTATTTGAGAAATATTTTGGAAAATTGTGCTATTAGTTCTAAATGAAATACAGAAATATATCATTTGATGTAATTTGTAAGTATTGGGTGTATGATCCGTCCTAACATACAATGTTGTGGAGGTATTTCTGTTGACGACTGACAATACACTTCATTTATCATGTGCTAATGTAAGTGGAAGGAGGTATGAGTATATATATGATTTTGCAACAGATCATACATACTGAAATATGAGGTGAAACTGACAAGTTGCTCGTTATGATTAAAAAAAATTATTTACAACATTCATGCGTCATTCTCCTGGTGTTCAAATGATCAAGAGAATACTGCGACACCAAAGACGATCATGTTAAATAATAGCAGGAAGGAAAAGATCAAGAGAATGATGCGGCACCAAATAGGATCATGTCAACTAATAGCAGGAAGGAAAAGATCAAGAGAAGTCAAAACTTTTTCCAAAGAAAGGTTCACAAAAATATGGCTGAATGGATATAAATTCCAAAAAAGAACACATCAGATATATCAAAGTTTTGGTTTTATTTCATTGCAACATATTTTCTGGGATTTTAGGTGAGACTGATAATTTGCTCGTTATGATACAAATAATGTGATAATTATCTTAAAAAAAATTATAAAAAATTTGATGCACTAACAGTTTCGGGACTCGTCTATTCTGATTCGAGTCAGCATTGTGAAGCTCCCATTCAATGAATACATTATTGAAGGAATTATGCCATAAGCCAAAGTGTTGGACTAGAGATTACATTATGAGAAACACGGTTATTCAGTTCATATGCATCTGTATGTATGGGTTGTAAATGTACATTTACATCAATCATGAATGACACTTCGAGTTCACGTCATCAGAATACATGATTCTGATATTAGAACTGTGAACCAACGAATGACATTCTAGATTGTCTCTAGTGATATGTAGAATGTTTATAGAGATAAACATACTTCAGGTAAGAAGCTACATATCCACACTAGTATATTCGCAGTTTGGATGATCATATTATGCTGATCATGGGCATGGGGATGTCAACTCTGGAATATAGGTACATATTAGAGAACACGTACTGGATTTACCACACTATGAGAATATGCATAGTATATGTCATTAGTGATTCTCATATGAATAGTGTGCTTGTTCCTACGACCTGAGGTCACCATGGATTCATGTATGTGGAACTGCATACTTTAATATGATTCTACGTCATCCGTAATGGGATGATCATTAGGGTCATCGTTAGGTATGCACTGAATCATGACGAGGAATGTGAGTGACCAAGATGAGATTTGTTCCTCTCGTTAAGAGGGAGATATCTCTGGGCCCCCTAATGAACTAGGACTGAAGGAAATGCATGTCCATACTCAAAATTGATTAACATGTGCTAATAATATCATTTTGTATTTACTCAGTCTAATTCTCGATCAGGAAAAAGACTTTGATCAAACTCAGGGATGACATATTACCATGCCTTGTATCAAGATGATATCGAACAAAAGGAATAAGTTAATATCTATTCAGATAAGTTGGTGATCGTTGATCATTTCATTTAACATGGGTAGTCATGACACGAGTCTAGATGTTACTCATGACTTACGATCTTTAGAAGATCGTTGCCAGCATTAAATAAAAACTACACGGTCACACATAGAATAACGTCTAGTCGGGAAGGAAATAGCTCAAAAACAGTTATACATGTGATGTATGAACTGATGGACAAATGAATCAAACAAGAGGATGTTTGAGAAAAACAAAGTCAGCAGACATCCGTTCGAACTGATGTGAGATCCGTTCGAACTCAACTGCACTGATTACGGTTTTCACAAAGTCAGCACACATCCGTTCGAACGGATGTCCGATCCGCTCGAACGGATCTAGAGCTGATTAGGATTTTCAATTTAGGAAACTTAGCAATCGTTCACCTCTCTCTCTAATATAAATAGAGGGGCAGCCCTCTCTCTATTTGACACATGAAATAAGCCCTAGAGGAACCCATTTCTAGGAGAGAAAGAGAGAGAGATTTTGTGAGAGCTTCCTGAAAGTATTTCC